>CM057834.1:6164432-6886932 GCA_030068075.1 Paguma larvata
TAGGAGAGCTGCGGCCGGCAGCAGCAACTGCAGCCTACTGTAGACGCAAGCGATTTCAAGCAAAGGACAGACCGCTTCCTAAAGCCCCACGCATGGCTCCCCACCTTGGCTCTCAGGGAGAAGGTGTCCTCCCTTGCGCTGGCGGCAGGGAAGGGGGGGACCCTCTGGGTTTGAGGCCAGGGGCAGAATCCGTTCACATCAGGCCCCCCGTGGCGGTGGCTCAGGCGGGAGCTGTGACAGGTGCCACAAAGCAGAAAACAGAGTGTATGAGGCCCAGACCAGGCTCTGCCGGGGAGGAAAGGCCTGCCCTGGGCTGTCACCTTGCCTGCGCGTCCTACGTGTCCCCTCTGGGAAGTAGCACCATCTCAGCAGCCGGCTGCACACTCAGGACGGTGTGCCGGGGGCCGGGGACACTGAGCAGAGGACAGTGACTCTGCGTCAACACACCCGTTTCCATTTTCATCGAGCGTCCACACCTCCCCCCACCCCCCACCACGTGCAACTCCACGGGGTCATCAGCCCCACCTCGAATTTCAAACACGCTCTGAACGAACCTTCTCTGAGTGGGTGGGTGGCCGCGCTCAGACGGCCCCCTCTGCGCGAGGCTGATGTCTGCTTGTCACCACTGCTTTGAAATTCTTGATAAGTCAGGGACGGGGCCCACGCCCTGTGAGTTCTGTAGCCAGTTTGTTTGCCATCACAGGGTGAGGGGGCCAGAGGGGAACTTAACTAGCTCCCTCAAACTTCCCCAAAGTCCGAATTTGCATCTCTTGGAATGGAATGGACGTGAGATTTCTGTAACAGTGACCGCTTTCAGGCGAAGATCAGAGGAATCATTTGGCAATGGGAAACTGACGTGAGGGCGAGGAAATCCCGTCCCTTCCAAGACCCGAGATGGCAGAGGGGCAGCTTTGAGGGGGGGGGGGGTCTCGGGAGGGGGTGGGGCTCCACCCCATCCATCGCCACGGCCACGTGCACGCCCCGGGCTCTATGCTCAGACAGCCTCCTGAGCCCTCTTCTCCCGCATGGAAGTTGGCTGTGTCCGGCGTCAAGTGCAAAGCAGAAGCTCAGGCCCGACGGGGTCTCCACCGCGAAGGAGGTCACCGCCAGAGAGAGGGGTTCATCACAGAGGCGGATTCACACCTTGTTTTCGGAGACCGGCACCGAAACACAAACCAGGATCACAGGTCTGCGGAGGGAGGTGCCGGACGGAACGATATTTCACGGAAGTCAACCGTGATTTTCTGCTCCGCCCGGGACACCCAGGCACCCGCAGGCCCCGACCGATCGCCGGCAGAGAAGGCCATGGCGGCGAGCGCCCGTCGGCAGGGCGGTTCGTAGGGCCCTGAATGCTTTTATTGTTTCTTTGGGGCCAGCAGTTCTGAATCTTGCACAAGGGGAAAGAGATGCCCAGATAAGCGGGGGCCAGTGTGACAGCGGCGGTGAGGGGCCGTCCCTCAAGGGGAGCAGAAGCCATGGCCCACCGTCGTCTCCCTCTCTGGAGCCGTCACCGAGCCTGACACCTCTTGCTGTCTCCCCATCCCTCCTCCCTCCATCTCTGTGTCTGCGTCTCTGTCTCTCCCTGGTCCTTCTGCTCAAATAGGACTTTCCCGGCTTCTGTTGGATGCAGTCGGCCTTTGAGCGACTCTGGAAAGCAGGGAGTGCCAGGGATCAAGCAAAGGAACTGAGAGACAGGACCAAAGGTGGCCCAGCACAGTGGCCCAACACACTTCTGCTTCCCCGGCAACCGGGCCAGGGGAGACGTGGACTCACGGCTGGGGCCCACCCCGTGGGGGAGCCTTGGGGACAGGGAGACTTTAGAAACCGCCACCCCTACCTTGTCCCTTGTCCTTTCCTTCTTCCACACCCACGACGGACTGGGGACCTGGCTGTCCCCTGGGAAGACGCATCCAACCGCCCCAGGCAGTCGTGGCTCCTGAGCCAGGAGCTGGCAAGTCTCCAGTACTGTCCTCGCTTCCACCTGCGGGCAAGCGGATGGCCCCAGGAACAGCCCCGAGAGCCACAGGGAGCCTCGAGGGCCACTGTCACATGCACAGCGCTGGCTGCGGTCCCCGGCCCTGCCTCGGCCTCCCGAAGCGTCCCTTCCTTTCCCGACCATGAACCTCCCCCTCTTCACATCACTTGCTCTGAAATGGCCAGTGCTCGCCCACAATTCTGCAAAGGCGAAGCTGAATTAATGAAGTCAAAATGAAGAGCCAGCTGCCTGTCAAGAACCACAACTCGCTCTCTTTTCGAGTGGCCCAGAGTCACGGCCGTCCTAGCACGGCTAAGTGCCCAGCCTGCCCAACTGGCCGTGAT
Source organism: Paguma larvata (assembly GCA_030068075.1). Taxonomy (NCBI): domain Eukaryota; kingdom Metazoa; phylum Chordata; class Mammalia; order Carnivora; family Viverridae; genus Paguma; species Paguma larvata. The sequence goes on from CM057834.1 coordinate 6,166,752, forward strand.
GAACCCTGGGGGTCACTCGGCACGAGCCCGTTCCCTGGGCGCACGCAGCTCCTCCACGAGCTTTAAAACAAACAAAAACAAACAAACAAACAAACAAAAAAAACCCCCTCAGTTCTCTGTGGTTTAGGCAACGGACACACGCTAAAGAAAATGCCACGTTTGGGCCGCGAGGGGCTGTTAATAAGACCGTCCCGCCTGTTTGCAAGTTGCCAACGGAGCACATCTTAAAAGCCCTCGTGGCACAGAACGGATTTCTCTGGAACTCTCTGTGGCAGCGGATGTCAACTACGCTTCTCGCGGTGAACGCTTGGCAATACGCACTAATCTCGAACCATTACGTCGTCCGTCTGCAACTAATGTGATGCTACGCCCCAATGATGCCCCAATTAAAAATACAGCAACACATAAAAGGAAGGCCTTCCCCCACCCCTGAGGCACGGAGGTGATCTTCCGTCCGGGGCTCTTTCCCGGCACCTCCCAGGCACTTCACATGTACCAGGAAAAGGGAGGGAAGGAATGGATGCTGGTATTAGCTGGCTAACTGCATCTAACCGGCCGGCGGGCCTGGGCCCCTGGCCCGCCCTGCCCACCGTTCTCCGTGGGCGCCTGGTGCAGGGTCTGACGGTGCCAGCGGGCCGGGCTCACTCGCTCAACGTGTACCTCTCGTCGCCACGATTAGACTACCCGACTTTCATGATCAGGCCCGATCTGTCTATTATTTCCATTCTCCGGATGAGAAGCCGGAGGCTGGCAAGGCGGCAGCCTGCACAAGGACCCCTTGTCTACACACCGACAGGGCTAGCCCAAACCCACGGCCGCTCCGTGGAGATGCGATTTTCACGCCTGCCCGTCCGGACCTCCTGGCCCCGGGCTCGTGGTGCCAGATTCCAAAGGGACGACAGGCAAAGAGGGGCTGCCCCCTGCGTCCTCACAGAAAGTAAGTGCGTACCTGGTACCACGCCGCAGATAAAGGCAGACTTCGCCACAAAACTTCTACAGTGGAGTTAAATTCCGCTTATTGGATCGAGCGTATTTTTTTTCCCCAAAGTTCTTTTTTTTTCCCTCCCTCCTGAAGAGTGGCATTGCTTACACTTGCATTTGGGGGTTATTTCGTTATCAAGGAGGCTTGTTTTGAAGGGGGCGGGTACGTGGGGGGGGGGGAGAAACGGGCCAAGCCTACAACCTATTTAAAATGCCTTAGGTCACAGCCCTCTTTAATAAAACCCATTATTCCTGCCCAGGGAGAGCCCTTTCGTTTTCAGATGGGTAGATTTTATTTTTGCAAATCTATCATCTCGCCGTGAATTACACTGTCTCTTAAAAAAAGGAACGCGTTCCCAGAGAGAGCGAAAGCAATCTGCCAAGGGCTTTGTGTCTGGTCAGGGGGACCGTACAGGTTTTCCTAACAACTTGACACAACAGGTCGGGAGAGCAGAAAAACTTCTGGGCGCTCTCATTTCATTTCTGATGCTTTTCATTTCTCAAAAATTAGCTGCCAATCTGCACGTTTCCGTGATTATCCCACGGAGTATTGCCGGCGCAAATAACAATGAAAAACAAGATTTCAACAGGACAGCGGGGAATCCAATTTGGCTTTCGCCGGGCTCCCCCTCCCCCATAGTTAACGGAGCCACAGAAACGCCTCCAGTGGTTTGTTCTACTGTGAACCTGCTTTCTGAGGGCAAATTCGCTCAGATGTGCAATTCTGTCCTCACATTTTTTTCCCCCTTTGGGGCAGGAACTGATATGCAAAAGAGGAAGGTGGGGGGGGGAACCTAAGAAGCCTTTACAAAATACAGCTAAAAAGCCTGCTGTTTGAAAACATTCTCGGCAAAGAGCTATTTAACGCAGAAGGGAAAGAACACCGCTAAATGCCTTCACGGAGCCACCTGTCTCCAAGTGAGATACAAAAAACGAGGAGAGATATTGCATTAGAATTTTTTTTTTAAATAGAGAAGACAGAGTTAGAGAGACCGTTCCCCCACGCTCACACATTTGCTCTCCAAAGCGGGTCCAGAGCAGGGGCCCTGGAAGGTTCTGGCATTGTGGGACTCTCCTATGCAGAGAAAAGCACAGGCAGGAAAGAGATTAGAAGGTTCCAGCACGAGACCACGGGCTCTCACACTGCTCCCAGTAACTACCGTTCATACGGCCGAGACATTCGAAATTTACACACGCTTTTATAGGACTTTTCCTGATGCTGACCGTCACCGGAGGCCACTTCCTAAGCAGCTTCCTCAAACATAAATGACTTTTTACACTTCGCTTCATCGCTTAAGTAAAAAAAAAAAAAAATCTAAGTTTAGAATCATTCTCGTCTACCCTCTTCCCGATTGCAGAAGGCCTTCATGCATGGCCAGCGACTGTGCAGCAAAAATGAGATTTACGCCTTTAAAAAACATATAAAAACTGCCCCCAAATAATGATGGGCACCGACATTCCCCAGAGTGCTGTTGTTTCGTCATTTCTTCTTACAAAGGGATGAGACGGAGGAGGCGCCCGGGGACGACTTTGTGTTCCTATTTTTTCTTCCCAAAGCTCTTTTTTTTCACTTAAGAAAAAAAAACCAGGATTGATATAAAGTTACAATGTTCACTAAGTGTTTTCCTGGGCAAGGCAAGGGGCGCTCCTCGCAAAGAAAAACGGCTATCTTCTTTCCTCTTCCTAGCAGAGGCTTTATTTCAGGTGTCCGTAGATCATTTTATGGGCACGTGTGGAAGCTTAGCATTAAAACCGAACGTGCAAATCCGCGTGTATTGAACACCCGTGACATTCCCCCCAACAGTAATACTACCGGCTCCTAGGCATTCTTTTTTAAACGAAGGGCTTGCGAGAGTTGCCTCGACGAAAGATACATGTAACTGAGCCCCAAAGAAGGAAAATTCTACACATCTCTACGGGCATGGTCGGTTGCTTACAAATCCATCTGAACAGGTTTGTTTCCAATAACTGAGAGCCGCTGCTGATCTGCCCGCCGAGAACATTCTCGTAGGTACTGTAACCTGTTTCTCATTTCAGGTTAGCCTCTGCCTGTCTGGTTGGGGGCGAGACAGGGTCTACACATCTAGAGAGACACACGGAGAGGAAACGTGTTCTGGAGCAAACCGGTCGAGGGATCCGTGGTCACCCAGGCTTCTATTGACCCCTTATTCCTTGCGGTGGAAAAAATGGCGGGTTGGCCCAGAAAGAGGGGCTGTTTCCTCCCGGCTCCAGAGAGGAGAACGGAGCCGCCCCACTGGCTGCCTCCCTCCCCTAAAGCCACAGAGCTTCCGGGCCAAAGGGAAACTCTCTCTGCAGGAAGACACACCATTCTGAGCTCCCCTGTGCTTTCTGGCCACACCCACAAATCACCGAGGAGGATCCCTCCAAGCGAGGCAACTTGGCGAAAATCATGAAAAGTCACCCCAGGCCCGCCTTTCCCCACGGCGTTCAGGCCACGCAGAACGCGAGGATTCAAAACTCGGGTTCCTGGAATCCGGGCCTGCGTCCCTCTCGGGAGCTGCAGGGCCCTGGAATTTACCTTGCTCCCCCAACCTCACGTGGGCCCCGCTCAAGTCAAATCGAGCTGTTTCTGAGAAGAGGAGAAGGCAGGAGGGACGGCTCAGCCACTTGGTGAGCAGGAGCGCTATGGCAATAAACCAAATAAGTACAGGAAAGCAGCCCGCGGGATGTTCATGGTGGCCACTTCCGCTGGATCGAGTTCGCAAGCAAAGGTCTGGATGTCCCTTTCATTCTGGGATTAGACAGACAGCTCGGTCCCAGCGGGGCCGCCACCCGGACTCGGGTTATACGCCCAACACCCTGGCACAGATGACAAGGTGCATGGGAACGCACCCTCCTCCCAGCTGGTCTTGGGCCCACTTGCGGTCCAGCCCGCCACGCACAACCTTGAGCCTGCGAGGCCCCCGTGCCCGGGCGTGGGGTGTCACCAGCAGAGCCTCACAGAAGCTTACGACTTCCTCATTTGTAGGGCCACAGAAAATCGGCGCGTCTTTACTTATAATTTGGCAGAAAGCGCTCCCGTCCGTCAGACGGCGGGATCTGGGAGAGCTGAGCCTGAACGGCGCGGCCGGATTTTTCTGCGGCCCCGACGGAAGCGTAGGTTCTTCCCGGGGCTTCACTTTTAGGCATCTTGTTGTGTCCTTTCTTCCCCCAAAGCCTCGCCGGCTCTACACGAAGCCGGGGGTGCTGGAAATCCGGGAAGACACAGACGACTCGGGGTGGCGGCAGGAAGACGCGTATAGAAAAGCCCTCGAAATTTCCATACCACTTTTCAAAGGGAATTAATTGCCTTACCTCTAACCACCTGCCATAATTAGCGGTCCGATTTCCGCCTAATGAAGTGGGAGACGCGATTTATCAATAGGGTTTCTCCGCGGCTCTCTCTCTCTGCATTATCGCTCTCATTTTCCGCCCTCCACAAAACTCCGCCACGAAGGAGGAGGAAAAGGTCACTTTTTCAGACTAAAAGTGGGGCTCGCACCGGGGGGTCGCTGGCGCTCTCTCCTTTCCATTAAAAGCCCTGGGGGACATTTCAGACTGTCTCAGAAACAAGCTTATAACAGATCAATTCCTCATTTTCATTTCTCCTGAAGATTCTAAAGTAAACATTCCCCCCCACCCCCGACCTTAGGGCTAAGGAGGTATCTTATGGGCTATTTCACCTGCTCCGGGTTTGCCCGTGAAAATCTGACTGGAAGACAAAAACGCAGCCCCAAACGGACGACTCATGGTCCACGGTGGAACTCTCAGCTTTAGAAAGGACTCGGACCCACATGGCTCAGTTCTAAGTCATTTCAAATGAACAGAAAAACGCCTTGGAGTGCTGCTATCAGCATGATCTCGAAAATGGAGCTTGAGGTCCTGTCTCGGCGTGGATGAGAGCACCAAAAACTACGTGATGCAGCTCTCTCTCTCTCTCTCTCTCTCTCGGCCGTTTGTCTAGCCTCTGCAACCCGCCCCCCCCCCAAGAAAGAAGAAAGAAGGAGAGAGAGAGAAACGGAGGAAGGGAGGGCAGGGAAGGATGCTGGGCGCACCCTTCGCATCCCATGGCCCCCCGACCTCCCCCCGACCCCCCGGCCCGGCAGCTCGGCACCATGTCCATTACCGCCCACTTTTGGCGCGAAAACGGCAGGAAGAGAGTCAGATTTCCCTTTAGCGGCGGGCTGATTGCTGGAAAAAAATGAAGCCTTGCACACTTGAGTGAGAAAAGATGAAGAAGGCACTTTGCCACTAATTAGGGCCCACTCTGGGCAATCCGTTAAGCGGTGGCCCCTGCGCCTCGAGCCATCAGGAGGTGGGGCACCGGAAAACCCGAAAGCGGCGTGTGCCAACGGTGCATAATGACGCCGTCCATCACCCCAGACAGGCGGCCGGGGGGCGCGGGGCGCGGGCCACGGACCACACAGTCCCCCCCCACCCCGTCTATGCAGGCGCGGCAGAGCAAGCGTGCGGGGGGCACTCACCAGTGAGCCTGTGCCTCCCGGAGAACTAGGGGCGCTGCCTCCTCTGGGCCGGGGTCTTCGGACCCCAGGGCCGAGCACGGAGTCCCCTCCACTCAGCCACCTGGGAGGGACCCTGCTGTCCCCGGCGGTGGCCGGGCCCCGTCTCCTCCGCCGCCGCCCTCACACTCTGCTGGGGCGGAGAGAAAGGTGGAACCAATCGCCAAATATGCAAAAAAGGAGGGAAGAGAGTTTTCTCTCAGGAAAACACGGGCAGGAAGGGAGCCTGCGCTTCCTGTCGCGGCCAGAGCGGGTTCAGAGATCATGAGGACGTCGGCGGTGGCGACGGGCTTGTGGCGGGAGATGGAGGGAGCGCTCTGAGTCAACAGGAATCGAGGGCTCCCCGGAGGCAGAAACGGCGGCACCGGAGAAGGGAAACGGGGCCCGGCCACCCCGAGGCCCCCAGGCCCGGCGCTCTGGGCTTCCGCCACGTCTAACAGAATCACCGGGCGGGCCACCGGGGGCCCCGGGGACAGCCGAATGTCGATCACGATCACCGTAAAACAGGACAAGGACCAAAAGCCCACGGAAGCCTGTAGGCCGTGGCCTGCAGGTGACGGCCCCGGCGGGCGTCCCGAGGGCCCTTCTCAGGGGTGACCGCCCAGCGACACACGCACACAGAAGCCGGTGGCCCTGCCCCCTCTTCCCCTTAGAGCTTCTGCAAGGCGGCCTTGGGTTGGCCGCCTTTCACGGTTCCCTGTCCCCATGCGGCGCCTCGCGCCTCACGTTTCGTCACGTCTCAAAGACATTTGTCAGAGCAGCACGCAGCGTTGACCGGCCGCGTCAGAGGAGAGCTATTAAAGTGACGGCCTGGGAGGGCGGGTGTCACGGGCGCTGCAGAGACGCGCCCCGGGGGCACGGAGTTGTTTCTTACACTGCACAGAACACCACCACCTCGGGTGTCCGCGGGGAAACCAGCGTGTTGCGGTTGCTGGAGCTGGGTCTGGGGTGTGCGGGTCCCCGACGGGCCCCACTGCTATTTCCCACCCTCTCTGGCCTTGAGACCTGTGTGTGTGTGTGTGTGTGTGTGTGTGCACGTGTAACACCGATACTCTGAAGCTCAGCCTCCCTGGCGTCTAGATCACACACACATGTGCCTATTGTGAGCGAGACTCACTGGTCTGCCTCACAGTGTAGACAAGATCAATGGTTTTCCTCCTGAAGCCTGAGAGGGTGGCTCACTGGTCGTTTCTACATTTCGTGTCTTCTCCCGTGAAATGGCCCGATCACACACACACACACACGGACCACATATACACATCCCTGAGGGCTCCAAAAACACCAACGGACTGGAGGTGCCCGGGTGGTTCAGTCGGTTTAGTGTCTGACTTCATGATCTCACGGTTCGTGGGTTCGAGCCCCGGGTAAGGCTCTGTGCTGAGGGCTCAGAGCCTGGAGCCTGCTTCAGATTCTGTGTCTCCCTCTCTCTCTGCCCCTTCCCTGCTCACATTCTGTCTCTCTCACTCTCAAAAATAAATAAAGCTTAAAAATTTTTTTTTTAGAAAATACCAACAGACCGGCCCCGGATGGGGAGTAACCTTTAGGGCTGGGGGGGAGGGGTGGCGCAGAGAGAAACAGCAGCTCATAGCCAGAAGCTGGAGTCACAATCCCAGCGTTGCCAGCCTTGTTCTCTGAGCCGGAGCCACTGAGGGGAATCTCCATTAGAATAAGGCAACGAAAACCAAATACTTATTTCGTAGCGACATGATCTCATAATCACAAAGCTCAGAGGAAGCGGAAAAGGCACACGCGCCGGGAAACGGGGTGATCCTTGACGGATTCTGGGTTCACGGCAAGGCCGTTGCTGGCACACAGTCTTGGGCAGACACCCAAGGCACTAACATCGCTTACGTTTGAACGCGACAGAATCAGGAGAAAGTCCATCTTGCTTTAAGTAAAAGGCCAAAACCAACCAACCAAACAGAACCGAAAAGGAGGGGCTTGAATCCTCACGGCAGGTCTGCGGGATGTGAAGACTCTCACCGTGCCCCATGCCTCCCTCTCCACCCCGGCTCTGGGTGCCTGGGTGGGTGGGTAGGTGGGTGTGTGTGTGTGTGTGTGTGTGTGTGCGCGGGCCTCAGAATTTCCTTAGTTCCTGTATCTGTTCATGCACACCTAATCTTGAAGTACACACAGGACGCGGGGACGGGTGGGGGCAGAGGCATTTCATCATGTTGCATCTTCAGCGTTCCCTCGAATTTCCAAAGTTTGACATGTATGTTGGCAACGCGCGATGGCACTCCCTAGACAGGAAACACACACATCCAAATCAAGGGGGGAAAAAATCCCCCAAAAAGAACCACCAGCCTCGAACGCTTAAGTCTCTCACCAAGTGACAAAGCCACGGTGGCCCCCGGCACGGCTGGGCTTCAGACCTCTTGGCCAGGAAATTCACTAAGCTCTGAACGTCTCAACAAAGGAGCCGAGGCCAAGGACAGACCCGGTGTGCCGTCCCTTCCGAGGCTGTGAACCAACTTCTCCAAAGAGTCAAACATCACACAGGCACGCTTTGATTCCCAGACCCGCGAACTTGACCGTGCTACTGGGCTATTATTGCTGGCATGCTTCAGAATTCGGAGAATGTATAATTAATTTCTCAAGGTGCAGCGCTTCGCGGAAAGCGCTGGTGGATTGAACAAAGTAGCAGGCTGGAGTTTTCAGAGCCCCTGCCTTCAGCTACCACCATGAGACAAAAGGGGAAGAAAGCATGGCCATTTAACTCGGGAACATGCTCCCGCATCAGCACGGGCGGACTTTAAGACCGGGAAGCACATTTTTTTTTTTTTTGGCCACGTAAAAAAAGGTATAAACACATACGTTCCTGGAAAGTTTTGAAATCAGATACATTCTACCAAACCCGAATTGTACGGGATTTTAAAACGTGACATCATTATTTACATCTGTGCAAACGAGTTCTGTTTGAACAGGTTCTGCAGCTCCCGTGATGTAAGCAGGTAATCCTCCTCGTCGCGGCTTTTTGTCACCGTTTAAAATTTTAGCCACGTTACCAAACAATCTGATTGGTCACTGAAACGATTCTGACCCACCGAATACCAAAACATCCTCAAGCCGGTGCTTTTAAAATGCCACAGAAAAGATGGGTCCCGGGAACCCCATCAAACATCGTCAAACAAAAGAAAGAAATTCAAGAGGCTCCCACGGGCTCCTGCTGGTTTCTCTTTCCTCCCAACTCAAATCCTCGCCACCAGTTCCATTTCTATGCAGGTTTAAACATTGTACATATTTACATATTTTCTACTTCCATCAATTTTTCTCCTTGAACAGAAGTCGGTTGGGGTAGCGAGTCAGTATTTTCTTCAAAAGAAGTTTGAGTCTCCAAGTTCAAACACAAGGTGTCTGGAGCGGAGACGCAGGGCCCGGGGCAGGAGGGGAAAGCAGCCCGCGGGCGGGGGGGGGAGAAGGAAACCTGTGTTGGCAAAAGCTGTGCCCGTCCAGGCGCCGGGGACTCTCTCTCTCTCTCTATGTGTCAGACTCTGTGCCTCCAAACTGGAAGAAAAAACAGTCTCCTCCTCACGAGGTTCCTCGGGAATCACCAAGGATCCTTGACCGTTTTTAAAAAAGTACATTTTCCAACCCGCTCGCAAGTAACCCGATGCCTCCCGCCAGCGAGTTTCGAAACCAGAATGCCAAAAGTGCAGTCAGCACAGGGACCGCGAACTTTTCAAACCGGGATAATTCTTCATTTGGCAGAAAGCAAGTGCGGACGCGGTCTAAAGGTTTTTCGGTCCGGGCAAAATGCTCGCCCCCTCCAAGACCAGAAGGGAAAGCTCGCCCGGGTGACTTTACGGAGCCCGGCTTCCGGCACCTCTAGGTGCATATCAACTTCAATACAACCGGGGCTGCACCGTCCTCCCCGTGGTGACAGCGGGGCGGCCCACGGGTGTCCCACTGCCGGCCTGGCCCCGCGCCTGCGGTCGCGGCACAAGTTGGCCGTGGAGGCTCTGACAAAAGTCAGCGCTCTCACTGTCCCCAGAAAGGAGAGGCGACCTGAGCGAAAGCGGGGGTCACGGCTCTGACGGCCTTGTCTTTTCCTTCTCCCGCCCCCTCTCTTTTCTAAGCCACCAGCTACTCTGAGATTTCCTACCGAAATTCAATTGGAAAACACTCACGTGGACGTGTGCGTCGCACTTTGGGGGCCGAGACCGATCCTCGGGCGCGAAGGGCAAAAGCGGGGCCGGGGCTCCCTGTGCCCTGCCGGGCTCGCCCGGGGCCGGCCGCCTCGCCACCTCCGAGGTCCCGCCCGGGCTCGGCGGCGCCGCGCGGGGACCCGGGGACCGTCGCCGCAGTCGCCGCCCCGGGCGCGGGCCGCGCATGCACTTGTTAGAGTGCCCTGCTAACTTGGCCGCCGAGCTCTTCCCAGCTTTCTTTCACAATGACTTCCTGAAGTTGCTCACTCGCCCGGTTCCCCATTTCTCCGCCACCCTCCCCACCCCACCCCCCGCCCCCCGCCGGCCCCGACCCGGCTCCCGCGCTCGCGGCCCCGCGGCCGGCCTGTCCCGCGCGCGCGGCGGCGCCGCCCCCCCCCGGGCCGCGCCCCCAGGCCCCTCGGCGCCCCCCGCGCCCCGCCACGCGCGGCCGCCCGGGCCCGGCGCCGGCCCCGGCCCCGGCCCCGGCGCGCGCCCGCCTCCCGCGCTCCGCAAACTTTGGGGCGGCGCGCGCCTCCGGCCCACGGCCCCGCCGCCCCGCAGCCGCCCCGCCCCGCGCGCTCCGCCCTGCCCTCGCCCGGCCCGCCGCCCCGGAGCGCGGAGCGCGGAGCGCGCGGCGGGACCCGAGCGCGGGGCGCGGGGCGCCGGGGGCGCGGCGCCGGAGCGGGGCGCTCGGCCGGGCGCGGAGGGGGACTCGGAGCCGGGCGCGCAGCGGGGCGCGCCGCCTCCTCCGCCGGGTCCCCGGGTCGCCGGCTCCCGCGGTGCCGTCCGACCGCAACTCCCGGACCGCGCGCGCAAACTTTGCCGGGGCGCGTGGCTGGCCCCCGGCCCCCTCCCCGCCTCCCATCGCCACCACGCCCCCCCACCCCCACCCCCCCGCCACCAGGGCCGCCCGGACGGCGGCGGGCGCGGACCGTACCTGCTGGCGCCGCCGCCGGCTGCAGCCCGCTCGCCCGCGCCGGGCCCGCTCGGCGCGCCGCCGCCACCCCCGCGCGCAGCGCGCCCGGGCCCTCCCCTCGCCGCCGCGCTTCCTCATTCCAGCGCCGCATCGCGCCGCGGCCCCGCGCGGCAGGTGGCGGCCGGCTCTCTGCGCCCCGGCCCCGGTGGTGGCCGCAGCGGCCGCGGCGCCGCGGGGCCCGCGCTTAACCCTTGGGGGCCCGGCGCGGGCGAGGCGCGCGGGGCAGCCGGAGGAGACCGGGGCGCGGGCCGCTCGCCCCGCCGCGGGGACTCTGGGGACCCGGGACATCGTGAGACACTTTCCCCGAGTGTCTGGCGGAGGCGGGGAGGGGGGCGTCCACCGCCCGCCCGGCTCCACTTCCCTCGAACTGGGGCCACTGGGCTCCCGGCTTCTGGCTGCGACCCCGGGCGACGAGTGCCCACCCGAGGGGGTGGGAAAAGTTGATCCTCCTCAAGTGAGGGGAAGGTGCGATTCATTTTCCCAGACAACCAATGGAATACCTCTCGTCTCTCTTCCCTCCCACCTGCTCAGGCAGAAGTTAGGATCGCGCCTTCCATCTTGGTCTGCGTGCACACCCAGGTGCGCCAGGGCGGCCGCGGGAGGAGGTGACCCCGAAGGCAGCCCGGCGGCCCCGCACCACGGCTCTTGGCGCCTCCCCGCCCCCCCTTGCGCGAGCCCCGAAGCACGCGAGGAAGGCGCTGCGCGTGTCTCGGTTGGGAGAGGAATGCGGGCCCCACCCGAGCAGGAGCCAGGCGACAGTGTGCCATCTGAGCAGAAGAGGGAGAATCGTGAATTCAGGCGATGTGTCCCCATCCCCCCGGGCGTTAAGGGAGGGACAGAGATGAGCGAGCCGCTGGCCCTGCCCTTCAAGATTTGCAGGGGCGCCTCTGGAAAGGCACCCCTGCGCGGGAGAGAGGAGGAGGTCCGTTGCAGACCCTGGGGAGGCAGAATAATGACTTTCCGCAGGAGAGTGAGGAAGGGCGCCCCGAGGGGGCTCGGATGTGCAGGCTTCCAGGTGCAGAGAACAGCGCAAAGGTGACAGGGGGGAAACGTCACTTCGGGCAGTTGAGTGTGGCAGGGAATGGCGGCCACCGGGGAAGGCTGTGGCCTGGCCCAGGAGGCTGCTGGCGGCAGGGCCCAGACCCTCGTGGACTGGCTTTGCCTGGTACCATCCCTGGGAGAAGTGTCCTCTACCCTCCATGAACCCCAGACAGCATCGGGAGGAATTCTTCCTGGGCCTCTTCTGCAAAGCCTACCGCTCCATCCGTGCTAAGAGGAATTCCGACATTTGGAGCCCTGAGCCAGTTAACGCCCCCTGCTTGGAGCCCAGAGGAAGCGGGACTAGTAGCAAGATTCCTTGCTCTCATCCCTAGCCCACTCCTTACCTGTAGGCAAGTCACTGCACTTCCCTGCGCGTCGGCGTCCTTATGTGCGAAAGAAGTCATTGCCACTTCATTGCCCTTCACTGGGAGAGTCCTTGTCTGGATTAAATGAGGCAGAAAACATCAGGTTCACGGCTTGGGGAGGCCAAAAAGGTAGTGGAGGGGTTCTTAGATGCACGTAACACCCTCGGCCCCCAGATGTGTCTCTTTCAATGTGTGTCATGGTCCCCCTCCCCCCCCCCCAGCGGGAATCAAGGACTCAGCCCAAGGCATTTCCTCCTGGGGAGGAAGAGAATGAGGTGAAGGACGCGGAGGGGCTGTGTGGTCTTGACCCAGGTCCTGAACGTCTCTGAGCCTCAGTTTCCCCCATGTACAGCAGGATTGTTTGTGGATTGTGTACTTCACGTGTGAAAGCAGAGAGGAGGACCCCGGGAGCGGTAACTCGTAGTTACCAGGAACCCTGCTAACTCCCAGTGTCGTGTTGAGATGGAGAGCAGGCTGAGAAGAACCAGGCTTCAGGGCCGCTCGCCCGCCGCTCCGAAACAGGTGGGGCAGAGGGGTCGCGCTCTAACCTGGGCTCTGTGGGCTCAAGGCCCCGGAGAGGCCGCTTCAATCAACAATAAAAGCACATTGGAGGGGGAAATCTAGCAGGAGAAATTGGAACATATGACACTTTACCAAAAAAATTACAGCTCTAAAGTCATTTTGTTTCTCTCGAATAGATACCTCATAATGTTGCGGTGTGTAATGAAGAACAGCCTAGTTTCTTCAGACAATAACTGTCAAATTAGCAATTTTTCTCCTTTTGAGATATTATCAAAATAACAAAGAGCCCCTATAGAATGAATCTCAGACTACTTCCTCAGAGCCGACTCTAATAAAGGAATCGGCTACCTGCCCTTTTGTTCTGGCAGAGACTGGAGAAGATTCTCGAGAAGAATGAGTTTGATAAAGAGGAGGGTTGAGGTAATATAAGATTCGAAGCTTCCTTTCTTACTACCTGTGTGAGGCTTGGCGAGTTACTCACCCTCTCTGAGCTTCGGGTCTGTCATCTGCTGGGCGTGCGACCTTTACCACGGTGTCGGTGGCATCAGGTGAAATGGAATGAGCCTATGTATGCCCCTTACTGTGATTATAATGGTATTTTTCTTCCTTTGAAAAATATCTGCTCAACGGCCAAGGATGGACCTCTCTTTTTTCCTCCAGCAGTTGGGAAACAGCAGGAATAATCGTGAAGGAACAGGAAAAGTTTTTTTTTTTTAATTTTTTAACGTTTATTTGTTTTTGAGAGACATAGGGAGAGAGCGTGAGCAGGGGAGGGGCAGAGAGAGAGGGAAACACAGAAACTGAAGCAGGCTCCAGGCTCTGATGAGCCATCAGCACAGAGCCTGACGTGGGGCTCGAACTCACAGACCGTGAGATCATGACCTGAGCTGAAGTCAGCCGCCCAACCAACTGAGCCACCCAGGCACCCCAGGAAAAGTTTTTTGTAAAAAAAAAAAAAAAAAAAAAAATCTGTCTTTCTACCATGCTAAAGTAACGCAGAACTCACGCGGTTTAGCCTGAGAAGGAACAGGAACGTCGGGAAAATACTAGGACGTGGATGAAATTTTGGCCACAGGGACTCTGCTTCTTTGGTTTCTTGCCCCTAGTTTTCATGACCCCTGCTTTCTGCTTCTGCCGTTTTCGAAAACCGACGGTAGCTGGCCTGGGGTGAGGTTCTTGACTCTTTTTCCTGAGGCTCGCTGCCTTGGGGATGGCTTTTTCTAAGCACAGATGATGGCTTCCATTCCTTCTGGAAGGGAAGGAGCAGGACCCAGGGGAGGGGAGCTCCCGCGGAGCCAGGACTGCCCAGCGGGTAGGACAGGGCCAGGTGAGGGATGTGATATTTCCAAGGCCCTCTTCGGACGCTTGGGTGCTCCCGGGTTTGAAACCCACAGAAATTCAACAGCGCTCCTCAGTCCTTCGCGTTTCCGCCTCGAGACCTGACTCGGGCGTGGGCCGCAGCTGCCGACCAAGTTCTTGCCACTTTATGACCATTCCTTTCGCTTTATTCCCCTTGGAATGTGTCAGAATACACTTAGATTCTCAGCACCGGTGACTTTTTAATCAATACCATTTGGGCGGAAGGGACTGGAAAGCCAAGCAGGTCAGATGTGAGGGCTCGGAGAAGATAGGTCCACCCAGGAAGCTTTCCGATGGATGGCAAGTTTTGGGGAATGTTTTGGCGGAGTAAGACAGACCTTGGTCTGGCCTGAGCAGATCGGCGTAAAGACAAAGCCGCTGTATTACAGGAGCGAGATGAGAACGGGATTGTGGAGTGCCTAGTGTCCCGGCAGCACGCCCTTCTTCGCTTATTCGACGAGCATGTTGTCATCGACAGCCTCCCATTGCAGGTGGCACTTGAGAGGCAGGAAGTCCCAAAAGAAGCATAACGTGTGATCTTATCTTGAAGGGGCTCCAGCCCAATCGTGCAGGAACAATTGCGTTTTCCGTGCAAAATGCATCATAGTCAATTCGAACACAGAGCTGTGGACACGCAAACGGGCAAAGCCACTAGGTGGTTGCTAAGTGTTTTTTAAATGTTTATTTCTTTTGAAAGAGAGAGAGAGAGAGAGAACAAGAAGGGAAGGGGAGAGAGAGAATCCCAAGCAGGCTCCACGCTGTCGGCACAGAGCTTGATGCCGGGCCCGAACCCACAAATCCTGAGATCACGAGCTGAGCAGAAGCCAAGAGTTGGATGCTTAACTGACTGAGCCACCCGGGGGCGCCCCATCGGTTGCTAGATTTGCGAAGGGCTTTGTGGATGCATCACAAAGGGAAGAGGGAAAGCATAGAGGAGGTGTAAGGCAGTTCTGGTCTCCCTCACATGGTGGGGGCGCTTAAAAGACTCTTCTCGAAAGGGGATTAACCAACACCTGGGGCTAATATTCTCATAACCGCCCCTACTGAGCGCAGCTCTGTGAAGGACATTTCCAGAAGTTATTTCTAACCTGGCAATACAGCAGGGCCAGCGTTGCCACCCTAGTCCCACAGAAGGACACAAAAGTCAGAGATGGTGACTCACCAGGGGTCAAAGCTTAAGTGACACACTGTAGACAAACCATTTGGGCTTGGCAAGTCACAAGGCCTCTCTGTACCTCAGTTTCCTTTTCTGTAAAATGGGAATAGTAATAACAACAGTAGCGGCAGCAATAATACCTTCCTCAGGGAGCACCTGGGCGGCTCAGTGGGTTAAGCGTCGGACTTCAGGCTCAGGTCACGATCTCCTGCTTTGTGGGTTCGAGCCCTGCATTGGGCTCTGGGCTCACAGCTTCATATTCTGTGTCTCCCTGTCTCTCTGCCCCTCCCCTGCTTGTGCTCTCTCTCTCTCTCCCTCTCTCTCTCTCAAAAATAAAAACAAGCATTAAAAAATACCTCCCTCAGGAACATTCATGGTCGGAAGGCGTCTGTGTGGGGTAAGCCTCGTTACATGGGCCCCGGATGCAGTGTAAACACTGGAAAAGTGGTTGACATTTTGATGTACTTGATGTGTATTTTTTTAAACATTTATTTATTTATTTTTGAGAGAGTACAAGCCAGGGGAGGGGCAGAAAGAGATAGAGTGAAAGAGAGAGAAAGAATGCCAAACAGAGCTGGGCGACATAGGGCTCCATCTTGTGAACCGTGAGATCATGACCTGAGCCAAAACAGAGAATTGGACGCTCAACTGACCGAGCCACCCAGGGGTGCCCGGCGTGCTTAATTTCTAAGCGGTTAGCCTAGGAAACCAATCTTGGTCAGGTCTTTTTAGCTACACCCCGGGCCCTGTCCCTCCAAGGACCGATTCTTTTAAGGCAGCCGTCTTCAACTGGAGAAAAGTTCCAGTTTTTTTTTTCTTGTCCCCTTTCAATTTTTTATTTCCCGTAAGGTCGGATCCCGTGTCCCGACAGCACCCATCCTGGTAAAGTGGCCGGACAGGCACTTCCAGGAAGGACTAAGGTTGATGCACAGGCTTTCCGATCTGTAAGGTCCGCAGACACGGAGTCTAGTTATTTCTCTATTGGTCCAGCAGCTTTCCCTTTTGGGTGTTCACAAATCACAAATCTTCCCCATCCGGTCTTGAAAGGAAGGGGGGTCGTGTGGGAGAGGGGGTTGAGATGAAGGCCGCTGTGGTGGAAAGTGTCCTAAAGGCCTCGGTGTCTCTCCCCTCTGCACAGGGTCACTGTGGGAACTTAGCCGAGTGGCCCCAATTCTCCGAGCGTCACGTTCGGGGAAGATGAATCCGGCTGCATGGAGCTGGCCTGAGGTCTCAATGAGAGCCCGGATGTAGGTCTCTCAGCGTAGGACCTGGTGGTCAGCGTTCGATTCCCGCCCCTGCACGTCCATCGGGGCTCTCGGGGCGACAGCCAGCAGAAAGCAGGTGGCATGAAAGGCACCTGGCCTGGGAGATGTTCCCACGTTCGCAGCTGGGACTGACCTTGCTCTGGTTGCAAATAGATTGTCTATCCGCTCAGAGTGTTTGGTGCCAAGCCCGGCTGGTTCCAGGAGCGTTACTGCGGTAACACGCGGGAGGTCCCTGGACGTCGTCTTTGATATTATATGTGTTCTGACCTTCCCCAGAAATCAAGACTTGTGCATCTTACAGCCTCCTTGATGCCTTTACCTGGATCTACAGGTGGCATCTGTAGGTACCACGTCCCCACCCCGAATCCCTAATCTTTCCCTCAAACTGGTGTCCCTGCATGGGGTCGAATAGCAACGGGAAATTGCTGAGGTCAGGACTTTGGAGGCACCTGTCCAAACTCTGTCACCTTCCACCTGCAGGCTGTGGGGGCTCCGAATGGCTCTCTCCTCCTGTGCTTGCCCCTCGCAGCCCACAGGGAGGGCCTGATGTCTTTGCTCAAATGTCGTCTTCGCTCCGGGACAGTCACGGCCCACCCTCCATAAAAGGGTAACAACCCTACCCCCACCCAAGCATCCTCTAATCTTCTGTTGTCTTTACATTAAAAAAGATTTTTTTACGTTTCTTTTTGAGAGACAGAGAGGGAGAGAGAGAGAGAGTATAAGCAGGGAGGGGCAGAGAGACAGGGAGACACAGAATCCAAAACAGGCTCCAGGCTCTGAGTTGTCAGCACAAAGCCCGATGCGGGGCTCAAACTCATGAACCATGAGATCGTGACCTGAGCCGAAGTCTCAGGTGCTTAACAGACTGAACCACCCAGGCGCCCCTTCTTCACATTTTTACCCAGCACTTATCTTCCAACATGCTGTTGGAAACAACATTTATTTTGCTACTCTCTGTGAAGACAGAGGTTTTTTTGTTTGGTTTGGTTTTGTTTTTGATCTGTTTTGCTTTCTCAGTGCCCAGAACCCGATATCAATATATCAATATATCAATTCCATTCAAAATATCAATTGAATATATCAATGGATATTTCCACTTATTGCTACTACATTTGAAGGGTTCCCCTGACTGTTTTCTAAATCGGGCAAAACAATTTTGTTTAAATTATACGACAGGGACACCTGGGTGGCTCAGCCAGTCAAGGGCGTGACTCTAGATTTCAGCTCAGGTCGTGATCTCCCAGTTTGTAAGTTTGAGCCCCGCATCTGGCTCTGTGCTGACAGCGCCGAGGCTGCTTGGGAGTCTCTCTCTCCCTCTCCCTCTCTCTCTGCCCCTCCCCTGCTCACTCTCTATCTCTCTCAATGTACATAAATGAACTTAAAAAAATTATATGACAAGGAGTTGTTCTATCGTTTTTCTGACCTGCGTAGGAACTGTGTTTTCCTAGTCTCACAGATGGAAAGAGCTACGTTCCCTTTCTGTCATTCCATCTGGGGCCCTAAGCTCACTCACATACTCGCGCCTTTTCTTCACCTACGGGATGGTCCCTTAGCGGGGATGGGTCCCGCAGAGAATGTCATTCCTCCCCCCGTCTTCCTGGGATGTAATTTGCTCCTCCCCATGCACGCGCTCTTCTGTGGGCTTTCCAGTTATTTTTCAGAAAGGAGCAAGTCATAATTTAAATCTATAACACTTCGGATTCATAACCAAGTTTCCTTCCTCCTGTTTCGGTCGTGGAGGGGATTCTCTGGAGGGAGTTCATGTTTCTTTATTTCGGTAGGGTAGGAACTCAGACTATAATTTAGTCAGGCCAGGAGTCGGGTTGTTTTTTTGTTTTTTGTTTTTTTTTGTTTTTTTTTTTCTAAGTGGATGATTTGGAAATTCTTTAAAGATATAATGTATTCTGTAGCTACTCACGGCCTAATGGCTATGTATTCTCTTAATATTTACTCATCATATTCTTATTACTTGCAGATATGTTTTTCTAATGAAGAAAAAGAACTCATTTTTCTATTACCTGCATCTCAGGAACTGGCAACTTTGTTTCCACTTCAGAGCTCAAATACACAATTTCCTTTGGCTTAAACAGTTGCAATTAAACCCAAGGGTTGCATTTTCATGATAATATCCCTTTATTTTCTATGATGATATCTCATAAACATTGTCTGCCGAGCGGCTTGCTCCCGCTATGTTGTAGCCAACGATCCTGCATTTTGGGAGAAGGAATCTTGCCATCGTGATTTATAGATGGCAGCAAAGCCTAGTGTGGGAAAGAGGACATGCGGAACGAAGACCCCATCCTTTGGTTCACGTTGAGATAGAGGATTGGTGTTTGTTTCCGGGGCAAGTGACTTCGTTGGGGACACATTCAATGGCCATCAAAGGATCGACAGTGACCAACCCGAGGAGTAGAGCCAAGGGACTGGCTTCGCGGGCTAAGCTGTAGAGTGCAGACATGTTCTCATTGATCATTCAGTCAATGTCATAAATCAACGTCCCAGATCACTGTGACGGTAGAACCTGTACGCTAGTTTAATTGCCTTATTAATAGACTTTAATTGGTGAAGCACACGTCAGTTCCGTCTGCTCTTACTCCTCCAAAGAGCCCTCGTTGGCCTCCAAGCGCGGGTTTTGGCCCTTTGGGTTCCAATGCCATTAAGCCCGTAAGACAGACAGAGTGTTGCCCTACATGATTGATGCCGTTTGAGCCGGACTACCTGACGTAGCAGAGTTTCTCAGAGCAGATCCAAATGCAACGATCGATAATCATACACTTAGAAGTTGCCGCTCCACTACAACAGTGCTTAAGTACTCATCGCCAAGATGCCCCGGACCCATCTCTCCCAGCACATATTTCTTGTCCCTTCCTGGAGCTCCTGTCGAGTTCAGTGAGAGCTCCAGGCGCCCGGGGTAGGAGGGCAGTGGCACACGGAGCACTCGCTGATTTATATTTGCGTGGCTTTCGAGCTAATCAGCAAAAAATGCTCATCGATCTTGTCGTCCCTAGGAAGTTGGGCCACGTTATTATTCTTATTTTGTGGGTGAGGAAAACTGAGCCAAAGGAGCTTCCCAAAGTGACGGGACTGGGGAAAAAAAGAAAAAGGAAATAAGGCTGCTTCCCGATGACCCCAAAGTGATGTTCGACACATGACCCTCTACCGGCCAGCACTGAGCATTTCAATGACTCAACAAAAACCGAATTTTAGAGAGACACTCACGCCCGTGGAAAACACAGCCACGCCACTGTGAGGGTTCTATTTTACTCTCTGAATGATTTTTTTCTTCCAGGAAAGGCTCGAGCAGCTGATCGAGGTGGAAAGGCCAACGGAGACCAGGTTCTTGCTCGGGCCTCCTCTTGATCAAGTCAGAGAAGGGCCCGAGGTCACTGCCCATGGGGTGCCAAGACGCGGCTTCTGTCATACAACGCGACACAGGCTGAAGAGCGCGAGCAAGCCTCGCTTCCTGGCTGCTTCCAGGATGGGTTTGCACTAGAATCATTTCCTAGGTATAATAAATTTAGGAGCCTCCCACAGTGGCACTGACAGCAAAGGCAAAAACTGTCAACCCACCCGCCCCCCTCCCCCACCGTGATGGAAAATCTTTCAAGGTTTTCCCAGCAGTGCATTAGAAGCTCTGTAAGAACCCACTGTTGTGCGCGTTTTGAGATTTCACGTCTTCCATTAACCAATTCTACAGACAGAAGACCAGTGTCTGTATTTCCCATGTTGTTGAAGTACCTTTACATAGACTTTAACCCACTTGCTAAATTGCTTGAATTTGTTAAATGTACAAAAGGGTCTACTCCCCGTTGATGGAGTAAAAGTAGGTGTTTGATTAAGTAGATAGTTAGCTATGCTTTTTTCCCACCCCATCTGGATGTGTTAAGGGGGTATGTTTGAAACTTAGCACTCAGTTCATGCCTTTCAGAAGGGGAGGGAAGAGGGTATTTAACAAGGTTAATAATGACAGAGAGAGGAATTGACACCACAAAAGAAAAAGAATCGTTCCAGCATTTCGTGACAGTTCAAAGACAGATGTCGTTGGCTAAGTGAGAATCTCGTAGACGTGGGGGTAATATACACCTTACATGCATATGGATAAGTGAAAGCAGACTGTCAAATCGGGGAGTCTAAGGTTGTCAAATATGAGACATAGCTGCAGAAAACCCGGAGAACGACTTACTATTTATTTCTTCTCTTAAAGACCCAATCCTGTTGTCTTTTCACAGACAAAAGACCAAGTCCCGTAAGGACCAAGGCAGGTCAAGGGTTGGATGGGATTGAAGCCTTTGACTGGGGCCTCCTGAGGACTTCAGCTTCGGCAATCTTTTGTCTCTCGAAGTAGGTTTTTCATCTTAATTATATGCGCACTGTTCTCTTTTGTTTCCATAGACTTTAGCTCATCCAACAGGGCCACATCTGATTCCATCTTCCTGGTGCTCATGATGAATAATTCTAGAGTTGCAATTGACGAGACCTCAGACTGAGCAAGTTATAGTCCAAGTCCCTTGGAAGTAGTTTGATCGTGGAAGTCAACCCTACCAAGGTGATTTTTGGCTCTGCCATGGCACGAGGTGCTTCAGAGAGACATCGCTGGCCTTCTGAGCTGTGGTAGAGGTTGGGGAGATGCAGAGTGTCACTGGCCAGAGACAGTTTGGCTTGGTTTGGTTGGGTTGATGAAAGGTGTCACTAGTATGAGTCAGGAGACCTGAACTGGGTCCTGCATCTCTCCCCAAGCTTGGACAAGCCCATCAGTCCACCTTTCTAAGCCATGGCATCTTTATTCATGAGACGAGAATGGTTGATGAGATGATCTCATGACTTGACTTTGGCTTTGGCAGTGTGTCTCTGTGGGCTGTCAGGGAACCACGAACAGCCTTGGGGAAAGGCTTTGCTGACTACTGACCCATTGTCTCTAAGTAGACCCTACCTCTGTGTTTCAGTTCCATGCCCTCCCAGAAGGTCCCAAACACTGAAGGCTAGCTCTGTTGAAGGTGGTCACAACCTATTACAGACGCAGTCGCCCACAAATACAACCACTAACTCCATCACCTACTAACCCATAGTGACTCACCCGCTTTCTCCAAACCTGAATAAGTTTGACCTCAGGACTGTGCAAATGGGAGTAAAGAAGTTAGGGATTGCCTAACCTGAAGCAAAAAATAAAACAGATGCACGCCGGAGAGAAAGACACACCTGACTGATCTGTGCGATGCCCTCCCAGAGAAGTTTCCTGTTTCCGGCCAGTGGCTGGAATGTCCTGGCAGAGGCCACCTGAGCAAAAGAAGAGAGATGCCTGGTGAAGACGAAGACTCTGGGGAAAGGCTCGCTGCTTCCCGAGCAAGGGAGAATTAAGGAAGATGAGTTCATATGGACTAAAATAAGTGTATTGATATGGGGGAAATCCTGAACTCCGCTGTGGGTTACATGGTTATGGTAAGTGGGAACTGCTTTGGGGAAAAACCCATGACTTCTCCAAATGCCTATGTAAATACCTACAACATGGAAAATTAGCAGGAAGACCTCAAGATCTCAGCTCACACTGTCACTTACACTGGAAATATGGAGCTGCTACTGAGGGGAGGCAATGAAAGTAAGAATCACAGCCTCCTTGAGGTCAAAGGCCTACAGCCATCTGATGCTCAGAAAAGAGAACATGAAAAATGCACAGGAAACAGCTAAGTGAAGCAAAACTCTGTAGGAAAAGAGAATCTGGTAAGAATTATAGAAAGGAGGGGCACCTTGGTGGCTCCGTTGGCTAAGTGTCCAACTCTTGTTTGGGCTCAGGTCATGATCTCATGGTTCGTGAGTCTGAGCCCTGCGTTGGGCTCTCCACTGTCAGCCCAGAGTCCACTTCACATGCTCTGTTCCCCCCCCACCGCCCCACCCTCTCTGCCCCTCCCCGCGTGTGCGCTTGCTGGCGCATACTCTCTCAAAAATAATAAATAAACATCAAAAAAAAAAAAGAAAAAAAAGAATTACAGAATCGTTGTCAAGAACCTACGCAAAGTAAATCGATGAAATTATCTATGGTTAAATAGGTAAAAAGGTCTAAGGAACATGACGTGGGGAGGGGCGTATTTTGAAATGGATGTATATTACCTCAAGGAGTTTCACCCGGTAGGTGACATTTTCTTAGTATTAAATGTGGATAAGTCAGGAAAATAGCAGGGAGCTCTGTGTCAAAATGTCCTTAGTAATAAAGACGCATCCGGATGTATTTATGGGTTAATTGAGCTTGGCTTTAAAATACTCCAGCAAGACAACAAAAACAATAACATGAATCAAAAGAACAGTTGAAAGATGGAAGCAGGTTGACAATATCTTAGATAATTATCGACCCTGGGTGGCAGCTCTCTGGGGATTTGCCATATGATTCTCTCCGCTTTCATATATATTTGAAAATGTCTGTGATCGTGCCTTTTAAGACAGAAAGAAAATGAAGACCGTGATTTAAACACCGATGCTATTTTGAGATAATAGTTGCAATGGCTATGAAGGAAGGGTTACATTTGCTCACATACAAAGAGCTTTACAAATTTATTTAAAAAATACAAAGAAATAACTCAGTAACCGGCAACGAGCAAAAGACTCCATTATACAATCTACAAAAGAAATACAAGAGGCCACCGAATGCGAGGAAAGTATTTAACTTCGGTAATGGTTCTCAAATTGAAAATTAAAATAAATTGTGAGAGACGACTTTCTATTTACTACACCTCAGAGACTGTCATGAGGGGGGCAGAGAAACTGGGGCTTGCTGGTGGCAGTCATGGGGCGTGGTGGAGGCCACTTAAGCATTAGACAGCAATATAAATCAAAGCATAAATGTACAACTTCCCCCATGTGATTTCAAGGAATGCATGCACAAGAAATAGATGCAGGTGTGCGTGTGTGTATGTGTGTGTGTACTAATGTTCATTAGAAGGAGACTATCAGAAACAAAAATTAAAATCAAATTAAATGTGGGGGCACCTGGGTGGTTCAGTCCATTGAGTGTCCTACTCTTGATTTCAGCTCAGGTCATGATCTCATAATTCATGAGTTCAAACCCTGCATTGGGCTCTGTGCTGACACCATGGAGACTACTTAGGATTCTCTCTCTCTCTCTCTCTCTCTCTCTGTCTCACTCACTCCCCCATGCTCTCTCCCTCTCTCAAAATAAATAAATAAACTTACAAAAAATCAAACTAAATGTTCATCACAAGATAAAACAATACTTGGCATGTTCATAGAAATGAGTATTTCGGGGCTCAAAAGTCAATGGTGTATGTCTATTTTCTGAGATGAAAAATTACCAGCCATGCATAGCCGAGTGAAAATTCATGCAGCAGGATAGTTATAAGCATTTCACAGGTATCTGTAAGGGGAAAGAAAACATCCAATAAGCAAAGACTGTTTTGAAAAGTCATTTAAATATAAGAGAAATGAATCCAAGAGTGTTGGAAGGGGTATTTTGATAGCCTAATTATTAACTTTATTGAGAAAGTAAAAGACTAGGGCACCTGGGTGGCTCAGTTGATTGGGCAGCCGACTTCGGCTCAGGTCATGATCTCACCATCTGTGGGTTCGAGCCCTGCGTCGGGCTCTGTGCTGATGGCTCAGAGCCTGGAGCCTGCTTCTGATTCTGTATCTCCCTCTCTCTCTGCCCTTCCCCTGCTCATACTCTGTCTCTATGTCTCTCAAAAATAAATAAACGTTAAAAAAAAAATAAAAAAAAGACTACATCTATGGCACCCTGGTAAATAAATAAAACCCACAATCATATGCTAGAGATATTCTAATACTACACATTGGCGATACAAATCAAAAATTGTTCAACTAAATGCAAATTTCTCACCAAAAAATAAAGAATCTATCCATCTATCACACGTCTCAAGCCCCAGGATTTAACACACACGTATGGAGGCCAAATTAACTGAAAAACAAAGTGGATGTACTTTCCAACCACTGTAGCAAAATATTTTTCTAGAACATGAGATGAGTTGAGAAGCATCACAACTCCCTGCTCCCATAAAGAAGCTTAAAACAGAGAGCAATTCTATTTTCAAACAATGGAAGGGCTAGCGTCTGAATTAGAATTGGCCAGTGAAACAAATTTAAATTACGCTTTCGAGGTATTTGCCCTTTTTATTGTTGCAAAGTACACCTGATGTTGACGTAACCAATTTGAAATGTACAAATTCATGGCATTAAGTGCATTCATGGTGGTGTGCAACCATCACCACCGCCTATTTCCAGAACTTTGTCATCATCCCAATGGCAACCTCATACTGATTAGGCAGTGGCTCCCAACTGCTCCTCTCCTGGCTCACTATTTAGTGGCAACCCCTAAACTGCTTTCTCTCTCCAATGATTTGCTTATTCTAGATGTTTCCAATAAAGGGAATCAGACATTTTGTGCCTGGTTTCTTTCACTTAGCACAATATTTTTTAGCATAACGGTCATCGATGTTGTAGTATGTATCAGTATTTCGTTGCTTTTTTTATAGATGAATAACATTTTACCATATGGATATTCTGTTTACCCATTCATCTGTTGATGAACGTTTGGGTTGCATCTGCTTTGGCCTAATGTGAATAGAACTATAATGTGTAGCTCTAATTTTGCGTACAACTTTCACTTGAAAACCTGTTTTGAATTCTTTTGGGTAGATTCCTAGGTGTGGAATTGCTGAGTTATATGGTAATTTTTTTTGTTTAACTGATCGAGGAACCATTTTCCATAGCAGTTACGCCATTTTAAATTCCCACCAGCAATGTGTGGACGTTCCAATGTCTCCACATCCTCACCGATACTCATTCTCTGCCAATTTCCGGCTTACAGTTAGCTCTTCTAGGGGTCATAAGGTGACAACTCGTTGTGTTTTTATTTCGCATTTCCCTCATGAGTAATGATGTAGAGCGTCTTGTCGTATGGTTTTTGGCCATTTGGATGTCTTCTTTGGAGTAAGGTCTAGTCAAGTCATTTACTTATTTTTTAATTGGGCGGTGTGTCTTTTTGTTGTTGAGTTGTAAATGTTCTTTATATATTCTGGATACTTTATATATTTCGGGTATACACTAGACTTTATATAGTCCAGTATCAGAGTTACATCAGATATGTGATTTGCAAATATTTTCGCACATTCTGTGGTTCTCTTTTCCTTCTCTAGGTAGTATTCTTGATGCACAAAACTTTTTAATTTTGATGAAATACTACTTACCTATTTCTTCTTTAGTTGGTTGTGCTTTTGATGTTGTACCTTAATGTCGTTTTCATGGCATTTTGAGATATACAAACTTATCCAAAAGAGGAATGCTCTATAATCCATAACTAATTATTTAAATATATTTTCTTTCTCCCAAACAATTTCATATCAAAATACTGTTTTTAAAAATGCATGCTCCGGGTGTCCGGGTGGCTCAGTCAGTTGGGCATCTGACTTTGGCTCAGGTCATGACCTCATGGTTCGTGGGTTCGAGCCCACATCAGGCTCTGTGCAAAAGGCTCAGAGCCTGGAGCCTGCTTCAGATTCTGTGTCTCCCTCTCTCTGTGTCCCTCTCCTGCTCATGCTCTGTCTCTCGAAAATAAATAAACATTAAAAAATTTAAAAAATGCGTGCTCCTCATCCCTTTGGTGAAAACAGAAAACAGAAATTTAGTGTAAAATTAAGAAGTTGGGACCTTTTCATAGGATTTATTTGTTTTCTTAAAAAAAAATTGTGAGGGGCACCTGGGTGGCTCAGGCGGTTAAGTGCCTGATTTCAGCTCAGGTCATGATCTCATAGTCTATGAGTTCAAGCCCCGCGTTGGGCTCTGTGCTGACAGCTCAGAGCCTGGAGCCTGCTTCGGATTCTGTGTCTCCCTCTCTCCTGCCCCTCCCTTGCTCATGCTTTGTCTCTCCTGCTCTCAAAAAAAAAAATAAATAAATATTTTTAAAAAATTGTGAGCTAAAACTAAAGATTTCTATGTTGGGAAGATGAAACTTGGGCTAGAATTGGAAAGAAAGCAAGTAAAAAGTACTTCTGAAAGAGGAAGATTATTTTATTTAGTGCTAGTAGATCCAGTGGTTTGTATTCTCTGATACTTAAGGAATTAGAAGGGGTTACATGCTGAATCATTACTTATGTATTGAGAAAAAGAAACAAAAACATAGTCTCAATTTTTAAGATGGATTCAAGATGTTTGTTTACTTATTTTTTTTCAGTTTATTTATTTTGAGAGAAAAAGAGCCAAGGAGGGGCAGAGAGAGAGGGAGAGAACCCCAGGCAGGCTCTGTGCTGTTGCCACAGAGCCTGATGCAGGGCTTGAACTCACGAACCGTGAGATCGTGACCTGAGCTGAAACCAAGAGTCGGATGCTTAACTGACCGAGCCTCCCAGGTGCCCCATGATTTAGGATGATTCTAAAAGTGATAATGTACTTAATAGTATCGATTCTTGGGCTAGAAGAATAGTAACTAGCTGTATTACTAATAAGAAGTCGAACATTTCGGCTCATTTTGTTTTCAGTTTTATAAAATGGGGATGCAATTTAGTTTTGGAGAAAGTTGACCCCAAATGAAAACTGACAAAGGAGCAGTGCAATAATTATTTATTAATAATAATAATAATACAATATTAATAAATAATAATGAATCTCAGAAACCTTATTACCAACAGGATAAAAAGGATGGAAGTGACATGAAAAGATGTGAAAAGGTAATCAGCATTGCATGTTATTAAGGAATTGCAAATTAAAACAACAATGACATACCCCTACATACCCGTATGAATGATCAAACTCGAAACACTGACAACATCCAGTGCTGGTGAAGATGTGGAGCAACAGGAACTCTCCCTCACTGCCGGTGGGAATGCAAAATGGTGCAGCCACTCTGGAAGACAGTGTGGAAATTTCTTGCAAAACTAAACATACTTACCATACAATCCAACCATCACGATCCTTGGAATCTGTCCAAATAAATTGAAAACTTAGGTCTGCACAAACACCTAGATGTGGGTATGTGTGGAAACTTTATTCATACTTGCCAAAACTTGGAAGCAACCAAAATGTCTTTGGGTAGGTGAGTGTTTAAGTAAGCTATGGTCCACACAGACTATGGAATATCACTCAGCACTAAAAAGAAAGTTGCTGTCAAGCCAT
This sequence comes from Paguma larvata, assembly GCA_030068075.1. Lineage (NCBI taxonomy): Eukaryota > Metazoa > Chordata > Mammalia > Carnivora > Viverridae > Paguma > Paguma larvata. Next base: position 6,194,212 of record CM057834.1, read on the forward strand.
GAAAAGTCATGGAAGAAACTGGAATCATACTCCCAAGTGAAAGAAGTCAGTCTGAAAAGGCTAACGTACTGTATGCTTCCAACAACATGGCGTTCTGGAAAAGACAAAAATATGGAGACAGTAAACCAACCAGCTTGCCAAGGGTTGGGGGAGGAGGAATGAATAGGCAGAATTTAGGGAGTTTCAGGGGAGTGAAACTACTCTGCACCATACTCTCTGTCATACTCTGTATAATGATAGTGGACACATATTATTATACATTTGTCAAAATCCATAGAACACACAACGCCAAGAGTGAACCCTAGACAATGTATCAATGTAGGTTCATTGTAAAGAGTGTCCCAGTCTTTACAATGGGTGGGGGCTGATTACAGTGGGGGAGATTGTGCACATATGGGGATAAGAGATTTAAGAAAAATCTCTGTACCTGCTAATTGATTTTTCTGCTAAGCAAAAAGTGCTCTCAAAAAATAAATCTATAAAGAAGCATACAAGGGGTAGGTCCGTAGAATGCCACGGGAGGATTATTCTAGAATATTAGGTTGAATTGGAATTCCCGGAGTAGGTGACGAAATGGTGTACCAATGCAGTTTTGGCACCTCACCCTCAAATTAAACCTGATGAAACTACAGGAAATTAGCAAAAGCATGAGAATCTCTTCAGGGGACTATGGGCTGTCCTAAACCCGTGTGTAAGGGGAAGATAAGTGACTGAGGCTCGGTGAAGAGAAGGACTAGGAATTGCAGCAGGATGAGAGATCGGCAGAAATACTTTTGACTTCTCCTTTTGCCTTCTGCCCACAAGACAGTTTCTGCTTTCTTGTTTCTTTTCTTTACTTCATAAGGGTCCAGACCCCTGATGCCAGTATCCGTTGGGTGAGATCAGGGCAGAGAAAAGGCTGATTGGGGTGAGATGTTGAAGGAAACAGACATGGCTAGGATGACCAGTTACTCTTAGGCATTCCGCTTTCTACTCCGCTGATTTTGAACCTCCGAAGCTAGAACATTATACCCACAAGACTGCCCCTCTAGTATTGCCACAGTCTTTGGGAGGGGTCCTCAGATTTGAGCATGCATCTGCCATACCCAGAAGGTTTGATAGACCTCAGATTGCTGGTGTCCACTCCAGAATTTCTGCTACAGTAGGTATAGGGCGAGGTCACTAATTTTCGTGTCTATCAGGTTCTAGGTGCTGCTGATACTCATATCCTTGGAGGACCACCCGCTATGGGTTCACAGGCAGAACCCAAACTGGAAGAGTCTCCTGGAGTATCTGAAAACAGATGTTGATGCTGTCGCTCTGGGCTCTCTCCCCTCCCATTAAACTCTTGGGACCAATGCAGACCAGGACCTGCCCCTTTTCTCAATACACATGAGTAGAGTAGCTGAGTCCCCCTGGAAAATGAACTCCGTCGAGTCCGACGACCTCCAACAATAACAACAAACCAGACAGCAACACCATCTGAAACCCATGGTTAAGCGCCCAGCAAAAGAATGTAAAATTTTCCAACTATACACCTTGTTATGGTCTGAATGTTCATGCCCCGCCACCCCCCCCATTCATATGTCGAAGCCCTAACCTTCCCCCTGTGGTGTTATTTGGAGGTGGAGCCTTTGGGAAGTGGGAAGGTTTCCATGGGGACCTGGGTGTGGTCTTCATGACGGGATTAGTACCCTTAAGAGAACAGGAAGAACAGCTCTCTCTTTCCTCGGTGCGAGGACACAGTGAGAAGGCAGCTGTTTACAAAGTCTGGAAGCCAGTCCTCACCAAGAATTAAATCTGCTAACACCTTGACTTTAAACTTCCAGCCTCCAGAACTGTGAGAAATATATGTCTGCTGTTTAAGTCCCCCAGTCTGTGGCCTCCTGTTAAGGCAGCCTGAGCTAAGATGCATCTCATTTCCTATCAGGGCCACATCAGCAGGGGCACTGAGGTGGCCTCTCAAATCCACAGCTTCTGCTAACATTGTAGGCACAACCACGTCCTAACGTGTTTCCTGACCACCCTTCTCAGAGGCTAGGTACTGAACACAGTGATGACATCTCAGCTCTGTTGAAGACCTTATAAAGTCCTTTCAGTATTTTACCTGACTGTTCAGAGTTCTGATCATCACCTGTGTGAGGTTGTGTTCGCCCAGAAGCTGGCCTTGAAACAAGGATTTATGTGCAGGTAGTTTCTTTGGAGATGATCCCAGGAAGCCCTGGTAATGGAGTTGGGAGGTGAGTCCGGGAAGGGAGGGAAATCAACACTGATGTGTTCATGACCAGGTAACCCCTGTGGGCAACTGAAGTTGAACCCCAAGGGGATCTGGGGTCGGGGGGATGGAGTATACAACAAACTTACGTTCCACCTGAAGGAGCTAGGAGGCTTAAGCCATTGACTCACGTCAATCATTGATGGAGGGCTGCTCCCCAGAGTAATAATGTTTTGGCACTTCCATCAATGGCCAGTGTGTGCATGTGTGTGTGTGTGTAGGATCAGTGGGAGCCAAGGGGACTGGAGAAGAACACCCACATCACCTTGCTACCTTACTTTCTCCCAATTACCCAGAGGACTACCAAGACTCTCACTCCTACACTTTGTGATCTGCTTCTGATCAAAGAGGCATCTTTCTCTATCTAGTTATTGATAATTCTCCAAGTTATTGACAATCCTTTAAGTAGGGTATTTCTCCAGTTAGAGAGCAGACGTTTAAAATTAAAAAAAGATGACTGAGCCAAATAAGAGAGTCCAGTAGCCCTCGAGCAGAGATCTCAGGGCTATGAACCCAGAAACTGCCTGCAACGGTGTCTGAATTTGTGGTTTTACGGAGCCTTCTTCAGGATGTCAGGGCAGGCCTGGATTGTAGCCAGCCAACTATTCCTCCCGAAAAGGTCAAAAACCACTGGGCTAAGCTGATGAGACACAGTCACACTAAAGTGTGGTCCTTCACAAAAGCAAACAACCACCAGCAGTGTCTTCCCGACCTGACTTGAAGACAATGCCATTGGGGACGTTGTGCCTGAGCAGAGGGAAGGGGTACACAAGAGGAGCAGAGAGCTCCCCAAACCAACATGGAGCTGGAAGCTTTTAGCCTTGGATCAAGCTCATGAGCTTCTTGGGTGAAGCCAAATAGCACCTCTGTGCTGACGTCTTGCCTGGTCTAGGGAGTTGCACATGACTACTTGCAGAGATGAACCACAGGAAACATGCCATCAGCACTTACTGTAGGGTTATGTTTGCTGTGGGTGCTGCCTCCCCCTTGCTTTTCCTTTTACTCCCATCCTTTCTTTCCAACCTGCAATTCCTAAATTTTTTCCCCATCCATCACTATTCATTCATCTATTTTCAACTGTTCATTGCTATATGCCAGGCAATGGGCGAGGCCCTAAGTCTGCGACATGCTAAGATATGACGTCTTCGCTCAAGAACTCCAGTGTTTAGTGAGGAAGATGAACACGAAACCCAATGCCATTCAGGATGATAGATGCTGTGTAGAGGAGGAGATGAATATATGGAAAGCCCTGAGGATGTCAGGGGATTCTTCATAAATGCATGCTATGGTCTGAATGTTTGTGTCCTCCAAAATTTTCATATATGAAGTCTATTTTTTTTTTTTGAGAGAGAGAGAGAGAGAGAGCAAGTGGAGGTGGGAGAAGGGGCATAAGGGGGAGAGAAAGAATCTTTAGCAGCCATCATGTTCAGTGGAGCCGGATGTGGGGCTTGATCCTACGACCGTGAGATCATGACCTGAGCCAAAATCAAGAGTCAGATGCTCACCGACTGAGCCACCCAGGCACCCCCCTATATGAAGTCTTAACGCCCAATGTGATGGTATAGGAAGTGGGGCTTTGGGATATACTTAAGCCAGGAGGGTGGAGGGCTCATGTTTGGGATTAGTGCCTTATTACTGAGGCTCCAGGGAGATTCCTAGCCCCTGCTTCCATGTGAGGGCAGTGAGAAGTTTCCAACTGGAAGGGAGGCCCTCATTCAACCACGCTGGCACCTGATCTCGAACTTCCAGCCCCCAGAACCAGGAGAAATGGATTTCTGTTATGTATCAGCTACCAGGTCTGTGGTATTTTGTTTTAGATGCCCGAAGGGACTAAGACAATGCATGCAGTAAATTCAGACATTCTTGAAATCTGGGCATAAAGATGACTTGATATTCTCTGTGTCACCTGTCATCCATGGAATAATGTACTTTTAAATTTCAAACAAAAATGATACAGACTATTCGAGCTTTTCGATTTTCTTCCAAGTGACAGATGGGGTTGGCTGTCCTGACTGTCCTGCCCACACATTCTTGTGGTCACCAGCACACATTGGGTATGGGTGTGGGGCTGGTGGTACCCTTATGCCAAAGGACCGTGTTACTCACTAATTGACTTATCGGTGACCTAACCTGTGATCTCTTGCCATGCCAATCCGCCCAGCAGATAGATATGGGCTACCACTGGTCAAAACCAGAGAGGCCTCAGGCACGGTCAATATTTTCTCACCCACTGAGGTGTAATCCTAACCAAAGTAAAGAGAGCCCAGGAAGAATGTAGGTACATCTCTCTCCTCCAAGGTTCCAGAGCTACCTTTTCCTTATACATAGAGACATGGACAAGGCTTAGTAATTACTCTAAGTCTGTGAAGGTTATTAGCTAGTCGCTAGCCTCTACAGTAGATAAGTCTTGGGGGCCCACCCAGGTCTCACCCACACGAGGTGGATATGCATTGATATTTCAACCCTACTTCAACCCTTCTCTTCTGAGAACAGTGCATCGGACTAAGTTTTGTCTCCTAACCTAAACTGGGCCAGTTTGATTTTCACACCCAGGAATTTAGAATTGTTACCTAACATACTGGCTGATATCTAAGAAAGGCAGCGAGGCTGAAGTTAGGGTAGTTGTATTTGGTAATCTGTGTGTCTCAACAGGGAAATGCATTTTGCAGAGTTACAGGAATGAGAGACAGCTAAGGAGGAAGAGATAAGACCCTGTAAGACCTGGCGGAGATGAGAGAGGAACCTAGGTCCCTGGCTGGGTTCAACTTGGGCTTTCCTGTTCCTTGTTCCAATTTCTGACAAGCCCTGGGCTCCCTCTCTGCCCTTGGGTGCCACAAGGCATCCTCTATTCCTTATTAGGAAAGGAACAAAGAAAGGAAAGAAAACGAAAATAAATTTTCACTTAAGGCAGCTCGAGTAGGTGTCTGTTCCTTGCAACTCGAGGAACTTGACTGATCGTCCTAAGAGAGAATTTCTTGCCGGTGTGAGTTACTCTCACCGTTGCTGGCCTTAGGCAGTTGAATTTTTTGAGCTAGTCCTTTGAAAAAAGATCTTATTATGACCCTAATGGCACATAAATAGAATCTTGGTGTCCATCTGCTTGGTTCTGTGACCCTAGAATATAATGGGAGCATCTGGAGAGAATGAGGAACTGTATGAAAACAAGCTGGGTCGCCCCGAGGGAAATAAGCATAAGTGTTCTGAAAGAGAGGAACTAACTGTCAGGGGAAGCAGGAATGTCCCCATCCTGGAGATTTTAAGAAATAAGATAACCAGTTGCTTGTCTGGGATAGCTGGAAGCATTCAGATGACAGAGCTACCTTGGGTTGTCCCTCTTCTTTGGGCCCCTCGAGTCTGCACTGTGGGCCTCATGGCCGTGGTTTGTGTTAGGGGGTGGGGTCTTGCATTACAGGAATTTGTCTGACTGGCTCTGTGGGCATGTGGTCCACTTTCAGGATCTTTGCCACAGATTTTATAAGCAGACCTTTGAAAATTCCCTGGTCTGCAACCCCCTGGCTTCTGGTTTTCCGTCAGGCTTGTTGATGATGCCTTAAAGATGGTAGGAGAAGAAAATGATTCAGAGAAAACCAGTGAAACCAAATAGGAAGTTGGAAAAAGTGAAATTTTACAATGCATTTTCCTGCCCTTGACTTGTCTCTCTTTTCCTGGCCAGGATTCATCCTGAGAGTCTATTTTTACACTGTTCCTGACCCAGCGAAACCTGGAGGTTCTGCAAATCTTACCAGATTTAGATTCCATTTGTGTTTTCTCTGTAACCTCTTATTTCTGGGAAAGAGAGACGATCAGAAGGGACTGCTTCAGCTCGTACTCATTTCTCTCCTATCACACTGAGCAAGATTGCTCTCATTTAGAGGCACTGTGTGTAGGGCTCCAAGCCGCCCCACTGGGAAAACATGATCTACAAACTGAAGAAACCAAGGAAAAATGAATCTCTTCTCCAAAAAGTTTCAGAGAGTAGACTGCTCCACAATTTCTCTGTTCTTTGAGGCCCTAACCTTGGGATATCAGAGTTGGGTGAGAAGCAAGTCAACGGTATGCCTTCTCACTGTGGTTTCCAAAATGATACCATTTCAGAGCGGTTCCTCCTGCAGATGTAGACACACTGCAGGCTGATATCTTCAGGAGGAAAATGCCTGCCGTGGCAAACTCCCAAAGTGTTGAAGAAAGAACTCTCCAATGCAGAATTTTCCCACACTCAGCACACAGGGCAAGGAGAAACCAAGAGGCACAGTCTGAGCACTGCGGAAATCACAAGACGCGGTCTGCAGCTGGGGGAAGAGTGGCTGCAGTTCTCGCCATTCAGGGTTTCTTCTGCCTGGAATATTCCTAATCCTAAAAAGCGGTTAGCGGAGGATTTTCAGGCGGGCTTGAGTGGAAGGAGAGAAGGCTATTCCTATGGAAACTCTCTGCGTCTCTGTCTCTGTCTCTCAAAGCAGAACATGCTGCCTTGTCTGAACTGAGAGTGAGATGTGAAGTCTATTTCTGGTTCTGCCAACTGACTCCCTGGTGACCTCAGTCACTTCCTCTCTTACAGCCTCAGAGTTCCCTTCTCTGAACAGGACTTTAGACTATTCTTACAACTAGATAGAGCCCCCAAACCTAGAAGATGCAAGTAGACACAATTTCTGATTGCTATAGTCGGAGCCCCTGTGGATTTGATCTAGCCAGGGGCAGGGGAGGTGCAAGGAGAATATTCTCTGGTCATGTTCGTCCTGGATATGACGCATCCAGGTGAAGCAGTTTCCTTCTGTCATTTTCTCTGGTTTCACAAAAGCCTGTGGATTAACTCTTGGATTCCATTCAAAGTCGGGGACAGAAGATCCTAGGAGAACAGAAATGGGGCTGAAGAAAATACTGGCAAGGAACTTCAGCTTCAGGAAAAATTCTGCCCAGATGAATTCTAAAGCATCGGCCACACTCTTTTTTGGGCTGCAGCTACAGCAAAAGCATGTAAGTCAGAAGGACGAGGACTGGGCTCAAGGTGTTCTCAGGTCCTAACATGATCTGGATCAAGATAAAAAAATATTTGTTAACCTTATGCATTGAAGTGTGCATATTAACTTTCAAAATACTAGTTAAAAAGCACTGAATTCAAAAGGAGAAAAGAAAAGAGTAAAAAAAATAAAAAGCAGAACAAATAGAAAATGCAAAATGATGGAAATAAATCAGAATATGTCATTACTTAAAATAAATTTTAGTAGGCTAAGTTCTCTAGTTGGGATTGAGCTGGATCTTGAGAGTAGATTTTAAAAACAACCCAAACTATATGCTTTTTATAAGGGACATGTAGCACAGATTTCAGAAGGATCGAAAACAGAACTGTGGGAGAAGATATAGTAGCCAAATATACACCAAAACAAACAAACAGGTGCAACTATATTCCTACCAAACAAAATAAACTCTAACATAAAGGGAATTATGAAAGAACAAGAGGGCTACTACGCCAGGGTCAGAAAAACTCAATAATTTTAAATTTGTAAGCTAAGAAATAGCCTCATAACACAGAAGGAAGGCACGCACAATATTAAAAGGGAAAATAAACAAATCTCCTTCAGAGTCTTAACTGAATAGGGAGCTATACCATGTTCATGGATTGAATAACACAATATTTGAAAGATGTCAATTGTCCAAATTGATTGAGGAATTCGATTCTAATCAAACTCTACCTTTTTTAAGTAACTCAAAGATATGATCCTGACATTTACGTGAAAGAGAGAAATTTTGTGAAATCATGTAAAGAGAAAATCCTGAGCCAAAATATTGGACCATATGCTTCATCAGCTAGCAAGAATTATGAATAACGCAGGCACTAAACAGTCTAGTGTTGGTGCAGAAATTGATGGGTTGATCGAGGGACCATAATAGAGAGCCCAGATTCAGATTCGTATATGGAAACTTAATTTATCATCTGCAAATAATGGAAAAGGAAAGATTTTCCAGTAAGTTGTAGCTAGAGAATAATTTCTTATCCAGAAAGGAAAAACAAATAAAAACTACCCCTTTCTGCAATCCATTCCTCTAAAATCCAATCATTAAAGACCAGATTACATAGCAGTAAACTTTTGCTTTTGAAGAAAATATAGAAAAATCTCTTCATGAGGTCAGAAAATTTTTGACACAAAAAGCATATATTAAAAAGAAAAAGATTAGGGGGAGCACAGAGGATTTTTAGGGCAGTGAAAATACTCTATGTGATATAATGATGTTTTTCATTATACATTTGCCCAAACCCATAGAGTATATATCACCACGAGTGAACCCGAAGGTACAGTGTGGACTTTGAAGGTAATTATGATGTATCACCGAAGGTTCATCTTTGGTTAAATTAAAAAAAAAAAAAAAAAGACCATTCTGGTGAGTGATGTTGATGATGGGAGAGGTTATGCATGTCTGGGGGCAGACGGTAAACGGAAAATGTCTGTACCTCCCTTATAATTTTGTTGTAAAGCTAAAGACCCATCTAAAAAATAAAAACTTTAAAAACTAATAAAAAGAAAAAAGAAAAATAACAGAAAGAAAAATATCAAAAATTTCTTTAGAGAAAGTGTAAAGATAAACTTCAAACTGGGAGATTCTTTCACTAATACATATTACAGTCATTGCAGAATATATAAAGAACCCCTACAAATCAGATTTTTTAAGTCACTAATAAAACAACAGGAAAATGGAGGAAGACTGGAGTCGGCACTTATAAAAGAGAACGTAATGACTTACGAGCAGGGAAGAGATGTTCAACTTCTTAGGTAATCAGGTAGATGCAAATTGAAATCATATTGTCATGTCACCAGACTGGGGGGAAAATTAAAATAATCAAAAATGTAAAGGACAGTAGTACTTTTTGTAATAACAAACACTATAAGAAACTAGAAGTTCCACCGGTAAGTGAAAATTTTTAGAACTGTGACATATGGTTGTAATGGAACATTGCGCGGCACTTAAAATGACCCAACTATAAATTACATGCGAAAATGGACAGATGTCATGAGCTGATTTTTGAGTGGAAAAAGCAAGTCACAAAAGAATATAAAAAGGAGACTCCTAGGGGCGCCTGGCTGGCTCAGTCAGAAAAGCATGCGACTCTTGATCTTGGGTTACGAGTTCGAGCCTCACCATTGGCTGTACAGTCTATTAAAAAAAAAGTATATTTCTATACCTGTGAACTCCAAAGACATAAAAAAAATATATTATTGATGGATGATGGGAAATACGAATAATTTTCTAATGAACATATGGAAATAAAACTAAAAATTCCAAGTAGTGGTTTACTCTGAGCAGGGACAGGAAGCAAGATTCGGAAGAAGATCTCAGAGTAATGGGAATTATTGGTTTTCCTAAAATGCTAAGTGGGTTCATGACTGTGGATGGTTCTTCCTCATACTTCATGTATATTTATAATATTGTAGCTCCTCAATACTGTTAAGAAGAACCCAAAATGTGTGAACAATTTTCCAATGCCAAAGAGTCGGTCCATTCTATTTCATTCTTTTCAGAAATACATAATACTCTATACTATGGATAAATCTTTTCAACTTAATGTCCCTACTGATGTAAATTTAAGCATTTTGTTTTCTAATTTTTGGCTTTTCTCATGTAACAAAATCTAAAGAGGGATCTTAACAGTTACAAGTTTCTTTCTTTCTTTCTTTCTTTTTTTTAAGGCAAGGAAGTGTTTTTTTAACAAAACAAACACACCCATGATTTCGAACTCCTCCAAAGTAAAAGATTTGATGCCCAGGACACTGGAGAAGAAGGAAGAGAGAAGGCGAAGGGCGGGGGCGGGAGAGGCGAATGAGTCATTGAGTGAGGTAGGGGTGACCCTGGCGGCAAAGCTGAGTCACACTCTGATCTTGACCTGTTACAAAGAACCTTTTTCTCCATAGCTGTGGTCAGGACCCTCCACTTTCCTGAAACTTCTTCGACCCCTCTGCTAACCAAATGCACGATTCTCTCATATGGAAGTCTCTTATCTGCAGATTTGGTATGTTTTCTTTTTCCCTGCAAACTCCAGGAATTGCATCTGCAATACGAGTGTTGGGGAAGCTTAGAAAACACAAGAACCAGGATCTGGCTGTGTAAAGAAACGACAAGGAAAAGGCATCAGGGGTGTAAAGTTCTTTTCTGAAATGGCCAAGTCAATTCTGAGGAGTCACTCTTCCTCCTGCTTCTGTGATGCTTCATGAATATTTGTCGATTCCTTAATTTGTTGACCATCTAAGAGATAAAGAAGAATTTATTCAATTTACCACTGTTAATAAATGCGCCCCTTTATTATAGATAACTGGGCTATTTTTTTAATAGGTTGTTGAAAAGATGGCCAAGATGCCATTTAAATAAAGACGTTACAGGATGTAATGGGTCACAGAAACCAAGAATACAATATCCAAGTAATTTAATAACAGTTAGGAATAAGATTTCCATTAGACATGCCTGGAACTGGAGCGTACCACTTTAGCGCTTTCTATCAAGAAGACCTCTAAATTCCCAATTTAAAACTGATACATTTCAAGCTCGCGAATTAGGCTGGGTATCTGAGTAAGAGAATAAATTGGGCCAGAGACTCAGCCATTGTGCTTCTGTGCAAACCTGATTGCTCCTGTGAGGTTATTAAAAATTCTGGGCTAATGTTCTGGAAAGAATGAATTCGCTATTATAACAATCTTCCTGCATCATGGTACCTCTGCGGTTGAAGCGCTGTCTCTACATTTAGCATATGCTCTAGGAAGGAGATGAATTGAATTAAGAAGTATTTATTAGAGGAGAAATAAATAGCTTTTGCCAATTAATGAGATCAATCAGCCCAACCATTCAAGAGGATTAGGGAGCTCTGCCAGAGGTGTTGGGTTTTAAGATATGGAGCCTGGGAGGCAATATTCCAGGGGATGGGAAACCCATTCACGAGCCATAGACATTTAGAAGCACAGAGCAAATGAAGTGTACGAGAGAGTAATTGAGCCATTGTAAAATCAGATTAGAAAAATGTATCCCCTTTCCCTTCTCTTTCTTTATCCCCCGCTCTCCCAAACATCTCACTTACGTAATCCTCTGTATCGACTATCGAAGCAGAATGTATCTCATGATAAGTAAAGGCTTCTTACTATCAGGCGACGCCGTTTGTCCCAACATGGACATTAGCGATGCACAGAGAGGCCTTCTCTGATTTTCCGTTTCAAAACGAAAACATATTCCATTTGGACAATCTGGAAATGTATCCAATTTTCACTTTAATTTTATGGAGATTCCCACTAAACAAGGAAGTGTTCCTTTTCCTCCAATATCCCTATAACTTTTTCCCAGACGTGTGATTCCTGAACTTATTAGAACTGAGGAATAATTGATTCGTACTTAAACATATACACAGGACACACCGTGTGTGTGCTTATCGTTACCATGTTCTCTGGAAGGCAAAATAAATTTGCCCGAAGATACTTGTAATTTCCCAAGGCAAATGTACTTTCATTCCCCAAGCCTCCATCAGCGAGCTGGTGGCGACCGTAAGGAGGGTGATCTCGACTCCTAGAACAGAACCAGTTTGGACTGGAAGGGACCTCAAGCACCACGTGGCACCTCGCTGTGGTCTGGATGGCCTGGGTGCTTGCGTCTTCACCAGAACACAGGAGCAGTGTCTCTGCGGGCCCCACAAACCCACCGGGAGCCCTTTAGGGAGGGTGTGCCTGGTCCTGCCCCACAGGGAACCTCCATTCCTGAAGGGGGGACTCGGGCCAGGAGAAGTGACTAGCAACTTCTGCTCACCAACTACGTCTAGACTCTGCGTGGACAGTTTTTGCGAATCGCTGAATCTCTATAACACCCCTAGGAGGCAGATATTATTATGTTCATTTTGTGGAGGAAGAAAACGGAGGCTCAGAGCGGCTGGTCAATAGTGAAGTCGAGACTTTACACGCATCCGGTACAAACTTACTTTTCCTTTTTCTTTTTAAAACATTTTTGTAACGTTTTTTTGTTTTTGACAGGGAGACAGAGTGCAAGCAGGGTAAGGGCAGAGTGAGAGGGAGACACAGAATCCGAAGCAGGGGCCTGGTTCTGAGCTGTCCGCACAGAGCCGGGCGTGGGGGGGGGGGTCAAACCCACAAAACTCCGAGATCGTGACTTGAGCCAGAGTCGTTCGACTCAACCGACTGAGCCACCCAGTCGCCCCTAAACTTACTTTTCCTTTTTCAACTACCTGCAGTTCCCTCGTCCCCACAGGCAATTGGCGACAGGCTCCCACTGAAGCAGACACCCCCCGCTCCTGCTTGCTCCTGTTTCTGCGCCTGAAACTTGGTGCTTCCTCACCGAGGGTAAGGCCCCATGGTTAAGAGCATGGTGTCCACGGCGAGACTGCCTGGATTCCGACCACTGCGATCCGATCTTTCCTTCTCACTTGCCCGTGTGTCCCTGGGCAGATTCCTTAGCCTTTCCGGGCCTCAGTTTACTCATGTATAAAATGGGGATGATAACAGTACCCCTCCGCAGGGGAGCTTAGAGGATTAAATAAACGAGTATTTGTAAAGCATTCGGAAGCATGCCCAGTCCACAGTCCGCTCTAAGTCACTGTTGTCGTGATGATTACACTGGCGTGTCAAGGGATTAGAAGGGAGCCTGGCACATGGCGAGCACTTAATTAAACATGTCATCCTATGAGCACGTCATGTGTTCATTCCTGCACAGCTGCTCTTGTGTCTTCCCCATCTTCAGAGACAAGGGCTGGAACTTCGCTCCGCAGGACTCGAAGAGCAAGGTACAGAAAGTCCACTTTGTGACGTCACGGCCCTTCCGGGAGGGAGCTATTCGGGTTGGCACCCCCCTCCCCATTTGGACCGCACCCCCTCATCTCGGTTTAGTCAAGTCGACTTTGGTCGCTGTCACGTTATCGGTTTTTAGCGACAGGGTCCTGAAGCTTTCTTCTTCCGTATATACCCAGGTGCACACGAAACGTTTATCGCGCCCCCGTGTACATGTAACCTTCGGAAAGGTTGGGTCCTTATTCCAAAATGGCAGTTTTACTCTAGTTCCGGAGACCCAGGAGGCTGCCCCTCGCTCGGCCTCTTCTGTGTGTGTGTTGCAGGAGGGGCCCAGCGTTTGGGGTGCGAAGGGCTCCATTCCTCCGTGTCCGGCAGGGTGTGCGTGGCCAGAGAGGTCCGGTCGATTGGCCTCCGAGGCTGGGAGTGGGCTGCTCAGCAGAGAGATGGCCCCATCTCCTTTGGTTCTTCCTCGAGGGGGAAGGGCTCATGGGTTGAACGCACTGAAACAACAGAAGTCTGTCGACGTAGCAGAGAACTTCATCTGACACTAATTATTTTGCTTCACCCTTTTCGAAATTTGGAAATCCCGGGCCCTCTCCCTATAATGAGCAGCACAGACAGCGGCGCTGGGGCCGAGTCCCATCAAGAATGCTGTGCTCCCGGTCTCCCCGCTCGCGTTACATAAAATAATAGGGAAAAACGTATGCGCCTTAAAAGTTCTCATGAAGTATTGCCACGTGTCGTTTCTAGCTGTGGTTTCCTCAGTTTAGACGGCTGGAGAGGGCCATACCTGGCGGGCTCTTTTGGTTACACGTGTAAAAATAACTCACTGATTTGCAGAGCGGCCGACAGGAGCCTTGGGTCCCACTTTGGTCCAGAGTTGGCGAAGATGGCAGTGGGGTGCGGGGAAAGGGGTGCCACTCTTTGTCGGCAGCCGGAATGACCGGAACCGCCTCATTCACATCGGAGCACTCCCTGTTCCGGTCCCCCTCCACCTCATCACAACGCTCCTGGCATAGAGCGCTCAACCTCAACCCTCCGCCCAAGGGCACAAGCCTTCTCTCTCTCTCTCCCCCGCGTGAGATGAAGCATCTGAAGACTTACGGACTCCTGTGTATTCGGTGTGAGGGGAACCAAAGGCTCCCCCATCGTGAACGCAGTTCACTCCCCCACCCTGACTGGGTCCAGTCGGCAAGTACCCCTCCCCCCCCATGCCCACCCCCCAGCTGCAGGCCTCTGAGGTTTTAGGGTTGAACATTTCACACCCACAAGCTACCCTGGAGCAGTGTAGGCCATGCCCAACGAAAGAGTAAACATGAATGGATATTTCTTTTAATTTGTTTTTAATGTTTATTTATTTTTGAGACAGAGAGAGACAGAGCATGAGTGGGGGAGGGGCAGAGAGAGAGGGAGATACAGAATCTGAAGCAGCCTCTGGGCTCTGAGCCATCAGCACAGAGCCCGACGCGGGGCTCGAACTCACAGACCGCGAGATCATGACCTGAGCCGAAGTCGGACGCTCAACCGACTGAGCCACCCAGGCGCCCCCTTTTTTTTTTTTTTTTATGAGTGGATTTTGAGTAACACAAAGCCGTGTCCCGTGATGCCAAGTATCTCTCTTGATCCAAAGAACTTCTTTGGAAGGAGTGCTTCTAAAACAATACGGGAGTCTTATGTGCCGAGGCCGGGCGCACACCCGCTCCACTCGCTCGCTCGGAAAGAAGCGGAGTGCAAACCGCTCCACCGCTCCTGAAGTTTCAGAGACAGCAGAGACAGCACGACGGAAATGCTCCTCTTACTTAACTCAGAGTTCATTTTTAGCACGCGCAGGGGCGGCCCGGCCTCGTTATACATTTATTAGCCTGTAATGCACTTGGCAGCTCACACGAGATGCCCATAGCTGTCCAGAACAGGCAGCCACGCCGTTTGAACCGCATCTCCCTCCTCCCCTCGACAGCCCCATTAAGTCGGGGAGTAAATTATTAATTGTGCTGACTAACATCTAGGCCCCAAATGATGCGAATAAAGTTAACCAACACGCGCTGGAAAAAACAGAAGTATTCAAGGCAGCGGAGAAAAGTTTGCTCCCCCAAAAAGCGTGTCTTCAAAGTTATCATTAGACATTGCGACCTGGCATCTGGTGACTACAGGGCCGGTTTATCGAAGAATGGAGATTAGGGAATCTGAATAAATTTCTATGTGGCAAAGAGTATAAGCAGACAGTGATCTTCAGGCCAAGTCTGGTAAGAGTGTGGTTTTCTTGGTCTCCCTACTCCTATTAAATAACAGAAAAGCTTTATCCCAATGTCCTTGGACTTGGCCAAATAAAACTTGCCCCCTAGCCCATTTACAGAGGAGTTTGGACTTAGAGACCTAAATCATTTTCCAAGGTTAAATGGCAGATGTGGGAGTCTTCTAGAAGCCTGTGGCTCTCTCTGAGTCATGCAGTCACTGGTGGAGGGACCATACTGGCTCTCCAGTTGTGGCAAGTGACCACGGTCAATCCTGGGAGAAAGTGGGATGTGGTGGGGGGGTTGCTAGGAATCCCCTGGTGCTGCTCAGTGACGGAACCTTTGTTTTCACTTTCCAGCTTGGTCCGTGGCCTGGTATAGATGTCTGGGGGGTTTTGTGTCATGGACGCGCACATTGAAAACGGTGAGTTTGAAGGTCTTCTCATGATCGAGAGCCCGAGAAGTTTTCTTGGAGAAAATACTCACCGATTATTGTTTGATTCTGTATGTTGGGTCCATGCTGGGCCAGTGGGGTCTTCCCAGACTTTCCTGGTGACTGCTGGGGAGCAGGGTCCTTCTGTGCCTCAGGCGCCGTAAAGGGTCAGGCCATGGCTTCCACGTTCTCATCAGCGTGGACAAGTGCCTGCCACTGGGAAAAATAATATGCTGAGATCCTGAAGTTGAGAGAACAAGAGAGGGAGGGGGGCAGGCAGAGAGCACTCCGCACCCCAGCCTTCCCCACCTGGCCTTCCTCCTGCTCAATGACCCGGCTGGCCCTTCACATCTGCAGACTAGTCAAGCATCTCTTAAGCAAGGCATTGAGTGTTGTTCATGCCAACTCACATTTGGGTTTCTGTAACCGGTGACCGAAGGACTCCTGAGAAATACCGTAGAAGAAGAAAAAATAACCACAGAAAACACAAGAACAAAACGGATACATAAATCTAAGCCTGAATTCTTGGAAAACCTAACGATATGACAAATCCCAGAAATAAATGCAGAAGTAAAATACGTATCAGCAAGTTTGCATAATTCCCAAATTTTGAGCCTCTTTAAGAAATTGGGAAGGGGAGGAATAACAGATGTAGGATATAGGCATAGAAAGCTTCTACAAACAACTACATGATGGAAATAAAATTAAGAGGAAAGCGAATTAGAAAACATTGTCAATAAATAAATACGACAGAGATTTAATTGGGTTCTCATAAAAACTGGTAAGAAAAATATTATGGCTCCAACAGAAAGTTGGGGAAGTTGAATGAACAGACAATTCACACAAGTTGATTATACATTTCCAATTTGAAAGTTGAAAAAAAATACCCAGAAGTACAAATTAATCTCACATTGTTACCGAATCACAGAAGAGGATCAGTAAATCTATGCTGATATTGGAATATTCTTGGCTTTTCGATGGTTCCATTGACATGACTCTTTCAGAAAACAATTAAAAATTCCCATCAGTCTTCTAAGAAAATTAATGTGCCTTTTCCAGGAAGTCCTATTCCTGGAAGTAGATCATAAGGTAGAAGATTTTAAGAGCTACAGGGGGAGAATTTGGTCATCAAGAACGAGAATCCAGTTTCAATAAACCTAGACAAGTGAAGGACTCTATTTTTTCCAAGTAGTTGCAGAAACCAGGGAAAGAAGGGCTTGGTAGGTATCTGGATGAGACTTTCAAGCAAGGTCCTTCTACTACTGTATCACGAATTGCCACAAAATCTGAATTGTAAAACAATTCCCACTTTTCAGGTCACAGTTCGAAGTCTGGTCGAGGTATGACTGGGTTCACTGCTCACGTCTTCTGAGGCTGAACTCAAGGTGCCGGCTGGGCCGAGCTCTTTTCTGGAGGCTCGAGGGGTGAATCTACTCCCCAGCCCCCTCAGGTTATTGACAGATTCATTGTTTGTGGTTGCAAGGCTGAGATTCCGTTTCCCCCTGGCCTGTCGGCAGGAGACAGCTGTGGGCTCCTACAGGCTGCTCTTGTTCCTTGCCACGTGGCCCCTCCATTTTCAGAGCTAGCGATGGAGAATCTCCCTAACACCAGGCCTCTCTCGTGCTTTGTCTCACACTTCCTGCCTCTGACCTCCTGCGCCAGGTTGAAAGGGCTCGTGTCCAACTAGATAATGTCTCTCTTGATCAACTCGAAGTCAAAGAATTATCTACCTTAAGAGCATCTGCAAAAGCCTTTTTGTCACGTAACATAACGTAATGATGGGAATGGATGTCTTGTCAGATTCAGCCAACACTCAAGGGGAGGAGGTTATTTCAGCGTGAGGGCCACTGGGGGTCATCCCAGGATTCCGCCCGCCACACTCTCCATGTCCCGCTCGGCCTCACTGTTTGCACTGACTGTTTTCCCATGGAATGAGCACAATGCCAACCCCACACTCACCTGCTTCTTGGTGTGCACCCACACTCCAGAGAGGATCTTTCCTTCCCAGAGAGGGTGCATGGATCACACGGTCCCTAGAATTGCCCAGGTAAGGATTATGAGGTGGTCTCCTTTGCCATGTGGTCAAGGAGACGTAAAACTAGCAGCCGACCTCATGACTTCGTTAAAATGTAAGCCGCACAACACTGAGATAGAATTTAATCCGTATTGAATCACTAAATTTCTTATCTAGACGATATAGAAATGTACTTGTTCCAGTAAAACACCAACAGCAGCTGCAGGAAGAGCTGGATCCAGCAGACCGGCAGGGAAATCAGGGACTCTCCGTTTACATGGTCTACCTCCTACAGTGTCAGTCTTATCCCAGGGCTCCCGGAAGTGACCCTCCCTCGGAGAAGCAAGCTTCACCCTCGTATCCAGACCTCATGTTCACAGTCACACCACTTGGAGGAAGGGAGATTTGCCCTTGACGCTCTTGCCTAAGACAATGTTTCTCTTGCCAAAGCCCCTGGGAAATACCCCTGGGTCTGGTTGTCTCGTGTCCCTGTCCTGTAACTGACTGCTGCGGACGGATCGTGCGCTCCCCACCTGGTATCAGCCGCAGACGCCCCCCCCCCCCCCCCCCCCCGGCCTCCAGAGGAGCTCACGGTTCAGCTCAGGAGAGGTGGCTGAACGAAATCGCAGCCGCACGCGAGGCGGGCCCAGCAGGGAGGCAGCACCGAGAGGACAGAAGGGCACCACTGAGGGGGCTTCGAGGTCAGCGGAAGACCAGGGCGCAACACCGAGAGCTCCGGGAGTGACAGGCTGGGGTGTGGGAGGGGTACCGCCGCTTCCCCGGGAAACCCCGTGCGCTCCTTCCGCATCTCAGGCCAGGAAGCGAAGACGGATCACTCTCTCGTCCCGAGTGGTGGCCTTTCTGGCAGGTGCCCCTTCGCAGCTCCTGATTCCGCCCCCCCCCCCCCACCACCACCACTGCACGTGTGAGTCGCTGTCTGCAGTCCTCAGCCACATGGACCTCACAGGGCAGCCCTCCTAACTGTCTTTCCAGTAGGTAGGAATCTCACTTCCTTATTTCCAGGCACAGATAATCGCAGATGCAAAAGTACGGCCTTATTTTAGACCCAAGTGTGGAGAAAGCAGCTCCTGAATTCTCAACAGCGGCTTTTTAGTTCTGCCTGGGAGGTGGCCTGACCCCACCGTGCTGGCCCCTGGGGCCCCTGGGCTTCGGTAGGACAGAGAGAGAAGCAGCAGGTGTATTCTAGCGCCCCTGAACCCGGGTTGCGTGTTACGGCTTCCCCTTACGCCCTGCTCCTTGAGAAGAACTATCGTCTGAATCACCAGACGGCGTGGAGGACTCTAGGAACCAACGCTTCATCAATAACCTTGAGCCGTGGGTTCCTGGGCTGCCTGCACTGTCTGCGGGGCAGAGCGAGATCCGAAAGGCGCAGGGCCCCACGCCTCGTCCAAAGAGCAGGAAACGCACTTTCTCCTATTTCATGGTCTCTCTCTTAACACGTCATGATGTTTATTTGCTATTTAATGTCATCTCCGCTGGGCAGGGGGGTGGTAATCAGGGGGCAGTTACAGACCCTCACGGCATCCGGGGCCCCATGACTCCATATGCCTGACCCCATCCGTGTCCCCACGTCCCCATGCCCAGGCCCGAGTCCCAGCTCAGGGCAGAGGGTGGCAGTGGTTTCTGGGGGGAGGCGGCGGGGCAGGTGGCCACGAGTCCATTCCACGGAGGGGGCGGCAGCGTGGGAGCCGAGGCTCCCTCCTCGGATGCCCCGCTGTGTCTAGGACTTCACTTACGAGACGCCAGTCCGAGATCAAAGCGCTAACAACTTCGAGATCATTCCACAGCAACCACGGAGCACTCCCTGCAGGCCTTCCATGCCAGGGGCCTGAGGGACGGGTGTCTGCAGGCCTGTGAAGCCGGGTCCTGCTCTGGATTCCTTAGCAGCGGGGAGGGAAACGGAAAACAAGAAGGTGAATTGGATTTCCCCGCTGGCTTCATCTACTGGGCAGACACCGCATCTGCCTGCTCTTTAGCAGTTACGTGATCCCGAAAGGGCGCTGTGGCCTTCCCAGCCTCGGGTTCCAAACCCTCGTGTTGCAGCTGCTGGAGGGAGAAACTGAGGCCTGGCAAACAGCAGCGATGGCCTAGGAGGGGTGCTTGTCTCTTTGACTGCTCTGTCGCCAGATGGCCGAGGCCCACTGGGGACCCCAGTGCCTCCTGAGGGCCGTCCCCCCAGAGCTCCGAGCCACAAGCCACAGCAGCGCCACACGGGTCCGTGGGAGCTGGAGCGGAGAGGCAGGCAGGAAGCAGCCCAAGGCAGCATCAGGGCTGGGGCCGGGTTTGCATTCCAGCCTTTGGGGCGAGTCTGAAAATGGGCGAGGAGGGGACAGGCAGAAAAGGCAGAGCAGAAAAGGACTCTGGGCAGAAGGAAGGGGTGCAGCAGGAGTGGAGGAGAAGGTTCTTTCAGCTACGGCTCAAAACCAGGACAGCCTCTTGCTTCCTCATTCCGGGGTCTAGAGACATGTGCACCTCCAAGCGCCCGGGGCCAGCTCAGAGCACGTCCTGTTGGCCTTAGAGCCCCCCACCTTGTGATGGGGGGGAGGGCGATTCCGCAAGAGACAGGTCCTCCCTCTCCGCACAGCAAACAGGGTAAAACTCAGAGCACGGCAGTGAGGGCTTCGCACCCACCCGGATGCTTGGGAGGAAATCCACCTCCCCCCTCCCAGCCTGCTTGGGAACAGGGGAGACCGAGGGCCATGCCACGCCTGGTGCAAAGGGTGCTCTTTCTGAGCGCCAGCTGCCCAGCGTGGAAGAAGGCGACCAGCAACACCCTGAACTGTGTGCCTGTGTCAGAGAACACACAAGCCGGGGGATCTCAGAACCCACAGGAGCCTGCGGTTTCAGAAATTCGGGTGGGTGGCTTCCTGCCGCTGCAAGGCATGCCGGGAGGAGCTGGGAGGGTCCGGGGGCCGCCTGGCCCCGTGTTCCCTGCATGGTTTTGCTCAGCCCGCCGGGCCTGCCGCTTCCTAGGGCGGAGGGGACCCGCCCGTTCCCAGGAAAGCAAGCAGTGGAGAGAGGCGCCCCGTCAACGAGGCCCCAGCCGCGCGCCCAGGCAGAAGCCCATCGCAGGCAAGGGCCGCGGAGGAACCGGGAGGACTCATTGTATTTCGAGCACGGAGACAGTGATCTTAATGTTCTGTTAATGCAGCCAGCGGTTCCTAATCTATCCTGAAATGTACACGTCAGGGCTCCGGGGTAGCCAGGTGGCTCCCGGGAGAAACGAGCCGTGTGTTTCTACCGGGAAGGCTGGTGATTACCTGCTTCGGAATTTTTTTTTATTCCCTCTTCATTACCCATTTGAAACAGGACAAGCAGAGGCAGTGGAAACAGAGGCATGACCGCGGGAGCCTGTGGGGAAGGGACTCTGACAGCCCCCCTGGCGAGGAGGAGGTAGACAGACGGAGGGGCTTCGGGGCGGCTGGAGAGGACAGAGGGGGAACGAATATTCTAGAATGCCAGATACAAAGTGACATGCACTTGGTGCAAACTGCTGTGCCTGGGAAATCGGGAGGAGGGACGCGAGTGTCCGTGTCTCCCGCGGTCATCCCTGGGAGAGACTGGGTTCTCAGCAGGGAGGGGACTTTGCACCACTGCACTAGGAGCAGAGGGTTTTGAAAAATTCACGGCGAGGGTCTGCACAGATGACGGGGGGGGGGGTGCGGCACGAGGAGCCGCTGGGGTCCCACGGAGAGGGGGCAGCGCAGAGGTCAGGAAGGCAGCGAAGTCCCCAGCCCCCACCCCCGTGCAGAGCTGGTAAGCGCAGCTCGTGTCTGCCCCGTAGGACAGCAGATAGAACACCTGTCCGCTCAGTGTGACCCATCAGCTTCCGGGACAGCATTTTCCAGGGTGACCAGAAGTCCCAGTTCTTCAACATTATCCCACCATATTCCAGTATTAGACCTCCAGAAATGGGCCAGCTGGGGACCCACTCTCTGCCCCTCAAGGACCCCACGAAGTCTCTAAGACTCTGAGTTGCCGGGATGACTTCCTCTCCCACAAGGATCGTTGACAGAAGCAGCCACTTGGGGTAGTTGTCTTTGGGGCGGATTTTAAATCAGCGATGTAATTAGTACCTTTGCTCCTCAAACAGATATCCCTTTTAAAGTTCACGCAGAGCCAAAGAAGCGTATTTCGCCAGATAAGGAGTAGGATTTACAATGAATCCTGCGGTTTCCCATCTTTGTCCTTAGCTTTCTGGGGCCGGACTGGAAAGCTTGCCAGCGAGAGGCATTCGACAATTTCCGGGCTCCTGGGTGTTGTATGTCTCACTGGGGATTCTCACCCGACGTTCTTCCCTTCGAAAGCTCCGGCGTCTTCAACCTTTTCCATTCCGGGCTCCTTGATTTCCTCCCTTCTCTGTTTTGTTTGTTCGTTGAATTTCGAGCCAACTTTAGAACATTTTGGCATTAGGAGAGCTGTCTCTGTGTAACTCAGCCAGAGAGCTGGTGTTGGGTGGGCCAATGGGACAAGGCCGGCACGGCAGGCCCCTGGGCGTCTTTGCCAAGTTCATGTTTATGACACCTGGTGGGTGGAGGTCGGGGTGACCACTGATCCCAAGGCACACCGCGTGGCGAGTCAGTCCCGAGGGGTCGCCAGGATCCCGGCTTGGGAAATTCCACAATGGGAGGAAAGAAAATAGTTCTGCCTTTCAAAGAAAGAGACATCAAGCTGAAGATAAGTCACTGGCTACCTCCGACTCTTAACTTTGCTTTCTCAGAGCACCCAAAACGTCCCCTGTCCCCCAGACCCAGGCACCCACCTGTTCTTCTTGTTGCCTCCTGGTCCTGGAGCCTCCTCCTTACCCTCAAATTCAAAGCTGGCACAAAGTCTCACTCACATTTTCCTCCCCACGTTCCCGTCCTGCTTCTCCGATGCCCCCCTTACCCACGATCTCATAACCCAGACTCCCTCCCTGCCGCCCTCCTGGCCCTTCTGGTCCCAGGGCCTCCCGCTCGCTCTGCCTCCACCCAGTGCCGTCCCCACAGGCCCTCACGGGGCACTGCTTGTCACCCACGCAGAGATCGAATCTCTCAGAGAGGCCTCCCCTGTCCACCCGCTGACACGTGTCCCCAGCCCCCTCCACCTGGCCCTGTCATCCGTTGATTCTGCACGGTGCTCACCACCCTCTGCAGTGACTTCCTTCTTTCCTGCTAAGCGTCTGTCTTTCCCACTGGCATTCCGGTGCCGTTAGAAAAAACGTCATGCCTCTCTTGTTCTTTACTGTCTGTGTGGCACCTGCAGGAACATACGAAGAGATTCTTAAGACAACACTTAAGAGAATAAGTGAATGGATGAATGAAGAGAATGAATACCTAAGAAAATAAATCCTTAAGAGAACGAACGAATGACCCCCTTTTAGCAATGCCCTTAGCAGTGTTCTTCTGGGCCCTTCCGCTAACCTCCATTCCTACCTTCTGGTTCTCCCCTTTGTATTTTCCCTTCATACAAAAGCCCAAGGAGTGTTGCTAGGATATTGCTTCTCTTTGAACATCCCTTAAAATTCCCTGTTCTCCACGCAGAACAAGGGCCGGACCGCAGAAGGGCCAGGAGGGCGGCGGGGAGGGAGTCTGGGTTATGAGATCGTGGGTAAGGGAGGGCATCGGAGAAGCAGGATGGGAACATGGGGAGGAAAATGTGAGTGAGACTTTGTGCCAGCTCCTGCAGGACCTCTGCGTCCGGCCTGGGTCGGAGTCCAGCCCGGGCCCCCTGGATGCGACCTCCGCTCCAGGTTACCGTTTCTGCTTCCTGTTCCTGGGCCGTTCTCATACGATTCCCTCTTTACTGACTCCCTCTTCCCATTTTCCAGCGGAAGGAATTCCCGCCTAGAGTAAGAAAATACTCCTCGAAGAGTCAGGTACGGCTGGATTAAAATCTTGTCTCTGCTGTTTACCGCATGGCCTTGGTTGTTGTTGTATTTTGTGTTTTGTTTTTTTTTTTTTTTTTTGTAAGTGGAATGTTATTGAAAGACATGGGTCAAGGGCATGACGATGTGTCCATGTCCTCCCCTATTTCCGGTCCCTACAGCCTTTCCTAGGAGGTGGGGTTGGTCTTCCCATCCCCCAAAGGTGGCCCCAGCCCTCTGCCCTCATTCCTGGGGTGAAGTTTCATCAGAATATGCTATCTGCACACACTGTATGGCGCTTAACTTCCCTGACTCTGTTCCCTAAATCTCTGTATTGATATCATCCCTTCTCCACTAAATCGTACCCTCCTGCAGGGCGGGGAACTCGTCACGATTGCTTTCTCTTCAGCGCGCTGCCGGAAGGTGCTCACTGGATGTTCAGTGCTTTCATCAATCCATCCCTTCATTTGGTATTTTTTGGGCGCATGCTATTTGGAAGGTAAGATGCTGAGCCCTGGAGTGGAGGACGCAGAGGCAAAAAAGAAGACAGATTTGTTCTCAGGACGCTGTGTCCACAGGACTTCAATCCATGGTGAACACAGCATCATGGAATTATATCGTTCCTCCCACGTGCTGGGGAATATGTGGCCGCTAGTGATGTAATGGCAAACAAGACTATAAGAGAGAAACTGCCAAAGGGAGATCGGCTCTAATTTTATGGGCGCTCAGAATAAAGAGAAATGAGAAGGATGAAGGCGACGATCCACAGTGAGCGAGAAAATATTTCTTACTGAATTTCCCCATTGAAAAAAAAAAAAGATCACGATTGGTATTCCGAGACGTCCTGGATTGACAATGACCTGGTGAGTTTTTGGTTCGACACACACCACCCGTGCTCCGAGCACCCCGCCACCTGAAGTCGGTCTCTGTAGACCTCTGTCGGCGCACTTCCTGTTTGTCCCACGGCGGGTGAGTTTGCACCTACTGAACGAGAGTCCCTGGCTTGCTCCCCTAGACTGCTGGGGGGGGGGGCGGGAGACAAAGAAGGAAGAGCTTCTTCCCTCGCTCCCGTTCTTCTTTGGAATCACTGTGGCCAGGGCTAACCCCCCTGAGAGCCTCGTGAAGTAGGTATCTCTGTTCCTGTTTTTCGGATGAGGAATTTGAGACTCAAGGAACAGGAGGTCTGAACCACCCTTCCTGCACAGAAAGATAAAACCACCAGGTACAGTGAAAACCAGAAATCCCCCAGCAGCAGCCAATGTAGCTGGCTGGAGCCGGGGTGTCTGCGGCAGGCTCCGCCAGGCGGGCAGAGAGAAGAGGAGGAGGCCCCTGGACACTTCTGGCTGGCTCCCGCCCCCCCACTCCCCATTAGAAGCAGCCGGACCCCGTGGTGGCTTTTCTTTTTCCCTTTTTCTCTTTTCGCAGAATTTCTGGCCCCTTCGAAAAATCAGGAAGTTCTGGAAGTCGGGCTACAAAACTGAATCTCGTGATATTTCCTACCCAAACGGGCACTGAACGTTCAAAGTTTCCAGATAAGCGTTCTGCTTCTTGATGTTTATCTCACCCAAAAGTTTGAGCATTCTGAGGTTCATTGAATCCAAACCAGAGTCACACTAGCTCCTTTTTATGGGATTTTTTTTTTGGTTTTGTTTGTTTGTTGGGTTGGTTGGTTTTGGTTTTTTACCCCCTATCGTGTTATGAGTTAGGAGGGAGGGACGGTGAGTACTCTCTTGTTAAATTCAGTTTTCCAGGCATAAATATTATCCAGAAGGAGCTACTGGGGGTGGGGGGAGTTAAAATCCAATCAGCAAAAGATTGACTTATCAACAGAACACGGTGTCCTAGATATCTGAACACCCACAGATAGAGATCTCTCCCACACGCGGGCCTACATAGAAACGAGGGCCTGCTTCAGTCACGCACTGCGTGTAGAAGGAGCTTGCACATGCTTATAGAACACAGTGATTGATTCACAAAGGGGTGTCCATTTCTGGAAAAGAAAAGGCAAGACCGGGGCCAGTTAGGGATGACTGAAAGTACCACCATCAATTTGTATAATGACTAGTACTTTTCAAAACGTTTCCACTCTCACTTCCCACATCAGGTATAGAGATATCTTCTCTATCTTCCTGATACCCGATGCGCCCATTACGAAGCTGGGCACTTTGAGGCTCAGCCATGTTGCGTGAGCACTAGGAGAGCCTGCAGGAAGGGACGGAGAGCAGTCGCTAGAATCTAGGCGTATGGCTCCCTAAGAGGAGGTTGTGACCTGTGTGTACTAAGACTGAAAGCCAAGTGCTGGAAAGAGCGGTGGTAGAAACAGCCAAGTGCGAGATCATGGCCAGCAGGGCAAGGGAGCCTGGTTTCATGATAAAAAACCTTGAGTTTGGGAGCTACGAACCTCTTCCAGTCCTCCTCTGGCTTCTTACTAGTTATAGGATCTTATGCAGGTTACTTAGCTGCTCTTAACTTCGGCTTCGGTGTGTGTGGAAGGGAGGGTTTTGTGAAGATTAGTGAAACAATGTGCATCTCATAGACTCATGCTCAGTGTTAGATTCCACCTTGACTCCTTTCCCTCTTGGATTTACCAGAATGAAATAATCACACTTCTGGAAACTACTACTACTGGTAAGCCAGCTGCTTCTTCTTTTTCATCCTAGAGATTCCCCAAGATGCCCGCACTTTGTGTTATCTCATGTACACACTGACGGGAGATACAGAACTGAAAAGATATAACCCTTTCCTCTGCGGGGCTCAATGCTGACAGTGTATTTCTTTCTTTAAAAGAAATCAATTAATCATCTATATGAAGATGTAAAAACCGTGGCCCGTGGGCCAAATTTGGCCAACTGCCTCTTTGTATTCCAGCCGTAAGCTGAGGATAGTTCTTAACATTTATAAACAGTTGTCTATGACTGCTTTTATGCTATAACCATAGAGTTGAGTAGCTGCCACAGAGATCCTATAGCTCACACAGCCTAAACTCTAGTCCCTGGCCCACTGGAGAAAAAGTGCCCAGATCTGTGGTTTATATTCCTTCCTAGATTGCACCATGAGAGCCCTCGATGTCCAGGATAGTGTCGCCACGTGGCATGAGCTTTTCGTTCCGTGAGTTCGAGTTCAGTTTCTAATTTCTTAAGCCCAAAGCTTAGGTTATTAATCCGAGACATTCTGCTTTTCTCACATAGATGTTAAAGATGTAAATCTCCCCGTAAGCACTGTCTGAACTGTATCCCATAAATTTTGATATCTGTGTTTGTATTCTCTTGTAATTAAAAATATTTTAAAATTTCCTTTGTGATTTTTTTTGACTCACTGGTTATTTAAAGTTGTGCTACTTAATTCCCAAATATTTGGGGTTTTCCCAGATTTGTTTCTGCTATGGATCTTATTTAATTCTATTGTTCTCAGAGAACATATCTTATATGATTTCAATTTTAGATTTATTGAGGTTGTTTTGTGACCCAGAATATGGTTTCTCCTGGAGAATATTTCATGACTACCTGAAAATAATATGTTCTCTGCAAATGTCATTTAGGAGTGTCCTGCAAGTGCTAGTTAGGTCAAGTTGGTGGAGAATGCTGCTCAAACCTTGTATATTTTTTGCTAATTTTCTGATTAATTATTCTATCAATTATTGTAAGAGAGTCATTGTAGTTTCCAACTGTTATTGACAAATTGGATATTTCTCTTTCATTTCTGTCTGGTTTTGCTTTGCTTTATGTGTTTTTAGCTCTGTTATTAAGTGCAGATATATTTATAATTGTTATAACTTCCTGATGCATTGACCTTTTTGTCATTATGAAATGTCTCTCCTTGTCTCTAACACGATTGTTTTTTTCTTGCAGTCTATTTTATCTGCTATTAATATAGACATTTCATTGTTTCCATGGTTATTGTTTGCAGGTTATATCTTTTCTCACCCTTTTGATTTACTCTTTGTGTCCTTGAATCTAATATGTATTTTCTGTAGACAGCATATATTTGTATTTGGGTCTTGTTTTTTAAATCCAGTCTGACAATTCATACCTTTTGAATGGGGAGTTTCATTCATTTACATTTAATGTAATCATTCATATGGATGGATTTATGACTGCCAATTTGGAAGATCTGTTCTTCACCTGTCTCATGTCTTTGTTCTTCTGTTCTTCTTCTACTGCCTTCTTTTGGGTGAGATGAATGTTTTGGTTTTTTTTTTTTTCAAATCACTTTATTGATGCTGGGGAGGTGGGGATGAGGCTTGCAAAAGATTGCAAAGCCAAGTGGCTCTAGGTGGGGACTGGGCAAGCGTTGAGGCCTGGCCACTACTGGATAGGGAAGAGAGAGTTGCCACTGAATAAACAAGCAATGAGCAGCTGCCAATACTCCAGGGGCAGGTGCCTCTTGACAAGCACCTGCAGAGAGACTTGGTTGTTGACCAGGCCCTGCCATTGCATCAGAAGTGCCAGGTCCTCTGGTCTCACAGTCCTGCAGCCAGCATGAGCAGCAATACCTCCAGGTCATCACAGAGATGCTGGAAATACGTTCCCAGGCATTTCTCCACCATCTCAAGTGGCTTCTTCTCCATAGGCATCTTAGCACAGAAGCTAAAGAACTTCACATAATGGCTCAGTCCAGACTTGTGGGGATTTTGATGAGGCCTGAGACAGGGATCCGGGCCCTGGGAGGAAGCCTAGTTGACAGTGGTTCCAGAGGATGTGAAGATAAGACAGCAGTGCTAGGATGTGGGCTGGTTCAAGAACCTGGAGTCGCTTGGCCCAAAGAAACTCAGTGGTGCTGGAAGCCAACTCTGGACTTGCTGTCCTACCAGGGATGTCCTCATCTTCTGAAGATCCTTCTGGCCCCTTGGCCTCAAGAGCCCCCAGGGATCCTTTGCTTCTATCATTTCTGTATGTCCCTCAGACTTTTCTGTCCTGGAAGATCCTTGCATTCTTGTTGTATACTTCACTATGCTCATACCCAAACTTTCCTCCATTAGATAAATACTCTTAATGCACTATTTTAACTTCTCTGTTTTCTACTACACTTTAAAACTTTACTTTCTTAGCAGTTATACTAGGGATTACAATATACACTTTATCACTATTTACTTGAGATAGAAACTTTGCTCCAGCACATCTCCTTCTAATCACCCCTCCTTTGAGTTCCTACTATCATATAGGTGATGTCTATTTTGACTATTAATTTAAGAAGACAGTATGATACATTTATCCTTAACACTGTCTTATGTCTATTAGAGAAGTTAAAAAAATGAACGAGAAAAGTATGTTCATAGAGTGTCTTGTATTTGTCCACATGTTTGTGATTTCCAGGGTTCATTTCATCCCATGATTTGAGTTACTTTCTGGCGCTACTTCCATTTGGTTGTAAGGTTTTTAGGCAGTTCTTGTAAGCAGATATGCTACCAAGACTATTTTTCAGTCTTGTTTAGCTGGAAACGTTTTTATTTTTTTTCTTTTATTTTTGAGAGATAGTTTTACTGGGTGTATAATTGTTGGTTTGACAGTTTTTCCTTCTGCACTTTGAATATTTCTTTTCCTTGCTTTCTGGTCTCCATTGTTTCTGATGAGAAGACAGCTTTAATTATGTTGTTTTTCTCTTGTACAGGAGGAGTCTTTTTTTCTCCTAAGGTTTTCAAAATTCTCTTCATGTTTGTTTTTAAAAATTTAACTGTGTCTAAATATACATCTCTTGTAGTTGTCCAACTTAGAATTTATTGAACTTCTTGGATCTGTAGATGAATATTTTTAGTCAAACTTGGGAAGTTTTTAGCCACTATTTCTTCAAATAATTTTAATGCTCTTTATTCTCTCTCTTATTTTTCTGGGATTCTCAAATTCACTTGAATTTGTATCATTGGTCTCTGAGATTATGTTCGTCATTTAACCTTTTATCTTTGCTATTTGGAATAATTTCTATTGTTCTGTTTTGAAGGTTACTCAATCTTTTATCTGCCATCTCAAATTTCTGTTTAACCCTTTAGGAAAATTTTCATCTCAGGTTATTACTATTTTCAACTCCAGAATTTCCATTAGGTTCTTTTACAAAATACTTTTTGTCTCTTAATTGAGATTCTTTCTTTGTTAAGTCTGTTTGTTGGATTGCATGTATATTTCTACCAATATTTTGAAGGCTCGGTTTAGGGCTTTTTGAATATTTTTATCCCATGCAATTCACACATTCTAAAAATTGGTTAAATCAGAAAAGAACAAGTCTCACACTGTTGAATTAGATCTCCTGGAGTGAAAACCAGGAGAAACTTTACTAGCTTTTTGAGGAGAGGGGCAAAGAGATAAAAAAAATGAAGAGAAACTGGTATTTCTAGAGGAGAGAGACGAAAGGATGGCAAGTGTTATAGGTCTTCTAAAGAAGGAAGCAAAGCAATAGATCAGAAATGATATATATAGTCAAACTGATGAAAAATTTTCTTAACTAATATAAGAGTGTGCTGATATCCAGGCAACATTAATGAACAGAAGTCTACCAGACTTGCCTTGGCAAGATGTTTGAATTACAAAGATGATGGTAACAACAAAAACTCTTATAAGTATCAAGGAAAAAAGGGGGGGGGAAATGAAGAAATAGATTAGCCACAAATGTCTAATACGTATCGCTATTTCTTAACATTCCTCTGTAGCAGGGTCATAAGGGCAAAAAGAAGTAGCATCTACACAATTTTTAGTGCAAAAAATATGACTTGAGAATGTGATGTGTCGCTAAATTTTTTCTTCATATATGGAAGCTATAAAAAGACATTTCCAGATGTTCAAAGATAGTGCACCACTTACATACCTTCTTTTAATAATGACCTAAAGTTTGTGTTATCCAACCAAAAAGTGAATCGAAGTTAATCAATTAAGAACTAAGAACAGGAAACTTGCTGGAAAAACTGGATGGCAACATGCAGAAGAATGAAACTGGACCACTTTCTTATACCATACACAAAAGCAAATTCATAATGGATGAAAGACCTAAATGTAAGACAAGATACCATCAAAATCCTACAGGAAAGAACAGGCAGCAACTTCTTTGACTTTGGCTGCAGCAACTTCTTACTAGACAAGTGTCCAGAAGCAAGGGAAACAAAAGCAAAAATAAACTATTGGGACCTTGTTAAGATAAAGACTTCTGCTCAGCAAAGGAAACAATCGACAACACTAAAGGCAACTGATGGAATGGGAGAAGATATTTGCAAATGACATATCAGATAAAGTGTTAGTATCCAAAATCTATAAAGAACTTATCAAACTCAACACCCAAAAAAACAAATAATCTAGTGAAGAAATGGCAGAAGACGTGAATAGATATTTTTCCAAAGAAGACATCCAGGTGCCAAACAGACACATGAAAAGATGCCCAACATCACTCATCATCAGGGAAATACAAACCAAAACCACAGTGAGATACCACCTCACACCAGTTAGAATGGCTAAAATTAACAACTCAGGAAACAACAGATGTTGGTGAGGATGTGGAGAAAAGGGAACCCTTTTGCACTGCCGGTGGGAATGCCAACTGGTGCAGCCACTCTGGAAAACAGTGTGGAGGTTCCTCAAAAAATTAAAGATAGAACTACCCTACAAAATGACCATTGCACTACTAGGTGCTTATCCAAAGGACACAAAAATGATGATTCGAAGGGGCACATGTACCCCAGTGACATAGCAGTGCTATCAACAAAAGCCAAAGTATGGAAAGAGCCCAAATATCCATCAATGAATGATGAATGGATAAAGAAGATATGGTGTGTGTATATGTATACACACACAACGACACACACACACACACACACACACACACAATGGAATACCTACTCAGTGATCAAAAAGAATGAAATCTTGCCATTTGCAACAACATAGATGGAATTGGAGGGTAATATGCTAAGCGAAATAAGTCAGTCAGGGAAAGATAGATATCATATGATTTCACTCATATATGGAATTCGAGACACTCAACAGATGGACGTAGAGGAAGAGAAGGAAAAATAAGATAAAAACAGAGAGGGAGGCAAACCATAAGAGACTCTTAAACACAGAGAACAAACTGAGGGTTGTGGGAGGGGAAGTCTGTGGGGGGGGAATGGGCATTTAGGAGGGCACTGTTTTGGGATGAGTTCTGAGTGTCATATGTAAGTGATGAATCACCGGGTTCTTCTCTTGAAACCAATACTACACTGTATGTTAACTAATGTGAATTGAAATAAATTAGTTAAAAAATAGAACAGGAAAGTTAAGGTGTCAAAGGACTAAAGGAGAAAAGTAAATTTAATCATTATAAAATTGATTAAATTCGAATCCAAACACTAATGCTATTTATGAAATAGCAAATAAAATTTATTTTAATAAGAGTCAATTTAATAAGAGTTATCTAAGGGACAAACGTTATTGCAGGGATAGCACAATCTTTATCTTGTACATCACTTCTGACCTGTTTCTATGGCTTCCTATAAAATATGATTCTAAAGGATTCTGAAGCTACATCTGAACTGAAATGGAAAGGGTTCTGTGACTGATTAATGGTATTTCCTGTGATTGATATTAACAACTGGGTGTGAAGTCTCTTGTGCCACATTCACAGCACATTGCGTGTCTGTAGACTGGAAATAGTTAAAGTCAACATAATTTATAGTCTAGACTAATCCTAGTATCAAACATTTGTAAAGAGTTAAAATGTAAAGTATAAAGCAACAGAATGAACATACCACACACACACACACACACACACACACACACCCCAGATAGAAACCATAATATATCACAGATTTGCAAGGTGGGGATTTCATTCGCTAATGGTTAAAACCAGGACCATAAATCATTTTAGTGAAAAGGTCTGTTGAAACATTTTCTGAATAGTGTCCACCGAATACGTATTCCATGAGATATTAATCTTAATTGGTAAGTTAAAAATAAAAAGTTTTCCAGAACAATAACTGGAAATGTTATACATTAAATCAACATCATGGATATTGACAGTATCTATTGGAATATTAATGTCTCTAAGAAATTCTGTGCTGAAAGCAAAACCATTGGAAGTAACTATAATACTTAACCAAACTTACCAAATCTAAAATGGATAATAGATTTGGATACCAGTGTAACTAGTTAAAGGGATTAATAATAAAATTCTATTCTAAGAGTACAATACAAATGGATAAAGTATCCATTAATAATCCTGAGAAAATGTGCAGAATGTATAAGAGAAACTTTATTGAAAGGTGTAACAGGAAATTTTAATTATAAAAGCCATGTATATTTCCGAAAGGAAAAACTGAAAATAATAAAGATATCGATTCTTGACAAATTTCAGCTTAAAAACTTATAAAATTATCCTAGTAAACAATATTATTAAGGTTTATGCGAAGGCATTAAGAGGTGAAGCTAGTTACAAAATTTATTAAAAAGAGCAGAGTTTGTGTAAAAGTAATACTATTACTATCAGGTATTAAAATATGTGGCAAGGAGATAAATTTCTTCAGATAATGGTCAGGTGGCTCATTGTACACAAACTCTTCCACCTATGAAAACCAGAAGTGCTGGATTTTTAAAAATTTAAAGTCATTGGAGACCTTTCAAAGCAACAAGGCTTAAAGAAAAGCGACTCTTGAAAACAAGGGAATCGCAGGTAGGTGAACTGTATATTTGCTGCTGAATTTCCCTTCAAAGTACTTGTTGGCGTTTTGTAGCTGGTCGGAAGCTAAGAAGTGGAAGAAAAATTCCTCTACTCTTACGGTGGAGAACGCACCAAAATTACACCATGAAGGTAGTTTAAC
This sequence comes from Paguma larvata, assembly GCA_030068075.1. Classification (NCBI taxonomy): domain Eukaryota; kingdom Metazoa; phylum Chordata; class Mammalia; order Carnivora; family Viverridae; genus Paguma; species Paguma larvata. Next base: position 6,227,542 of record CM057834.1, read on the forward strand.
CCTACTAAACCCAGGCTTTCGGCTAGGACACTCAGAGGTAAAGCCAGAAATAAATGCACTGTCACAAAGATTGAAAGAACTCAAGTCTTGGTGGGATTAAGTTGATTTGCTTCTACATTAAATGCTTGTCAATAACAAAAATAAATTCCATCTGGAGGAATATACAGGCACCCAGAGGCTCAAACTGCCTCTAATATTTTTTGTACATAATGTCCAGCGTGTAATATCAAATCACCAGGAACATCCAGGAATTAGAGTCAAGACCAAATGACCAAAAATAGTAGTAATAACATATAGTGGAATCAAAATCCCAGGGAAGTCCAGAAATCAGAGTTATCAAACACTGGTTTCAATTTAATTGTACAACCTAAAACATTCAAGGAAATAAATGGCAACAAGGAAAACAACAAAGAAATTAGAAAGTAAGGAATGAAATGAAAAAGTTTTAAATGTGAAACATAGTAATTGAAACTATAGAGATGCATTTAATAGCAAATAAACAAAGGTGAGGTGGAAGAAAATAGCCAGATTAAACCTTAGAGTGAGAAGTGGTAGAGGACACAAACGAGAACACAGGATTCATTTGGGATGTGGTGAAAAGGTCACACATTTATGTAATTAGATTCCCAGAAAGGAGAGATAATGAAGCAAAAGCATTAATTTAAAGAGATAATGGCCAAGAGTTTTAAATTTTAGCAAAAGGCATCAGCCCACAGATTCAAGGAGCTGAGAGGAGACAAAATAGTATAAATACAAAGAAAGCCAAATCCAAGCACATATCATCAGGCCACTGAGACCCAAAGACAGAGAGAAAATCCTAGGAGCAGTTAGCGGCCCAACAAAACAACCTAATTTCAAACCCACCAGGAATCTCTGAGTGGAGAAGGCAGTCTCATATCAGTGGGAACAAAGGAGCCTCCTGGGCTGGGTCACTTGTGGCTGAGTTGGGGGGAGAGGGATAATAAAGATAATCCTTATGGGATGGAGAATCCCTTCTCCTATCTGGAGATACCGGGCATCCAGGCAAACAGACAGGGGGAATCCCACTACAACAACCTGCATTGCTCTAGAAGCAATCTTCCTTCCTGGGGTCTGGAGAGTCCCTTCCCCCATCTGGAGGTAACAGGTAAGTTGGCTGGGGAAAATCCTTTTGCCCTTGGGCAGCACTGGCAGGGATCAAAGGGGATCCCAGCAAAACCAAATACTTCACAGATGAAAATAATACTGCCAATCAAAATTGCACCAGCATTCTTCTCAAAGCTAGAGAAAACAATCCTAAAATTTCTATGGACCCACAGAAGATCTCAAATAGCCAAAGTTATATTGAAGAAGAAAACCAAGGCGGGAGGCATCACAATCCCAGACTTTAACCTCTACTACAAAGCAGTAATCATCAAGATAGTGTGGTATTGGCACAAAAACAGACACATAGACCAATGGAATAGAATAGAGAACCCAGAGATGGACCCACAAGCATATGGCCAACTAATCTTTGACAAAGCAGGAAAGAGTATCCACTGGAAAAAAGACAGCCTCTTTAACGAATGGTGCTGGGAGAACTGGACAGCAACATGCAGAAGAATGAAACTAGACCACTTCCTTACACCACTCACAAAAATAACTCAAAATGGATGAAAGACCTGAATGTGAGACAGGAAATCATCAAAATCCTAGAGGACAAAGCAGGAAAAAACCTCTTTGACCTGAGCTGCAGCAATTTCCTATGTGACACATCTCCTAAGGCGAGGGAATTAAAAGCAAAAATGAACTATTGGGACCTCATCAAGATAAAAAGCTTCTGCACTGCAAAGGAAACAACCAATAAAACTAACAGGAAACCGTTGGATTGGGAAAAGATAGTTGCAAATGACATACCAGAGAAAGGACTAGTATCTAAAATCTATAAAGAACTTACCAAACTCCACACCCAAAAAACGAAAAATTCAGTGAAGAAATGGGTGGAAGATATGAATAGGAACTTCTCCAAAGACATCCAGATGACCAACAGACACATGAAATGATGCTCAATGTCACTCATCATCAGGGAAATACAAATCAAAACCACACTGAGATACCACCTCACACCAATCAGAGTGGCTAAAATGAACAAATCAGGAAACTATAGATGCTGGCAAGGATGTGGAGAAACAGGCACCCTCATACACTGTTGGTGAGAATGCAAACTGGTGCAGCCGCTCTGGAGAACGGTGTGGAGGTTCCTCAAAAAAATGGAACTAGAACTACCTTATGACCCAGAAATAGCACTACTGGGAATTTACCCAAGGGGTACAGGAGTGCTGATGCATAGGAGCATGTGTACCCCAATGTTTATAGCAGCACTTTCGACCATAGCCAAATCATGGAGAGACTAAGTGTCCATCAACTGCCGAATAGATAAAGAAGATGTGGTATATATATACCATGAAATCTGGCCATGTGTAGCAACATGGATGGAACTGGAGGGTATTATGCTAAGTGAAATAAGTCAGTCAGAGAAAGACAGATACCATATGTTTCCATGCATAGCTGGATTTTGAGAGACTTAGCAGAGAGTCATAGGGGAGGGAAAGAGAGGGGGAAAAAAGCCACAGAGAGGGAGGGAGACAAAACATAAGAGACTCTTAAATACTAAGAACAAACCGAGGGCTGAGGATATATGAGAGAGGGGAGAGCGGGTGACAGGCACTGAGGAGGGCACTTGTTGGTATGAGCACTGGGTGTTGCATGGAAACCAATTTGACAATAAATTGATAAAAAAAGAAAAGAAAAGAATACTGCCAAGACCCCAACAATTAAATAGTCACTGGGACTATAGTTTACAAAAGTAAGCCAGGACCTGTGTGCTATACCTAAATAGGGTAACTTCCTGCTTTAAAAGTTTTAAATAGGACTGAGAATAACCTAACCTAAGAATCCAAATGTCCAGGATGTAACTGAAAATCACCCCTTATACCAAGAACCAGGAAATTCGCAAGTTGGAAGAAAAAAGATAATCAATGGATGCCAGCATTGAGATGAATCAGATGTTGAAATTATGTGGCAAAGACTTTAAATCAGCCATCATAATAATGCCTCAACAAATCTATTATGAATTCTCTTTAAACAAGTTAAAAATAATAAATCTCAGCAGAGAAATATAAGCTATAAAGAAAAGCCAAGTAAAAATCATAGAACTGAATGTTTCCATAACAGAAATGAAAAACTCAGTGGATAGGTTCAATAATAAATGGAAATGACAGAAGACAGAATCAGTGAACTTGGGAACAAAGTGATATAATTGATACAAACTGAACAATAAAGAGGAAAATAGACTGAAAAAAATGAACAGAGCTTCAGGGACTTGAGGGACAATAACAGAAGATTCATTATTTGTATCGTAGGAGTCCAATAACGAGAGGGAAAGGAAACCTCTGGATACACATTTCGAGAAATGGTGCTGGAAACCTGAGATTCAAATAATTGGCAGCTGACATCTCCCAAGTTTTGAGAAAGATATAAATCTACAGATTCAAGAATCCATATGTATCCCGAATAGAATACACTCAAAGAAATCCATGCTGAACCACATCGTGATTAAAACACACTCTCTGTAGGGGACATCAGTTTGAATGATAGTGGTTTTTTCATCTGGAATCATGGAGGTCATTGGAGACCATTTTGTCAAATGCTGAAAGATAGAGCGGTTCACTGTGAATTTTATGTTTAGGAGAATGACCTTTCGGGAACGAAGAGGAATTAAGACATTCTCAGGTGAATGGCACAAGAAGACCTACCCTTAAAACACAGGCTTAAGGAGGTTCTTCAGACAGAACGGAAATTCTAAAAGAAGAAATCTTGCAGGAGTGAAGCAGAAACAAGAGAAAGAACAGAAATATCAGTATATACAGGAAACCATCCTTCTCATGAGTTTTATAAATGATATTTGATGATTGAAACAGAAAATCTAACATCAGATACTCACGACAAGTGGGTAAGGTAAGGGACCTAAGAGGGAAGTGAGGTTTCCACACTTTACTCAACGTGGTAAAACATTGATACCAATGGACTGTGATAAGTCACGTGTGTGTATGGTAACACCCAGAACCACCACCGAGAACATAATGCAAATAAATATACTCAAAAACAGTGTAAATAAATCAGAACGATAGTTCTACAATAGGAAAACAGGAGTGCCTGGGTGTCTCAGTCAGTTGAGTGTCCAACTCTTGATTTTGGCTCAGGTCATGATCCCAGAGTTGTGACATGGGGCCCCGTGTGCTGCTCTGCACTGAGTGTGGAGCCTCCTTGGGATTCTCTCTCTCTCAAAATAAATAAATACATATGAAAAAAAAAAAACCCACCAAAAACCAAAAGAACAGATTAGTGCTGTCGGGGGTTAGGAATGTGGGTGTGGTGGGGGGAGCAGTACAGGATGGGGTTATTTTAAAAGCACAGATGAGGAGGAGCGCCTGGGTGGCTCAGTTGGTTGAGTGTCTGACTTCGGCTCAGGTCATGATCTCACAGTTCGTGGGTTTAAGCCCTGATGTTAGCTCAGAGCCCAGAGCTTGTTTTGGATGCTGTGTCTCCCTCTCTCTATTTATCCCTCCCCTGTTTGTGTGTTCCCTCTCTGTCTCTCTCTCTCCTCTCTCTCTCTCTCTCTCTCTCAAAAAGTAAGTGAATAAACATTTTAAAAATATATTAAAAAATAAAAATTAAAGTACATGTGAGGAAACCTCTGGTCATGGAGCTCTTCCAATTCTTAATTATTGTGGTGGATACACAGATCTACACATGTGACAAGACTGCTAGAAATAAACGCACACACACACACACACATAGATAATAACATGAGGGAATCTGAATAAGACCAATGGAGAGCATCTATGTCAATACCTTGGTTGTGATACTGTTCTACAGTTTTGCAAGATATCACCATAAGGGGAAATGAAAGCCAGGGTACATAGGATCTCCCTGTATTAAATCTTGCACCTGCACGTGAATCTACAATTACCCCAGAATTTAAAAGTGGAGTTACTCATCCCCCTCAATATGAAAACAATAGGAAGGACCTTCTCATTGCTTAGGAAGTGATAAGTTACTTACAAATAAACCCAGGAAGCTCATTGTAATATCTAGGGTCACTGCTGAAAGAATAATGAAAGACTAAAACTATCAAGTAGATAGAAGGAGAAGAGAAATGATTTTTTTAAAAAAATGGTTTAATTACGCCAAAATAAGGAAAGAAAAGAGAAAAATGAAGCACAGAATAGGTGCAACTGATAGAAAATAAATTGTAAGGTGGTAGATTTAAACTTAAATATAAAAGTAGCTATAATGATGAAGAAACCTGACATCTCCCAAATAATGACTATGATTGTCAGAATGTATTTTAAAATGATAAAAAAGAGAATACTTTAAATTTACATCTTAGATATAAATAAACAGAAACTTGAAAGTTATGTCTTTTGAAAAATCTGGTCAAACTGATAAATCCCTGGGCCAGACAGAGAAACGAATGAAAAAGAGTACATACTACCAATACTGAGGATCAAAAAAGGTACATTACTACAGAAACTATGGACGTTAAAAAGCTAACATTAGAATTTTATTAAAAGTTTTATGTCACTAAATTTGATGATTCAGAAAAAATGGTAGAGTTCCTAGAAAAATACAACTTTCTGAAACTGAAAGAATAAAAAAGAATATTTGAATAGTCCTATATCTAATGAAGAAATTGAATGTTATGAAATCTTCTCAGCAAAAAAAGGAAAAAAACAAACGAAAAATCCAACAACATGCTCATCCAAATGGTCTCATTAGTAAAATCTCCCAAACACCTCCAGACAAAAGACAAATAAGAACCTTTCAACTTTTCTATAATACTAGCATAACATTGATACAAAACTTGAAAAGAATGTCACAACAAAGGAAAATTAGCCACCAACTATTTCTCAGATTTGAACAGATGCAAAACTCCTGATCAAAATATTAGCTAAGTTCAGCAGTATAATAAAGAACAATACATCACAACTAAATAAACTTGGGGTTTATTTTAGGAAGTCAAATTCTCTTAACATTTGAACATAAGCTAATGAAATTCACTGCATTTTAGGATTAAGGAGAAACATCTTATGATTATCTCAATAAATGAAGAAGAATCATGTGAAAAAATTGAATACCTGTTCATGATAAAAGCTCTTAGGAATCTGGGAATAGAAGGATCCTTTCTTAATCTTACAAAGGGTATCCACAAAAACAGAACAAAATTAGGCAAATAAAAATCTATGGCAGTTTTTGCTATTGCTAGGTAAGCTCTTACTGGACTGAATCTACCAAAGACCAATCAAAAACTCTGGGAAAAAAACAAAAATACAAGCTGCAGGCACTGGAGACTGAAGGAAAGCAGGCAGGTCCTGTAGTGGAGTTGATATTTGGAAGGAGAAAGCAATATGGGGAAAATTTCCCTTTTTGGGGGGAGGTGCCTTTTAGCTGGTAGTGAGACACCCATTTGTGTCATGTAGTCTGATGAGTGAGACCTGAGCCTGACCATGGTTAGAGGGGCATCGAGGCAGGGGAAGGGGTGACAATGATGGGAGATGGGTTACTTCCAGGGAGACTAATAAGTGTATTAGCGATACTGAAAGTCAGGTTCTCATTGTTGGAGAAGGGGTTTACACCTATGACAAAGGAATAAACTGAAACTATGGTTCTGGATTGGAGCTGGAATTATTTGTGTGAATTCACTGTCTTACAGGTAGGTGTATGTGTGTACATTTGTTACCTTTGTGTATGTAGATGCACACAGATATTCCCAGCTCCATCCGCTAAGAAGAATCAGAAACAGCAGCACTCAGTTGCAGTGAGCACACCGAGCCCCGTTTCTTGGTTTCTATAAACCCTTCTCCCCCAGATGGAACCGGTCTCCTTGAACGAATGGCTGCTTTCAAGGCTGGGGCCAAGAAAATATAACATGAACCTACAATATTTTGTTGTGTCAGAATGTAAGGAAGTAAAGTTTGAAGGAAAATGTATAAAAAGGACACAGAGGCCAACTCGAAGTGGCTCCCATTACTCAAATATGGAAAAATTTGAGCATTAAAATAAGGATTGTAACAGATTAGAACCTATTGAATTAAAGAGGAAACCATGAGTCCATACTGATATAAATGAAAAATAGATGAATAAGTTATAACTTTGGTAAGGCATGGGATATTTACATATTCTCAAAGTAGCTACACAGAAAATGATTGTTAATAAAAAAAAAAAAGGCGGGGGAATAATAAGAAAATTACAGTGGAGAAACTTGCAGATGCCACCTCAACCGAATCAGAGTGAATGTCACCAGTCACGGGACAAATTAAGGTTGCATTTCAGGTGGTAGAATATCCACGGTGCACAAATCTTCTGGAGATGCCAGGCAAAAATCTATGGGCAGAAATTCCTAGAATAACAGGCTGTTGCTCTTCAAACATGTCAAGAACATGACAGTGAGGGAGTTACTAAGTTTTCCAGGTTGAAAGAGACAAAAGGGGAATTATAAGTAAAACTGCCGCATGATTCTACACTTGATCCATTGACTGTAAAGGACATCGTTGGCCCAGTTGGTAATAATTGAAGAGGGTTTATACCTTAAGTGATAGTCATGTATCGATGTTTATTTCCCATTTTGATGGTCTTATAGAGAAGATTTATAGGGTAATTTCTTTGTTTATAGAAAATAGCTTTGACACATTCGACAGTTAATGGAGTACCATGTCAGCAGCCTAGTATCATATGATTATGGGGGTTGGGGGAATAAGTTTCTTAGTAGTTTCCTTGAAGATTTCTCTATTTTGAATTTCTTTTCCAAAGAACACCTTATTTTTAAAAAGAAAGAACATGACCAATTTAGAACACTGCAGATCAGTCGATATGTTTGGAATATCAGATACATTTGCAAAAGTAGTGGGGGTGAAGCAAGAGCCGTATCATAAAGGACCAAATGATCTCTCTCTTTGGTGTTTTAGGATTTTAGGGGAAAGAGTATCATGACTCCTACAGCTTAGCAGAGGATTTAATGAAGAGGGTCGAGGTACAGTAAAGACAAGAGTGACTGTCCATAAGGCGAGTGACGAGCTGTCAGATCAGAGTTCAGGGAGCCATGTTCAAGGCCATGTGTCCAGTGGATGGTGCAATTAGAAGCCAGCAAGAGAAGTTGGAGGGGAATGGTCGGTTGGAGGCTAGAGAGCAATGAGGAACATGGGGAGATAAAACAGTGGAAGTTTTGATCGTCAGATATAATGACAAAAATCTTGAACCATCCGTACCTTAACATGCTGGAAACGTGTTCATTCCCTAACCGATTCAGAGAAGCAAAATTCTGTTTGCACAAACAGACGGAGCTATTCTACTGCCTCAGGCAAGCATGTCACCAGTCAGGCAGAAATGAAGCAGAGAGCATGTGGTTGGGACATTCTGAACGGGGGATGGTTGGGGAAACGGTGTGTTTGGTGTCTAGCTGTGCTCGTGATATTTGTGGGAGGTCTTGGAAGCATGCCAACAAAGGCCAGGGTAGCAGGTGTCTAATGGCATTCCATGGAGGTAGGTGCCTGAGGGCAGAGACGGGCATCCGATTCTGGGGAGAGAGGTGAGGTTGGATGACCAGAGTCAAGCTCTGGAGGGCCCACAGGAGAACAGGGAGAGGGAATGTGGGCCAATTGCAGAGCCACTAGCCATGGGACGACGTGGTATCTGCCCCAATGGGACAGTCTTTGAGCTTGGCCCGTGGATGCCTCTCTCATCCTCTGGAGCTTTGAGAGTTAATCAGGGCAGGAATGGAGACAGACCGGTCAGGAACACACTGAGGGCTTCTCCATTCCAAGAACTGGCCGGGCGTTTGAGAGACATTATGTGCTTCATCCCTGCATCAAGCCTACTGGGAGGATATTATGTAGACTTAGTTTAGAGATAATAAACCTGAGATTTAAGAGAATTACAGTAACTTGCTTACGCGGGGAATTCAGCACTGCCTGACTCCAAAGCCCCAGAACTTGCACCACTAACACTTGGCTCAGATTTACTGAAAAGCAGAGAAGTAGGTAGAGGGATGCCAGGAGACACCTGACCCAGTATCTTCCTCCTATGACACAGTTAGGATTGTAACGTTCAATATGTGACCAAGAAGCCTTGCAGTCTTGCCACGAATCAGTGGTGTCTTCCAGAATGTTAGAATTTCAAGACTGGCTGGATTTAGTTGCCAGCGTATCCCTTTTCTCTTTTTTTTTTTCCAGAAGGAATATAGATCACATTTATTTAAATTTCAGCTGCATTCACTAAACATTTTATTTTTTATTTTTTTTCCTTTTCTCTTAAACCAGTTGAGAAATTGTAACGTGGAAAAGTGGGGCAAATTTGCCAGAAGGATGTGGATACTAAAGCTCAGAAGGGCGTATGCGAAAAAAAAAAAAAAAGAAAAAGATACCACCAATACCAAAAAAACAACAAAAACAAAACCCAACAACAAAAAAACAAAAACAACAAGCAAACCCACAAAAATACTAAAACAAACAAACAAAACCCCCAGAACAAAAAGACTGAAAAATTCCCTGACATATATATATATTTTTTTAATTTTTTTAACGTTTATTTCTTTTTGAGAGACATAGAGACAGAGAGTGAGCAGGGGAAGGACAGAGGGAGAGAGGGAGACACAGAATCTGAAGCAGGCTCCAGGCTCTGAGCTGTCAGCACAGAGCCTGATGTGGGACTCGAACTCACGGACTGTGAGATCATGACCTGAGCCAAAGTCGGCCGCTTACCGACTGAGCCACCCAGGTGCCCCCCTGGCATATATTTTTAAGTACTATCCATACGATATTTCATAAACTTGTATGCGACTTGCAGAACATAATAGAGCATTTCATAAATGCTGGCTACTTTTGTAATCAATAGCTTAGTGATTTAAACAATCACCTTAGAAACAAGGTTTATCTTGTAGTTTTGTCAACTTTGTAGCTCTCACCATGATGGCAAAAAGAAGTGGTGGCTGGTTTGTGTGTCTCTGTGATTCTGTAACTTGGGTTATTTTGACGTCAGATACTGAAGCTTGGTCATGAATTTCAGGTCTGCTAAATGAATCCGTGAAAAACACAGTAATTGTGCCTGGTTTTGCTTTGTTCTGGGGGGACTCAAGAGCTTAGAAACACTTGGCTTCCTTGCCCTACAGCTGGCCTTCACTCTTGACTCTTATACCACAGGCACACCCCCTTTATGTGTTAGTACGCAGCTGTCCTCCTGCTCTTCAGGCGTGGAAAGTACCCCTCCATTCCCATTCCTCAATGCTGCTGACTCTTGAAGTTGTCAGGCCTCGACCTGAATGCCAATCTAGTGGCAAAACTAACATTATCGTCATTTCAATTGGAATTCCCTTTATGATTAGTGAGACTCAACATTTTCATACATATTTCTCTCAAAATGCTCATCAAAAGAATTTTCCCACTTTTCTGTTGGATCGATGGTCATTTTTGTTATTTATATGTTGGGGTTATTTACATGTTTTAAGAAAAATATTTGCTCAGTGATGTGTGTTGCAAATACCTTATCCCAATATGCGTTACGTTTTCGTATCTTCATTGTATGTTAATTTTTAAGGCCAACTGGCCCACCGCTTGCTCTGGTGGAATGTGCTTTCGGCTCCTTTAAGCAGGTCTTCCCCTCTCTGGGTCACAGTAGTCCACATTAGCCTCAAGTTTCACCGTTCAGCTGTTAATATCTATGTCATAAATTTACCTTGAAGAAGATTTTCATGGGCCATGTGAGAAGGGGATGCTAGTTCATTTTCTTCCCCATACAAAAGTCGTTTTCTGCACCATTTTCCAACATTCTCCAATGTCCATCAGAGTCCGGTTTCTATCTTTGTCAAAGTCGGTCTCTGAGTCCCGTCTTCCGTGGCATAAGTCCCTTTGTTTATCTCTGCACCAAAGAAACCTGACTTACTCATATTGTTTACAACGCGTCTTGATATACGGTGAGGCGTCTCCCCCTACCTTGTGTTCTTTACCCATGCTCTTCTTGACTGTTGGCGACACCCAAATGGTAGAGCCAGCTTGATGCAGAAAATAGCCCTGTTGGAAGTCTGTTTGCATTTGCTTGGGACGTACAGATCACTCTAAGGACAACTATCGTCTTTATTATATTGTCTTCCTGTTCAGGTATTTCATTTTCTAGTTTCTTTTTCTTTCTTTTTTTTTAAGTTAATTAATTTATTTTGAGAGACAGAGACAGCGCAAGTAGGGGAGGGGCAGAGAGAGAGAGAGAGAGAGAGAGAGAGAGAGAGAATCCCAAGCAGGCTCCACACTGTGAGCCTAGAGCCCTACCTGGGGCTCAAACTCATGAAACCATGAGATCATGACCTGGACTGAAACCAAGAGTCAGAGGCTTAACGGACTGAACCCCCCAGGTGTCCCCAGGTATCTCATTTTCTTTGTGTGGACCTTCCGCATTTACACTTGTTCTCTTGTATATATTCCTGGGTATTTTACAATTTTTGTTTTCTATTGTATATAGAAAGACATTTACATATTAGTTGACATTTTACTCTGGCGTATTTGACATTACATTTCCACACAGAGGTGCGGGTGTGCCTTTGACTGGGATATACAGATGCCATGGACTTTCTTTGGTTTGTTGTGCATCCAATGTTCCAATTCTGTTATTAATTCTTACAGTTCATCAGCAGATTCCGTTGGGTTTACTATATAATCCATTATATTACCTACAAATAATGATAACTTTGTTCTGCCCGTTAAAATTCTCTACTTTTGTTTCCTTTTCTTGTCTTTTCCAGCTGGCTACAGCCTCAAGTGTAATTCGAAGGGCAGTGTGGTATTAGGGATGGTTGTCTTCTCACTCATCCTAATAGCACATGATTAAATACAATGTTTTCCCTAGGTTTTCAGCAGCCACTTTTTATTAGCTTAAGACTTCTTCATTTTCTATGATTCCAAGCCATATTTTCCTGAATATTGAATTTTATCATCCTTATTTTTCCCATTTATCTATTAATTTTTTTTCCACCAATGAGTCTTCTAATGCCAAGCCTTATATTCCCAAGATTAAATTCTACTTAGCTCTAACATTAACATTTTATGCCCTGTTAGAGTTGGTTTTCTCTCTGACTCTCTGTCTCTGTCTCTCTCTATTTTTAGAATTATTGAATCTGTAGAGATGAGTGAGAGTGGCCTGTACTTTTCTTTTCCATTTTCTGAACTCTCTGGTTTTGATATTTAGGGGAAGTTAGCTTCATCACCTCAGTTGAGTAATATGCTTTTTTCCATATTCTAAAAGAGACCGCATAAGACTAGAATTATTTGTTCTTTCAATGTCAGCTGAAATTCACGGCTGGAATTATCAAGTAGGATGTGTTCTCTTTATTTTTTAATGTTTATTTATTTTTGAGGGGGGGGAGGGGCAGAGAGAGAGGAAGACACAGAATTCGAAGCAGGCTCCAGGCTCCAAGCTGTCAGCACAGAGGCTGATGCGGGACTTGAACCTCTCAACCATGAGATCATGACCTGAGCCGAAGTCGGATGCTAAATGGACTGAGCCACCCAGGCGCCCTGGATGTGCTCTTCTAAAAAAATATTTTAGGCCACTGATTCCATTTATTTAATGGTTATGGGGCTATTTCATTTTTTTAAGCTCCTCTTGAGTAATTTTGTGAAGTTATATTTTTCTAGAAACGGATCCACTATCTTTTGGTTTATGTATTATATTGGAACCAAGTTGTACCTTCTTTTTTTCATTATTCATAGTATCTGTGGCTGAGTTCCTTTTCTTTTCCAAAAGTTGCTTCTGGTGGCATCTGGCTGCCTCAGTCCGTTGGGTGTCCAACTTCCACTCAGGTCATGATCTCATGTTTCATGGGTTTGAGCCCCGTGTCGGGCTCTGTGCTGACAGCTCAGAGCCTGGAGTCTGCTTCAGATTCTGTTCTCTATCTCCCCCTCCCTCGCTCGCACGCTCTCTCTCTCTCTCTCTCTCTCTCTCTTTCTCAAAAATAAATAAAGATTTTTTAGAAATTTAAAAAAGTTACTTCTGTGCATTCTCTTTTGTAAAAGTGAGAAATGTCACTAAAGATTTCTTAGATATGCGAGGCTTTAAAGAATCCATCTATTGCTGTATTGTTCTCATCTGTCCTGTGTTAGTTTTCCGTTTCACGACTTCTGTTTTGACCATAATTTTTTTGCTGTCTACTTTCTTTGGGTTGATTGCGTTATTATTTCCCCAACTAAAATAAGATGGTTATTTCATTTTTTCCTCAGCTTTCAAGACTATACATTTCCTACTACGTACCCTTTTAGGTGCATGCTGCGTGGTTTCTTTTCCAATTTTTTTTATTGTGGTAAAATACACATAACGTCTTAACTATTTTTAAGTGCACAGTTCAGTGGGATGAAGTACATTTGTATTTTTTGATAGCATCACCACTATCCATCCCCAGGACTTTTTTCATCTTGCAAAACTAAAATTCTGTCCCCTTGAAATGCTAAACTTCCATTCTTCCCTCCTTGCCAGTCCCTGGGAACCACCTTGGTCCTCTCTATGATCTTGATCTTGACTACCCTACATAACTTCCTGAAGTGGGATCATACAGTCTTTGTGTTTTCACCCTTGACTTGTTTCCCTCGGCATCATGGCCTCACGGTTCATCTGTGTTGGAGCAGGTGTTCAAATGTCCTTCTTCTTAAGGCTGAATACTCTTCCATTGTGGTATACAGTTCGTGTATCCATTCATCCTCTGATGGACCCTTGCGTTTCTTCTGCGTTTTAGCCATTGTGAATAGTGTTCTTATGATTATGGGTGTACAAATACCTCTTTGAGACCCTGTTTCGATTCTTTTCAATATAGACCCAGAAGTGGAGTTGCTGGATCGTGTAGTAAATGTATTTTTACTTTTCTGAAGAATTGCCATACTGTTTTCCACAGAGGCTGTACCATTTTAATTTCCTCTAGCAGTATACAAAGGCTCTGATTTCTCTACACCTCACCAAAACCTGTTCCTTTTTTTTCCTTTTTTTCTAATAGTACCCATCCTAATGGGTATGAAATGCCTATATGTTTTGAGTAGCATTTTTAATAATGGTCAGTTAAAATTTTAATAATATCCCCAAATCATTGACTCTTTAATAGAGAAGTTATTTGGAATTGTGATTTAAATGTCATAAGTTACATGCATTTCAGTTACCTTTTTGTTATAAACTGCATTGATGTCAGCATTTATTAAGAATTGCTCTCTGCCCTTAGTACTTAGGTACTTTTCGCAAAGTTTCCTTTGTGGAGCAAAAGAATATGTATTCTCTAGTTCTCGGACACCATGGTTCACGTGCTAAGGTCACGTTGTTACTTATGTGACTGAACTCTCCTAAATGTCATGAATATTTTGGCCTGATCTATCGATAAAATCGAGCTGTGTTACAAATATGCCACCATTATGAAGATCAAGTTGACATTTTCTCCTTGTGTTTATGTCAGCTTCGAACTTTGTAGAGTTGAATCCATGGTGTTAGATGCATACAGGTTTAGCTGTTATATCTTCCTGGTGAATTGACCCTTATTGAGTCACTTTGTTCTTATCGATCCTTTCCCCCCACTATTTAATCTCTATTTTGTCTGTTATTAATATAACTAAACCAATTTCCTTTTCTTTTTTATTCTTTTAATATGGTTACGACCATTTCCATGTTGTCTCATCATTCTTCTTCCACTCTTTTATTTCTTTATATTTTAGGTAGGTGTCTTGTAAATGTCATATAGCTGGAATTCTTTTTCATTATATATTCTGGAAATCTTTCATATTTTAACAGAATGCTTAGTTGTGTTGACTGCTTGAGGCACAGTCAAGATTCTTTTCTTAGGATGGAAGGACCCTTCCCAAAGCTGCTGGGCATGGTGGTGACTTCCAGCGCTCAGTTCTGTTTTTGTTCAAGATTTGCTCTCAGCTACCAAAAGGCACCCCACCCAAGGTCACATCTTCCCAGGGTAACCCGCATCCAATGCCTGGTCACTAGAAGGCCATTAGAAGTCCAATCTCTCCAAGCCCCTATCGTGCTATCTCTGGAGGGCCATCCCACTCCCAGGGACCCCTGTGGTTTTGGCTAAGGCTTTTGTTGTGATTGTTTCACAGCTAAATACCTTCTCCCCAATTCTGTTTCTTTCATTTCCCCAGGAGCTGATTCTGAGAGCACTTGCTAGTGAATTTCCTACATGCAAATCTTCTGTCTCAGCCCTACTTCTTGGGGAACCTGACCTGCGACAGTAGTACATTTACTTTTTTTTTTATTTTAATGTAGTGGTATGTATTCCTACTCCTGTTTTGTGCTTTTAATAGCCCCCTCCTCTTGTCCTTCCCTTTTTTGTCTTCTCTCAGATCAACTGGACTTTCAAATTTCTCATTCTTCTTCTTTCTCCTCTGATTCTTTTAGAACTGACATACTTTGTCTATTCTTTAGTGACCGCCTTAGAAATTTTAAAAGGAATAATGAAGAAAGTTCGCTAATTCAGATGCCTTCCTCCTAACCAACGCCAAGATCTAAGACTAATGTGCTTTTGATTTTTGGTTCGGTATTTTAGATTAACGCTGCTTTTATCAAGTCCCTAAAATTAAATATTGTTGTTATATTATTATTTTGTCAAATAGTTCAGTGTTATTTAGATTTTCCTGTCAAATATACCAACACATTTGCCTATGATTTCTTCCTGCAGGTCAAATTACCCATCGGAGTTCACATTCCTTCTTTTTAAGGACCATTTTTTAGAATTGTCTTTGGGGGGTGTCGATAGATCGGTTTTTGTTTCTCAGAGAAAAATCTCTATTTGTCTCTTGTTCCTTAAAGGGAGTTTCCCCAGGCACACAATTTCACACTGACCTCTTTTTGCCAGCGCCTCAGTGACATCATTCTGCCATCTTCTACTTTTTTCTCAATTGTCGCCACGTCACATGTCAGCTGTCAGTGGAATTGCCATTTATTTTTAGGTGTTTGTCTTTTCTCGAGTTTTCAGATCCTTATCTTTGGTGTTCTGAAACAGCATTCCATGTCTCAGTATAAACTGTATTTTATTTTGTGTGACATTGCCTGGGCTACCCGAATCCAAAAGAGAGGTGTCTTACAATCAGTTCTAGAAGATTCTCAGCAGTTTCCACTTAAGATACTCTCTGCATCTAGACTCTGAACAAATGTGTGTTAAGCCATTATAGTTTAATATTTCACGTCTCTTAATACATCTTTGTATTTATAAAGCATCTAGTTTTCTTTCTGTGTGGCCGTGTCAATGATTTCTTCAAATGTGATTATCGGGTAAATAATTCTGTCTTCAGCTGTATCTAATCTGCTGGTTATTATTGTACCGTATTGTACTTTTATTGTATTTTAAATCTTAGTACTTTAAAATATTTATCAGGGGGTGCCTGGGTGGCTCAGTCAGTTAAGTGTCCAACTTCAGCTCAGGTCATGATCTCGTGGTTCATGGTTCTAGCCCCGCATTGGGTTCTGGGCTGACAGCTCGGAGCCTGGAGCCTACCCTTGGGATTCTGCATCTCCCTCTCTCTCTGCCCTTCCCCTGCTCACACTCTGTCTCTCAAATATGAATAAACATTAAAAAAATAAAATATTTTTCAGAAGTTCAGTATGCTTCTGTCTTTTTTACAGTATGCCTGGTCACATTTTATTGTCAACTACTTTGTACTCACAGTATCTTCTTTCCCTTCATGTTTTATGATGCTCCTTTGAAATTTATCAGTGGGAATTCTTTGAGAACTGGGTGGGAATTGTGTTTCCTGGAAATGATTTATTTGTCTTTTCTCACAGGAGAGTATGCATATTACTAACCTGGGGCCATTTGGATTCCTGCCTTGAGATTTTTCAAACTACGGAGATATCTGGACTTCGAGTTAAAAATGAATGTGAAAGCCAGGTAGGGATGATAAATTTATTTCCCTTCTACTTAGTGCTAGAGCCCAAGTAGGCAAGTTCTCCCCATCTTTGTTTCTAAATTACCTTCTCTTTTTGGCTTTTGACTTTAAGTAGGCATCTCTTTGGTGCCCCCATTTGGGAAAGAATTAGACTTATCTCTTTGCTCCTTGCGTGGACATCAAACCAAAACTTCCATTTCAAGGAGTCCACTGATACTTCTGGGGGGGGTGGGGGTGGAAAGGTTGTGTTTGCTCATATCCTTGGATTCTTTTTCTGCTTCACCACTTGCTTCTGAGCAATACATTGAAATAAATTTTTAAAGATATTTTACACTAAATTTTGTTTGTTTGTTTGTTTGTTTTCATGGAAACATCTCAGGACATCTGTCCTACCACCAGAAATGAAAGCCAGTGTGTTTGAAAACAATTTCCTTGGACTTCAAAAAGAGAAGATTTAATTAACAACGCTCCCTACTTTATGACATGTTATAATCATTAGTCTACCTCCCTGTCATTGCTCTCAGCCTACAAACAATCATTCTGATGTGTTGAATATATATTTGGGAAGTTTCTTTTCAGAATGTGATACATTGGTATCTCAGGTGCATTTATTTTTAATTTATCTGCACCGTATAATATAATCTCTTTAATACCCTTTTTTTTCCCCTCACTAAGGATTGCTTTAAAAGATTTCTCCATGAGGGGCGCCCTGGGTGGCATCTTACTTTGGCCGAGGTCATGATCTCACAGATGGTGAGTTGGGTGCATTGGACTTCCCACTGACAGTGCAGAACTGGCTTGGGATTCTCTCTCCCTCTCTGCCCCTTTCCCACTTGTGCACACACGTGCTCTCTCCCTCTCAAAAACAAACAAATAAATGTAAAAAAAAATAAACGATCTCTCTGTGTTTCACTAAGTACATTGAATTTGTTTCTTCTATTAAATAACCCTCCACAGCAGATGTCTACCATGTTTTATTATCTGCTCTTCAAGGAGAAATTCCCCTGTGGCTTCCAGCTCCCCGCCTCCACGGTGAGCACTGCCTGGAGCATCCCGAGGTGTGTGCCCTGTGACTACTGGGTTGTAACTGAGGAGTGACTGGTCTTGATCGATAGTGCTGGACTGCCCTCCATGGTAACGAAAACCAGTATCTACTTCTCCCAGCAGCAGAGGGGACAATCAACAACTCAAATTTCTACAAGGTTTGACTTTATCTTTGTTTCTAATTTTATCTATTAACTTTGTCCATGACTTTTGTCATGGCACAGAAATGTTAATTTTACTGTTTTTTTTTCATGTTTTTAAATGTTTATTTATTTATTTTTGAGAGACAGAGTGTGAACCAGTGAGGGGTAGAGAGGGAGACACAGAATCCGAAGCAGGCTCCAGGCTCTAAGCCGTCAGCACAGAGCCCGACATGGGGCTCGAACCTGCAAACCATGAGATCATGACCCGAGCTGAAGTTGGACGCTTAACCAACTGAGTCACCCAGGTGCCCCCAAAATGCTTAATTTTAATACGATCTCATAACAGGTGTGTTTTTTTTTTTAACTTAAGTTTTACACTTTTGTTACTCTTCCAGATCACAAAGGTAAGGCCCTACATTTTCCTCAGTTAAGTTTATAGTTTTCTCTTTCACATTTAAATGTATAATTCAGGGGTGCCTGGGTGGCTCAGTTGGTTGAGCAGCTGACTTCGGCTCAGGTCCTGATCTTGCGGTCTGTGAGTTCAAGCCCCGCGTCAGGCTCTGTGCTGACAGCTCAGAGCCTGGAGCCTGCTTCAGATTCTGTGTCTCCCTCTCTCTCTGCCCCTCCCCTGCACACGCTCTATCTCTCTGTCTCTCAAAAATAAATAAATGTTAAAAAAAGAACTTTAAATGTATAATTCATAGAAAAGTCCTGCTAGATGTTGCTATTCAACACCTGAAAAGTGAATTTTCAATTTATTTGGTTTTAATGAATTTAAATTAAAAACTGAAGCAGAGTAAATTATTTTCCATCATGTTTAACTTATTGCTTTGGTAGGCATACATGTAATATTGCACCATGTAAGATATTGTGTTATTGTGGGGTGTAGGTTGGGCAAATGTGTCACTTCTATTCTTACACATAAATGTATTACTGATCTATATGATGTCAACCAACTGATTTAGTTCAAGTGATTATTCTATGCACTGCTATAACATTGTAGAATGTCTCTTTGAATATGTTATAAAAAGAGCTAGAGTTACAGTGATATTGTACAAATCACAATTGTTGATCCGTATCTTAAATTATTATTAATTAATGTTTTTAGTTTATTATTCTAGTCTACAAAGGAGTGTGGCCAGATTTTGGCATTTAACCTGAAGCCATACTACTGGGTCACCGGCGGGGGGGGGTTCAGTTGGTTGAGTGTCTGACTCTTGGTTTTGGTTCAGGTCATGATCTCACAGTTAATGGGATCAAGCCCCACATATGGCTCTATGCTGACAGTGTGGAGCCTACTTGGGATTCTCTCTCTCATTCTCTCTCTCTCTCTGCCCCTCTCCCACTCTCTCTATCTCAAAATAAATAAATAAACATTAAAAAAATGAACCCACACTCCTGTTGCAGAAACCAGTGGAGATACAGATGCATACACTATAATTGAAACCCTATAAAAAGGACATAGAGATTGAAAAAATATATGTCACAAAGTTTATGATAAATGGCAACTATAAATTGTTCTATCAAAGGGGAAAAAAGTAAATTTTAACATAACGTGGATACTATTAAGATATATTTTTAGCAAACACATAGCTAATTTGACAAGGTGTTTCCTCTCATCAACCAAAAAAGAATTGATGAGAATTAATCACCTGAAATCAGAATTAAATGAGCAACACAGACATTTCCAGCGACTTTTGATAGACTGGACTTAGAATAGCTTAAATTCTTGCATAGACAAAAAGAATTTTTAGACAGTAATATGGTAAAAGGAATGACTAAGTTACAGAAATGAGTAAGTTGTTAGAAAGTTATAAGGGTAAGACCAAAAGGTGGAAGATCTTCAGTTAAGCCATGAAACAACTGCCCGTAAAATACAATATTTTTCTAAGAATGTCAACAATTCAACATTTTGAAAAACTGCAAGCCCATGTTTTAGCTTTAGGTGACTCACCTAAGACGAGATTCTACTCAACTAATTCCTTTGTTATTTCTTTCTCTGAGGACTTCTACATGAGCAGAGACAGTTTGTGAATTCACCGCCTAAAACTCTGAACTTGTGCCAGAGATACCATTGAAAATCTTACCTTTTTCAAAGAATGATTTTAGACACACATGAAAAAATCTAGCTCCTATTATGACAGACAGTGCTCCAGCCATACGAGGTGAAAAATCCTGATTTGCTAGATATTAAATTTTTTTATGTTTATTTATTTTTGAAGAAGAGAGAGACAGAGTGTGAGCAGGGGAGGGGCAAAAAGAGAGAGAGAGAGAGAGAGAGAGAGAGAGAGCAAGCGAGGGAGGGGCAGATAGTGAAGGAGACACAGAATCCAAAGCAGCTCCAGGCTCTGAGCTGTCGGCACAGAGCCTGACTCGGGGCTTAAACCCACGAGCTGTGAGATCATGACCTGAGCCGAAGTCAGACGCTCAACCGACGGAACCACCCAGGTGCCCCCTGATTCACTAGATATTCAAGCAAGAGACTGATAATTTCCTTATTTGTTTCATTCTACTGTGTGATAAATATTGAAATAATCTTTTGCTCAGCGTTCTGAAGCTTTTATACTTTTATTCCAAGTATCACAAATAGGGGCACTAGGGAGGCTCGGTCAGTTAAGTGTCTGACTCTTGATCTCAGCTCAGGTCTTGATCTCAGGGTTGTGAGTTCAAGCCGCATGTTGGGCTCCATGCTGGGCATGAAGCCTACTTGAAAAAAAGAAAAAGAAAATTTTAAAGTATCATAAATATATTAAGATCCTTCCGTATATAAAGGCAAATGAATCAATTAATAATCTTTGTTATTCGCCAATGCTTGCTGGTTGAATGGCGGAAGTATTTGGGGAAGATTTTCCTTGTTGTTAACTATAATTCAAGCTTTCTTGAGGCAAAAGTAGCATTTGCCAAATATTCAATAGTCAAAGACAATAACTGACAATATCATACACATTTTCTTACTGATACCACACTGCATCTGAGCTATCTAAATCTGAAGCTCCAAAAAGAAGAGAGGTGTTTTTATGACTTAGCTAGAAATCAATGAGAATTTCAGTTAAAAAGGATATTTTCCATAATACAAATTAATAACAGCAATCTTGCGTGTTTTCCAGCATGAATCAATGTATACAGATTTTAGTGCTATCTACGGCATAATTAAAAATGACTGCAACAATCACATGAGAAATTTGAAGCAGGCTTTGTGGAGATTGATAAATACATAGTTGCTTTTCAAATTATACAATTCTCCATTCAATTCTATTTTAATGATGCTGAATTGATAGCCGAGTTAGTGAATTTACCTAATTTGGAAAAACAGTAGTGCAACTAATGTGCTTGCTTCAAAGTAAAATCAATCCTTTTTTTTTTTAAGTTTATTTTTTTATTTTGAGAGAGAGAGGCAGAGAGAGAATCCCAAGCAGCATCTGTGGTATCAGTGCAGAGCTGGACTCGGGGCACGAACCCATGAACTGCGAGATCATGACCTGAGCCGAGATCAAGAGTCAGAAGATTAACTGACTGAGCCACGCATGCACCTCTAAGATCAATGTTTCTAAAATAAGTGAGGCACCTGGGTGCCTCAGTGGGTTAAGCGTCCGACTTCGGCTCAGGTCATGATCTCATGGTTCATGAGTTCGAGCCCCACGTCGGGCTCTGTGCTGACAGCTCAGAACCTGGAGCTGCTTCGGGTTCTGTGTCTCCCTCTCTCTCTGCCCCTCCCCCGCTTGCAGTCTGCCTCTCTCTCTCTCTCTCTCAAAAATAAATATTAAAAAGATAAAAGAAAATAACCGAAGCAGTTTTGTCAAAGTGGATGCAAGTATTATACTAAAAGGATTTTTTTCATGCAAAATTCAGTTGTTGAAAAATTATGAAGTATGTTAGGAACATCCTGGTCATACGAATCGACTTTCTTAATTGTAGATTTTCTAAAATCCTACTGTAGATAAATTATTTGCAGTGAAATTTAGAGGTCGAATTAACATATATTCTAAATGCAAAACAAACTATGCTTTGAAGACTTAAAAAAAGTGGGAAAACATGTCAATAATTTTCTAAATATTCATTATCTGTTGAAATGAGAATATTTTGGACATAATGGGTTAAATAAAGTATATCATCAAAGGTCCTACACCTGTTACTTTTTTAATGTGGCAACTAGGAAATTTTAAATTGCGTGTATGTCCCACGTTATGTTTCTATCAGATAGAACTGATCTAAAGCCCTCATTGTAGGGGGCTCTTTAATTTTTATCTATGTCATGAATTAGCTTCTAAAGCTATCTTCCAGAAACTTCTGCATTCATCCAGTGTGCCACTTTTTAAAATTTTTTTAAAATATTTATTCATTTTTGAGAGAGAGTGGTGGAGGGGCCGAGAGAGAGGGAGACACAGAACCCAAAGCAGGCTCCAAGCTGTCAGCACAGAGCCTGACGCGGGACTCGAACCCATGAACCGTGAGATCATGACCTGAGCCCAAGTCGGACGCTTAACTGACTGAGCCACCCAGGCGCCCCCACTTTAGTGACCATATACATATCAATTTTCCTCTGAATCTCTTCCATTGACCTGGTATTCTTTTATTCTCCTTATTTTGTGCATGTACACACGCCTTTGTGAAGTTTACATGGAATATGTCTCTACGTATTCAGTTCATTTCCTATGTCTTGTATTAGAATTCTGTATTTTCTCTGTAGATGTCTTCATTGTTTTCTAGAGACTTCGATGTTTTTGCTCTCATTGTTGTAGTGTTTTTTGTTTTATATGCTTGGACCCACTTGATCCTTATTATTCATGATTCCTCACCTGCGATTCACCATCTTGCCAAAGCTAATCTCTATCTTCAAACCAACACTCACAGCACCGTCCGCTACTTAAGGATGCGCACGGAGTGGCAAAGAATTCGAGGGGTCCGCACTCATCTTTCTGGCTGAGGTTACACAGTGCACCCTCCACCTTCTTACCTCTGTCCTCCCGCTGTAAACAAATACGAGAGCTCTTTGTGGTCTATTTGTGACACTTTTTTTTCACATTTTTGTTGGTGATTTTGCTGTTCAAAATGGCCCCCAAATATAGTGCGAAAGTGCTGTCTAGAGTTCACGCAAGAAGGCTGTGGTTTGCCTTGTGCAGAAACATGTGTGTCAGTCAGAAAAGCTTGGTTCGGGCATCAGTGACTGAGTTATAGTGCTGTTGGCTGTGAGTTCAATGTCAGTGAATCAACAATATATATTAAATAAGATTCTTTAGGGGCACTTGGGAGGCTCTGCCTAGATACTTTCTTAGGCATATTTTTTTTTTTGCCTCTATTCATTAGAAATGAGTGGCTTTACCACAATTTTACCACCATTTCCACAATGGCTTTGCCGCTCTCAGAGGAGACATTGGGAGCAGTCTCTGCACATGAGATTAGTTGCATGTCAGCAGCTCTTCAAGTTCCTTGACATTGTGGACCAGGGACTTCCAGAAGCCACTGGGCAGCCTGTTCTTTGCTTTCTTCTTGCTTCCGTAACCAGCGGTGGGCATCAGGGTCTGGCTCTTGATTCTTCTGTGCACCCTATTGTCAGCGTCCCTGGGATTCTCCCAGTTGCCCTTAATTTTGACATATGGGTCTGTTGGCGCCGGATGCACTTCATGGTCCCAACGATCTTGGGCTTCACCAGAGCTCTGAGTGCGGCCATGATGCTTTCAAGAAAGAGATCAAAGACTCTTGGAGGGACTTCCCTGCTCACAGCTTGACCATTGTTGCAGTATCTTCTTCTTCTTTTTTTTAATCTTTTTTTTTTAATATATGTTTTTTAAATTTACATCCAAGTTAGTTAGCATATGGCGCAACAATGATTTCAGGGGTAGATTCCTTAATGCCCCTTACCCTTTTAGCCCATCCACCCTCCCACAACCTCTCCAGTAACCCGCTGTTTGTTCTCCATATTTAAGAGTCTCTTATGTTTTTGTCCCCCTCCCTGTTTTTATATTATTTTTGCTTCCCTTCCCTAATGTTCATCTGTTTTGAATCTTAAATTCTTCATATGAGTGAAGTCATATGATATTTGTCTTTCTCTGATGGAATAAATTCACTTAGCATAATCCCCTCTAGTTTCAGCCATGTCGTTGCAAATGCAAGATTTCATTCTTTTTGATTGCTGGGTAATACTCCATTGTATATATATACCATGTCTTCTTTATTTATTCATCTGTTGATGGACATTTGGGCTCTTTCCATACTTTGGCTATTGTTGATAGTGCTGCTATAAACATTGGGGTGCATGTGCCCCTTCGAAACAGTATACTTATATCCCTTGGATTAATATCTAGCAGTGCCATTGCTGGGTCGTAGGGTAGTTGTATTTTTAATTTTTTGAGGAACCTCCATACTGTTTTCCAGAGCAGCTGCACCAGTTGGCATTCCCACCAGCAGTGTTGCAGTATCTTCTCATCACCAGCTGCTGAGCAAGCTGGGAACTGGATGGGAACCTCTGAACGGCTCGCTGTCCCTCCAGTCTCTGAAGCTGGCACAATACTATCCACTCTCCAGACACGATGCTGGGAGGCTACCTTCTCATGAGTCCGTTGACTGTTCTGAGATGGTTCGGGTTGTGAAACCTCTCCCTTTCATTCAATTCTGGTAGAGAATATGAATTTACCCAAAATAAAACTAAGAGGTCTGTGGTAATATTGCTTCTACCTCTCTAGGCAAGACCAAACACAGCCATAGATATCCAAAATAAAGTCCAGTCCCCTGTTGACACTCTCGCAATGTAATCGTCCTGTCTTTCTTTGCTTTCCTCAGTGAGCAAGACAAAGTAACTGGATCAGCCTTCACATTGTTTTCAGTTTTGTTTCCAATATTCCATCTATCAAAATGCAAAAGGCTATGGATTTCTAGCACTCCACTGTTGAATAGTTTGGGTTACAGATTTTCAACTGCTCTTGAACGAAATATCGCCCAAATTTACAGCACTGGCTGACAAACTGACTTCCAGCCCTCCCTTCGCCTTTGGTCCTCTCCTCAATCTGAGCACTGGTGGCACCAAAGGGAAAAAAGCACTTCCTGCACAAGGTTTATTCTCCTTTCATATTGAAATCGGCGTGCTCACAAGTTTGTAGTTCACTTAAGATAATTGTGATGAATATCCTAAATATGTATAAATCTCGACAACCAGGTTCTCTTCTGATTGGCAGGCTATCATTACTTGTTAGGGTTGTATGTATTGATAATTAATGCTCCACAACCAATTCCACGGACAGTTCTGCTTCATTAATGTCATGAGCCTTGTTTTCTTTAGCGTTGCCCTTCATCAGGATTTGCTTTCAGAATATTGCCACAAAGCTGTTAGTTTTGTCTCCAGTATCAGATACTTCAATAGGGTTTACAGGAAAATGTACCGAAATGATAGATATTTCGTTTTTGACAAACGAATCTCAAAAACTTTACTTCGATTCTACCAACTGCTCTAAAAATTTGAACCGTTATTTGAATCGAAATATTTTTCTACTTGATTCATACGATGCCCTTGATACGATGCTCGCATCAGTTCTGTGTCTGCAAAGTTCTTCTACCAATGGGCCAACACACTGGAAGGCTGATATTTTACTTTTTTTTAAGTTTACTTATTTATTTTGAAAGAGAGAGTATGAGCAGGGGAGGGGCAGAGAGAGAGGAAGACAGAGTCCTAAGCAAGGCAGCACTGTCAGTGCAGAGCCTGACACGGGGCTTGATCCCATGAACCATGAGACCGTGACCTGAACTGAAATCCAGAGCCAGACACCTAACCGACTGAACCACCCAGGTACCCCAGGTAATACTTTACTTCTAAAGTATTGCAGTATTGCAGACAGGAAATCTTGTAATTGAAGATCAGTGGACTCGAGGGTCATTTGATCCAAATAAAAAGTCATGTTTCATCGAGTGATATGAAATGTACTTATCCATCTTGATTTTTCATCTTCTTGAATAATTTCTAACTCTTGAAGTAGATGTTGGTGCCCCATGAG
Organism: Paguma larvata; assembly: GCA_030068075.1. Taxonomy (NCBI): domain Eukaryota; kingdom Metazoa; phylum Chordata; class Mammalia; order Carnivora; family Viverridae; genus Paguma; species Paguma larvata. Next base: position 6,253,636 of record CM057834.1, read on the forward strand.
ATTTCTATCTTCTGGTTTTCTCATGGTCTCTTGTGACACTATGGCTCACATGGTGGTTGGCAAATGCTAACAAATATTTTGTATGAATATAGTCATCATTAAGTTGATTGAGAAATACAATAAATTATTTAACTTCTCATTAAGTATTTACTTTAAAAAATCATTCTTGTCTAAATGTTGTATTATAAAATTCCAAAAGCGTTTCACAAATGTATGACATTTGTGGAATAACTTAACCACAGACACTAAAAACAGATTGCTGGGGCCTGTGTTAAGGATGAGGAAGCATAAGGGCGCCTGAGTGTCTCAGTCAGTTGAGCACACAGCTCTTGATTTCAGCTCAGGTCATGATCTCATGGTTTGGGCGACTGAGCCCCGCTTCGAGCTCTGCACTGACAGCATGGAGCCTGCTTGGGATTCTCTCTCTCTCCCTCTCTCTCTGCCCCTCCCCGGCTCTCTCTTACACACAGTCGCACTCTCTCCCTCTCAAAATATATAAATAAACACTTAAAAAATAAGAGATGAGAGAGGATGGGGGTGGCTTTACAGACACAAGAAATCCCAGTTCTGTGGGTTAATTATTGTGATCATTACCTGAGGCCACACACAATGAACTCGTATAAAGCTATATGCACCTCCACATGCATGACACTCATGATGAAGGGTAGATCATCACGGGTTCAGTTGCACGTTTAAAGTTGAACTTGGTCTGCCACCTGCTTGTGTTACACAGCCAGAAAGGACTACGACAACGTAGATGTCTACTAACCCCCTCCTCGCTTATTTCAATGCAACTATCAATAACAGTAGTTCTTCAATTAAAAAAAAAAATAAAGAAAAATCCCAGTTGATTTTACTGAATGGGAGGCAGCGACAACAGTCATGGACAGGAACTGTCTGTGGTGGACTGTAACTACAGTCATCATATTGATGTTTTGCACACAAGAGGAAACAGTGCTCAGACTCAGAGCTGGATGCAATGATTGGATAGACCTTTGGTCGCCTCACTCAGGGAGAAGGAACCTGTGCTCTGGGGGTGGGAAGGAGCATGTGCCTAGATTTTGGGGGAGCCATAGTCACCACCGTGGCAGAGCATGCTGGTTGGCCACAAGCCAACATCTTAACCTTTGACATTTATTGAGGCTTTGTTTACAGCTTAATGTAGGCTCTATTTTTGGAATGTCTTACATGTGCTTGAGAAAAATACCTATTCTCTGTTCCTTGGGTGTAAAAGTCTATGTAAATCTAAAAGTTGGAGAATATCCGTTACGGTAAAATCTTGGTTGGCGAGCACGCTTTGTTCTGGAAACATGCTCGTAATCCGAAGTGCTTGTGTATCAGGGCAAATTTCCCCATAAGAAAGAATGGAAACTCAGATGGTTCATTCCACGACCCCAAAATATTCATATAAAATGATTACATTATTGTAATAGAATACAAAATAATAAAGAAAATACAAAATATTTAAAAAAATAAATTAACCTGCACTTACATTTGGAAGCTTTTGTGGCTGGCGTGAAGGAGACCAGAGAGAGGAGTGTGACCGTGTAGGACAACTTTCACTGTCACTAACGGAATCACTGCTGTCTATTGGGTCAATGGCATCTTTTTCCGCATGGGGGCCATTGTGTATGCTCGCACGGATGTTGACGACAGTACAGTATTAATAAACTCTTGTCATCGACTATATTTACTGTAACTGGCAATAAGACAGCAGAGGAAAGGGTCTCTATCTACAGGCAGCCTGAGCTAGAATGAAGCAAAGCACTCCTAAGCTCACTCTTGGATGGAAAAGCCAAGGACTGTCCACAGGTGCTTGGAAATGACAAAACATACACTAATGCCAGTTGCAGGCACCTTCCAACGTTCTGAAAAATCACTGATTTCTACCAAACACCATGGCCTGAGACTGAGCATCCGAGCATGGGAGATGATCACCCACAATCCCGCAGCGAAAAGGGAAGAGAGGGAGAGAGAGAGAAAACCATTGGCTCAGTTGGGATCATGTGATGTTTAGCATCACGTAGGACTCGTATTGCAAGATATCGCTTGTTTACCAAGTTAAAGCTTATTAGAAACATTTGGCTTCCTTTGCAGAACACTCGTTGAGCAAGTTACTCGCAATCTGAGGTTTTACGGTATATTGTTTAGGACTTTTATACCTCTATTTATTTTCACTGCTTAGTCTTTCAGCTCTTGAGGGCAGTTTGTTAAATTACCCAGTTCATTAAAATGAGAGGGATTCAAATAAAGATCAAAGCAGAAAACTTTTTTATAATAAACCAAGGTGAAAGCAGTACATTGACCAATTTAGTAACTTTAAAAGTCGAACATTTCAGAAAAATATAAAGGGAAATATAGAAACACACACAAAAGAAAACTACAAATGAAACCCCAGATATAAAAGAGGCACAGAGGAGTTTAAAAATCACAAGAGTACTGGTATACACGAACATTTACTTATAAAAATTTAGTCATGAGGGTAACATTCCGAGGAACTTTGTCATCAACTTGAACTGGACAAGTAGTAGCGATGCCAAATAAGTCAATAGCCAAGGAAGGAATGGGGAATTTTGGCAAATAATTTCCGCTAAAAACCTGGTTCTAGATGCACCTGACATTGTAGGTAAGTTTTTTTCAAATTTTGAAGGACCTTTGCATTCCAATATCACCTGTTCTGTTTTAGGGCAAAGAAAAAATTGGAAACCAGGAAGACACGATAATATGCAAAAAAGCACAAACGGTCATGTGTAAAGCAATGTCACTTTGGAATATAGGTGTGAAAACTTTAATCAGCTACTATTAAGTTAGAAGAAACACCACATGCAGTGTTTCTCTTACAGAAGTGTTAAGAATGGCTTGAAGTCAGGGAATCCTCTGATACGACATAGTAAGTGAATCCCTTGGTCAAATGAGAATTTAAGAAGTGATAATAACTTTAATGCCTAACTTAGAAATCTTGCAATATTAAGAATAGGATATATTTTTAACATGAAATAATTATATACATATTTCATATATGAATTATATACTTATGAATGAATTATATACTTATATATTTCATACATAATTATATACATATAAAATGTATATACTTTACATATATATATGTGTGTGTGTATATATATATATATATAAGACAAGAACCGTATCATATTTAAGAGTAAAGCCTGGCAATTACCCAGATGAAGGAAAAGAGATAAATCTACCCATCATTGACATTTTCAGCCAATAAAGCGAAGAGTGACGCAGAAATAAGGGACCCAAATATTGGAGAACAGACGACATTTTCGTTATTTGTAGATGATACGACTTACACCTAGAAGATCTGAGACTATCAAGGACAAACAACATTAGCGCCGATAGGAGAATCCGGTGGTCGGACAGACACAAAGACCTTCCTTTGATGTCAGCTATATATCTATTGCTGGAAAATATTCTTAGAAGACCGCATGAACAGGGACGACACCAGGACAACCAGAAACATAAGCGATGTTGGAATAAATATATGAGAACTAAATAAAAACACAAGAGAACTTTCTTACCGACATGAAGGAAGGACTTGAGTAAACCGACACACCTGAGCAGGGCGGTCCCCGGACGGCAGACGGGGTGCAACAGGAAAGAGAAAGGGGTCGCCTCTTTGCTGGACTCTGTTTCATCCCTAGGCAGATGTTTCATGTCGGATACTTGACCCTCTACGTCTTCGTGTGCAGGAAAAAGGGTCCAACCTTTGGAAGATTTGACTTCAAGGCCGACCTCCAACCATGGAGAGGCTTTCTTCACCTCCCTGCTTTCTTGAAGCAGAGGAGGGGATAAGGAACCGATGGAGGACTCAGGGTCTAATCTAGTTGTTATCACCTGCGTGTGGGAGCTGCTGCCGTTCCATTTAACAAAGCGAGCACTTGTTTCCCATGGGGAGAAGATGAGCCGTCAATCTGTAGGCTCGGCAACCAACGACCACCCTCCCCAAGTGCACACGAGTGCTCATTTTGCCTCGCGTCCATCTGGCTTCAGAGGCTCAACGTGGCTAAAGACATACCGGGAAGTGGCCGAGGTCTGATGTCACAAGGAGGCAAAAAGAATCTGTGGCTTATTTTTCACCCTTAAGCAGATTCGTCTTTTTTTTTTTTTTGAATCTCTCTGTTTTCTTACCTACCAGTGTATTCAATTATTAATTCTTTTACCTTGTATTTATATTAATCTGCCATGAGCCAAACTCTGTATTAAGCATAGGGGTAAAATGGTAAATGAATACATATGTATTCATATATGTGTATGTATAAATTATATACAAGTGCATGTGTAAATATGTATATGTATGTACGCATACGAGCATCCGTATGCAACATATACATATGTATATCCTCATGATGAAAATACATATCCAAAGGAAAAAGACCACAAGGTAATAGGTAACGGGATGATTTCTGGGAGGTGATATTACAGGTGATTTTATTTTCTGGCTTTTTTCAAGTGCCTGTAAAAAGTGTGGGGTTTTAGTATTCGTCTAGGAAAAACACCCTGAGGAACTTTTCAAAAATATAGAGGTGGGAATTACTGAATGACAGTCCCGGTTCCGATGCTCCGAGCGTGGGCTCCACGCTGAGTGTGCTGCAGATACTTTCACTGAAACCCGCTGAGGGTTGTGATTAGACACCCCGCCGGTGGTGGGTGGCTCTAATTGTAGGCTTAGTCTTTGTATGATGAGACTTCAACGTAAATTTGGCTTCTGAACTCTTCCTCTAGGTGACATATCGTGATGAGGGGCACGTGTCCCTCTGATGGATATCTTATCTTTTTACTGGAGGAATACCGTGTTTGTGACCGATGAGCAGACCGGCTTCTGAAATCCCCGATCATCCGCTTGCGATGGGGTTTCCCTAAAAGGATGCGTGAAAGCGTGTTCGGAGACAAAGGTGTATATTACGAGATGGTCAGAACAACCCTGGCAGGAGCTAATCAGGGCCTGAAGAGTGGAAGGCAGAGGCAGGGAAGGAAGCTAGGCAGGGGCTAGCCCAGCAGGGCTCATCCCTGACTGTAGATGGGCCGCGGTGAGACCGAGGGAGGTGGGGCTGCCGGGGGTGCAGGGTAAGGAAATTGGCTGAGGGTAAGTGAGACAGGAGGTTGGATAAAAATATTCAGCCAGCAGTCTCGAGTGCCACAGGCTCCCAGTGGATTATTTGTACACACTCAGATAATTCATCCAATAAAGCTCCTCTCAAACTGACCCAATGATCTTGCATTCAGATACCCTCTGCTATCTCTTTAAAGCAAGGTAATTTGTTTCTTTCTATCCTGGGTTCTTTATTGCTGGGACCTACGTGTGCGATGACCTCTGTCTTCAGTACAAATTACCCTCTTTGTAACCAGATGATCCCAGGATGATTGGGTTTTTCCCAGACTGACTCTTAATCCTCTTTTATGTAGAAAAGTTTTCCCCAGAGATGACTTCTGACTCTTCAGCCTCAAAACACCCAATGGAACAAAACCTTCTCCCTGACCGCTCTACACTGGACTTGGCGATTTTCTGCCCGGGGTGGGACTGGCATTCTTCCCAAACTGTCTCCCTAAACAGGTTACTCTTTTTGTACCATCCTCACTCAGTCACATGCTCTCCTATTTACCAAGTCCTGGGGGGCATGGTCCATCTTTCAGAAATCCACATTGCAATTTTCACCAAAGGAAAAGGCTCTCATTTTTACAATTTAGTCAGGAACACAGACCGAGATGGGGTAAGGGGGCAACACGGAATGAACAAGCAAAGAAACCGTGAAAACACACACGTAAGCTTCTATGGTCTCATACAGTCGCATACCTGGTATTGGAATGCATTTTATGAACTATGTGTGATTAATTTGGATCTTTTGATCATACGGTGCATTCTATTTTTTTTAATGTTTATTTTTGAGAGAGAGTGCAAGCAAGAGAGGGGCAGAGAGAGAGGGGGACAGAGAATCCCAAGCAGGCTCTGCACTGATAGCAGAGAGCCGAATGTAGGGAGATCATGACCTGAGCCGAAGTCGGATGGTCAATCGATTAAGCCGCCCTGGTGCCCCTATACGGCACATTCTAAATCAGAAACTTCAACATGTAGGTGATGAAGCTGTACTATTTCCCCGCCTTGAATGCTTACACTTGAGATTAAGGTCATCGTAGGTTTATAATCCTGGAAGGAAGAAAGTAGAGTACATTTGTCTCCAGGTAAGCCCTGTCTTGATTATACACATAAAGGAATGTTTGAACGATTGAACGTTTCACTGAGTCATCTGAGAGCTTGAGTAATGCCGAAAGACCACTCTTGTTTGTGACGGTTAGCAAAACTCAGCCACAAGGCAGAGCCACGTCTGGAGCCAATGGGAGACCTATATTTATATTTTAGGACGAGACTTGCTTCCTTTAAACCCAAAAATACTGCTGAAGATCTAGAGAAAAGAGGAACACTTCTAAATGGAAAGGGTGTGTGTTGCTTTTCTTATTTAATAAGAGCAATTTTAGAGGAAGCTGAAAAAGAACTATTCAACAAGATAAAGATCAATTTCTGTTGAATTATAAATAAACATTCAAATACAATCCTGGATCCTGGCTGGAGGTGGGATTGGGGTGAGAGGGATGAGTCATTACGGGAGGTGGCGTTTGCATGCGGCATATGGTTAGTTTTTTTCATGGAAATAAACGAATTTTAGGATTAGCAACACTTTGGCCTTGACCAAGAGAATTCCGGTTTTGGCTCTGGTGCATGGCGTCCACTTCTCCCTCGCTGAAGCGGGCCCCTGATGGAGGGCTCTAGGCTCCCCGTAAAGGTTCGGCCAACCGCTTCAAGTCAACCACTTGACTTAGAAGGTGATCCCAACACGCCAGAAGCCACCCGAGCTAGGGGGACAGGGCCCCAACGCGCTACACTCCAACAGATATTCTCACAGATCCGAACTGGGAAGAGTTATTTCAGGTGCTCAGCAAATTGGGAAGGATTTGTTGATTTTGATGCTAACGTAGCAGTTAAACCACACTTACCTCACACAGCCATGCTCAGTGCTTACATACTGAAATACGTGGATTTTTCCTCGTCCCTTCCCATTTTTTAAATAAGCAAATCAAGAAGTGTTACGATCTATTGATAGAAAGAACAAAATGGGGAAGGTGACCTTTAGTTGAAAATAGGAAATTAATTCTAAGAACTGCCACCTTGAAACCCCGATCCTCATTCCCTCCACTAGATAATGACGCATGGGGTTCCTCTGTATTAATAGCAGCTCAGATAAGTTGGCTGTTTTAAGAGAATCCCCCCAAATTGGAAACCTTCGTTCCATACAGAAAATATTTGGTACTTACCGCCCATTTAAGCAAGGGGAGAGAACCCCTGCTCCCTCACCCCAGTTACCAAGTAACCCAAACCTGCCTCTTCCAAGGACATCAGGGACTTGGGACCTCACAGCTAAGGGCTGGCTTTGTTTTAGAACTGAAGATCCTTTTCTGGGAATTTTTCTGTTATGAATGTAGAATGGAGTATGGAGAATAGAACACGAAGTGAAATAAATCAGTCAGAGAAAGACGAATATCTTACGATTTCTCTCATATGTGGAATTTAAGAAAAAAACAAGCAAAATGAAAAAGAGAGAGAGAGGGGCAAATCAAGAAACAGACTCTTAATTACAGAAAACGAACTGATGGTTACCAGAGGGGAGGCTGGTGAGGAGATAGGAGAAATAGGTGATGGGGAGGGCACTTACCGTGATGAGCGGCTAGCGTTGTATGAAAGTTTGAATCACTATATTATATACCTAAAACTCATATCACACTATGAGTTAGCTATACTGAAATTTGAAATTAAAAAGAAAGAAGGGAATGCACGAAAAATTAGAAGAACGGAGGGATGGAATGAACTCTGAATTTTGAATTCAAGTCTTTGCTGAAAAGACATCTGGTCTCTACCATCTATGTCCTTGGACCAATCACTTACTTTCTAGTGACTTTGTAGGTCACTAGGGGACCAACATTAGCCATTCAGCTCAAAAGGTAGTTATAAGAGTCAGAATGACACAATGGTAGAAAAAGCGCCTGGACATTATGGTGTCCATGACAATGTTATTATCAGGAAATTTAAATGATTTACTTGGAGTACGCTAATTTCTGAAGTATTAGTATTCTCCTTGTATAAAATCAGGACACTTTCTGGTACTTTCCAAGTCTCTGTCAAATCTTCCAATATAGGTGGACAAGAGCTGACACGTACCGTGTATGAGCTCCGGGAAACTTCGACGTCATCTGGAATCACCATCGTGTATGCAAACTAGGCATTGGGTTGAACCATAGTAAATTGCTAATTTTAGACGTAAAGATGGTTTAGAATTGCCTGTTACATAGGTTTCAACCTAATGCTACCATTCTAGTACAGATGAAGAGACGAGGCTTAGAAGGATAAAGAGATTGGTCCAAAGTGAAGCTGGGAGAACCGGGCTTCGATTCCAGTCTGCATGTCAAGTCACCGCACCGTTGACAGCCACTGAGTCCCGCACTTGAAAATCCGCACCTTCGCCTGATGTGACTTTGTCGGACTTGAACTGACTCGGCACAGCCTGGCGCTCTCACCTCCCCGTTTGTCTTGGGTTTCATTTTCCTTCCGGCAGGAATTCTCCCAACTTTCCGGCTGCCACCACTGAACACAGCTCGAAGCGGCATCACGGCTGTGTTCGGTCTTCCCTCAGCTCGTTCCGGAGACCCGGGCGTCAGCTACTGGTTTTGACCTGGATTCTCTGGCCTTTCTGTCTTGTGAAAGTTCTTTGGCAATTCCAACCTGAGCGACATTCCTGAGCCTTCTGAGAATTACCCAAGTCCTTGGACGTACTTCCTTTTGCGAGTCTTGGGCCAGGGAATGTAGCGTTCTTTCGTTTTCTTCCTTCCTGCCTTCCTTCCTTCCTTCCTTCCTTCCTTCCTTTTCTTTTCTTTTCTTTTTTTTATTCATACTGAAATGACTGTACCTAGAAAAGTGTTTTAGGGGGAAATTCTATGTTTGTAAGTTTGTTGCACCAGAGAACCAAGCCAATGTTTTTATTGCTGTTTTCAACTATTCTCTTAATGTAACTCAATGACTGGCATATACCAACATATTATGAGTTTTTATAACAACATACATTTATGTATACATATGTATACATATATGTATATATATATGTACATATTTTTTAGAAAGAGATATATATATATATATTTTTTTTTTTTAGAAAGAGAGAGTTGAGGAGGAGGGGCAGAGAGAGAGAGAGAATCCCAAGAAAACCCCGTGCTGTCAGTGCAGAGCCTGACGCAGGACTCGAACTAACAAACCGAGAGATCATGACCTGACCTGAAATTAAGAGTCGGATGCTCAACCGACTGAGCCATCCAGGCATCCTGTGACGGTTTATATTTTTGAGAGATTACTCTTTGCCCAGCACTGTGCTAAGTGCTTTACGTGGGCTCTGTATTTTAATTCTCACCCTGAGACCCTGAGTTGGGTATTGTCATAGCCCACTTAACAGATAAAGAAGAGGGAACACGGGGAGGCTTGGTCAAGGTGACGCAGCCGGGAGCACGGAGCTGACGTCCCCACCCAGACGCTGGGCTCTCTTTCTCGGTGCTCTCCTAACTCCCCGGGGCTGGATCCTGAATGATTTCATTGCTTACGTCAGTCTTTAAGGCCAGGTCATCGTCTGCAAACATGCATACCTATGATTCGATATCCAGATTAAACACGTTATTTAGTCTTTTAATCCAGCAAGTCATACATATATTCGTATGTCGTGTCAAGTACACTGATCTTTTGACAATTAGATACATCTGTTTATTTTTTTAAGCAGATGTTTGGGGCCAGGTGGAAATATGCCCTGGCTAACATTAAAATTACTGAGGCATAAGCCAGAGTGACGAGTAATGAATCACCTGTTGTAACTATTTCTGCTGTATCACATGGGATTAGGACAAGGCAGGAGAGGCCACTTGGGGCCCCGGAGCATTATGGCTGAGCTCCAGGACGTCACAGAACCCTGACAATGACAGGCTGGGGGTGGGGGATGTTGTGTACGCAGTTGGGTTTGCAGGAGACTCTCCTCTTACTAGTTTATCCAGACTCCACTTAGGAGAACCTCGCCTTTTAGCCTTGTGAAAACCCAGGCTTTTTCTCCTAGAAGAGTTGGTTTGGTTTGGTTTCATGCTGCCTGAACTAATGGAGAGTGATGGATGTGTATCGCTCATTTTTCTAAATTATTAACAATTCCTTGAAGTACAGAAAAAACAACGCAGGCAATATCTTCCTGGAAGACAGCATGACACAGTGGGACGGATGTGACAGGCAGAGACTGAAGGCATCGGCTTAAATTCTGGCTCCGCTCAGTAGAACATATGCCTTCACGGTAGCTAGCTTCGCAATACAAGCCACCCCCTGCCCACCAGTTCTGTAAACTTGGAAAAGTCAGTTTAGCTTTCTGAATCTCAGTTTGAGTCTTAATTCATTTTGTTGTTCATGTGTTCACTTACTCACTCACTCGTGTTTTTTGTTCTTTTTTGAGAGAGAAAGAAGGTGTGTGTGTGCAAGGGAGATCAGGGGAAGGGCAAAGAGAGGGAGAGAGAATGCCAAGGAGGCTCCACACTCAGCATGAAGCCTGATGCGGGGACTTGATCCTACAACCCTGGGATCATGACCTGAGCCAAAATCAAGAGTCAGATGCTCAACCAACCGAGCCGCCCTGGGTGCCCCTCACTCACTCATATTTTAAGTTTCCGGTACAGCTTCAGGACCTTAGTCAACATGGCCCTTGTCTCTTTCTGTTTCAATAAAATGGTAAGGGTCTACTTTCTTGATTTCCAAATATTCATCATGAAATAAGACTTTCAGGCACACGTAAACACCCTGTGAATTTAAGCATGACACAAACGTTGGTTATTACGTTTTTTAAAAAAACTGTGGCACAGAAAAACCATTTGGAATCATTACTACTCTTTAGTTTAGACATTTTTTTCTCACCCCAGATGGAAACCCAGACCCATTAAGTAGTCACCGCCTAGTCCCTCCTGTGTGCATAGACCGTGTTGTGTTTATCCATTCATCTGTTCATGGACTTGTGGGTTCTCTCCACCTTCAGGCTCTCATGGGCAGTGCCGCTATGAACATGGGTACATAAATTTCGGTTCGCCCACCTGAACTGAATTCTTTTGGGTATAGACGTTAAGAGTAGCAGTGATGGGCCATGTGCTAATTTCATGTTTAACTTACTGAATAACAGTCAAATTATGTTCCACAGCAATGACCCCATTTGGCGTTCCCACCGCAGTGCATGATAGTTCTACTGTCTCCAGGATCCTCACCGACACCTGCTCTCTTCCACTGTTGTCATCATGGCCATCCTGGTGAGTATGAAGTGCTAGCTCATTGTGGTTTTGATTCGAGTTTCCCTAATGACTCAGGAAGTTGAGCACCTTTTTACATGCCCGTTGCCCATGGGTATATCATCTTTGGAGAAACGTCTTTTTGAATTCCTTGCCCATTTCTTATTTGAGTCGTTTGTGTTTTTGTTGTTCAGTTGTAAGAGTTCTTTATATAATCTAGGGATAACGTACATAATTCTCATAATTTATAGAATACATAATATACATAACCTATATAATGTTTATATAATCTGGACCCTTATCAGAAATGCGATTCACAATTATTTTCTGCCATCCTGTGAGGTGTTTTTTTCCTGTCTTGATAGTATTCTTTGATGCACAAAAGTTTTAATTTTGATTAAATCCAACCTATTTGTCCTTTGTTGTTGTCATATCTGAGAAATCTGCCAAAGCCATCGTCATGAATATTTATTCCTATGTGTTCATCAAAGACCTTGATTATTTCAGGTTTTGTGCTAAGGCTGTTGATACGGTTTTGAGTTCATATTTGTGTGTTTTGTGAGGCAAGGGGTAAATGTCATTCCTTTGCATGTGGGTTTCCAGTTGTCGTAATACCATTTGTGAAAGACAGTTCTCTATCCATAAATGGGTTTGGCACCCTCATCAAAACTCAATTAGCCATAAACATATGGGTTTGTTTCTGGACTCTCGATCCTGTTCCATTGGCTTGTATGTCTATCTTTAGGCCCATACCACCCCGAGGATTTGTAGTAAGCCTTGAAATATCAGTGGAAAACGTCAATGTCCCAAATTTGTTCTTCCTTTTCAAGATTGTTTTGGCATTCAAAGTCTCTTGCCATTCTAAATGGAATTTAGGATCAACTTTTCCATTTCTGCAGAAAAGGCTGTTAGGATTTTGACGGGGGTTATCCCGACCTTGTGGATCCCCTTGGGGAGATTTTTCATCCTAATAACATTAAATCATCCAATCCATGAACATGACCTATCTTCCCATTTTTTTGTCTCCTTAAGACCTTTCAGCAATCTTTCACAGTTTCCAGTGCCCGAGTGTTGCCTTAAGTATTTTATTATTTTGGATGCTATCGTAAATGGAATTTTCCTAATTTTATTTGTAAATTATAGTAGATAGATTTACAACCGATTATTTAATTGCTCTAGCTAAAACCTCACAATTGAATAGAAGTGGTAAGAGTAGATACCCTTGTCCTGTTCCTGATCTTAAGGAGAAAGATTTAGTCTTTTTCTGTTAAGTATGGTGTTATCTGTGGGTTTTTCACATGTGCCTTTTCTCAGGCCCAGGAAGCTTCCATTTGTTACGGGCTGAATTGTGCACAGCCCAAATTCATATATTGAAGCCATAACGCTTAATGTGACTACATTTGGAGATAGGGCCTTCAAGGAGATAATTAAGGTTAAATGAAGACATAAAGGAAGGTTAATCCAATACTAAGAAGAGACACTAGAGTTTTCTCTCTCTCTCTTTCTCTGCATGCACACACAGAGGAGAGGTCATGTGAGAACACATGAAGGTGGCCACCTGCAAGTCAGAAAGAGAAGTCTCATCAGAACCACACATGATGGTAAATTGATCTTGGACTTTCAGACCCAGGAACAGTGAAAAAAATAGTTTTATGTTCTTTAAGCCGCCTCGTCCCTGGTATTTTGTTAGGGCAGTCCTACCAGGCCGATGTACCTTTTATTCTTAGGGGCTTTCTTGTTTGTTTGTTTTGCTTTGTTTTCAGTGTTTCTTTTAACCATGAAAGAGGTTAAGTTTTTGTCAAATGCTTTTTCTGTGTCAGTTTAGATGATGGGTTTTTTTTGTCCTTTTTTTATCGATACATTGTATTACATTGATTGATTTTTAGCTGTTGAACCAACCTTGCATTTCTGGGATAAATCCTATATGTAGTATATACACATGATTTATAATCTATGTAATATATTGCTAGATCAGGTTTGCTGGTATTTTATTAAAGATGTTTGCATCTAACTGGGTGTTGTGTGTAAGCCAATTTGACAAGAAATTATATTTTAAAAAGATGTTTGCATCTATATTCATAAGAAGTATTAGTCTGTTTTCTTTATTTGGTGACAATAGACATCTTAGAATTCACAGAGAGTAAAGAATAAAGACAGTTTGTGTTCCAAGTCTCCTATCCAACCAGGGAAATTTCTTCAAATGACAAGACAGTGCAGGAAGACCGAGAAAGGATCTCCTATATCTTATATGTCTTTATCTTTGACACTTACTTTTAAGGCTTCCTTAATCCATTGTATCCCATTTATAAAATCAAGTTTTGAATTGGCTAAAGAGACAGAAATTAAGCCTTGTAGCTGTGCAAGATCTGCCGTAATCCTGACACCAAGGGAAGAATGCACCTTTGTATGGACTTTCTCCATCCCTTTTTTCTTTTGTATTTAAGGAATGGCCTATGATAAGCCTTTTAAAGCTAACGCGAGCCTGACTCATTATGTTCGCTGAAGTCAGATTCCAGTAAATCTTAGGATTCCTTCTCTAATCACTACTTTAACTGGAATTAGCGACTGAAGTGAAATGCTAGCACTGCCAACATTTCTGAGGTCATAACCACAAGGTATTATTCACTTAATTTCTCCACTGCAAATTGTGTACACACACACACACACACACACACACACACTACATAGATACATATAAATGTATCTCTGTGTGTGTGTACGATTAAACAAAACTCTACTTTTGAATTATGAGATGGTTCACGAAGACTGTCTGGATGGCTCAGGTCTATGGTCAACATCGTCGCACTGGGTTAAAAAGTGAAGTAGTACGTGGAAGTGACTTTCTCACCCTAGGTTGCCTGTTTGCCCCTTTCATACCAGTTTTGATACAGATCTGAAGCCGGACATCTTAACCTTGGCAGTTTGATTTTCTTCCTGCAAGCTACAGACGAATGTACTTTGGTGCAGAGCTCGGAGAAGGGTCCCTCCACCACCCTCCCCACTGAAGAAGGGGCCCTGAGCTCCCAGTGAGAGTCTCACCATTCAGGCAACCACACCCCTCCCCACTTTCTATCCGGGTGCCTCCCCACAAACTAATCTCCTTTCCATTTCCTGCTGAACTTTGTGATTGCCTAGCTCCTGCCAGTGTTACCCCACTTCCTCTATTTGGAGGTACTCCTCTACCCTTTCCTAATTCACCCTCATGACGTGTGTCAAACTTTTCTACACAAAACTGTCCGCTTTCCTCATGTAGAGAGGTAGAGGAGAGTCTAGGTGGTGCTTAGTCTTCCCAGTAGGATAAGCAAATTTGGAGGAATCTATAGGGCTGAGGATGCTGCCTGGGGCAGAGAGGCTGGACAAGAGTGTCCAAGGTCATGTCTCAGTCGGGGTTTTAGAAACACTGTCAGCCTTCAGAGTGGGGAACGCAAGAGGCGTTAAGATTCAGTGGCAGACTGTGAACCAGGTGGGATGGGGAAACATCTGGAAAACTGGTTGGTAGAGACTAGATTCAGCCACCTTGTGAGGTATTCAGAGGCCAGGCTTCAAACTCCAGAGGTGTGAGCCCTGTTGTAAACAAGGGGTTTGGAGGACAAGATGGGGACTGAGAAGGGCCCCAGGATCACTGTCCACAGATCAGTATGTACAGGGCAGAAAGAGGCAGCCACTGGGGGCCAAAACAAGAACTTCCCATTTAGCCCAGTTAGGAGAGTGATGGTACTAAAATCTGCCTGCTTGGGTGGGGAGAAGGAAATGGTAGCAGAACTTTAAGTATCTCAGTGAAAACTGAGTTAAGAACTAAGGATGGGCTAGGGAGTGGGCATTGGGGTATAGATGACTAAGTGAATTTTGAGCAAGTGGTGGGAAAGATCCAGCATTGTGTCAGGAAAAGAGGCCCACTGATCACCGGGTTCAGCTCCTCGGTCCTTTGATGCCACTTCCAGGTCAAGGGTGCAGGCGTCAGATTTTTCAGGTTGGAAAGCATCAATTGTGTCAATGCATCTCAAAGTGACCCCATTCTCAGAAACAAATTCATGCTCTTCCAACTCATAAGGTACCAAATCGTAATCCAAAAACAGTGTCTTATTTTTGTTAACTCACAATGAGAAGTATTTCTTTCTGGTGATATGCATGCACGTTACCCAAATTAGCAGCCGTCGGACGTGCTTAGGGCACAGCATAGTGGATGATATTTGAGCACCCTGGGAAAATTCCCAGGATGATTCCTGGTACGATGTAAGTCTCTGGAATGTGAGTGTCTGCCCAATCCCTTCCATCTGGGCACTGCTGAACAAGCACCCCCTCACGTCTGCCCCCTCTTCCCTTTTGTAAACCACCTTCTCGGGCATGTCACCACCATTACCTGGACTACTGGCCCTTCATTCGATTCCTGCCTGGCCTTGCTCTGTATCGCTTCGGTTTAAGAATACCCCATCTCCCGAAGGCTGCTTCGGAGCCATCATCTCCATTAGGTGAGAATTCCGATAATTTAAACTTGGAAGCTCAACTTCAGTCTGAGCTATTTTAACTTCTCTGTCTTGACAGGTGGGCAACACGAGACAATAGTCTGACAACCTGTATCCTCCAGAGACTTTCTATCCTCAATAATTTTGACAAATGGTCAGAGAGAGAGAATGCCAAAAAAGCTCATAAACTTAAAACGAAGGGGCGAGGCAACATTCACTAATGTTTTTGACTTTCGTGAGCTCTCATTAAGCCATTGCTTTATTTTTGCACTATATCATGACATTCGAACAGGAATGCTTGGGGTACGAGGGTTTATTGTGCCTCATTGGGCTTCCATTCCAGAGACTCCACAGATGCTCCCTACCCTGGAAGGATGCAGAGACTTGACCTGAAAGTACACGAAGACCATCCACAGGAAGGCAGAGCCATCGCCCGGGAATCTTGACAGAAGGCGGATGCTGAATCTGTCTGAGGTCCGAATTGGGGCTGGAGGGTCCGCATTTCTAACCAGCTCCCAGATGACAGAGGTGCCACTTGTCTGTGGATCTTGAGTGACGCAGCTCTAGTGGTTTGGAGACTCACTCTCTGGAGCGATTTTCCCAGTTTCCTCAATTGTCAGCTTTGTGGCCTCAGGCAAATTCTTTCACCTGTGTGTCTATAGCGCAGAAATACTCCTTGCTTCCCAGACTCTGGTGAAAGGTCCTTAATGTTTAGTGCCTTTGATAGCGTCCTTTACTTCCTTCCTGCCTCAACCTTCCTTTCAAGCTGCCTCTGAGTTCTTCTTCCAGCCCATCTCTGGCCTCTAGATTTGGACGACCCTACGAGGAGACATGGTGCGGCTGTCCCAGGGTTTTTTCTTTCTTTAAAAAAATTTTTTTAATATTTCTTTAATTTTGAGAGAGAGAGAGAGAGAGAGCACTTGTGTGCCTGCGTGCACACAAGTTGGGGAGGGGCAGAAAGAGAGGAAGACACAGAATCGGAAGCAGGCTCCAGGCTCCGAGCTGTCAGCCCAGAGCCCGATGGGGGACTCCAACTCACAAACTGTGAGATCATGACCTGGGCTGAAGTTGGAGGCTTAACCAAATGAGCCACCCAGGCGCCCCCACCTACAGTTTTGTTCAAAAGCATTCAGTCTGCTCAGGCACCAACTAGCTCCTTGGTTTGTCCCCAGCTCCTGTTCTCAATGGGAAGTCCCCCTTCCTCTGGCCCCGGGGTTGACAGTTCCCAAAACCTGGGTTCTTCCCAAGCCTGGAAATCCTGAGTGCCCCTGGCTCAGACCCTCGCCACCTACAAATACTGTTGAAAGGTGCCTGATCTTAGTGACATCATCAGAAGAAGTCAGATGACACCTTTCTCCCACCACTGCAGGGCTGCTCTCTGGAGATAATAAGGACATCCGGCTTCCAAACGGAATGGGGTTCATGTTTATTTTGGAGAGGACGTTTCCTCCTCCGGGTGGCCTGCCCCTCTGAGAAGTCACCTAGTGGCCTGCAGTTTCCCAAAAATGGAGTGACCCAGTGGCACCCCGGCAAGCGGTTCCTTCCTGGCATTTAAAGACTACCCCGATTTCATTGCCACGTGCGATGTGCAATCCCAGATTGTTGAGAAGAGCCTTGGCCGCACGTTTCCTGCGTACGGGGAAGAGACCAGAGCCCGGCATCGGTGTCTGAGAGAGAGCAGGACGCTCTTGTGTCGAGAGCAAGGGGAAATCGTCAAGGTGTCCCTGATTACCAAAGGATCTGTAAGAAATATGTTGTCTAAGGTGGAAATTGCTACCCTTGGGTAACAGGAAAAGGCCGGCCATTACATTAGCAGTAGGAAACGGGAGGTAATGAAACAGATGCCAGCACCCAGCGCAACCTCGATAAGCGAGTTTGCATCACACTTGTCAATTCGTCTTCCCCGATGGTTCTCTCGGGCTTTGAGACTTGGTCTCTAGCACCAGTCGGGGAAATGAACAAAGAGATTCGCCCGGCCGTCGTGATTGCTATTGGAGGTTAATAAAAAGGGGCTACGAAAATATCCCCACGACATCTTGCGAGATGGAAAAAACCACCTTAAGGGATCCAGGCTGACTCATTGGCGTCTGCGCTTCTGAAGTGCCATGAGTTCTGACGGCCCGTGGAAGTCACAGGGAAGTCACTGCACTCGGGGCTTAATGGACTCAGGCTTCCAACAGTCCAGCGGGTAGGAAGAGGTCACTGTAAGAATATTCTCCCTGTGTATGGGTGGCCGCTCGGCTCCCTCAAGTGCTGGGGAGCACTTTACCCGTAATGCCTGGCTTGTTCCCTGAGGGTCCCAGCCTGCTGACTCCTGGTAGGATTTCTGGCCAGAACGATATCCCCAGCTATGGGAGAAGCAAGTCAGCCATGAGGTTCCTGAGAACATACGGCTATACTCGCACGAGGGCCGCTGGAGTAATTGTTGTTACAGAATCCACACTAGCAGGTGCCACAGAGCTCGCCCCCTCACGTTGCAGCTTTAGAACCTGGGTCTCAGAGGTGGGGACTTGTACTTGACTGTACGAGTTAGAAACCAAGTCGGAACAAAGGCTCCTGATCCCCAGGCTAGTGGATGGCGGGGGGCGCCTGGGCGGTCGGTCAGTTAAGCGTCCGACTCTTGGTATCGGCTCAGATCATGATCTCACGTTTCGTGGGTTTGAGCCCTGCGTGGGGCTCTGCATTGAGATTCTCTCTCTCCTGCTCTCTCTCTGACCCTACCCCGCTTGCTCTTGCTCTCTCTCTCTCAAAACAAATAAACTTAATACATATATATATATATATATATATATATATATATATAAAGTGGGGGTGTCCAGTGGGCAGATGGGAGTGAGGTCTCCCAGGGACCCAGTTCTGGGACTGCCACTCATAGAGCGGTCAATGGGGCGGCAACTTCTGGAATCAGGCAGTGCACGGCCTCTAGGGCCGGGAACACTGCCTGTGCTTGGAAACACCTGTGATCCAGCCCAACCCACGCACACCAAAGTCACAGGGTCCCCAAGCTTGATACCAATGGGTGGAGCGAGCCCCTGCCCGGAAGCAAAACCAGAAGAGGTCAGAGCTCAGGCCCGGGTCTTTTACAGCAGAGCTACGGGAGGGCTACGGAGGCCTGAGGGCTGAATCGGGCCCGGGGTATGATCTGTGCCCAGCCTTGTAGTCAGAGAAGGGGAAGTTTGGGTCAAAGTGGGAAGTGGTTTCCCCAGTGTCACTCAGAGCATCATTGGCCAAACCAGAGTGAGGACCCGGGGCTTCTGGATGCGGGGCCTGCTCTCTCTCCCCACGATGCCTTAAATGGTAGCGAAAACAGGGCTCCCGGGCGGCCGGGGTTGTCGGCTGGAAGAGAACGGCGGCCGGTAGAGAGACGGCCTCTGGCCAGCCGGAGCACGGCGGGACGGCTGTCACCGGGTGCGCCGTCGGCGTCTCCCTGAACCCGTGGGAAGCGATTTCAATTCCTTGTCCGTCTCTCTGACACACACGCCCACACTCGCAAGCACGTGTGTGCATTTCTGTTCACCTCTGACCCTCTGTCCTCTGCGGACCAGCACTCCGTGCACCCCAGGGCCACGGCCCAGGCGCCCCAAAACCCTCCCGATGCCGCCTCCAAACGGAGGCCCCGTCCAGAAACGTCAGTCCCCGATTCATACCTGTGGCTGCAGGCGGGGACATCTGCCGGGAAACGGGACAAGGGATGTCGTAGCTGAGAGTCCTGGAAGCTGAGCCTGGAGAATTGGAAACGGACCCCGCAGACGCGTCAGCAGGTGTTGCTGAGGTTCTGTTCCTTCCCGCCCCCCCCCACCCCCAAGGCAGCTTCGCCAGCCCCGTGTACTCAGCGGCTCCACGCTTCCGCCTTCACTCGATCCACAGGACCCCGAGGCCCTGGAGGAGGGGACCGGGGATGAGGCCGCAGCGTCGCTCAGCCCTGCCCTGTCTGCTCCCGGCCCGGCCCCAACATTCTGATCCGCCCTGCTCTCCCCAGAGCAGCTCCTGCAGGAACAGGCGTGGGGCTCCCTCCCTGCTCTCGGGGAGACGGTGGGGAGGTATGTGGGGTCAGGAGAAGGGGCACGGGACCTCTTCCCTCACACGCCTTGTGCCTTTGTCTCAAAATTACCTCCCACTCCACCTGGAACGCAGGCTTTGAAGTTCACGGTCCCTGAAGCCCAGGGGGAGGTGGCGGCGTGAGAAACTCGGACCCAGGAGTCGGCCTGCCTCCCGCGTGTGGTCAGAGAGCCAGCCGCGCGGTGGGCAGGACCTCCTCCTCCACGCAGGAAGCTTCGGAGGGACCTGCCTGGTTCCAGCTGGTTCCAGAAACCTCTTCCCTCGTCCTCGCTCTGCCCTGGGGTCCGGCCATCTTTCTCCCTCGTTTGAACCCTGCCGTGGCTCCCCGTAGGCGGAGGCCGAATCCTGCTGCGCCCGCCCCAGCCTGCATGCTCCCCGATGTACCCACGAGGCAGCCCTTGCTCCCGATGTCCCGGCGCCGCCGGCCGACACGGCGGCCATGGCTTCCCAATCCTGTTCTGGCAACTGGGTCCGTCACTCACTGAGGTGACCCTGGGTGGTGAGGGGCCGCAACGGGGCCACGCTGCCCTGCGGGCCTCATCGGTTGGGTGAATTGTGCAGTTTCTGCTCACAGAATTTGGTTGAGGTTTTAGCAATTAAATGACACATACCCACGTGCCTTCATCACACCTGCTGTCACCGAGGCCCCAGGAGGTCTGCGCCGGGGTCTGAAATGGCAGGAAACAGGGTCTGACACAGGTTGGAGGTCATTCAAAGGTCGTGGAGGGGCTGAGGTGTCTCTAATGGGGGGGAGGGTTCGAGATAGACACACTTGCTGCTCCCAACCCACCCTTGTGCCGTGCCTGTGACCGATGACCTCAGAGGGGCCCGGGGGAAAACTGGGGAAGCACAGGGAGAGATAAGGGGGATTTTGTGACTCCTACTATCTGGGAACAGACCAGCGCCGAGGGGACAAGATGGAGAGTGAGGGGCACATCCAGACCGGGGGGTGACGGGTAAGGGCCCCTCTTGTTCTCTGTGCCACAAACATGACACTTCTGAGCCACCTAACTGGGCCCTTCCACAGGGCACTTCTCGGCGACTGGCCCATCCCATCCCCCTGTGCGCTAAGACGGGTTTGGGGGATCCCCCAGAGAGCACAGCGGTGGCGGCTGCTGTGGAGACACCGAGGGCAGCCGACGGACAAGTGCCCTCTTCCGGGGGACGCGTCGCCCGAGGCTGGAGGGTCCCGGGTGAAACCCTCGGACAAGTGCCTTGACCCGTTGGTACTCCTTCTCTCTTCTACCCGGTTCCCGTGGCTGAGCCCTTGCTCACGTGCACTCCCCCGCCGTTGCCTTCTCCGGGGACTGGAGGATGAAGGCTCAGCTCGACCTTGGCCTGCAGCAGACCACGGGAGACGACAGCCCCCTGCCCTTGCCCAGCCCAGCGAGGCTGCGTCCTGAGCCAGTAAAAGTAGCTCGTGTTGATTCAGCGGCAGCCGAGAGGCCCGCAAAGCCATAATCCCATAACCTCATCTGCCGCCCCCAGTACAGCCGTGTTTTACAGATGGGGACGCTGAGGCCACGTCCTAGACCGCGGCCTCCGGGGACTCTCCCCCAGCCGCCGGGGCCTGATGTCCTGCTCCGGACCCTCCGAAGCCCTTTCTTGGCTTGACGCTGGCACAGAAAGACAGCGTGGGCGAGGGACCCACAGAGGGGACGGGCGAGGAGGAGGAGGAGGAGAGAGTGCCCAGTTGCGACCAGACAGAGGAAGAGGCCCCCCACCTCCCGGCACAGAGAAGGTGCCCAGTGCTGTGCACCGCACCGTGTGTCAACCACAGGGCTGGTACGTGGCTGGCTGTGTATGTGGCCTTGGGGGAGGGGGCGGGGGGCCGGTGCAGGCGCGTGTGGAAAAGCCCAGAATAGCAGAAAGGCCGTGCTCTCCAGCCCAGGAGGAGAAGCCAGATCCCACCGCGTTAAGCAGAGGCTGCTGGGAGGAAACGGAGGCAGCTGGCGGAGCCCAGGCGTCCTCCAGCGCCGGGCAGTTCCCCTCGGTGGCAGCCAAGGTGCGGATGTGGTTTCCAGCTCCCTGGAGGCCCAGGAGATGTGTATCCTGGCCTCGCGCGCTCGATTTAGAGATAAGCCCCGGGCTGGAACCGGAGGGCATGCGGGAGGGGGGCGGGGGCCAGATTCCCTGATGCCCCCGCGCCTTCCCCGCCTCCCCCTCCTGGCTGGGCCGGTGGCCGCACACAGAGACCTCTTACTGTCCCGCCGCCGCGAAGGCGCTGGCTGGCTGTGCTCTGGGAAAGTCCCTAGATGCGGAACGGAGGAACTCGGCCCGAGGCGCAACGGGAACCTGGCGCCCCGCCTCTCCGCAGCCTCCTTGCAGGAGTCGGATCTGCTGCCCCCGCCCCCTGGTTTCCCTGCGCTTCCCCGTCATTCCCGGCCGCAGATCAGGGCAGGGCTCGGCCTGCCCCGGCCTCCCTCTGAGCTGGGGCTCTGCCACTCTGCTCCGGCCTCTCTGCTTCCTGGGCTCCGGGGGCCCAACCCCCAGCCGCCCCTCTGGGCCCTCTGTGGGCACACTCTCCCGTTTGATTGACACCGTCTCTTTACGCATCTGCGTTTCTCCCCGCTCCAGTGTAACCTCAAAGATGGCACGGTCTCTCCCGGATCTTGTCATTCGCAGGCACCCCCCCCTCCCCCCCGCAACGGGGGCCGTCGCTGTAAACCAGAAATCCTGGAACCCTCCTTGCCCGGCAAGTGACAGGCTGCCGGCCTCTCCGTGCTCCGGACTCTGGGACACAGGAGCGGGATGACGCCTGCATCACAGGTGGCTGCTACATTTTTCACCAGATCCCGAATGTCTCCGAGCCAGGACCCCTGGGGACCAGTACAAATTGCAGCCTGGAGGGGCGCCTGGGTGGCTCAGTCAGTTAGGTGTCTGACTTCGGCCCAGATCATGATCTCGAGGTTCGTGAGTTCAAGCCCCGTGTCGGGCTCTGTGCTGACAGCTCGGAGCCTGGAACCTGCTTCGGCTTCTGTGTCTCCCTCTCTCTCTCTCTGCCCTTCCCCTGCTCGCACTCTCTTTCTCAAAAATAAATAAATAAACATTAAAAAAAAAAGAAACGCAGCCTGGGGAGTATTGTCACCAACGCAGCAGCAAGGGCAGGGCAGCAGGAGGGAGGCGTGCAAAGGCAGGGGTGGGCACCTCTCCCTTGGGGACAGTGAACTGCCCGGGAGGCGACCCCGCCCGTGGAGGTGGTGGCAGCTCACGGTCACCGAGAGCAGGTCCTCCCGGGGCCGGCCGTGCTGAGCTGTCCCGGGTGCTGCCTCGTTCCCCGTGGAGGTGGCTCTGGTGTCAGCCTCGCTACCCCACAGCTCTCCTCGGGGGTGGCGGCGCCCAGCTGGGTGTGTCCTGAAGTGAAGGCCACCCACCAGCGAGGCCCCCGTGTGAAGGAACTGGGCGCAAATGACCCAGCTCAGATTCCCACAGCACAGGGCACCCCCATCCTGGCGGCTGTCACGTGCGTTACAGTGACTTTCATGGTAGCGCGTGGACCCCAGGTCTCCACATCACACATGCTGTTGGGACAGGACTCCAATCTCAGTCACTAAAAAAAAAAAAAAGTTTTCTGGGGACCACCCGGTGGCTTGGTTGTTTAAGCGTCCGACTCTTGATTTCGGCTTGGGTCATGAGCTCGTATTTCATGAGTTCGAGCCCCACGTCAGCCTCTGCACTGATGGCGTGAAGCCTGTTTAGGATTCCCTCTCCCTCTCCCTCTCTCTCTCTCTCTCTCTGCCCCTCCCAGCCTTGTGTGTGCTCATTCTCTCTCTCTTTCAAAATAAATAAATAAACAACAAAAATTAAAAGGGGCGCCTGGGGGGCTCAGTCGGTTAAGGGTCTGACTCTGGATTGCCGCTCAGGTCATGATCCCAGGGTCATGGGAGCGAGCCCCACGTTGGGCTCTGTGCTGATCTCGAAGCCTGCTAGAGAGTCTCTCTCCCTCCCTCTCTGCCCCTCTCCCCAACTGGCGCACACTCTCTCCCTCTCAAGACAAAACAAAACAAATTAAGAAGCTGTTGTGACTAAGCAGACTGTTGCCACAGGGTGGGTGCGCAGCGGTGGTTGTTTCGTGAAAGAAAGGAAAAAAAAACGAAGGAAAGAAGGAAGGAAAGGCGGACCAGCCGCTATACTCTTGTTGACTGTCTTAGCTAGGAGTGCGCCCGGATGGGCGGGGGAAGGGGCCGCACGGGGTGCTGTGGCAATGAGCCCACTCGCGTTCTCCTTCACCGACGCCCGGTCCCCTCCTCTCCATCCTCCACACAGACGCTGTGTGACAATAAGCAATCACTTCATTAATCATAGTTACCCTTAATCAGATACCGCGATTTCAGTGTGCAATTGTCTTCTATAAATATTTTTTTTCTTAATTCTTGTTTAATGTTTATTTATTTTTGAGAGAGAGGGAGAGATATGGAGTGTGAGCAGGGGAGGAGCAGGGAGAGAGGATGACACAGAATCCGAAGCAGGCTCCAGGCTCCGAGCTGTCAGCACAGAGCCCGACTCAGGGCTCGAACTCACGAACCACGAGATCATGACCTGAGCCAAAGTCGAATCCTTATCCGACTGAGCCACCCAGGCGTCCCTTCTTTTATAAATATTAATACAAGTCTTTTTTAACATTGTGAAATAGAGATTTTAGCCTTAAAAAAAAGTACCAAACTATTTCAGTGCCCGAAATTATTAATGGCACTAAAAAAATTCCATTAGGGGCATCTGGGGGCCTCAGTTGCTTCAGTGTCCAGCTCTTGATTTCGGCTCAGGTCATGATCTCACAGCTCACGGGCTCAAGCATCGGGCTTTGGGCTGACAGTACGGAGCCTGCTTGAGACTCTCACTCTCTCAATATGTTTATTTGAGAGAGAGACAGAGAGACAGAGAGAGTGTCAGGGGGGGTGGGGTAGAGAGAGAGAGGGAGAAAGGTATTTACTATGACATTCTAAAGAGGGGGAAACTGAGGCCCAGGGGTGCCAGGCCTCACCCCGCCCACCCCTGCCGAGTGGCAGAAGGCCAGTCGGAACCCCCCTCCGGCTAGTGGGGTCTCCCCTAGGTGCCGCCCCTGGTGGGCCTTGCTACCTTCCAGGGCTGGAGAACAGCAGGGCCGAAAGTAATCTTGGGTAAGAGATTTCTGGCCGCGGCAGGCGATGGCACGAGACGCCGCTTGGTCACGCCGCTGAGCATTTTTGCTGGCTGGCGCTGGGCACACGGTTCCTGCACAGCAGACCGTGCACAGAGAGGGAGGGGTTCGCGGCGTTCCTGGGTCAGTCTGTACACCTTCCAGCCCGACCTGGGGCTCGGGTCACGAAATCCCTGGCCGGCAGCAAAATTCAGAGAAAAGCAATGGCCCCTCCACCTGCCGCTCGCTCGGTGGCCGGGGGTGGCTCCGAGTGACGGTCAGGGAACATTCCATGCTGATCCGCAGAATGGACAATGGTTAGGACTACGTGCTGTGGAGGCCCGACGACCCCGAGCCCAGCTCTGCCATGTCCTGTGTGACTCTGGGCCAGTAACTTCAGTGCTCTGAGCGTCCGTGTCCACATATGGACAATACATCCTAAAGGGTGTATTTCAAAGGGCGCCATGGAAGCGAAAGAAGGCGATGAGTGCCAGACCCGCGGGCCCGACAAGCACAGGCCGTGGGTCCTTCGCACCACAGACGTGGGTGTGCAGGGCAGTGCTGGGAAGCACGTCGCCGTGAGGAAAGGTCTCGAGACCAACCTCTCACACTCTGTTGAGAATCATTTTATTTACTTGCTTCTTCCGGGTCAAAGTGTGACTGACATAACTATTTTTGGCAACATTCCCTGTTCGTCAGAGGATGGCATGAACCGAGGGCCTTGTGGTTCACCTCACGTCCCGGGCATCATGTCCACCTCTACAAAATGGCGGACGTTGTGCTGGCTTGGGTTCCAAGTCCCCTCCCCGGCCGACGCTGCCGTGGGGTCTGTTTGCAGTCAGTGTGCGAGAAGCGTGTGTGGAAACGCCTGAGCTGACATCAGAGGAACCACAGAATGTGTAAGCAGTAGGGGTGGAGAGTGACACCCGGGGAGTGACAGGAGACACAGCAGGGTCCCCTGGCGGGTCCCACCTGCGGACTCACAAGGCCGACGCACCCAGACGCGACGACTCTCCGGGGGCGAGCACACAGGCCAAGAGGAAGGCTTCTTCTCTTGGAGTCTGTTTTTAAAATGTTTATTTATTTTTGAGACAGAGAGAGAAAGAGAGCGCGAGTGGGGGCGGGGCACAGAGGATCCGAAGCAGGCTCCGCACTGATCGCGGAGAGCCCCATGCGGGGCTCGAGCTCCCGAACCGTGAGATCATGACTTGAGCTGAGATCCAGAGTTGGACACTTTCCTGACTGAGCCCCCCAGGAGCCCCCATATTCTGCTTTCTAAACAATCTGTTAGTGTGACCAAAACAAAGACCTCATTCTTATGTCTTTGCTTCCCGCCCCCCGACTTCTTAGGAAACCACCTTAAATTTCTGCTTCAAGTCCTTTCTAAGATTCTGTGATACTAGTCAAACATGTCTGGTTCCTGATAGACGCTAGCACTTTAAGGGGACAGTGGCTCCTGACAAGCAGGCAGGCAGTCAAGTCCGGACAGTTGCCTACTGAGGGACCCCGGGGCTCTGGTTGCAGCGCGACGGTCAAAGCGGATCTCTGCACTGGCCACGTTTCTCGTCCTGAGGATGGAAAAGAACACGGTTTCTGCTCCAACCACACGGTGCAGTCCTTCCCCTGCTGTGTCCCCCCGTCTGCCGTCGTCAGAATCGCCCCGGGGCCCGCCAGCCAGGTGGCGTCTCTGTAGAGAGAGGCGAGGCCTGGCTTTAATCGGCGCCAATGACGCCACGAAAGAGCACAAGGGCAAGGTCGGGGCGGGGGGCGGGGTGCTGCTGAGGACGTGGGAATCCGAGGGGCTTCTCCGGTCTGCACATCTGAGGACCGGGTGGGGACCGGGTGGGGCGGGGACCCGCCCAGGCCCTGCCCGCTGGCCCGCGTACCAGCGAGAGATGAGCCCTCGCTGTGCGTCCCACTTGACCTTCCGTGAACTGAAACGTGGCTTTTGCCAGAAACCTCGGCCTGGGCTGCCAAAGGTCTCGGGTGATGTCACGATGCCATCTCCAGCTGCGCGGCCCCGATTTTATGCAATCGATCTTTTCCCTGGCCTTTCGGGACGGTTCCCCTTCCACCGGTCCTCCCGCACCCGGGCACGCCTAATGCATCAGTGCGTCCCCACCGCCTCACCTCCGGGGCCGACACGTGCCCACACCCGTGCACCCCCATCCCTTCCCCAGACCTCGGTCTTGCACCTGGTCCCCTCTCTTGCCTGTTTGCCCTGGGTTCAGTTTCCCCCAAGGCTCGGCCATGCGCACCTATAACCCTCGGTCACCCCATGCTCAGAGTACACGCTCTGTCACCCCAGCCCATCTGGGGGCTCCGGCTGAGTCCCTGCTGCCTCCCACACCCCGGCCTTTGCCACCCCCGGTCCCGGGTCTCCTCGCTGCCATTCCTGGGGCCTGAGTGGCGGTTGTGTGACTCAGGTCTCATGAAACATCACTTCCTTGGGGGCGGTCCCTCAAAGAGGCGATGGCCTGAGGGATCCCAGCCGTCCCTCCAGGCCGTGCACTCTTCATCAGTGCCTGTTCTTCTCTCCCTGTCCACCTGCTCTCAGAGGTGGACTCAGAGCCCGTGCAGACTGGGTCGGGGGCCCCCACATGCACCCCAGTGCTCAGAGCAGTACTGGCCTCTGGGTGCTGCTCAGTCAGGGCTGCTGTGTATGTGTGTGGGGGGGTGATGGGAACAGCTGAACACTCCTCTCGTGACCTGGGCTCTCCCCTGGGACCCCAAGGCTCGCAGCCAGGCCTCTCCTGAGCTCCCGTCGTGCTCCTGACCCCTTCTGGGCGGCACAACATCTCGCTGGGCACTAAAGGTCCCCTCGGCCTGGCTGCTGCTCTCACGGCCCCTCCGGCCTCTTTCCTCCTCGCGCTCCTGGACCCGGGCACTGTCACCGCCCACGGGCCACACCGGGCGCTCCATGCCGCGTCCACTCATGCCCCACTGCTCACTGGGAGCGGCTGGATGCCGGGTTTCCACACGGATGACACAGTCCTGAACCCAGAAGCACAAACTGAAACACCTTTCTAGCAAGTTCCCAGGACTCCCAGGGGAACGGACAGCTGGCTGTGGCACTGGGATGGGAGGAGAGAGGACATGGGTGCTGGGGGGGGGGTGTGGAGGGGCTCTGGCTCAGACCTGGGAGTCCCTCTGTCTGTCCCTGCCTCTGTCCCTGGCCCCGTCCACAGGAGGGGGCCCCGGCCTCCGCCCGCAGCCCAGCCCCGGCAGCCTGGGTGTAGACAGGCGGCCCGGAACCTGGTGGCAGAGATGGCCCACCCTCCTCACACCCTCCACCTGGCCTCGCGGAGGCTTCCACCACAGACCGCGTCTTCGCCTGGAAGAACCTCACCTTCCTCCCCGGCAGCAGGGGTTAGTCACGCCGGCTTCAAACACGGCCCCAAATGTCACCCCTCTTTGAACAGTGCCCCTCTTCCTGGCCCACCCGTGCCCGCCCTGAGCGGGCATGCCCGAGGTCTCCCCACCCGCTGCAGGGGTGAGACCTGCTCCCCGCGGGGAGCCAAGTCAGCCAGTACAGCCCCGCCCCAGAGAAGGAGGCTCATCCAGCGTCCGGCCTCGGTTTCCTCATCTGGCCTGGGCACGGTTTGTCCCCCAGGCGGGGGCCTGGGTTCTGCAAGGGATCAGACGCTACTGCCACCTGCTGGCCGTCTACCCCTGGGGCAGGCCGGGCTCCCGCGCACACCGGTCCTGTTCTTGGGGTGGTGCGACCGGACACTCGCGTTCCTCAGTGCCGGAGGAGCGCCTGGATCTGGGGGTGCCGGCAGCACGGGTCTGCCGTCTGGACTCAGAGGGGCCCAGAGGAGCAGGGGGACACATCGGCAGCCCCCACAGCCGTCCAGCCTGGGCTCCGAGGTCCGAAGCAGCCAGGGGTAGGTAGGGGCGACGCCAAACCTTCAACGGCATTCAGTGTCACTTAGGCCGCAAGGAAGACGCTTTACAAATGTGTAAGATTCAAGGCAGGCCAGGCCGGCAACACGCTGCCTTGTTTCCCTCTCCCCGGGACCCTGGGATGGTTTACGAACGACACACGCAGGCCGCCAATCGCTCATTTCTGGAAGGTCAGTCCGTGTCTCCTCATCGAGCCTGTTACCCCGGAAAGTAACGGCTGCTTTCTTGTTCTCTGAGCCTCCCAGCCACCATCCCCTTAAATGCGGGGATCAGGGTCCCGTCCCAAGCCGGGACCTGCGGGCAGCCGGGTCACAAGTTCTGAAAGAGCAGCCGCCAGGAAGTCACATCGCGTCTGTGCACCTCCTGGCCGGGACTGAACCTTTGACCGGAAGCTCTCGCGTCTCCGGCACGGGTCCGCTCGCTTGCTTTTCTCTCCTGTCCTTCCCGGCGCGTCATGACCAGGAGCTTCTGGAGATGCTCCCTGACCCCCGTGCGGAATTGCCTCCCCAGGGCCAAGCCTTGTTCCTTTTCTCCATCTCCAAATTGGAGCAGGGCTTAGATGGCACTGAATCTGGCGTCCAGGGACACGCGAGGCAGCCAGCGGAGGGTTTATGTGAGCGTTCCCTGGTCTTCCTGCGGGAAATGGGCGGGAGGGACTCCCAGAAATCATGGGGCTCCAGGTTGAAACCCTGAAAGGAAAAAAGAGTCGAAGACGGGCCTGAGCCTCTGAGGAAGGGACGTTCCTCTGCGGCGAAGTCTTGTCCGGGGACCCCACTTTGACCTCTGCAGGGCAGGCTCAGGGGATACCTGGGCAGACCACCAGGGGAGAGCCATTCCTTCATTCCTTCATTCTCGTACTCATCAGATAGTTACTGAGCGTCTACTGCCGAGGGCAATGCCAGGTGCTGGGAGTGGGAAGTTGACAGGAGACCACTCGGTTTCTGTTCTCGAAGAGCGTAGAGCCTCCCGAGGGAGACGCGGATTGATCACAACATCCCCGAAGTGATTGTGTCATCACCCTGAGAATGCGACCAAGGAAGATGGCATCCTACACGAGAGCCCAAAACGAAGGGGCTCTCTGCGACCAGGGGGTCCACCAGGCCTCCCGAAGAAGGGACCTTCGCGCGATGGAAGCATGGGTGAGAGTTAGAGGCAGAGAGTGGGGAGAACGCCCCCAGGAGAAGGAACAGAGGCTCTCCGTCCCCTAGGCAGACGGACAGAGGTCTCTTTGAGGATCTGAAAGAAGGGGTGAGTGGGTGCAGGCGGTACTAAGCTGGGTGTCTCCCACCTGATCCCTGGGGGGGGGTGGGGCAGGGGTGGCACAGCAGGGCTGGGTGACTCCTTCCCCAGGGGAGCCCGGCGGACAGCTGCATGCACTGCGGCCCCTTCCCATGCTCGTGGAGAATCAGATAAGCCAACGGGGACGTGTTCCTAGAACGGCATTCGGGCTGCAGTTAGCACTCAATGAGCTTTTGTTGAACGCATGGACGGGAGAGTGCTCTGTCCCGACCTTGGAAGGCGACCTCCAGGGACGCTCCCAGTTCCTGCTGAGTTTTTCCCTCACCCACTTTGTCCCTGGGATGGATGAGAATGCTTTTGGGTTGCTCAAGTCCAAGGGTATCTCTTGAGCTATTGTCTCCAGGGAGCATTAGGAAACGAGACAGAGGGGAAAGGCACGTTGGTCCCCCGTCATGTTCTTTCGATCTGGTTTTGTGTTCTATACTTGCTCCTCCTTGCCGAACACTAGCCCTCTTCCCGTCAGAGAAGAGTAAGATTTTAGGTCTACACTGGAGAAACTTAACTCAGATAGTGATCTTCCCCGTGCTCCCTTTGGACGTGCGGTGCCCCTGGAACCATTCCTCACAGCGTCAAGGCCAACAGGGCGTTCATGGCTCCTGGCTGAGACTCACTGCTGTGGGCATGTTTCCTGTGGGACGTTTGCGAGGGTCGGGTCACGAATTCGACAGTCATTCGAGGACGTCTCCAATCTCCACCTGTTCTACTTTCACTTTTGAAGACGGTACGTGAGAACAGAGGGTGCCAGAGGGGAGCGTCCATGAGCTGAAGAAAAAAACCCATCTTAAGATCTCACGGATGGCTCTTCAAAGTATGGATGTAGGCTGAGGTCTTGCAGGCCCCGGAGCTGTGTTCCAAGCGCTGCTCCGCTAACCTCCAGGGGAAAGAATGATACAGACACGGCGTATTGCACTCTTGGGGCAGGTTTCGAAATACGGGCGCGGATTCCACCGAAAGCGGCGTGTGTGCACGCCCTCTCGCAACGTGACTTTGTGGTGTCTATTTCCCACCTCTGGAAGCTGGAGCCTCCCGTGACGGACGATAATAACGGATACTGAGGTGCACGGCAGTGGGATTTTGCAAGCCCCAGAGGCTAGGCCTGGGGAGAGCTTGTGATGTTTGCTTTGACCTCTTGAAACTCTGCTCCGGGACCACCGGGTAAGAACGCCTGTCTCATCCTCTGGAGCATGTGTGGTCACATTCGAGAAGACGGAGGCCGACACCGACTGCCAGACGTGTGACCCCCGGTGCCACTGACCTTGCAGCTGGATGGGCTGAGGCCGAACAGCGGAGAAAGCACAGCCCCGCCGGTGCTCCAGACAGTCCACACAGCCTTGAGCTGTGACGACCTGCGACCTGTCGTTGTCTGAAGCCGCTCAGTCTCAGAGTGGTTTGTTATGCATCGGTAAGCCACTTAGACATCCTCCTTTTCACACCCCGTCCCCCTTTCCGCCACCATCTTATTCGAGCCCCACAGTGACCCTGGGGGTTCTTTTTCCATTTTACAGACAAGGAAACAGAGCCTCACAGAGAGGCCTCGAAGCCATGAAGTAGCAGAGCAAGAGTTTGCACTCATGTCCGGGAGGCCCTGACGACTCTTTCCTCGCTGCGCTCGCTTGTCACAAACCACGGACTTGGTCTTGTGTTGGCTTTACCGAGCAGGCACACGGGGCCAGAAGCTATTGGGACTGAGACCCACACCCTTGGCTCTCTGCAAAGCTAGCACAACCCTGAGGCGTCAGAAAAGCAGTGGGGCAGGGGGGGCGCCTGGGTGACCCTGTCAGTTAAGCGTCCAAATTCGGCTCAGGTCACGGTCTCACAGTTTGTGCGATTAAACCCTGCATCAGGATCCATGCCGGCAGTGCAGAGCCTGCTTGGAATTCTCTCTCTCTCTCCCCCTCTCTTTCTGCCGCTTCCCTGCATGCACTCTCTCTCTCTCTCTCCCTCTCAAAAATAAACTTAAAAAAAAAAAGAAAAAAAGGAAAGCACCGGTGGTGTTTGAATTAGTTGTGTACTGCTGTGTAACAACCATTCCCCAAATCGGACGGCTTAAAGACAACCAAGGGAGGCTTAAATCTGCAGTGGTGTTGTCGGCCGAGGTGGGAGCGTGCCCTCTCCCCGCACGTGGCTGGTGGGAAGAGGCTTCCATCCGTCACGGGGTGGCTCACGACATGGAAGCTTGCTTTTCTGGGGCTGGGGGAGGATGGGGGTGAGGAGGAAGGGAGGAAGAGGAAGAGAAGTCAGCGTCTTTTATAACTTGATCTCGGAAGCACTACACCACATTGTGGTGCAGATTACAGATCCTTGGTGCCTGTTGCCATGTGGGGGATACAGCATGGGGTGCTCCAGGGTTCCTGGAAGGGCCGCCTACCCCAAGTCCCAACAGCCCGCTGTGCGCCAGCCACACCGCCACACCCTGCCCATTCCTTCACAGGAGGAGGGGGTCAGCAAAGATGTTCCCAACACTTTCAGGACGTCTGGTGGTCTCCGTCCCCATCGGAACTACTTCTGCCTGATACACAGAGACGGCTTACGGGCTCTCCAAGGAGGAAAGCTCTATCCCTGAAGAAGGAACACACATGAAGGCGTAACTGACAATTCACAGCAAAGATAAAAAATATTTATGTCACTCGGCTTCATCAAATGACATCCTGGAAAATGTCCACAGGTTTCTGAATGTCTGCGACTGTCTGCCAGCCTCGAAGGATTGTAACTTTTCCCAAAGGGAAGTGAAGTTGCGATTGAGGATGGACGATCCGGCAATTCTAGAATCACGAGTCTTTCTTCACCAGGGTGTTGGCCCTCCCGGCAGCGTCCCTGCCTTCACCGGGACCATCGGAACTCCCGATTACAATCACAGCCTGGCCCTGTGCCCGCGGCCACCCTGAGGAAATCTGGGCGATAGAGGGAAACGGTCCCCGTCCCTCCGCTCAAAGCTCCCGGAGGAGGGCTAAACACAGGACCTGGGTCTCCGGGTCTCAGGAACATTCGCAGGGCAGCCAGGGAGGGGTCCGGAGGCCGGGAAGACCATCGAGCATTGGGTCACTAACGCTGAACACCTGCCAGAGAAGGCGCGTGTGCTTAGCAACGGAGCCGGAGTTGTACACTGAAATCTGCCGATCAACAAGGCGACAGGCCCCACGACCACACAGGATGGGCGTATATGCTTTGCCTAGAATCTAGGATGAAATTATAACAGAATTTCGGGTACAGAAGAACAATGATTAAACACTGTGAAAACAAGGAGTTTCTCCATTAAAAAAAATGTACGGGGGCACCTGGGTGGCTCAGCCGGTTAAGTGTCCAACTTCAGCTCAGGTCATGATCTCACGGTTCATGAGTTCGAGTCCCCCTTCAGGCTTTATGCTGACAGCTCAGATTCTGTGTCTCCCACTCTCTCTGCTCCTCCCCCCTTGCACTCCATCTCTCTCTGTCTCAAAAATAAATAAAACATTAAAAAAATTTAAATAAATAAGTAAAATGTGTTAAAATACCCATAACATGAAATTACTATTCCAACCATTTTTAAGTGTGCGTTTCTGTGGCGTTAAGTACATTCGCATTGTTGCACAACCGTCTCCACCTTCCAGTTGCAGGACGTTTTTTTCCCAAACCGAGACCCTGTCCCCGTGAACACTACCTCCCCACCCCCTCCTCCTGCCCCTGGTGCCCACCATGCTCCTTTCTGTCCCTCAGGATGGGACCACTCTAAGCAGCTCATACAATGGGAACATACAGTATCTGTCTTTCCGTGACTGGCTCCCATCACTAACGTAAGTCTGGATTCCTCCATGTTGTAGCAGGTGTCAGGATTTCCTTCCTACTTTGTAAGGCTGGTTCATATTTCCACTGTGTGTAGAGACCACATCTGTTTATCCATTCATCCGAGAGAGAGAGAGACAGTAGGGGAGGGACAGAGAGAGAGGGAGAGAGAGAATCCCAAGCAGGTTCTGCACTGTCAGCACAGAGTCCAACTCAGGGCTCGAACTCACGAACCGTGAGATCACAACCTGAGCCGAGATCAAGAGACAGAAGCTGAGTTTCCCAGGCGGCCCTCTAAGTTTTTTATTTTATTATATTTTTAATAATAATATGTTGCCTTTGAATTTTTTAACGTTTATTTATTTTTGAGAGAGAGAGAGAGACAGAGTGTGAGCAGGGGAGGGGCAGAGAGAGAGAGGTAGACACAGAATCCGAAGCAGGCTCCAGGCTCTGAGCTGTCAGCACAGAGCCCGATACAGGGCTTGAACTCACGAATCCTGACATCATGACCTGAGCCGAAGTCGAATGCTTAACTGACTAAGCCACCCAGGCGCCCCTGTGTTTAATTTTTTTAGAAGTGCTGTGCTGTTTTCCTGAGCAGCTGTTCCATTTCACAGACCCACTAGCAGTGAAAAGATTCTAATTTCTCCACATCATTTTATTTATTTTATTTTATGTCATTTTATTTTATTTATAAATGAATACATAAATCTATAAATAAATGTATAAATAGATATAAATATAATATTTTATAAGAAATATGAAATAAAGTTTTATTTCATTTTATTTTATTTTTGTTATTTCGGCCATCCTCACGAGTGTGTATCTTCTATGCTCTATAGAACAGAAAACCAAGACTTCAAAATTTAAACAGTTTGCTTAAGACGGCGCAGCTCATCAGGGGCAGAGCTGGGAGCTGTATTCAGGAGGTTGGAATCCACGGCGCAGGTTTTTCTTCTGTCGTCTTGCCAGGTTAACGGTGTAGAAACTCAGGCCCGCAGGGGCTCCCGCTCTCACGGCACACATCGGGGTGAGGGCGGACCCACAAAAGTGTCTCCATCAGCTACCAGCGAGCCTGCGACTAGTTTGGCCCGACGCGAGTCGAGAACCTGGGACAGACGAAATCGTAACTCCTGACCTTTGGTGCAAATGCCAAGGGACCTGCAGGTGGATAATTTTGGAAGCCAACCGAAGAGGTGAATTATTACTTGTCTCAATGCTTCCTGCTTTCGGTTGGGCCTGGAAATGGAAGCGCCGGGCCCTGCCAGGAAGTCTGTGCTCGTGGTTTTACTGGTCAGGGCTAATTTAGGAAGTGCTGGAAACCTCGCAGAAACCCCTTGGGAAATTTCTACCTTGTTTTCCTGCAGAAGAAGTTCCACTCAGTTAAGAAACCTCAGAGATGACATCTGGCCTCCCCGCTGGCTTATCTGGGCTCCGCCTTGCGTTCTTTCCCGGCGCAATTCGGCGTCGGGGGGCACGGCCGTGGGGACCTGGGCTCTGCAGGGGCGGGCGGAGAGCCGGGCACCCTGCTGGCTCTGCAAATGTGCTCCCACGCACCCACGGTCTGACCTGCGGGGCGAGCGTGAGTGTTCCCAGCTCGTCCCGGAAGACCCTGAGACTCCAAGAAGCTCAGAGAACTCATCCGATGTCACTACTGCTAACGAAGAGTCACCCCGTAAAGTGCCAAGATGACGGCGCTTTCTTCATCACCCCTCTCTGTGTCGGAAGCATCACAAATCGTTCCTTTCTGGGAGGACCTGGGAGTTCTTACGAGGAGAGGTCAAAGTTGAAACCCCACCATGCAACCGAACACGTACACGTGGCCTGAAGTTCAAACTCGGGCCCCCGTGAGCTGGCCACGCCTACCCTCTCTGCTCCCACGTGTCGTCTGCTCTAAGACAGGGCACGTAGGCAGAAGGCCCAGCCCTGCGATGATGTATCTGGGCGTCCAGGAGAGGGTTCTAATTATGGGTGAAACGATGAAAGGAAAAGATCTACGCAAATTTGAGGGGAAAGAAAATGTAAGCTTGAACCAGGAAACGAGTCGGCTTTAGAAATGAAACTTCGGGGAGCCCCTGGGTGGCTCAGTCGGTTAAGCATTGGGCCAAGGCGCAGGTCACGATATCGTGAGTTCCAGCCCCGAGTCGGGCTCTGTGCTGACAGCTCAGAGCCTGGAGCCTGCTTCGGATTCTGTGTCTCCCTCTCTCTCTGCCCCTTCCCTGCTCATGCTCAGTCTCTCTCTCTGTCTCTCAAAAATAAATAAACATTAAAAAATTTAAAAAAAAGACATGAAGATTCAGATGGTTGAGAGTCGAGACTGGGGACACAGGGGAGGCAGGCATGAGGGCACTGAGAAGAGACAGGGCCATCTGGAAGGGAGAAGGAGTTCCCCCGGTGAAGGCGAGGGGTCCCGCAGGACTGGACACACCCCCGTGGGCCAGACTGCAAACCCTCCCTGTCTTTCAGGAGTCATCTGACCCTCCTTCATAAAACAGAGAGCGAAGTAGAAAGGTATGCATCCTGCACACCAGCTTCCAATCAGCCATTACTCATTCGTTTATGTAATAAATCTGAGTGTTTCCCATGTTTGGTGAATAACAGATTTCTGCTTTCATGGAACACATAGTTGAGGGAGAAGGATCAAAATCCAGACCGCCGTCTTTTTTCTTGACCCGTGACATCTACCGCAAAATGGTGCCTAGCGATTAGCGGACTTGAACAAACTGATGGATCATTCGAACCGGACCATCATGTCTCATAGACTCAGTTTCCCTGGTGGCAAAACCCTAATCACATCTGGTGATGGGCACTCGGTAAGAGCCCAAGACTGAGAGAGAAAATTCCCACTCCGTTTTTCCTCCTTAAAAATCAGTTGTAATCATCGGGGCACCTGGGTGGCCTCTGACTCTTGACTTCGGCTCAGGTCATGATCTCACAGTTTGTGAGTTTGAGCCTCACATCGGACTCCGCGCGGACAGTGTGGAGGTGGCTTGGGATTCTCTCTCTCTCTCTCTCTCTCTCTCTCTCTCTCTCTCGCTCTGCCCTTACCCTGCTTGTAGTCTCTCTCCCTCTCTCAAAATAAATAAACTTAAAAAATTTAAAGAAAAACTACTGGAATAACTGAGACGTGTGTTCCATGACAAATCAATCCAATTCTGTCACTTTGAAAAATTAACGAGGAAAACTGTTTTAATTCCTCCCAGGATTCTCTCTATTAAAAGGCATCAGAGACACCCGGCAAACTGTTTTCCTATCTCGTGATTCATCTGTGTTCTCGGCTGTTTGGAAATTGTTCGTAAGGGATTCAAACTCAATTTACATATCCAGAAGCATCTTGAGCTAAAAAAAGAAAGTGGAATCAAAACATCACTCTTCTCTGGAAAACAAGGCATGGAGGCTGGTGGAACCCCTCCATTAGTCACGACCCCATTTTGTACGCCCACCCAGCAGGGCATAAGGTCCTGTGTGCCCGCAGAGGGCGGGCAGTGAGTCAGAGCTGCTCTGATCCTGTCACCCACCTGGGTCTGGCTTGCCAGGGTGACTCATCTCTGGGGCCAGCCCTTGGAAATCTCTGCGGGCCCTCCTCCACAGGACGGGTGCTTCCTGTCGCTCTGTCACCAGGCTGTGGGCTTCTTCTGCACAACTCACGGGTCTTGTCGCCTCCTTGGGGCAGGGACCGATGAGCTATTTTTAAAGGGCCATCCGTGGCTGGAGATCCAGATCAGTCTTGGGGGGTGGCTCTCCCTCTATTCTTGGGGGCAAAACAATATGATAGGCTTTACAATGAAGACAGTCAGCGTTTAGTTGGTAATAGTGAGAGAAAGCTGGGAAATCTAAATTCCTGGAGAGAGAGTGCATCTCTGTCCAGGTCGTGGTGATGCTGAGAAGTCGCTTGGTACCCCCTATTCTGTGACTACGGATGGGGGGCCAGGGTGGAGTAGAGTTTGGAGGTCCTGAAGAATAAGGAGAGGGCCCAGCAACATGGTGGCCATGTTGGACCTGAAAGCAAGCACAGGGGTGAGGCTGAGCCATGCAGGGAACCAGAGGAGCTGACACTGGCTTTAAAGTCTCCCGTCTACGTTGCAATCCTCTCATGTTAATCCCTGACCTGAGGAACGTCGTTAGAAAGGACAGTCTTGGGGCACCGGGGTGGCTCAGTCAGTTAAGCATCGATTCTTGGTTTTGGCTCGGGTCACGATCTCACAGTTTCATGAGTTTGAGCCCCACACGGGGCTCTGTGCTGACAGTGAGGAACCTGCTTGGGATTCTCTCTCTCTCCCTCTCTCTGCCCTTCCCCGACTCAAGCTGTCTCTGTTTCTCGCAAAATAAGGAAGAAAGAAAGAAAGAAAGAAAGAAAGAAAGAAAGAAAGAAAGAAAGAAAGAAAGAAAGAAAGAGAGAAAGAAAGAGAGAGGAAGGGAGGGAGGGAGGGAGGAAGGAAAGAAGGAAGGAAGGGAAAGAAAGAAAAAGAAAGAAAGAAAGAAAAAGAAAGGAAGGAAGAGAGGAAGGAAGGAAGGAAGGAAATGGTAGTCTCAAGTTTAGCTGTGCTTTGAAGCTAAGAGGGGCAAACTTGGACAGCGATTCCATGGAAAGCAGACTGGAGACTTCCAGAAGCTGACAGCCCCTGGCAGGGTGGGTCCAAGGGAGGCAGAGGTTTGGAGGTTGGGGCTGGCCCGGTGCTTGCTCAGGGGATGGCGGGAAAGGCAGGGATTTCTGGGGGTGGTCAGGTTAGACTAATTCGCATCAACCTGGTGTCGTCCTAGAGGAAGTCCATGGTGTCCTGAGTTTAAGGTCAATTCATACATAACACTGGTACGGAAGCAGGCTTCAGAGCACGTATCCCTCGAAGGCCAATTCAACCACAAGAGCAGACACACCAGGATACCCGGGGGCGGGGGCGGGGGCCTGAATCAAGGGCAGGGGCGTGTGGCCGAGGACCCTTGGCGAAAGGAGAAGGTCCAGACGAGAACACCTTGGACTGTCTGCAGCTGGAATTAACCCCTACTTGAATATCAACTCTATGGCCTCAGCAAACTGGCCTTTCCACCTAAGTTAATCACCCAGACCTACTGGAGAAATGGAGGGTCCGAATCTTCACCTGATGTGATTGTTAATTACATGCATCAACTTCGCTAGGCTATTGTGGCCAGTTTGGGGTCACATGCCACTCTGGACACGGCTGTGAAGGTGTTTCATTTCGTTTTGCTTGGTTTTTAGATGAGATCAGCATTTAAACCAGTAGACTTGTAGTAAAGATTACCCTCCCCGTGTGGGTGGGCCTCATCTAATCAGTTGAAGGTCCTCAGAGAAAAAGCAGAATCCCTCTAGGAGGAAGGAATTCTGCCTCCAGACTGTATTTGGACTTGAGCTGCAACCTCAGCTCCTCTCCGGGTCACGAGCTTCCTTACCCGCCCTCCCGATTCCAAACTCGCCAGCCTATAAATTCACCTAAGCCAACTCTGTAAAATAAATCTCTCCCTATAGATATGAACGTCCCATTGGTTCTGTTTCTCCAGAGAGCACTGGCTCATACGCCCAATATCCATTACTTTCTCTGGTCTGTCCCTCGTGCCCTTGACTCAGTCTGTGACTGTGCTTTACTCAGTCCTTGTCTCTCCTTGTCCCTCTTACTTATGCTTAAGATGTCCCCTTCCCTATACATCCACCTCGTTGGACACCCTTTCTCGGAGTGTGAGCCACCTGACATAGGCAATGCCCACGTCAAATGATGAGGGGGGGTCGGAGCTCCAAGCTCGACTCTGCCATGAACTAGCACATGGCCTTGGGCATGCCAACACTCAAAAACTCACTTTCTCTACAAGATGAGAAGCCGGGACCAAATCACAGGTGGTCAACGTGGGTTCCTGAATCTTGGAACTTGTGTAGGAATTTTGTGTGGTTTCCAGATTTTTCCAGGGAGGACATTCAGGGTTTCATCACAGTAGAACCATCGGAACAAATAATCCAAAGAAATAGAAACAGCCGTTTTCCACAATTATAGGATCCAGTGATAGGCACTAAGTTCCAGGAAAATGAAACTTTCAGCAATGTGTGTGTGCACGCGTAGAGTTAACTCATGCTATTTCGAAATTTTGAAGATGCTGAATGAATAAGAATTTAAACCGATGACAGTAAGAAGTGTTGGGGATAGGGGACGCCTCCGTGGCTTCATCGGGGATAGGGGACGCCTCGGTGGCTTCGTCGGTTGCGTGTCCGACTCTTGATTTCAGCTGAAGTCATGATCTCATGGTTGGTAGGTTCAAGCCCCATATCAGGCTCCATGCTGACAACACGGAGGTTGCTTGGGATTCTCTCTCCTCTTTCTCTACCACCACCCCCCCCATCTCAAGCTCGTGCTCTCTCTCTCTCTCTCTCTCTCTCTCTCTCTCTCAAAATAAACTTAAAAAAAAAAGGAAGTGTTGGGGGCAATACTTTAAAAGCTGTGATTTAAAACTCACGAGACATGCAATACATGATAATAGAACAGTCCCAAAGATGGCTGGATGCTAATTCCTGGAACCCGTGAGCATGATTCATTCCCAAGGCCAAAGGAGAGATTAGAGACCATAACAATGGTTGCTAATCAGTGATATATTTTTTTTAAGTTTACTTATTTATTTTGAGAGAGAGAGAGAGAGAGAGAGCACAAGCTTGAGTGGGGGAGGGGCAGAAAGAGGAGGGAGAGAATCCCAAGCAGGCTCCGTGCTGACAGCACAGAGCCCAGCATGGGGTTCAATCTCACAAACCGCGAGATCGTGACTTGAGCCGAAATCAAGAGTTGGAAGCTTAACCGACTGAGCCCCCTGGCGCCCTGCTAATCAGTGATCTGAAATAGGGAGCCTAACCCCAGACGGAATCACGTTTTCTGGGCAGAGGCAGGAGACGGCCCAGAAGAGGAAGTTGGAGAGAGAGCTGACGTATGCCTTGACCCTCGCCGATGCAGGCGCCTGGAAATCGTGAGCAGGAATCGGGCAGCCTCTGGGAACGAAGCCGGGCCCCGCTGACAGCCCGCAAGAAACCGGGAACCTCCATCCTACTTCCACAAAAAACCAAACTCTGCTGGCACCCTGAATGAGTTGAAGGCAAATTCTCCCCCAGGAACCTCCAGAAAGCCCGGTGCA
The DNA here is from genome assembly GCA_030068075.1 of Paguma larvata. Taxonomy (NCBI): domain Eukaryota; kingdom Metazoa; phylum Chordata; class Mammalia; order Carnivora; family Viverridae; genus Paguma; species Paguma larvata. The sequence continues at coordinate 6,294,715 of CM057834.1, forward strand.
GGTGACACCTTGATTTTGGCCTTGGCGGGGGCACCTAAGCAGAGAAAACCAGGAGGAGTCTGTTTCAGTCCGTCCAGGAGACCCCCGCCCACCCCCTCCCCAGGAGCGGTCTACCCAGGGCGCCGAGGAGCTCTGGCCGCAATCCGAAGGGCACGCTCTGTCCTTATCTAATAGCGTGTCGACGGTGCTTGGCACCACGTCCGCATGGAAGCTGCCTCCTCGGCAGGCCTCTGTGGACCCTCACGCCCATGCCTTGCCTCCTGCCTCAGATTCCTTTCCATGCTCTGTGTCCACACGGACACGGCGTTGGCCCCGACATCTCTGATCTGGGTCTCTCTCTACCACACCTGCTCTCACCCTCGTCCACCTCCAGGGTCCCAACACCATGCTGGTGTCCGTGCTCCCAGTTCTGATGGGCCAGATCTGGGCTCTCCCTGAAGTCCCGGCTCACGCTCCCCCCGCACACCTGGGATGTGTGTCGGGACGCTTCCTGGGCGTCTCCATTTATCGCGGCCGCAGAGGAGCCCTCCGATCTCAGCTGCAGGGAGCGGACCTTCCGGTGTCGAGAAATAGCTCCGCCGAGGCGCTCAGGCCATAAACAGGCATCGTTCTTTCTTCTTTCCTTCTCTCCTTGAATTTGTAGCGCCTCCATGGAGATACAATTCCCTACCCTATAATGCACTGATTTCGAGTATACTCACAGCTGTGCAACCACCAGCTCCGTCTAAGTTTAAAATATTTTCGTCACCCCAAAAATTAACTTCGTGCCTACGGGTGATCGCTCACTTCTGCTCTCCTCCCCTGGCCCCCAGCCACCAGTAACCCACTGCACGTTTCTATGGATTTGCCTGTTTCTGCACATTTTATAAAACTAGAATCACATAACGCGTGGCCTTTGTGTCTGGTTTCTTTATAGATACATATAAATGTATATATAAAAATATATAATATATATATTACATATTTATATATATTAATGTTTCTTTACTTTTTAGAGAGAGAAAGAGTGCAAGCCAGGAAAGGGCAGAGAGAGAGGGAGACGCGAAATCCAAAGTAGGCTCCAGACTCCGAACTGTGAGCACAGAGCGGAGCTCAAACCCGCAAAATGTGAGATCATGACCTGAGCCGAAGTCGGACGCTTAACCGACTGAGCTACTCAGGTGCCCGTATTTATATATATATATATTTTTTTTTTTAAACGTTTATTTATTTTTGAGAGACATAGAGACAGAGCGTGAGCAGGAGGAGGGCAGAGAGAGAGGGAGACGCAGAATCCGAAGCAGGCTCCAGGCTCTGAGCTGTCAGCACAGAGCCCGACGCGGGGCTCGAACTCAGACTGTGAGATCATGACCTGAGCCGAAGTCGGCCGCTTAACCGACTGAGCCACCCAGGCGCCCCTATATATATTTTTATCTGAGAGAGAAAGGCAGAAAATCTTAAGTAGGCTTCACGCTCAGCAGGGACCCCGACGCGGGGCTCGATCTCACAACCGTGAGATCATGCCCTGAGCTGCAATCGAGTTGGACGCTCAACCGACTGAGCCACGAGGGTGCCCCCGGCTCCCTTCACTGAGCATCGTGTTTCTGAGGTTCATCCGTGTATTGGAGCTTCATTCCTTTTATGGCCAAATAAATACCCCATCACGTGGGTAGACCACACTCAGTTATCCGTTCATCAGCAGGTGGACATGTGGGTTTTTCAAATAGTTTTTGGCTGCTGCGAATTGCGCCGCTGCGAATATTTGTGTTACAAGCTTTCGTGGCGCGTATGTTTTCATTCCTCCTGGCTACATACGGAGGAGGGCGTTGCTGGCTCGTGTCGTGACACTGTGCTTAACCATTTGAGGAACAGCCGGACCGTTTTCTAAAATGTTAGCTCGACTTTACTTTCCCGCCAGCAGTATCCGGTGGTTCCAACTTCCCTGCGTCCTTGCCGGTATTTGTTACTGTGTGTCTTCTGATTCTAGCTGTGCTCTCGGCGGGACGGCTTTGGGGTGCGTTTTGAACTGGACGCTCGTGCCCGGCCCCCACTCCGAATTCTTGGGTTGAAATCCTAACCCCCAACGCGATGGTGTTAGGAGGCGAGGTCATGAATGGGGCTAGTGCCCTTATAAATTATGAGTCCCCAGAGAGTGTCCCGGCTCTCTCTCTGTGATGTGAGGACACGGTGAGAAGACAGATCTCAGAGAGAGAGAGAGAGAGAGAATGAGAATCCCGAGCAGGCTCCACGTTGACAGCACAGAGCCCGACGCGGGGCTCGATCTCACAAACCACGAGATCATGCTCTAAGCTGAGTCGATCACTTAGCGGACGGAGCCACAGAAAGCCGGTGCTCTTAAACTTTCTATATCGTGCGAGGGAAGATCTGTGGGCATTGTAAAAAGCTAAGCAAAGACCGAATCCTGAGCTGCATTTCGCATTTCTCTGCCCTGAGGACGCCCTGCCCCCGCTTGCTGCGTGGCTTGAAGTCCAGCCTTGACCTCCGGGCCCCCTCCCTCTGTGGTGGGCCGTGTACATTAGGCACGGGTTCCAGGGCCCCTTGTCCTGTGCCTGCCCCATTCTCCGTGGAATGGCCGCAGCTTTGCTCTCGACAAAGAGGCCAGCCTGAAAATCGGGGAGATGATCACGGTCTTTATTGTCTGAAATCTACGCGAAATGATACCTTCTCACCAGGCGCCGCTATTTACGTGGAGGGGCCGCGTCGAGGCTCAATGAGACGAGAAGCGAGCACCGTCTCACTTCTCACATTACAGGCTGCTTTGGGAATAGTTTGTCAAATTGTATTTACGGTTAGACAGGTTCACGCGGTGCCTTTAGAGTTACCCGTCCGGAACTATATTGGAAATGGAAGGCGAGGGAGCAAAAGAGTAATCAAGGGTCAATTAAGGCTCCAGGGAAGAGAGGAGGGAAAACAAAATCGGAAAGAATGTGAAAAGGAATCAGAATCTTTTTTATGACCAATTTAAAATCTCAAGGGGAAGCAGGGTGCGAGAGAAAGCCTCTCCGTCAGCAAGGGGAGAAAGCAGACTCGGAATGCGGTCATGTAGCCTGACTCACGCCGCACGTGCGGTGAGGCCGGTGTTAGCATCCCGATTTCACAGGTGGTGACGGTGGGGCTGGGGGGCTTAAGTCATCCTCGCAGATTTGCCCAGAAGTCCCTGATGAGCCGGTCCTTGAGCCTATGGCCTCCAGCTCCTAGGCTCTGCTGTTTCCACCGGGCCGCTGCCTCCCACGTGGAGGATAAGAATGGAACCGTTTTGGCCAAAAACTGGTCCTTCCTGGGTCTGTCTTCTCAGCAAGTCGTTTGGGAGCTCCAAGGAGCCCCGGGGCCCTAAAGCTCGTGGGACTCCCGTAGAGACCCGGAGAGGGGTGGCCAAATCATTCGGAGAGAGCTCGCTCTTCCAGCCCAGGTTTCCGGCAGCAGGCAGAGGGAGGCAGGCAGAGGCAGGGGCCGTCAGCAACCCCGGTGGGAAGCTGGCTACTGGCTGCTGGCAGTGGCCCGAGGAACAGGCAGGTGGCTTATGGGGGGAGGGGCGAGAGCTAGGACACAACGGGTGTTAGACGTGCCGGTTACCAGTCTAGGAGGAGACAGAGCTACGTGTTACCAGGCAGGAGGGCTCACGCGCAATTAGGGAATTCTCCTCTGCAAGATGGTAACTCCCTCCCAGCTCTAGGAAGATCAAGGGCAACTAGTTAGCCTAGCCCGGGCAATTTCCGGGTCTTTCCCGGGCTGGACCAATCACACTTGATCACACTGGCGGAGGGCTTTCCAGTTATGAAGTGCTCTCACGCCCTCCCTGGGGTCCAGTCCTGTAAGTCGTTGCTGGGAGACCCATTTTACCAAGGAGAAAACGGAGCCTCCCTCCCCCCGAAGGCGACCCCACTGCTAAGTGAGGGGGTGTAATTCCAGAGTGCTTCTGTACTACCCCCTTGCACCCTTTCCCATCTCATGCATGTGTGTTTCCAGACCTTAGTGAGACTTCTTTGCAAGTAAAATGCCTCCCCAGTCCCCAGCGTCCCAGCGTGGGGTCTGTTGAGGGAGCTGTACGCTCTGACACGTGGTGAGTGGGGAGTTGGAAAGAGGAGACGGCACTGGCTCGGATCTTCCCCAGAAGAAGGTGCTCACCGTTCTGTGTTGCCACTTCGCACCCTGACCAAACGGTGCCGTATTAGCGCCGTCACGAAACAGAGTCGCGAGGGCGGCTCACAGATTTCACAGCGGGTTTTCTGCACGGCCCTGATGCACGTGTTGCATCTCTTTCCTGAGCCCCTGGGGCACGCCTGACTCGTGTCCCCAATAGTGCGCTTAGCTCCACAGCAGCCCTGACAGCGCGGGGGCCTGTGCCCCCGCTTTATAAATAAGCCCGAATGCCGAGAGGTTGAGTGTTGCGCAGGTGCGTGCGGTGTGGCGAACGGCCGGCTGGCCCAGCGTCTACAGCGAGTGCTCGCTCCACCTTTGGAGAGAGAAGGAAAGGCAGACCTTTGGGAGGAGTTACCCCTCCCTCTTTGGGAGAAAGCTATTTGTTCCTGTGGGGTGACTGGGATCTCTGTGCTGGGACAGGGTTCTCTGCCTCCACCCTATTTTCCTACCGGGGCCGTGTCCGGGCTACAGCCACGAGGCAATGGGACAGAGACCTGGCCTCCCTGCCATGAAGAATTAGCTTATATTTATTGAGAACATACCATTTTCTTAGATCATGTTCTTTACTTCTCAGGATCAATGTGATTATTGCTCCCATTTCGCAGACCAGGAAACCAAGACTTTCGAGGATTAAGAACATGCTTCCGGGGTCCCCGGGGGGCTCAGTCAGTTGCGCGTCCGACTCTTGATTTTGGCTCAGGTCATGATCTCACGGTTCGTGGGTTCGAGCTCCCCGAATCGGGCCCTGCAATGACAACTCAGAGCCTGCTTGGAATTCTGTCTCCTCTCTCTCTGCCCTCCCTGCACCTCTCTCTCAAAAATAAATAAACGTTAGGGGGGGAAAAAAAGGAGTGGGTGATGTGATCCAAGTTTTTTTCCGAAGGATCACTGGTCTCAGGGTCCAGCAGGGACAAACAGGCACCTCTCCACCTGTCATGTCGGTAACATCGGTCGGCCGGCATTGGGTTTTGGCAGGAGCCGTGCTGGGCTGCGGGCACCGGAATCTGGAAGCCGAATTCCCGCTGACTACAGAAGTCCATGAACTCCACGCACTCGTAGCGTGTAGGGGGCGAGGGCTAGTGTTTCCTGAGAGCTTTCTCGCCGCAGCTCCTTACGTGAGACGTTGCGAGGACCCCTCGTCGCGCCCGATCTCACGACTGTCCCTCGGCGACCCTGGATGTTAGCTGCGTTTGGCCAACGTCCGCCTCACGGATTGGGTCCAGACGTGGAGAGTCTGGTCGGCGAAACTTCCTCCCCCGGAGTTTCACTACGAGGAAGACACCCGAGCGAGTGTCTGTGTGGGTCCGACATGCTGGTGGGCTGGCACGTCGCCTGAGAGGCTAGGGTATTTTAATAGGCATGTATTGTTTCCTGGATGATGGGAGACGGAAGGTCTGAGATGAGCAAGGTCATCTCCGGCACCTTCTCTCAAAGAGGAGGTAGGTGTTTGTGCGTAAACAGCAGGGGAGAGCGTGGGGCAGCAGGGCCAGGGAGGAACTGAGAAACGCCTTTCTAGCTTCTAAGCCATGGCCGCCCCCGCTGGTGGCTGGGAGCAAGGACCCCTTGAAGATCTTAGCGACCGGGCCTTTGAAGATCTGTAGGCATTGTAGACCCATCGCACGGTTAGACCCTAATTCCTCCAAGATTTTAAGAATTCTCTCTCCCCACAGCCATCGGAAGGGAAGTCGTCGCTCTTATGAATGCGACACCCTCCCGATCAGGCCGTGGGGCTTTGCCAGCTGAGGGTCCGTATTCTCTTTCCCTCTTAAGACAAGAGATTACAGACGCAGGTATGACTGGTATTAGTATCAGCCTGGAGGATGAAAGATCGTGGCATTTGAATAATTTTCGAGCTACCAAACGGAATTTATTTAGGCTAGTTTAAAGGCTAATTGATACGATTTCAATTTCAAATGGAAACGCTACTTACAATGCATTGTCATTCATCTTAATGGGTGTTAATGTTGAAACATAATTTGAGACTCTCTGAATAAGAGCATCGTTAACCCCGTTATTGCTGATGAATGCACGGAGGTGTTCAAACACGGATGCTTGTCCAGTGTGATGGGACGCACAGCCTAGCATCTCCGACCGCAAGAGTTTCTGGAAGGAGAAGGAGCCATCCAAATACGTAGGCATCTCGCCCTTGGATGCTGAGGAAATAAACAAGAAAACACACGAAGTGCCTAGCATCGTGCCTGGAACACGGAAGTATCCAATACATAGCTTCTGCTTCTTCAGCGGAGTGTAATTTTTAGTTTATACAAAGCTATATTTATTGGCTTTTCCGAAAGTTATATTTATTTACTGTTCCAGAGCCTCTTGGTGATTCCCACTGGATCTAGAATATATACGAAGCCACACAGAGTGTCTTAGGATACATATTAATTGCAATTGTCACAAGCTATTGCATCTTCTGTACGTGACAGGCGCTCGCCAACCTTTCTCACCCAGAAAAGCGTTTTTCCTCCCTACGACCCTATGGGCTGGGTTTCATGATGCCATTTTACATATGAGGAGTTTCTTTTCTTTTCGATCGAACTATAGCTGACGCCCAACGTTATAGTTTCAGGCGCACAGCACAGTGATTCGACAAGTCTCTACATACCGAAAGCTCCAATGCGAATTACAGTGCTCTCGGCCACATTCTCTAGGCTATAGTTTGACACTGAGGCTTAAAGGTGTTCAAAAGTCCCCGAAGTCACACCAGGGGCGTGTTGAGCGGCAGGGCTGAAATTTCATCTGACGCCGTGGCCTGTGCTCTTGACAATGACACTCCCAGGCACCCGGAAGGATTCCCAGGGACGGCAGGTGGACCGATTTCTGCCTCTGGTCCAGGAACAGAGGCGCAAGCGTTTTCACGAGAGAAAAGTGAGTTCATCCGGGCTCGCTCTCTGTCGGACAACCACCGCCTTCTCACTTCCCCTTGCCTCGGGCCTCCTCCACCCCAGGGGCCCAAAGCCCACCAACCGTGACCATTTCCCTGAACTGACTCCCCACTGCTTCCTCACTGTCCGCCCTCTGGGACGGTTCCACCTCTGCCAACGGCTCTCACCGGGCAAGTTCTGAAGGATTCCTGAGGACGCAAATGGTAGGGTTTATCTTTCTAGAGTGTTTCGGAAAGTCTCTTCTGACAGCAAGGGCCACAAGGCATGGGTATCTGACCCTCACCCCCTGGCGTCTTCTCACGCGGGGTGGTGGAAGTGGCATTCAATGCCCCCTAGTGTAGGCTAACCACTGAACCTGCGGTTCTCAAGTGCACGTTACACAGCACGGCTCCCAGCTCTGGGCACATGCTCATGGAAAGATTCGGCCTCTGATACGGAGGAGACGACTCCAGTGGAGAACAGAAGTGCAGGTATAAACAATACAACGATAATTACCGTGATAACAATATGGAGTCTTTACTGAGCACCAACGGGTAGGTGTTGAATGCGTGGCTTCGGTCAGGCCTCACAGTGAACCCTACAAAGTGCCTACTGTTATTGTACCATCTGAAAGGTGGGGAAAGCTGAGGTCTAGATAGGCGACCTGACTTCCTCCGTATCATTTGGCTGTCAGGTGATAGGGTCGGGATGTGTATCTCGTTAGTCTGACTGCAGAGCATGAGCCTTTAATGGCTCCAGGGTGGTTGGGGGACCGAGGGCGAGTACAAAGGGACAAATCAGAGGAGGCTGCACGGAGGAGGCAGCATTTGACTGAACCCTTAAAGCGTGAGGGAGAACTCACGAAGGGAAGAAGAAGAGATGAAAATTCCCAGCTGAAGAAATAAGGGTGCACTAAAGCCTGAAGGTCAAGGTCATCTCGTGTTTTGGGAACCTCGTGTGGTGTTACCCAAGTGAACTTCCCGGTAAGGGGTGGGGCAGTAAGACAGGGAGAGAAGGGGAAGTGTCAAAGCCGATGCGGGGGTCAGGTCACAGAGGGCCCTGTGGGCTCCGCAAGGCCTGGAGGGTTGATCCCGCTCACTACAGGAGCCCCCAAAGACGGTGGGAGCTCGGGAGTGGGGTGATCATCAAATGTGCATGTTAGGAAGGTCACCGAGAGAGAAGAGCGGCTTTTAAGGCCGATTTCCCGGGTGGCGTGATCAGTACCTGGTGAACGAGTGGAAGTATGTGTGGAGGGGGTTGTTGGTTACTCAGGTGTCACACGCTAATGACAAGCAGCAGAAACTGACTAACTCAAGCCAAGATGGGTCCGTGTCTGCAGGCTGCTGGTGAGCCCGGCTCGGAGATAGGAGGGGCTGGCATCCCCATCTCCAGGGGGGGCGTGGCCAGAGCAGCGACAGCCCCGGGGGGCATGAGGGAGCAGATGGAAGCCGACCCTCTGGTCTTGCTAACGGCTGGACTGGGCGGGAAACTCCATTCCATCCGGACCCTCTTTGGTTCCAAACGTGAGCAAAGTGTCGCGGCACCACGTGCCGTCAGAAGAGACAGACGCACGTGTGCGGGAGACAAAGGGACCAGTGTTGAATCAGACTCGGTAGAGGATTGGACGGAGGCTGGCGTCGGGTCTTCCAGGACTGGGATCCAGCCCTTCCTTCTAGCAAAGAGCCAAAGGAGCTGAAAGCAAGACAAACAGCCTACTTTCCAATGAGGGACGATTTAAGATTGGGAGCACGTGACTACGACCTCTGCCTGTAAAATACAAACCCATCTCTAGAATTACTGCCCCCCCCCAATTTAAAGGGAAGTTCACCCACGGGAGAAGTTCTCAGTGTCGTTGAGTGTACATCGTGCCTCTTTCGGGGCCTGGGGGGGGGTCAGCTCTCTGCATGGTGCCTGTTGAGTGTCCCGTACCCGGTCATTGCCAGAATCAGAGGACTGGGCGAACGGCCAGCCGCAGTCCGTGTGTGCGATTCACGGGACGTGGACGTAGCGGGATATGCACACGACAGACCTGGGGTCAACGAGCCCGGGGTGTGACACCAGCCCCGTCTCTTCCTAACTGCGTGCTTTAGGGCGACACTCCTTAAGTCTGAGTGTCGACAGCATCAGAAATTCCAGCAGGTATTTCTGTCCCAGACCCCCACCTCCTTAGCCTCGGTTTCAGTATGTCGCGTTCTCAAACAGTTGCACAGGTCATAGATGAGCCCCGACGGACACGAAACCCCAAAAGCAATCATCTTATTCATTCATTCCCTCATTCCCTCACTCTTGTTTTCCAAGCACCCATTACGGGCCAGGGTGTGTCGTGGGCACTAGGACCACAGGCACGGACGAGACAGGACCCGTTCCCTCGTGGAAGTCAATGCCTCGGAAGTAGTCGTCGGTGAGGGAGCCCAATCAGGGACGGAAATGCTGCCCCCTGGGTCCAGTTTGGCTCCCGGCTCTCACCAACTTTCTGGAATCTTCTTAGGTCCTAAATTCCTGAACATTTTGTGTTGGCAATTCTGGATGTAGGCATGGTTCCGGTGTGCTCCTGGCACCCCAGGTCACTTCGGTTGCAAAGGAATACAACCACCTTCGGCTCTCGCGTGTCATTATTGGGCATTTCAGAAGACACCAGAGGGGGGGGTGGTGAAACTTGCGTCTTAAGCGCGTCTCTCTTTCCAGCTCACCGTGTCTCCGCCTGCGATTTGGAACCCCTGGCGAGAAACGGCAGTCTCTCCGCTCTGAACGGGATGCTGATCTAAGAACAGAGAGAACGGAGCCTCCTCGAAATCGGGAAACGCGATGGTAGCAAATGGGCCTCCCCGCTGCGTCCGGCAATGAGACGGTGAACCGGGGGCCATATGCGTTTCTGGGGGGGCTGAAGGCAGGAGCCACCCTCTGGGAAGAGCCTGCCCCGGTGGAAAGAGGAAGCCGTGCCTGGGGCCTGTGTGGTCGGGGGGAGGGCGGGCCACGGAGAGCTGGGAAAGCCAGGCCAGGACTCGCTGGAGTCAGTACTAGTTTCAGTGCCCAACGAAGTGATTGGAGAGACTGGACATTTTAATGCAGGCCCACGGGCCCCACGTGTCCCCTGCAGGTAACGCGTGATGAGTGTTCTATTGGATGATTTGGGGGGGGGGTCTGGCGTCCCCGAGGAGTCTAGAGGCCTCAGTGGCTAGCATCTAACCCGGCTGGCTGGTGGGATGAGCCCTGACCGTCCTGGCACCTGACCAAAGCAATGCCAGCTGCCGCGGCCGGCTTTGGGACACTGCAGAAGGATCCAGGCGTGGCGGCGGCCCAGCCCTCCCTTCAGCACAGCCTGGCAGGCTCAGAACACAGAGCCCGGCGCCCGGCGTCTTGGGTTCAAATCCCAGCTCTGCCACGGGTTCACACGCATGAAAGGCATCCCTATGTGTGAGATGCTTAGAACCACGTGGGCTCAGAGTAACGTCTCCGAAGGTGTCGGCTTTCACTATGAGTTGTAACGGTAGCTGTATTTGGATGCTTATGTCACCTAAGCCCCAGATTTCTCATCAGCAAAGCACGCGTTGTCATATCCACTGCAAGAAAGCAATGGGACGCCGGGGCTGCGGGGGCCGGCCAAAAAACCCCTCCCTTCTCACTTATCCCCGGACTGTTTAAGGCAGAGACCACCTCCTTTCCGTTCGTGTTGCCCACGTTTTTGCTTCCCTTTTGTCCCTTGCGGCTTAAAAATAAATACACAAAGCGCAAATGTGTTTCTCAAAATTAGAGTGAAGATTTCAAGTAACGGGAGCAACCCCCAGAGAGGGGCGGCCGTCTGGCAAGGGCCGGGCGCCCCGTCCTGCCGTCGAATAATCGCGGCGTTTACACCTTCGGCTTTTATCTTCCCAGTGTGCGGAGCGGCCTTCCGTCCCAGGGGCCCGCACGGTCGTGGCAAGACATCCCGGCACCCACGTGGCCTCAGTGTCCACCCCGAGCGTGGCAGGATGAAGCCAGGGCTGCCACATGGAATTCCAGAACCCTCTGAGGTAGGACCACCGCAGAGGCCCACCCAGCCCCCAGCTTCCTCCGCCGAGGGAGCAGGGGGAATTTTCGGCCGGGACCCTTGGGCAATCCCCCGGCTGTGACCCAAACGGTCACAGGGCCTGCCGCGGACACAGGCCGCCGAGGGCTTCTCTGAAAGCCTCTCCTCAGAGGAAATGCGACGGGGCAGAGATGCTGGATAAAGGGAACTTCTGGGCTGGCTTCGTCCAGAAATTTCCTGTTGAGTGTTTCACTTCATGTTTAGGGAGGCATTGAGGAACTCTTGGGAATCTAGTTAAGGAGGTTAGATGTGGTGAAAAGAAATTCTACCCCCAAGTCTCCGCGTCCAGGGCCTCCGGGACGCGCTGCCTCACACGGGGCCAGGGCGGAAGAGAGGCAGGGCCCGGCTTCCGGAAGCTTCCGCCCTTCACATTTTGTCTCTGCGCCTCGGCTTTGCGGGGATCCTAACCTTGCACCTGGCACTGTCTTCCCCACAACCACCACCCCCCCCCCCACGTCTTAAAAAGAAAAGCAGGAAGTACCCACAGTGGTCCCTTCTCTCCGTGCACACCCTTGACTTGGCAGAGGGCCCCAAGTCTGTCCCCAAACACTCTCTCCCTTTCCCGGGGGCTTTCTCCCCAAAACCTCCTCTGGCCCACCCACACCCGTTGAAAGAAAACACCGGGCCTCGTCGGTGACTAAAACACTCATATTAAAAGTACGCATCACAAGAGAGAAAAAAAAAAAATAGCAGCTTTCAAAGCGGGTATCTTCTCGGCTCCCGTCCGTGGGTGTTTGAGCGCAGATTTTGGAAGACGGGAGAGGGGGGAGAAAAAAAAAAGGCACGGGATTTTCTTTTCATTTCATGGATCCTTAACCCATATTTAATGCAGCCTCTGGATTTGAGACACAGCTCGTGTGCTCGTAATTATTTCGAACAGTTAAAAAAGCTAGTTAATGATGTTCAACATAAGTAATCATGTTAAATAGTAAAATTTAATTTCTTAAAAACTTAAATCCTCCTATCTTCTGGAATCCATTGTAGTGGAGGACGTCTGGGTAAATTAAATTCTCTCCCGCACACTAAAGCATCAATTTCCTTACAGTAATTATCTGCTAGATTGCATCTGTCAGAGGCAGAGAAGCAAGACTGACATTATACCCTCTATACAAAAAATGATTACAAAAAATTAAGACGAATGAGGAAAATTAAGGCTGCGGCTGGTAAGCCTCTCTGAGGCTCTCCGGATCACTCTATAGAAGATACCATTGTGCCGGGGACTAAGCTTTTAATGAGTAGCCGTATCACTGGGGGAAGTCCATTAAAGGACAGCAGAAGTCACCGATCACAGAGATAGCCGCGAGAAATGATTTTCCGCCCAAGAGAAGCGATTTATTACACCCAGAAGCGCGTCGCCGGCGGCAGCGTCTGGAGAGCCGAGGGACTGGCGGCAGGGCCGGCGGGGCTCCCGCCCTGGGAAGTTGGACTGGAGACGTGTGGCTGCGGTGGCCTTCGGGGCTCCCTGGCAGCGGGGGGGGGGCGGTTCTGGGGTTCAGGGACTGGAAGCCACCCGGGGCTGCCGAGCATGCTGGCCGGCCTCCCGGGGGCCACCCCGGCCCAGATCCCGCAGGAGCTGGGTCGGACAGGAGGGCCTCGGTGCAGGGAGGGCCGCGCACCGGCTGCGCGGGGCCGTTAATCCGGGGGCAGGAGAGTCACCCATGTGTGAAAGCACTCGGGGGCTGTCATTGCTCGGCTATCACGGCCAGCCCGTCAGTTTAATTAACTCCCAGGCTAAGGAGAAGGCAAAATCCCTGTGGAATCCCACGGAAAGCTGCCCCGTCTCCAGGCATAATAAAAAATGCATGACTCGGCGTTCAAGGCCCTGGAGAAGCTACCGTCCCCTCGCCTCCTGCCCTTCCTTCTCCTCCCTCCCAATCGCTCTCCCTGCCAGCCCTGGTCATGCCTTGTCTGGGCTTTCCCTTCTGCCCATTCGTTTCGAAGGACGCCCTCTTCCCGTGGCAGTGGCCCGGGCTGCCGGTTCGGTCCCTGCTCTACTCTACGTCCGTCTTCTGCACGGTTTTCTGCGAGTTACCAGTCTTCCCCGGGGCCTCGGTTTTCCGATCTGTGCAATGGGATTGTTATGACAGCACAACCCCTCGGCCATAAAGGGAGCACCGGGCTTGATGTGTGGAGGACGTAGCAACCCCAGGTGCGGTTGTCGGCAAACCCGGGCGTCATCTGGCTTTGTCACCAGCTGTACCTGTCACCTGCCCGTTCTCCCACGAGCTCCGTGAGCAGAGGATGGCTTTGTTTTTCGTTGTGTTCCCAGCACCAAATACGAACAATGACAGATGGGAGGTGCTTTAAAATATCGTTGAGGGGCGCCTGGGTGGCTCTGTCGGTTAAGCCTCTGACTCGCAATTTCGGCTCAGGTCATGATCTCACGGTTCGTGGGATCGAGCCCCGCATCAGGGTCTGTGCCGACAGTGCGGAGCCTGCTTGGGATTCTCTCTCTCCCTCTCTCTCTGCTCCTCCGCTTCTTGTTCTCTCTCTCAAAATAAATAAATAATCTGTTAGAAGGATTAAAAAAAAATAAAACGATTGTTGGACGGCAAAGTGAAGAATTGGAGTTTTTCTCATCGTGAGGGGAAGCCGGGGGCAATGAGTTTTCATTCCGAAACCTCAGTTTACCTGCCTTCCGAATGTCCTGGAAAATCTGGTTTATGTCTTTCTTGAGGGTCTAGCGCTGACTACACCCAACGGGTTGTGGGTGACAACCAGCGTGGGCAGAGCTGTCGGCCTCGCTCACGCCCCACGATGAGGTGGGTTTGCTCCCCGCTAGGCAGGGCCGGCTTGGTGGGAGGCGGTTTGCCCCCGATCGCGTCGGGAGCCCGAATCTTATTCGTTGTCAGGGCCTCGCGGGGCAGTTCCCCAGGCGAGCCCCGGTGGGAGCGAGTCGGGCCCCGGGCTGCCTGATCCTGCAGGCTCTGTCCCTGTCGCCACGCCGAGGCCCCCACTGTCACCCGCAGAGTGTCCGGTTCAACGTTTCCAAGGTCACTCATGCCCTGCTCCCGGTTCGCGCTTCTCCAAATCTGAAAGCTCCTGGCTCCTCCTGAAGCTAACTGTGTCCACACTGGCGGCTCCGGGCTTCTTGGTAAATGAACTGCTTTCGCCAAACTTTGTCTATATTCCCAGGAGAGCAGGGATGAAATTATAGCACCGGCTGATTGGATCCGCGCCTGCCTCCCCGGGTGGTTAGCTAGGGGAAGCCACCGGGCGTACCCGCTATTCTCCATCGACGCCCCGATGGTCCAGAAGGCTGTCCTGGTATAAGCCAGCGCCCAAGAGAAGAATCAGTGTGCTCTCAGGTGACGGGAATATACCAAGTATCCAAGGGAGGGTGTAAAGTATGGCCGTGCCTGCCGATCGAGCCAGCCTCCTTCCCTCTAAACCCTGGCCCCCCGGAATCCGCCCATTGCTCCCGGATCTTCTCCCTTCTGTCTTCCTGCTGCCAATACGATCACTTCTCATGGCATAAGCTGTTTTCTTGTGGTAAAATACACACATAAAATTTACCGTCTTAACCATCTTTTTATTTTAATTTTTTTTAACGTTTCTTTATTTTTGAGAGACAGAGGGAGAGAGAGCGTGAGCAGGGAAGGGGCCGAGAGAGAGGGAGACACAGAATCGGAAGCAGGTTCCGCACTGACAGCACGGAGCCTGATGTGGGACTCGAACCCACAAACTGCGAGATCACGACAGGAGCCGAAGTCAGTCGCTCAACCAAGGAAGCCACCCAGGCGCCCCCGTCTGAAACAGTTTTAAGAGCGCAGTAATGGCGGGGCGCCTGGGTGGCTCAGTGGGTTACACGTCCAACTCCTGATTTCATCTCGGGGTTTGTGAGTTCCAGCCCCACGTTGGGCTCTGTGCTGGCCGTGGAGCCTGCTTGGGATTCTCTCTCTCTCTCTCTCTCTCTCTGCCCTTCCCCTGCTTGCCGTGTCTCTATTAAAATAAATAATTACACATTAGAAAGTTTTAGGGAGTACAGTAATGTCAAGGACGTTCACGTAGTTGTATAACTTCCAGATCTTTTCCATCTTGCGTAACTGAAACTCTCTCCTCATTCAATGACAGCCCCCCATGCCCCCACCCCCCCGGCTCCTGGCACCCACCCTTCTGTTTCTGCCGCTACAAATCTGACCTCTCTAAGTGCCTGGTACGATGCAGTCACATGGTATTTGCGCTTTGGGGACTGGTTTATTTCCCTTGGCGGAATGTCCTCAAAGTTCATCCATGGTGTAGCAGGTGTCAGAGTTGGACTGCTTTTTAAGGTTGAATAATATTCCATTCTATGCATGTGCAACGTTTTGCTATCCATTCATCCCTGGATACGTACTCTGGCCGCCACCACCTTTTGGTTACTGTGGATTGTGAGGACACGAGCATGGGCACACCAGTATCTCTTAGGGAACGGCTCTCAATTCTTTTGGATATATACCCAGCAGTGGAATGCCTGGATTAAATCGAACATTTTTTAAATGTTTTTATTTATTTTTGAGAGACACAGCATGAGTGGGGGAGGGGCAGAGAGAGAGGGAGACACGGAATCCGAAGCAGGCTCCAGGCTCCGAGCTGTCAGCACGGAGCCCGACGTGGGGCTCGAACCCACGAACCGTAGGATCATGACCTGAGCCGAAGTCGGACGCTTAACTGACTGAGCCCCCCAGGTGCCCCTGCCCATTTTTAAACTGAGTTATTTATTTTGCGGTTGTGGAGCTATGAGAGTTACTTACAAATCCGGATATTAACTCCGCACCAGATACGTGATTTGCAAACATCTCCCATTCTGTAGCTGGCCTTTTTCACTCCGTCGATCACGTCTTTTGATGCACAGAAGTTATTTATGTTGCTTCTGGTCGCACTTACCCACTTTTAATATAATTTTTGGCCTGTATTTTAGTGTTTAGTCCAAGACCATGAGGTGTTTCCTTTAAGTTTTCTAGTTTAGATTTTACACGGAGGTTGTTCTTCCCATCTGCGGTAATTTTTTAAATATGATGTGAAGTCAGGGTTCAACTTCTCTCCTACGGAAGCTCTATGCTAACAAGTTGTAGTCTTTGTTTGTTTTTTTCATTTAGGAGATTTCATTTACACCCTCCCCTTCAAGGAGAGGGCAGTTTAAAGAGGAGAAGAATGTCCTGAGGGACAAAGACAGTTTCGCCCTGCCCTATTTGTATCCCCCGACACCCAGCTAAAGGAATAGCCAATATTTGTAAGTCGAGCACAGATCTCTACGGGGCGGAAGACAAAGGCACGCGGCATGTTTGTCATGCAGTATACTCTGCTCGAGTGCCTTGCGTTTGGGCCAGAATCTTGCTTCTTGGCAGGTATTTCTGACCAGGGAACACTCCCATCAACCTCGTGGGGCTGGCACCTGAGGGGGAGCGCCCTTTTCCAGAAGGTCTGAAATGGGCGACCAGACTCAGTAAACCCGAGCCAAGATCCTCGAGACTCCGAGAGGATGATTGCAAGTTGCTAGTCCACAGCGTAGCCGCCAGACCGGAAACAGGAAGGGGCCTGAGAGCGGACAGCTGTGAAGAAGCAGGAGCCCATCGGAGCGGGTGAAGTGGTTGTAAGGTTGGCTGCGGAAAAGCCCGTTCACCCTGCGCCCTCGTGGGCACCTCTCCAGGAAGTGCCCACCCTGAGAATGTATGCAGTATGCTTTGCTTAAATAATTCTGTGCTATTTACCTAAGTTGTAATTATTTTATTGGCTTAAAAGCATTTTAATGGAGGGCGCCTGAGTGGCTCCATCGGCTCAGCGTCTGACTTCGGCTCAGGTCACGATCTCATGGTTCATGGGTTCGAGCCCTGTGTCGGGCTCTGTGCTGACAACTCAAAGCCTGCAGCCTGCTTCATGGTGGGCAGAAGATGAATCTGGAAAGAAGGACAGGAGCCGTGCTGTGCTTGAGCCCAGCTGAGGGCAAAAGACTTCTGGGATTTCTGGGGCTCGCTCCGAAGGGAGAAGGATTTCTAGCAAAAAGTTACATGAGCAGATGTGGATTTAGAGCCAGCATCGACCAACATCGAAGAAGATGGATTCGCATCAGGCAGAATGAGGGCGGGAGGGTGGGTGAGAGAAACCACTGGAAGACCGTTACAAAAGTATCATGAAGTGATGGAGGCCCGAGCTGGAGGCAAATTAGAGGTGGGAGCAGACGGAAGAGACATGGAGACATTAGGAGTTGCATTCAGCGGAACCCGGGGCAGCCCTGGCATGAGCGCGGGTGTCCCGGGAGCAGAGGCGGGGGTTTGGAACGAAGGACCGCGCTCAGGTAGCCAGCTTAGGTGACTCTGTGCAGGATGGAACAAACACCCTACACCTGTGAGGTCAGGGACAGGAGCCGATTTGAGAAGAGGAGGGGCCGGGAGGATATGGGATCAGAATCTGCAGAGTCCAGTGGCGTGCATGAGAGCCAAGTAGAGTCGTCCAGCTACAGGAGAGACCCGGGGTCCTGACTAGCAGATCGAATGCCTGTTTTGGGGGACCACAGGCTGTCTATCCAAAACATCCCATACCCCAGTTCAAGGTAATCTTGTAACACACATTGGTTCACAACCTTCACTGAGTCGGTGATACAGGGAAAAATTCAACGTCCTCATGCCCGCACGCAAGGATCCTTGAGAACCTTGTGCTAGGCTGACTCCTAGTATTTCTTACAGATACCCTCCAGCAGCAATTCAAAAAGAGTTATCTGGGTGACCTTGGAGTACCAGATAGTCTTTTGATATGCATGAGGTAAAATCATGGGTGGATGAAAGATCCATCTGGAGTGTGTATCTGGTTGAAGGATTCATTGAGAAAGGCAGAACCGTATATGTATATGTATATGTATATGTATATGTGTATGTATATGTGTATGTGTATGTGTGTATGTATATGTATATGTACACACATTTATGTATGTGTATGTGTATGTATATGTATTTGTGTATATGCATGTATATGTATATGTATATGAACATGTATATATACAGATATAAGTGTATATGTATACACACACACACCCCATATTTTAGAGAACTTAGCCCAGAAGGAGCCTGGCCAAGCAGCCTGCACCAGGCTGCCCCCCATCTGATGCCGCTCAGTCCCGGCCTGCCAGCAGGCCACCGGGAGGGAAGATGACGGACAGGCTGGAATTCTCGGGCTGGAGCTGGAAGCTTACAAGGACACACTGAACCCCCCGTGTCTGTTCCTGCTCTCTCAGATCTTGGTGTGCGGGTGGGGGCCCTGTGGGAGGAAGAGCACTTGACTCGGCTAGCCACACACACACATGGCCCAGGAGTCGGAGAGACTGAGGAAGAGCTGGGCGGGAGGGCCTCCAGGGTAGTATTTGATTGACTAATACTTGAATAAGTGCAAGGCAGCGCTACGGAATGGCCATTACCTCCATTCTGCCTCTTACTCTGGGGAGAAAATTACCTTTCTAGCCCATCCTAAGAGGACACATTCAGGGAGAGGCGTTGACAAAGTGGGAGATGGACCGACAAGTAAGTTCCATACTGTCAGCTCGGGGCCCAACCCGGGGCTCGATCCCACAAACCGTGAGACCATGACCTGAGCTGAAATCAAGAGTCAGACGCTTAACCCACTGAGCCGCCCAGGCGCCCCAGTCTTTCGACAAGTCTTGAAGACACTACCACTTGTGGATTTTTCATAGCGAATCAAGGAAAAATAGCACAACGATCTAAAAAGGCTGTGAAAACACGTCTCTCCTCACCAAATATCTACCTTCATATTTTTCCTGTGCTTCAACCAAAGACACCTATTGCCACAGATTAGCAATGCAGAAGCAGATGCAAGAATCCAGCTGTCTTTTTAGCAAGCCGACACTAACGAGATGTGCAAAAATTAAAATAAGAAAACTCATTCAATGTTTCAGTTTTTTGCAAAATATGGTTATTTTTCAAAAAAGTGGGTTATTTGTGTTCACGTGTGATGGCTTTATTTCTACGGTTTTAAAATGAACTAGGGGCCGCCTAGGTGGCTCAGTCAGTTAAGTGTCTGACTCTTGATTTTAGCTTAAGTCATGATCTCATGGTTCATAGGATTGAGCCCCACATTGGGCTCTGCACTGACAGCAAGGAGCCTGCTTGGGATTCTGTCTCCCTCTCTCTCTGCCCCTCTCCCATCTCTCTCTCAAAATTAATAAAAAATAACAACTTTAAAAAAATAAAATAAAGTGAATTAGGGGGCACCTGGGTGGCTCAGTCGTTTAAGCGTCCGACTCTTGACCTCAGCTCAGGTCTGGATCTCAGGGCTGCGAATTCGGGCCTCGTGTCGGGCGCCACGCTGGGTCATACCCTCTTTAAGCACACTTAAAAAAAATGAAAAATAAGTAAAAAATAAAATAAACTGAATTAATATTTTTAAATTTCTCATTTTTAATTTTGAATACAGTAAGTATCAATGGTATAACTGATATGAATAAATACAGAAGCTTAATCATTTTCAAGAGTGTCAAGGAGTCCTGAGGCTACCATTCTGGAGAACCGCCAGGCCACACAATGAAGGAAGTCATCGGTTTAGGTCTCCAGTCCAGCCACAGGTTTCTTGCTCCGGCTCTCATGTTGCCTATAAGGTTCTCCCCTCCCTCCCCTTAGTAGACTTCGTGGCGTTCTTCAGGGCACAGCTCAAGGTCATGAGTCCCAGGAAGCACTGTCTACTCTCCTTTTTAGAGCTCCTTAGTCACACCTTGCTGCCTCTAGAACCACGTCTCGCCTTATGCTGTTTATCTCTGCAACTGGAACACATCACACCCCCCCCCCCCCGGGAACCCAGCTGCACTGGGATGAGCCCCCCGCAGGTGTGTTAACTGAGTAACCAACCAGACCAGTTGGCGAACCCTGAGGCGTGCACAGGAGCTTGGTTAAAGACAAAGATGGCGGACGTTCATAAATTCAGGCAGAAGGAGCTTACTCCCGAAGAAGCAGGCTGAGGACAGTCATGTTAGCACACACAGAATAAGAGGTTGCTGTTCTGAAGGAATTTGGCAGTTCCCCCTGACTTGGGTGAATTGTAGGGTATCTTCAAAGAAATGGTTTCGTCTTTCAGTCATGTTTAAAATGAGTGGTACTTGATTAAATATAGTTCGTAATAATTTGCAATCAGAATATCAATGATCTGAGCCTGGTTGGAGGCAGCCAACCACAGAGGCCAACGGTTCTGAGGAAGTCCCACCTCAGCTACAGTCTTCATCCTCCATGAATTAGTGTGCAACCCTGGGCACCTGTCTGAATTCCAGTTCCTCATCTGTAAACCGTACGAAAGAACACATACCCTGTAGGGTAGTTGGAGCGATGAAATGAAATCTTAATTTGACCTGGCGCACAGGGACGTTAAAAATGTTCTGGCTTCCTCGCTTTCTTTCCCTTCTGTCTGCCCAGCCCCTCACTGAAATTGAAGCCTCTAATTAGTGGGTTCAGCAACCGCTTGTGATGTTGTTTGTATCTTTGCTTGGCAAATTCAGAGGAAGTGCCATAAAATGATTCAAGAATCCTGACAATGGGGCCCGAATTACTGAGATTGTCCTAGACACAAAAAGCAAATCTTTAGAAATTGACTTTTGAGACCTTTTACTATTTTCTTTTTTTAAATTTATTTTGAGAGAGACACAAAGAGGAAATGGAGAAGGAGCAGAGAGAGAGGGAGACAGAAACGCAAGCAGAACAGGGCCAGATGCAGGTCTCAAACTCACGAACCGCGGGCCGAAATCGAGAATTGGATGCTTAACCAACTGAGCCACCCAGGCACCCCAACCCGTCTCTATTTTCATTCAGGTTTTAACTCCATGTCTTCACCTTACGCAGTCTCTCCCAACTGCCCTGATCTACAAGTTTCTTTATTTTCTCTGAGGCTCTAAAATGTGTACAGTCTACACTATACAATTAACCCTTAGTGGGATACGGTCTTATTGGCAATCAAGATTCTTCAACTAGAGTAGAAGTACTTGACATGTTCTGTGTCCCAGTAAAATGCATCTCAGAGTCCTGGTGAACCAGCATCCATCCACCTATCCATGTGTCCATCCACCCACCCATCCATCCATCCATGTGTCTGTTTATCTATCCAGCCATCCATCTATCCATCCATGTGCCTATCAATCTATCTATCTGTCTATCTACCTACCTACCTACCTATCCATCCATTCATCATTCATTCTTCCATTTATTTATTATACAGATTTTTTAAATAGCACCGAATAGGTGTCTAGGTAGATATAGGACCCTGGCTGATACCAAGATAAATAAAACATGGTTCTAGACTTCAAGGAACAGGAAAGAAAATATGTACGTGGGTCTTTTCATTACAAAAAGAGAATTGCTGTAATACTTTACATTAAAGAACAAACTAAGGCAATATTAGGAGTCACAGAAATAAGGGGACTTATTTGACAGCATTATTGACAGACAGACAAAGTAGAATCCAAAGTGGTTGTAGGATGACTCTCAGCTTCTGGCCTTGTCACCTGGGGGAGTCCTGGTGTCACTGGCTCATCAAGACTGACTGGGGTTGAACAGGGTCAGAGGCCATAGGACATGGGCACAGATGCTTACTGCATGGACAGCACACATAGCAGAAGAAGGGGAGCCATAATCTGTTTCAGAGGAAAGCTATTTTTAATAATGATGATGTTATTACATATTGAGTGTTTCTAATGTGCCTGGTACTTATGTATGTCGTCTCCTTGAATGTCCTCAACAACCTAGCATTTTTCTAATACGAAATGTGAGCATCAGGACATAAATCTCCTGCCATAAATCAAGGTAAGTGTGGGAGCCTGTGCACCCCCCCAGCCTGCACTGAGGGGACACTGACTTCAACATGGGCCCGTAAGTCAGCTGCAAGGGTAGGGGCAAAGCACACAACCTCTTTCTAAGGGAAGAGATCATAGTGTTCGTGGGATAGCCATGTGCCTCTAGAAAGTTAGAGGATTAGGAAGATAAAAATTCCAGATCAGGAGAAAGCTTCGACCGAGAGTAACCAATTACCCTGGTCCCAGGGTGGTGGGAATTCAGGGTCCCTCCATACATGAATGGCTTCTCCCCGTTGACCTCTGTGAAGTCCCTGTCCTGTCTCTCCCTGTAACCCTCCACTTCAGCACCCACTGCTTTCTTCTCAGGCAGGAAGTTAAAGTAAGCAACTTCCTCCTGAGAGGTAATTCTGATGGAAAGGCCACCTCTCTGGAGGGCCCGTGAGGAAGGAGGGGGGCTGAAGCTTTCTCTGAAGAGTAGAAACTTTTCAGTAGCCCAAGACCCCAGGCACTGCCAAGGACAAACCATAAAGAATTCAAAGGAACTATGGTCAAACCACAGTCAACACGAACAGCATCACTCTCCACCTTGGCTAACTTCACCTTTTAAGCAGAAGAGGCGTAGGGTTTTGCAAAGATCCCTGTGCTTTGGAGAAATACCAGGAGGTCTCACTTCCATGGCGCGGTGATGTCTACTTCTGAGCTCTGGAAGCCTTCTCTGGGGGCAGTCTGGCATTCTTGGGCATGGCAGAGCTGCCCACACTGGACTTCACAGACCCCAGGCTCCAGCTGGAGGGGCTGGAGGGCTCCTCCACTGTTCTGTAGAGCCACGAGCTGACTTCACTGCACAAAATATCAGAGTCACCTGAACAGGCAATGGCCAGACCTCCCTGGGTGACATGGAGCCCCATCTGGGTCCGCTGACAGGAATCACATGTGGGGAAGTCTCCACCTGACTTCCCCTCGGGGACATAAGGAGCAGGGCACATCCCACACTTGCTATCTGCCATGCACCCTGCGGCTCTTCCTCCTCACGTGCTCCTTCAGGAAACGAGTTTGCTGTGTCCCTTGGGGTTTGAGTGAGGACCAGATCATTTGGGGCTACCCCTTACCCCTCAGGGTGTGTGGACATCACTCACCTGTCCCCTCGTTCTCAAATGACTCCTTGAAAGTCCACAGTCCTTGTGTGTATTTCACTGATATGTGTTTAAGGCTGACTCCAGAGAAGTCCTTTTATTTCTCAATTGGTAAATTCATTATGAAATAATTCTTGGTGAGATACAGGCCACTGGTTTTCTGCAATTTGCAACACCACCCTTTAACTTGCGTTGAAAGCTGAGCCTTTTGGTCCTCTTGTTTTAGAAGTATGTTAATATTTCCATGACCTTTACAAGATGGCAGCTGAGACATATTCTTCTAAATAGCAAAACCCAGAAAACCAATAACCTAAAATACATATTACTGACCCTAGTTTGATGAGCAAATTAGGAGAGATAAGTCTTTTCCTAAAGGAAAGAGAAAGTCAAGAGGACCTGTAAAGTTCAAGTGGAGGGATTATAGATACATGGATGGGATGGATGGATGGATGGATGGGTAGGTGATAGATAGATTAGAGAGCTAATAGATGATTGATCGATTGATTGATAGATGCACTAATGGACAGATGGACGGATGGATGGACAGATAAAAGGACAGATGGATGGATGGATGGATCGATGGATAGGTGGGTGGGTGGATGGATAGGTGGGTGGGTGGATGGATAGATAGATGGATAGATAGATAGATAGATAGATAGATAGATAGATAGATAGATTCCAATATTTTCAGACATGGATTCAGATTCTGATATGCTGTAGCACTTTAAATACCTTTAAGTCCTGTATTATATCTTAGGTAATTTACTTGAGTTTTAAAGGATTATACATTTAGTGCGTATCTAGATGACAATAAAGGTGAGAGCAGAAAGCCATCTGTCAGAGTGCCAGGCAGCTGTCTTGCCACAGACCATGCTAACCCCGAGCATGTCACTGGCTATGAGACTGAATGGCCCTCCATTTGCCTTGGCGGTGGTCATGGTGGTCAATACTTCATAGGTCCAAATCTGCCCTTGAAGCCTGGATTGATTTTTGGGACCATGAACCTCCTCCCAAGTCATTGAGTGCCAGCATTTTCTCCTACCAGGTCCACGTCGTGTGCAGAGTCCAGTATAAAGTGGATGGAAGCCCCAAGAGCTGAGCCCAAGTGGGGGCCACGCCACCCAGAATAGTGGGGAGCGGAGAGGCAGAAGGACCATTTTTCCCCTAGAAACCAGTCTGCATCCTTCCCTTCTGGCATCTAAAGCGGCTGTGATCTTGCCATCTTGGTCTCGCTCCAATGTCTCAATGCGGCGTCTGCCATGGCTCACGGCGGCCTCACAGCCATCTCAGGAAGGACCCACAAGACATCTGGCTCAAAGTGCAGTCACTTAGTAACTCTCTCAGGGAAGACTTCCGTTGCCTTTATCATCTTAAGTAATGGAGTATATTCGAGTGGCCCTAAACCATTAAATTCTGGGGGTGTTTGCCCAACATGCCAGTTTGGGTTTGGACTCTCTGATCTGCAGAAAGTACACCGCATGGTTCCAGGGCCTCCCCTTTCCAGTCTGTCTGACTGGGTTTTCCCCTGGCTCTGCTTTGACTTGCCCGGAAGCTCTTAATCCCCCCCGGGGGGCCTAGTGCTGCACTTGGAACTGGACCACCCCACCCCCCAACATCGATCCTCCCCGCAGATCCCCGGGACTCTCCCTGCCAAGGACTCTACAACCCTGGGGTCCCTGAGCCTGCCCTTTCTGCGCCCCCCAGTGCATTGCCAAGCCTCCTCTACACTGTATCTCATGGCGCTGCCCACAAAAGACACACGAAAACGGTTTGCCAACACTGGAAAAAATAGATTTCTACTGACACGTTATGGCTTTTATGTCCGAAGGGTGAAAGTGAGGAGGTAAAGCTGTTTTCGTTTACAGTCTACACAGTAGAAACTGTGGGGTTTGCCCTGGAGACCCACTCTGGGTGGGCGGCACACAGGAAACCAGCCTCTTCCTGTTCATGGCGGCCAGCAGGTCCCGTGAACAGGGCGGTGCGACCTTTCAGTGCTGGTTTTCGCCAGAGCGTGAGGAACTAGCTTTAAAAGATGCGAGGTGCTCTGAAGACGGTACTGCGAGCACGTTCAAGACCAGCCAGAATGAAAACATACAAGTGCTTCAAGAAAACCGCAGTAGAGCGTCGGGACAGAAAGCACGAGGGTTTACCGTGATAAAAAGTCGGGAAAGAAACCACTAAAAACATGGGCCCCCGGATCAGAAAACTTGCCTTTTTATGCAGGTTTCTCAAGAACTTATTGTGCACAAGAGAGAGAGAGAGAGAGAGGGAGGGAGACAGAGACTCCCAAGCAGGCTCCCTGCTGCCAGCACAGACCCCAAGGCAGGGCTTGAACTCACGAACCGTGAGATCAAGATCTGAGCCAAAATCAAGAGTTGGATGCTTACCCAACTGAGCCACCCCCACCCCCCCAAACCCCCAAACTTTCGTGGTAAGGATACAGAATTAGTTCTGTTGAATTATTCCTTCGATGTATTTGTGTATATGTGTATGCAGGAGTGCACCTCTCTTGGCAATATTTTCATTTTTAAAAATGTAGCATGTGCTTTTTAATGCAGCATCATTTTTTGAAGACAAATCGCTCCTTTGACTACACTAAGGATTTAATTTGCGTATTTGTCTGAGAGGTGATGCATGTTGCTCTTCTCTGCGGCGCGTCCTTAGCGCAATCAGTGTTTAATGACTTTATCCGCCACTCCTGTCGGCTTGCTGACACGGACCCCAGAATATCGGCGAGGACCCCGCAGGCTCCTGACTGCGGGCGTCGCACACACCACTATGTCTCAGGGCTGTCCGTCAATGACTGAGCGTGTGCCAGAAAAGCGCGGACCGGCTTCCTCTGTTATGTCAGCTAATCAGATTCCCAGCATCCTCAGGGCTACCATTATATGCGTGTTTATAATTATAAGCACAGCATTATTTCCAGAGTTCCGTCAGGCCACCGTTCATTTCTTCTCAGAAGCTGTGTCTCAGAACAGGAAGGGAGTCACCTGGAGAGTGCGGGAGCCAAGACTCGGAGCCCATTCGGGCTGATTCTGAAACCCTTCTTGGATGATAATGGAAATGCAAAACCACCACCTTCAAAGCAGATATTTTGATAAGTTGATCCTGGGGCGCCTGGGGGGCTCAGTCGGTTGAGCATCTGACTCTTGATTTGAGCTCAGGTCATGACTTCACGGTTTGTGAGTTCGAGCTTCGAGTCCGGCTCTCCAAGGACCCTGCTTGGGATTCTCTCTCTCTCTCTCTGCCCTTCCCACACAGGTTCTCTCTCAAAATAAATCAATTTAAATTTAAAACTGATCCTGAAAATATGTTTTGCAGAGAAACACAGCAGATCCTTAGTTAACTGTAGCTACTTTTTAAATTTGTTTTAATGTTTACATTTTGAGAGAGAGACAGAGTGTGAGTGGGGGAGGGACACAGAGAGAGGGAGACACAGATTCCCAAAGCAGGCTCCAAGCTCCCATCTCCGAGCCTGACACAAGGCTAGACTTCATGAATTGCAAGATGGTGACCTAAGCGGAAGTCTGACGCTTCACCGGCTACACCACCCAGGGGCCCCAGTTAATTGTAACTATTTAGCATTTCTCCTCTTTAGCGATGTGCAGATTATAATGCAGAACTCTGCGATTCCCAGAGATGAGAATACTTCAGTCGCCCTAGGCTAAATGGAACAAGTAGATCTCATTTAGAAAATTCTCGTTTAGGGGCACCTGGGTGGCTGGGTTGGTTATGCGTCCAGCTCCTGGTTTCAGCTCCGGTCATGATCTCAGGGTTCTGTGGGGTCAAGCCCCGCATCAGGCTCCTCTGTGCTGACGGTGTGAGGCCTGCTTGGGATTCTCTCTCTCCCTGTCTCTCTGCCCCTCCCCCACCCACACCGTCTCTGTCTCTATCAAAATAAATAAACTTAAAAAAAGAAAAAAAAGAAAATTTTCATTTTATTACAACGTAATCCTGGGTGGCGAGGTTCTGCCTCGACCAGATACCTCTCCTGGTGACAACCTCCTCCCGGCAAGAAGGAAGGGGTGGACCACAAAGGCAGAGGGGTAGTTTTCACTACAGTGCCCAGGCTTTGGTTTTCTGTCCACGGGTCACCACTCCACCTGGTGCACGAAACACTAACGAGAGACACATGAACCGTGTCTGAGGTGATCTGCGACCCATCGATTTCCCCCAAGAGGTAGGCATCTCCTATTATCAGGAGGATCTTACCATCGAAACAGAGAAATCCAAAACTCTGTGGAAAGGGGAAAAAGCGCGTACAGAGTCAGTGGTTCTCAGACTGCAGCGCGACCCAGAATGACTCAAGAGGCTCCTTCGGCTCTCGGTTTTGAAGGCGGAACCCGGACTCAAGTGTGTCAGCGTCTCTGAGTTAATCTACTGATTGAACTCGGCCTTGAGCTTCCTGGCAGACATGGGAAAATGGAAGCACTTTCCATTTTAGCATTTTCCATTTAGGGTAACTATGTAATTTCACGCCTACCTATATGACCAAGCACCGAATTTTAGAAAAGGTCGAGGTTGGTGGCTTACATAATTCTCCTACTGTGACACCAGTCGTTCATGAGGGACAAATACTTTCCTGGTGCTAAATTCATAAGAGAAAAATTCTGACAGTGTCTGTTATGAGGGGTTTTGAAGAGTGTTAGGGATAGAGTCTTACAGCTCTTCAAACTTCCCAGCTTTAAAGAAACACGTGTCACTCTAACAGTATAAAAATACAGAATTACTACTGCGTTTTACACCTCCCCACATTATTCTTTAGAGCCATTTAAGATGAAAATGAGATCATTAAATATGTACTGTTGTAAGATGTCTTTAAAATTATTTTTTAATGTTTATTTTTGAGAGAGAGAAAGAAAGTGCGTGAGTGGGGGAGGGACGGAGAGAGAGGGAGACACAGAATCTGAAGCAGGCTCCAGGCTCTGAGCTGTCAGGACGGAGCCCGACATGGACCGCAAGATCATGACCTGAGCTGAAATTGAGAGTCTGATGCTTAACTGAGCCCCCCCAGGCGCCCCGCCATTTGTATTTCTTATGTTTTTAATGTACTTGTTAATATCTTTTGACTTGTTTGCCTTGTTTCTATTGGTGTAGTCTTTTCTTCCCCCCAGCATGGACTGTTTTTATAGTGAGGATACGAATTTTTGTCTGACGTATTTTGCCAACAGGTTTTTCTTAAAAAAGACTTTGGTGGTGTTTTTAAAGTTAAAGTAGTTATATATTTTTTTTCTTTATAATGTCTGGCTTCAGTGGCCTCTGGGAAAATTTTCCTCCACCTAATAAACCAATTCTCCTGAAATTCCAGGTAATCTCAGGCTGTAAATTAGCCACTTAAAGCTCTATTCCGGGAGTAATTTACTTTTGATTTATGGGTGAGACCCGGATGGATAGATCTTTCTGTTTTGATTCTACATAGCCGTCTCAGTATCACCTGCTGAAACAAATCTCTCCTGTACTCCGGGGTTGAACATAATTTCGTTTTCCATTTGTTTCTAGATTTTCTCTTCTGTATCATCATACTTTTCATATGATTGAGCTTGAGTCATGTATTTATAATATTACATTGTCATATGCTTTTCTTTTAGAATAAGCGTTTAGCATGCATGTTCTGTTATGGGTGAACTCTTTAAAAGTTTTGAACACGATCTGCCACCCAAGTTTTACGGAAACTTTGAACTTCTCCGTGTTCGGTCCATCCCTGGGGAAGAATAAAAGCCGAGAGAGCAATATAGGGGATCCTGAGCTGTGGAGAGAGGTGCCAGAAGCAAGTGGCTCGTCTAAGCAGGTGTAGATACGTTGGCTCCAAGTGCATCAGAACAATCCAAGGCCAGAGTTCAGATCTTGAAGAGCAGACGAATATCCCTGAGGCTAACTCCCTTGATTTTTATGAGTTTCTGTTGAACTCTGACCAGGGAAACCCAAATAATACAACTTACCCTCACAAGCGAAGGCCGGGAGTTTCTAGGGGCTGGTATTTCTATGTTGGCCTGGGAATCTAGAACCGTGGTGTGCAGGATTTTAGTCCTCTTCACAGGAAAGGAGTCTGAGCCAGTTTTTGTGCAAACAGAAGCGCTCCCATGTCTCCTCTGCTGGATGCGCAGACAAAGCCAGCATCGTTCTAGAAGCAGCTTGGAAAGTGCTCCAATGCGTGTCCAGTTACCTGCACCAGAGAGGATGGAAGTGATTATCTTAGCCTGCAGAATGCCAAGGTCAGGTGCTGCTGGTGCTTTGCCATCGAAAGGCCCAGAAGAACAAACAGGTGCCTCAGATTTTGAGCGATAACACCTCCTGACAAAGTGGCCTGCCAGGGGTGTTTACGGCAAAATGTAATCTCTGGTACCTGCATTAATCTACTTCCTGGACAGGGCTAATCCTTCCCATTTGTGTTTGGGTGAGAATCTTCCAGAGATGGAGATTTCTGTTTTGGTGTGATTTTTTATTTTTAACAGAGTTGCTTGTTCTGAGAATAATTAGGCCACGCGATTGGGTTCAGGTGAAGTCATTCCTTTTCTGCGAAGGCAAGTCATCTTCCCGGGATGAATGCGCCTGTGCCTGCCTGCTCGATCTAGGAGAAAGGCAGCCCCTACAGAGGGTCTGGGGAGCCAACACCCAGATCCGTGGAGGTCAACTGAGGCCCTACCCTGCCCCCGAACAAAAAGAGCCAAACTGGCCCTTTTTCGAAGGGGTCAGCAGAGCTTATACCCGTTTGCTCAAGGATCACTATCTCTTGGAACCTCTTGGAAGAAGAAAAAAGAAACCTTGACAAATCCTTCTGAAAAGCCTAGGAACACAGAATTCCTCCCCCCCTTCTTCTGTTTCTGATTGTTTTGTTTCTGAACGGTTCAGTGAGGGTTATCTAATCTGCAGAGCAATGAAGGCACAATCCCTAAATTTGGAAAGCCAGGTTCTAGCTCTGACCCTACTCGTTCTTGGTTGTGTGACCTGAGAGAAATACGTCGCTCCTCCTAGCCTCGGTCCGGCTGTTCGTAAAGCAGCCAGGTGTTTGTAAACGCTGCTGTGTTAGGGTTGCAGGAGCCAATGAGCCAAGAGTTTCGAGAACACTTTATAACTCTTGACAGGATCTATGGGCATGTGTATGCAGATATAAATAAACTTTACATGTACACGAGTAGAACTGCATTTGGGCGGCTGGAGGGATCCCGGACGACCCACATTCACCCTCCAGTGGCTCTGAAGCTGGTTCTCTGTCTGGCCGCCCTGACCCTGAAGTGGATGTGACTGGTCACAGCTGTCCCTTGGGCCTCGCGGAGACTGCGGGATGATTTTTTTCCTGAAGGAGAACTACTAGGGCCAGGCAAGGGACGGCTGTGTCCTTTATCATAGATGTTGTCCCACGTGATGCCCTGTGTGGAAGGTACACCACCACTTTCTCTCGCGGCCACTCGGTTTTCCCATTCAGAATATATGGGGTTTTGACTGGATAGTCTGTGGTCACAAAACTGATGGTCTAGGCTCTACAGTTACCATCACGGCATTAACTTGGTCAAGAACGAAACCTCTAGGTGGACCTGGCGTTCCAGCTCTAAAGAGGAATCTTCTAGAAACAGAACCGTTGCTCCTGATGGCTTCCAGAAAATCTCAACCGCCATCATGAATGGTGGCATCCCAAGGCCCAGTCAGGTGAGCGACTGAGGCTGGGAGCCAGGACACTCCGCCTCAGTCAGAAAAGAACAGCGGAATTCATCGGACCTCTACAGACACACCCCGAACATGCCTGGGTCTTTTATTTCCCCATCACACCAAGCACAGTGCTCCCCCAAGGCTGAAGCCCATAGGTCCCGCTCAGAGGGCGGGCCTTTGTCAGTAGCCTACATTTTCTGTTTGCTTCTTATTGAAGGGATTGTAGGGTTTTACAGTCGTGACCATTCGAGACAGCGGTGCCTGGTGACCGAAGCGGTCAACTGCCATTTCTTTCCGTAAGATGCTATGACAGGGTGGAGAGAAAAAAAAAAGAAACAAAAAATGACCCATATGATAAAGATAAAAACATATAACCTCATCCATTTTCCAATTAATGAGACACATGTTCAGGATGAAGAAGAGGATCAGGAGGAGAGCACATAAAGAGAGACAGGGGTGATCAATCCTTGTGTGCATTATTTCATTGATTTCCTTTATTTGCATTCAGTTTCATTTATTGCATCACGTGCGTAATACTGCAATCGATTTCATTGACTGAAAGTCTACTGTGTGCCTAGAATTATAGTAGGTGCTAAAACTATAGAAAACAGAGTTGAAAGGACGTACTCAAAGGTTACAACATGAAGCTTCTGTGAGGACGAGCCCAGGACTACAGGAGCAGAGCGGTAGAGTCACCGCCCTGGGCTGGGGAAGGAAGTCCTCCCCCGCCCCCACAGAGACTGTGTCAGGAAGGAGTCAAGTGGGTCGTGATGAAAGCAGGCTGGGCGATGAAGAAGGGGTGCAGGGAGAGGGAGGCGGGAGGGCACAGGGCATGTGGGGAGAGGCTCGGGGGCGGGGCTGGGACGGGCCACATGCAGGGCTGGGACTGGGTTTCCCCCTGCCAGTGGGGTAGGCCGACTGCTCTCGCGGGACATTCTTAACCTTGGCTTATTTATCCAGCGGGAATAATGCTCTCTGTGTTGTACAAATTAAAAGGAAATAACTAAATATGTAGAACGCTATGCAAATAACGCTGTCCCAACGCCTGTTCGTGGCCAGAGGTGGTCTTCCCAGAGTGGACACAGGCCATGCCAACTCTCTTGAACGACTGCATACAGCCGGTGGCAATTTTGCTGTGAACTTGCTGCTGTTTGAATCACACGCACACACAGTGTGGTGTTCACATGGGGCAAGAGTCACAGAGTGCACACGGCAACTCGACGAAGTGGCTTTTTAAACAACGCTGTGAGTATCGTGAAGGCAGAATTTTTTATTGTGCTGTGGAAAATGGCTGTTGGCGTGCAAACTCCAGCTTCTGGGAAGGTGGCCTTGCGGCCTGAGGGAATGCACGGGAGACGCTGGGCTGTTGTGGAAGCGGCAGTCAGGGGGGAGCCCCTGTGTGCGTTCCCATGCTCTCAGAATGGGAGACTCACAACATCCGTCTCATCCACCCCTGCGCCCCTGCCCTCACTTCAGCCTTATCCCCTACTCTCTCTCCTCGCTATCCTGCGTCTGTCTCTGTATCAATCTAAAATGCAGCTGGTGGCCTGCACGCCTCGCTCAAGATGTGTTACCGGGACCACATGGACCTCAGCCCCTGGGCATTGACATTCAAGGCCTAGCTTACAGAATCCCAGACCAGCACTGCAGTCTCCCAGGCCCCAAGATCCACCACGAACTCTGCACCACGAGGGGTCCACAGCCCCTCCTGTCCTGGTGGTCTTGCCGGCCTGCAGTCTGCTGGCAGGAGCATTCTGGTTGACTGGTGGTGTCTGCACGCAGCCCGCAGGAGGGTGACGGAGAGTGGGCGGGGAGGGCGGGGGAGGCAGACAGGAAAGGGACACTGGGTGTTTCCCTCTGAAAGATGTGTAGAAGTGAGAGGAAAGAGGGCAGAGAAAGGGACGGCTACTCAGAGGGGACATCTTTGATTTCTACAGCAAGGAGGTGGTTGGGGTGGGGGGAGGAGGAGATGGGGTGGGAGGGGCGGTGGTTGGGGTGGGGGGAAGGGCTCGGATGGGGGTGGTGGTGGCTGGGTTTTTAACCCTGGGAGCAGGGTTAGAGGGGACCGAGTGCTCAGAGGGAAGGATGAAGTTTTTAGAAGAAAGAACTTGTGTTTGGGGGGGAGGAGACGGAGGCCCTGGTGGGAGAAAAGATTCCGATGTGGGGGTGGGGGGCTGGGGGAGAGGAAGTACACCGCGCCTGGAGGTGGGCCGCAGGCGCTGGTGTGCGTGTCCCCCCCAGGGGCAGCAGCAGAGGTGGGCTCCAGACCAGCGGTGAGGGCGCGTGCCGGAACCCACAGCCCGGTTCGGGGGTGCCCAGGGCATGCCCGCGTGCACACGGCTGCTCGGAAACAACAGGAAAAACGGGGCGGGCCGGGCAGACGCCATCAGGAGGAAGTTAGCTCACTCAGTTCTCAAGACACTTACCAGAGACCTAGAAGCGTGCTTCCACAGGAAAGTTCTAGCGCAGTTCCATGACATGTAGTGTCACAGAAATGAGAGGGGACGCTTCAGGACGGAGAACCGCCAAGGCACGAGGGTGCCTCCTCGTGGGAGAGAATGCCTTTTGTTTTTATTTATTTATTTATATATATTTTAAGGCTTTTTTATTTATTTGAAGAGGGGGGAGAGAGGGAGAAAAGGAGGGGCAGAGAGAGAGAGAGAGAGAGAGAAACAGAGAGAGAGAGAGAATCCCAAGCTGGTTCCATGCTGTCAGCACAGAGCCTGACACGGGGCTCGATCTCATGAATGGTGAGATCATGACCTGAGCAGAGATCAAGAGTCAGACGCTGGGGCACCTGGGTGGCTCAGTCAGTTGAGTGTCTGACTTCGGCTCAGGTCATGATCTCACAGTCTGTGGGTTCGAGCCCCGCGTCGGGCTCTGTGCTGACAGCTCAGAGCCTGGAGCCTGCTTCGGATTCTGTGTCTCCCTCTCTCTCTGTCCCTCCCCCGCTCATGCTCTGTCTCTCCTTGTCTCAAAAATAAACATTAAAAAAAAAAAAAAAGTAATTGCTGAATAAAGAAAAGCTTAAAAAAAAAAAGTCAGACGCTTAACCCATTGAGCCCCCCGGGCACCTCAGCGAGGGCTTTTTACAACCCAAATGCCCCACCGTGTGTCTCACTGCCGAGCCCCAGTGCCCGTCAGGGGCGGCTGTGAGGGGTGGACACAGGGATGGACCTCTGGGCGCCTGGCCCAGCGGGGGTTGGTCGCCTCCTCGTGGGTGACCCTTGGGTGCTGCACTGTGTCTCCAGAGCCTCTGTGCACCCCAAGAATAAGAACCCCGGAGAAGCTGCCTCAGAGGGTTCTGGATCCCCACTCTGAGACAGCAAGATGACAGGGGTGTGTGAGTATATGGGGGGTGGGTGTGGGGGCTTCCCGGGGTCTCCAAGGGGCCTAAACCTGGGATTGGAGGGTCTGGCCAAAAAATCAAGTTCTTTCCTCAAGCAGCAACAGCAGCGGTGATATGAGTAACAGCAGTAGTAACACGAGTAACAGCAAGTGCAGCGCTGGTAACATTAGCAACAGGAAGGAAGCAGTAGTAACATTAGTAATGGCGGGGAAGCAGTAGTAATATTAGTAACATTAGTAGTAACATGAGTAACAGCAAGGGCAGCGCTGGTAACATTAGTAACAGGAAGGAAGCAGTAGTAACATTAGTAACAGCAGCAGAAACAGTAGTAGTAACATTAGAAACAGCAGTAGTGACGTAACGCTAGGAACAGCAGGAACAGTAGCAGTAACAGCAGTAGTAACATTAGTAACAGCAGGGAAGCCGTGGTAACATTAGGAACAGCAGTAGTAACAGCAGAAACAGTAGTAGTAACATTAGGAACAGCAGTAGTGACGTAACGCTAGGAACAGCAGGAACAGCAGCAGTAACGGTGGAGGACAGATTTCCACTTAGAAGCCCAGACCTGTCTGGAACACAGTAGCGCACTGGACGGCTATATCACGCGGCTGTGGAACCGGGCCACACCTGCAGGGGTCAGGGACGAGGTCCGAGACACCTGGGGAGAGGAGGCGGGCCCCGAAAAAGGCACGAGGAAGGTGGCACTGCCCCGGGAAAGCATCTCCTCCGTCACGAGCCACTCGGACACGGCGCGTCGCTCCAGCCTTCTGGACGCTGCGTCTTTACGACAGACGCCAGGGGGCATTTAATTTTGCCGTCGATTCCGTAGGCCCTTCACCGAAATAAGACTACGTGAACTGTCTCCGCGGCCGCCGGCCCTGCCGTTGCGCATGGGCCTGTGACGTCTGAGCGCGTGTCTTTTTTTTTTTTTTTTAATGTTTATTTATTTTTAAGACATAGAGTGAGCAGGGGAAGGGCAGAGAGAGAGGGAGACACGGAATCCGAAGCAGGCTCCAGGCTCTGAGCTGTCAGCACAGAGCCCGACGCGGGGCCCGAACTCACAGACCTCGAGATCATGACCTGGGCCGAAGTCGATGCTCAACCGACTGAGCCACCCAGGCGCCCCTGAGCGCATGTCTTGAGAGAAACCTGACTGAGCGCAAAACACCAGCCTGGAAAGTCACGTCCTCCCTTAGCGCGCGCTCATCAGACGGCCCGAAGCCCAAGCAATCCCCGAACCCAGAACCCAGACCCGCTGACGAGGCCCCCCTGTCGGCACGCACGTCTCCCGCTCGGTCCCTGCCTGAGAAACCAGGCCGCGCCCACGGGGTGTGGAGTGATCTGGGCGCCTCCCACACGGGGCCCCACGAGGCCCTCCTGCGGTTCCGCAGCTGCGTGGCAAGGGGCTGCGTGCGTGGGATCCCTCGCCACACGCAGCACGGCCCCCAGGTATCTGAGGCCAACGGCCCTCGTCCGAGGGAACCCCTTCCTCCAGGAAGGCTTCCTTGGTGGCCCCCACGTGGATCCCCTCGAATCTTCCGTCTGGCTCCCTTTGCTCATCTGTAAAATGGGAAGACAGGAGTGTTGTCCTCACAGGCTTCCTGGGTTGGGGAGACGGTCAGTGAGCACAAAGCCCTTGGGGAGCCTGGTGGACAGGAAGTGCTCCCCCACGTCGGGGACGCGATCGTGGAGTGTCGCCGTCTGCTCTGGTGCTGTGTTCCTTGCTCACTGCTAGACGGTGAGCTCTCGCAGACCGGGTCTAATCCTTGTCAATTCCTGGGGCGCCATTAGCACAGAGCCTTACCAACCGCCCCCCGGGGCCCAGGAGCTCCCTTTCCTCGTGCTGCCTTCCAGAACAGAAGAGAAATCCGGGAGGGCCCCCGGACTCCCACCTGAAGGTCGCCTCCTCAGAAACCCTCTCTGACCGCCGAGCCAAACTGGCGCCCTGTCCGGGCCCTGGCTACTGCACCTCCCGCCTTTCCTTCTCTACTGCACTCTCTACGATCGTCTTGTCTTCTCTCCTCCTCCGCTCGCGTGCGGCTGTGCTCTCCGCCGGTCGCCCCGAGCGTAGGGTCCCGAGAGCCGGCCTCGTGTCTGTTCAGCCCGTGCCCTCGGTGCCTCGCACGGGGCCTGGCCCAGAGCAGACGCCCAATAGACATGAGCCAACTGACTGCATTCTCCTCCCAAAGGAGAACAGGCTCCCTCTGCCTCCGAGACGCACGGCGACCTACTGGGATAGTTTCTTTCTCCGCGGAAGCCAGCCACTGGGCCTCCGAACGTGCGTTTTTCCAGAAT
The DNA here is from genome assembly GCA_030068075.1 of Paguma larvata. Classification (NCBI taxonomy): domain Eukaryota; kingdom Metazoa; phylum Chordata; class Mammalia; order Carnivora; family Viverridae; genus Paguma; species Paguma larvata. The sequence goes on from CM057834.1 coordinate 6,330,965, forward strand.
CGTGTCCTCCTGTTTGCAAGGCCAGGACATCCATCGAGTGTTGGCAAGTTTGATGTATAGTATGATGAGCAATACCGCACGGCTCCTCCCCGCCAGCTCCGAGTAACAGAGTCTGGGATAACCTTCTCCTGCTTCCAATTTGCGGAATGGGGTTTAAAATATATATGTATATATATTGACTTTCAACAGAACGTTGTCTCTTCTGAAAAAGGCGGCGGTGATTCACAGGAAGTGAATCGGTGTCCCACGGGGCGCGTTCTGGGGCAGACGCAGGGAGCACATGTGTGTGCAAAGCCGTGAGCCCAGGAGGCCGGCGTGTTGTTTGCTTGAGGCTGCTTACGTGTCTTCACACGCGCATGGCAAAATGAACTCCTCTGTCTTTCGGACCCGACACCCCATTTTTTAAAGCGAGGTAAATTTGCTTCGTAGTTAACCGTTCTTCAATGGAACAACCCTCTCGAGGGGCCCCCAGCCCCGCCCGTCCCCGGTGTGTCCCAAGGTCCTGAGTAATAGGACTCCTACTCACCGGTTCACTTCTGAGTCTGGCGAGGGGGCCGTCGACGGAATATCAGAATTTGCCGGGCGGCTGGCTGTGAAGTGAACCTTACCGGTGTAGCCTGGGATGTTGGCCGAGCTGAAGGAAGAGGTAAAAGAGAGGAGATGAAAATAGGCATTCGTGCACCATTGCTGGCCACCGGCGCCTGCGCGCGAAGGCGCCGTCGGTCGGGCCAGCAAACGGGAAACGCTGACTCAGAGACGCACAGAGGGCGGCCCAACTCTATGACTGAGGAAACTCCTCTCCAGCCCAGGGGTTCCTAGTCTCTGAATGTGCGTGTATTCTACATACGTGATTCCCTGCTGAGCTGTCCCCTGATGAAGGCAGATGCCGGTTCTTTACGGGACAGCACGCATCCCGCACGTGACCCTGTCATGTTGACTCCAGCACCGGCGGACACATGACCGGGATTTCATTCATTTATTTTTTTTTTAATGTTTATTTATTTTTGAGAGCGAGAACGCTCATGTACCCACATGAGCGGGAGAGGGGCAGAGAGAGAGGGAGACACAGAACCCGAAGCAGGTTCTAGGCTCTGAGCTGTCAGCACAGAGCCTGACTTGGGGCTCGAACCCACGAACTGGGAGGTCATGACCTGAGCTAAGGTCAGATGCTTGACCGACTGAACCCCCAGGCGCCCCCTTCTGTGATTTTAAAATATCTTCGTGTCACTATTATTGTACTGCATTCCTGAGTTCATGTCATTTCTTTTTCTTTAAATTAATCTATTTATTTTGAGAGAGAGAGAGCAGGGAGGGGCAGAGAAAGGGAGAGAGAGAACCCCAAGCAGGCTCTGCGCCATCAGCACAGAGCCCGATGTGGGGCTTGACCTCACAAACCCTGACTTCAGGACCTGAGCTGGAGTTGGACACATAACCAGCTGAGCCACCCAGGTGCCCCTGGCACACAACTGCTTTTAAGTAAATTATTTGCTGAGGGAGAGATGAGGCCGGGGCAGGGCTGTGTGGGGTTAGTCCCCTGTGCTGCTTAAGACCTGTGGTCTTGGCCTCAGGAGCCAGGGACAATGGGGAATTTAAACTGTATTTCAAGGGGGCACGGCCTGGCTCGGTCGGTTAAGCGCCCAACTTCAGCTCAGGTCACGGTCGCATGGTTCATGAGTTCGAGCCCCGCGTCAGGCTCTCTGCTGTCAGCACAGAGCTAACTTAGAATCCCTGTCCCTCCCTCTCTGCCCCTCCCTCCTCCACTTGCACTCTCTCTCTCGCTCTCAAAACTAAATAAAGCATTTGAAAAATAAATACATAAACTGTATTTCAAGGAGCAAGAACGCACTGCGTGCAAACCACGGCGCTCCCTCCAACGGGACATGGGCTCTGCGGGCTCGAGCTCCGAGCACCCGTTCCGGGCGGAGAGGGAGGGAGAGAGGTCACCACCACGGATGTGCCGGGAACGGGCAAGGGCATTCCTCTCCCTCGGCGGCTGGCGCTTCCCAGCCCCGGGCCTTGCCTTGGAGAGTGTGACATTTCTTCAGCGCGGTGCCTCCTTCTAGAAGGATGCACACACAAAGCGCGATGCGGCGGCGGCGGCGGCGGCCAGGCCTCTGTCGGGGCGAAGGAACGGATCTTCTGTGCGTATTGCTTACAGCCGGGGCCTTCCCGCACCCCCGATCGGCCAAGGAAAATGTCCAGGAACCATGTGCCTGAGGAGAAACGTTCAAACCACGGGGCGGCGAGGGGGGCGGCGGCGACGCGGCTGTGTGCCCCAGGCTCAGGGCTCAGATTCGAACCCTAGGACTCGGCTCTTCAGCTCCAAGGTCTGGACCGCAGACGTGGTCTCTCAGAGCCTTACTGCCTCAGCCACGAAAGGCGGTGACGACTCCAGCCGTGGACGTGTTCGGTGGGGCAAAGGTAGCGATTCCCAGTGCAGACCCTCGGGGTCCCCCCCCCCCCGCTCCTGAGCGTGGCCCGTGGATCGTGGCGCAGCCCCTCGGCGGCCCTCCAGGCGTGGTTGTGCATGAGTATTGGCATGGTAGAGAAAAAACATGTGCCACGCAGGAGTTGCCCTTAGAAGCTGCATCTGTGCCCTCCCTGCAAGTCTACGGCGCTGTGGCCACAGGCGACACGCTGGCTTACAGCACGGGGACCCCTGACGCCAGCAGAGCGACGGGACCTTTACGTCAACGGCGACCGCGGAAGGCATCGAACACGTTACTGACCCTAGGAGACGAGGAAAATGAGGAGCAGGGGAGCCCGAGGCACGGGGAGCCAGGCCTCCCTTCCAAGCCTGACGTGTCCCTTAACCAACGGTGAGCTTTTCCCCCAGCGAGAGGAGCCCTCTGGGCCTTGGCCGTCACCTGCACGGGGAGGGGACACCATTCATCTCTTTAAGGCTCCTCTGGAATTCAAGGGAGTCAATGGCTATGAAAGCCACCCACGCACCTTCAGCACTTAGGAGGGGCTCAACTCCTTTTAGTGGAAACACAAGATTTTAAAGCCATGAGAAACTACAAAGTCGGAGCCCAGCAGGGGAGACGGTCAAGTTTATCCATTGCAGGCCGGCTCTATAGAGAGTGGTTTCCAAACGTCCCCGCACACTGGAAACTCACGGGGATTTTTCAAAGGTCCCCATGCCTGGCTCCCAGCCCCCAGACCTTCTGGTTTCACTGGTAAGGGGGGAGTGACTTGGGAATCAGGGTCTTCGAAACCTGTCTAGAGAGTTCTAGATAAGTTGGGCACGGAGGTTTGGAAATCCCTGCTTCAGAGCGACGTTTTCAGTTTTGTCGGAGGGACTTGGGTGATCGAATCAGCGTTGCCACCTTCTAGGAAGTGCCCCGGAGGATTTTCTGGAATTTTCTTGAAGCGTCGCCGTGTGTCGGAGAGAGGTAACGAAGGAGGAGGCAGGATTATTCACGTGTACATCTTTCCCCCACACATCCTTTATTTTTTATTTATTTATTTTTTATTTTAATTTTTTTTAACATTTATTTATTTTTGAGATACATAGAGACAGAACATGAGCAGGGGAAGGGCAGAGACAGAGGGAGACACAGAATCTGAAGCAGGCTCCAGGCTCTAATGAGCCATCAGCACAGAGCCTGATGTGGGGCTCGAACTCACAGACCGTGAGATCATGACCTGAGCTGAAGTCGGCCGCTCAACCAACTGAGCCACCCAGGCGCCCCTCCCCCACACATCCTTTAAAGCCTCCATGCCTGTTACAGAGGAAAGCCCCTTCCTCTGCGTGAGATGTTTTTTTTCCACCGCCCCTCAAAACACCTGTAGAATTAAAATGCCGCTCGAGTCGTAGGCTTCCATGAGAGCAGGTAAGGAGTCAGAGATGGGCGCGAACGATTTGCCAGTTGGGAGAAGTGCTTGATAGCAAACATCACATTGCTCCCCGTGCCTTGGGGTGCACAGTGCTTGATGCTAAGTGGTCATATCCATCACACGACAGGAACGGCCTTCTGGTACATTACATCACGTCGCATAACCACCAGCTGTGAACCGGTAGGCTGAATTGCAGATAAGCCGCTGAAGAAGTGAATTCAGTTGCGTAAGACACCGGCAAATATTTGAAAACGAAAGTCCTCACCCACGCCGCGTCTACATCTGTCCCAGTTACCCCTTGGCAGGGATATCACGAGGGGGCTTTCCCCACGTCGGGCTCTGTGCTGACAGCTCAGGGCCTGGAGCCTGCTTCGGATTCTGTGTCTCCCTCTCTCTCTGCCGCTCCCCCACTCACGCTCTCTCTCTCTCTCTCAAAAATGAACAAACATCAAAAAAAAAAAATGTAAAAAGAATAAAAAGAAGAGAAGTCTTCACGTGTTTGTCTTTCTCCACAACTTCCGGTGCTCTGAACACCTTCTTCTGTACCCCTGATGCCCGGAATAAGCCTGGATGTTGTCCGTTCTCGGGCACGTGTGGAGAAATGATTGCCTGTGTCTGCAACTAACTGGATTCGCTCAAGCTAGCATAGTAAAATAGAGATTTTAGAGCGTAAGGAATTGAGGGGGCCTCTCAGAAGAGGGAGCACAGATGGTGTGTAATTAAAAGCAAATAGGAAATAAAGACCATGTGGGGAAAGCACGTTGTACGTGGAATCTAGGCAGTGTGCTCACGGGGTGGGATTTCAGCAGACGGCTTCTCGCCGTTCCACCGACGGGACTAAGGCCCCGTGAGTGCGCGGCGTGTCCCAGCCGCTGTTTTAAACGCTTGCGCCCGATGGCCTTGGTTCTTGCAGGACCCTGTGCTGTAGATCCCAGGATCACGCCTGCTGTCTGGGGGCAGAAAGTGAGGTTTGAGAGAAAGTCGAAGTCACGTGTCTTCTTAGCAGGTGGCAGAAGCAGCTGCACCCAGGGGCCCCCGACGGATTTCTGGGAGATGCCTGCTGCCCTCACACCCAGGGCCCCCGGCCGAGGCAGGGGAGCTCTGCTACCTCCCGGGGCTTGGCACTTAGCCAGGGCGTGGGTGCGTGTTCAAGTTCAAGTGGGCCCGACGATCTTGCATGGAGAGCTGCTCTGTGTCAGGCCCACACCCAGGCAGGAACCAACCAGGCCCATTCCCGATGGCTTGCACGTTGATGAGGACACAGGACATTTTTCGACGCACATGTAGAGGTTGGAAGAACCCCAGTGGGGCAAAGGCCGCCGATGAAAAGTGAGGGGAGGGTGGTGCCTGTGAGAGGCAGACAGAAGGAAGCACGGGGCCAGAGGTCAGAGAGGCTGGCGGAGCACCTCGGGGCCGCCCCGCCAGCCACGTGACCTTGCACAACTGAACTGAAGTTCTCTGATCCACCCTGCACTGTGGTCAGGGGACTGTAACTCCCCTGTAGGGGGTGGGGCAGGGTTCGTGTGGGGGGGGGGGCGCTGGCCAGGGTCAAGGCTGGGCCCTCCCGGAGGGCTGAGAGAGGGGGCAGCAGGACCAGAATCATTTTGGTCGCTGGGCTGTGTTTCTCAGAACGTAAGATGTTATGGCCCCAAGAAGGGTTCAGGAATGATAGTTTTATTATTATCCTCACCGGCTGCTTATAGTCGTTCTTCTCTGGTCTTAGAATCTCTCCAAATGGAAGTGGACACAGAGAGAGCCCGAAGTGTGCATCTGGCCTCGGGCTGGGAGCTCCAGGAACCATTTCTTCCCCGGAGGCAAAGGCGCGGGTGTCCCTGCGGGAAGGGCCCGGAGCCGCCCTGGGGGTGAGGAGGCTCCGCCCTCGGCCACTCCCGGTCTGCGGCTTGTTCGGCATCCTGCATCCCGGCCTCGGCCTGCTCCTCGGGGAAATGGGGAGAGAGCCCGCTGGCGCACCCCTGGCCTCCTCACGCTAGTTTGAAAACCAAATGAGGGAGTAGATGTGAAAGCCCCCTGCAAAGGCAGAAGTGTCGGCCGCTCTAAGGAACTACTATTCATAGCCCCATTCTCTAACCTGGATTGTGGTAAAGCTTTTTGGGGGTTTTGTTTGTTAAAGGTGCAACTCGCCACGGCGACCGGCAGGAAGGCACCCCCCCCCTCCCCGCACCCTCTTCCACCCCGGGCCGCGGCCGGCACCTGCCGGAGGGTCCGTTTTGGACACGTGCTCGTTACTTGCAAACGCTTCGTCAATGCGAAACCGTGTGAAGTTCTGAAATGAAGGATTACGGCCGAGTGGAAGGCAGCCCCGCCGGGGAAGGGGGGGGCGGGGGGGGGCGCCTGGCCGCTCTGGGAACACGGGCCGGCGGTGTCGGGAAAGCACCAGCCGTGGGGGCGGAAGGCTCAGGTTCACGGCCAGCTGGTCTTCGGTGGGCTCTCCCGCCGGGGCGTGTGCCTCGGTGTCCTCGTTGGTGAGACGTGGGGCTGGAGCCCCACGGAGCTCCAACGGCGGGTCCATTTCCAGCCGCCGTCTCCATTTCCTCAGGAATGTCATGCTTTGGACCCTGACTTCGCACAGACGGACTCTCCCGGACCACTCCCATAGTTACGGGCTGTGGTTACGTTTTTGTATGACGGTTCGGTCCTATTTTTTATCGTTACTAATTTTTCTGCATTTTTTTTCCTATAACGATCAGATCCAGTTCTACAGAAATTTTTTAAGCTATTTTTTTTTAAACGATGCCTGCAATCACCAGCAATTTGAAAACCTCTGGACTTGTCAGATGACTTGGTAACCAGAAAACAAAATCCATTCACTGAGGGAAACTGAACAAACCTTCACTCTTTCTGGGAGATTGGTGAGAGCAGCTGAACTAGCGGTTGGCGGCCTTGACGGTCTGAAATGTGGCTTCGTATTTCCACTGTGATTAAGTATCATGAAATTATGAGGAGAATCCTCAAAATCATATCAGGAAGGCATTTTCTTTAAGGAAGTTTATGATGAGAAAGTAAAGGAACAGTCATACTTGCTTTTGGGGAAGATGGCTCTCCTCTCTCTACTGAGCACAAAGGGAGTAGGTTTATGTGTTTCTGGGTTTGGGGTTTTACGTAAATGACATCATATTGAATTGCCTTTCAGCTCAACGTGGTATCGTAAAAACAACAACATATTCTATGGGGCGCCTGGGTGGCCCAGTCGGTTAAGTGTCTGACTCTTGATCTCGCCTCAGGTATGGTCTCAGGGTTTGTGAGTTCCAGCCTCGTGTTGGGATCTGTGCTGACAGCATGAAGCCTGCTTGGGATTCTCTCTCTCCCTCTTTCTGCCCCTCCCTTTCTTGGGCTCTCTTCCTCTCTCTCTCAAAATAAATAAAACTTAAAAAAATTTATTTTGCTTAGACATCTACATGATGTGGTTAAACCATAAATAAAGTAAGTGAAGGAAAAACACAAAGACTGACGGCTTCCGCCTTGGGAAACGGATCTGGGTGATGAGAATGAGAGGCAGGCACGAGGGGCTTAGAAGATATTATTAGTAAAATACTTCTTTAGCGAGGCAGGAAAGCACAGGCCTTTGTTATTTCACTTTATATGTTACATATGACACTACATATTTATGATCTATTAATCATAATAAAAGTTAAAAACATTTCCTCTGTTAAAAAGTTAAGAGGACCTTAAACATGGAAAACCAGATTCAAAAGAAACTTCGTGAGCTTGGTGGCCCTCTAGTGGCCAAATCGGGCACGTGCAGCCAACGGCTCCAATTTCTTTTCCGGGAGCCACTCACAATTTTTCACTTCCCTGGAAACAGAAATCGACAGCAAGCCAAGGTAGAACGGGACGCTCCCTAAGTTATTCAGGCTAAATGCGATGTTTTACATCAAATTCTTAAAATGCTTGCCTGACCCCTCTTCATTCTCTCTGAGGAATGACCCAAAAGAGTATGTTTGAAGGCGCATCTCAAAAGAAAAACCGTATTAAATTTTTAGACCTGTAGGATATTTTGAAATTGGTTGCATCCTCATATTCTTCTTTTAAAATCTTTAAAATTGCTGTGTTTAATAGCAGTAATTCCCTTGCAAAATTTATGGAAGAATCCCACCAGCGGATCCTTCAAGACGCAGCTCAGAAAGACGTCACAGGCATCGTACGTCTCACGAGCGAAAGTGCTCTGTGCTACTGGGCTTCGAAAACACTGAGCTAACTTTCGTCCTGCTTTATATCGGAATTATTTGTGTGCAGCGTTTATCTGCCCTTCAGATTCTTAAGCTACGTGAGGGCCACTCTCTGTCTTTTTTATCTTTATGTTGCCACGGTTCCTAACATGGTATCTGGAGCATTTTACAGGCTCTTTTCTCTTTTTCTAATTTTTTTTAATGTTTGTTTATTTTTGAGACATAGAGACAGAGCGTGAGCAGGAGAAGGGCAGAGAGACGGAGACACAGAATCCGAAGCCGGCTCCAGGCTCTGAGCTTTCAGCATAGAGACCGACGCAGGGCTCGAACTCACAGACCGCGAGATCGTGACCTGAGCTGAAGTCGGCCGCTTAACCGACTGAGCCCCCCAGGCGCCCCTCTTTTGTCTTTTTCTTTGGGTGCGTTATTTAGAGATTTAAGTGAGGTAAGTTACACAACTATATTTTAACACCAAAGTTAGGTTTGAAACGTACTTTATAGCTTGGCCAAGTGGTCAAAAGAACCACATAGTCAGAAAAGGTAACGAGGAAATTTAAGACCATTGTAGGAGGCAGCATGGCTTAAACTTAACCTGCTACAGAATAAGTCCGAAGCACAGATAGTGTGAAACGCAACTTGTTTGTCTCAGGGGCGCGACGCTGATGTTAAAAAAAAAAAAAAGTGAATCAATTAACACTGAAAACGCTGTTGTAGTTCACACTTTGGCTTTGCATGAAATCTGCAAGTTTGTCGGTCCCCGTAGAAACCGCTGGGATAATATCCGTGACAGTCAGCGACTCAGTGGCGTCATGAAAAGAGGACAGGACTTCCACTCCCAGCTGTGCCTGGTGGGTCCTAGGGAAGCGCCTCTGAGCCCCGGTATTCCCATTGGTGAAAGCCAATGTATATGTATTACACATAAACATATTATATATTTATATAGATTAAAATATTATATATCAAAGGTAGTTTACATGTTATATACTAAATATGTTTTGTATGTATTTTATATAAAACATATATTATGTATAATATATTATATAAGTTATGTATTTTATATATAATATATGTCATTATATATCTTGTATATGGTATATACTATATTACAAATTATGAGTTATGTTTATAACTTTATATTATATCCTCATATAAAACATATTGTATATTATAAATTATAAGTTACATATTATTTAAAAATTTTTAATGTTTATTTACTTAATCTTCTTTTGTTTATTTATTTTTGAGAGAGAGACAGAGTATGAGCAGGGGAGGGGCAGAGAGAGAGGGAGACACAGAATCAGAAGCAGGCTCCAGGTTCCGAGCTGTCAGCACAGAACCCGACGTGGGGCTTGAACTCACAGACCGTGAGATCATGACCTGAGCTGAAGTCAGACGCTTTAACCAAATGAGCCACCCAGGTGCCCCTGATGTTTATTTGTTCTTGAGAAGAGAGAGACCGTGATCAGGGGAGGAACAGAGAGAGAGAGAGAGACACAGAATTGAAGCAGGTTCTAGGTTCTGAGCTGTAAGCACATAGCCCAATGTGGGGCTTGAATTCATGAACTATGAGATCATGACCTGAGCCGAAGTCGGACGCTCAACTGACTGAGCCACCCAGGCGCCCCTATATATTGTCACTTTTAAATTATATCACATCATATTATATTTTTATATATTATACATCATATAAGTTATATGTTATATAAGTATATTATATAAAATATAATATATTATTGTATATTATTCATATATTATAAAGTATATACGGTATATATGGTATATAACATACTTATATGAAATGTCTTCATAGTTTGCGTGAATATATTTTATACATACATATAACACATGGAATATAACATATATTACGTTATAGTGCATCGAGGCGCCCCAGGCAGTCAGTGCACAGAATTAGGGTCTCATTTGTGGGAGCTAAGTTTCTTTCGGGGCGGTGGGCGTCTTTCGTCTTCGCACTACGTTCGGTGGCGGGCCATCTTTTATTCCTCATTCATGATAAAGCCCATGACTGCGTTTCACCCTGAATGGCACCATAAGGGGACTAATTACGAGGGGAACTCACCGACTCGTGTTTGTATGAAGGATCCTGGAGCCCCGAGGCTTGGCGAGTGACGCGATGTCTCCGAAGGGGTTGTCGACGTCGTCGGCATTTGTGGACTGCACGCAGCCCCTGTTTGCGTGACAAGAAAAGAAAACGTGTGTTTCTTCATTAGAAAAATGGAAGAAGAGGTAAACAGTGTCCTAACACCCAAAGGAAATCTTATTTGCTAGAATCGATGAAAAACTGAAACAACAACAATAATAATAACCATGATGATGGAACAACTTGCCTTAAAAAACTAAGACAAGAGATTTTTCCCTTTTACAGAGTAACAGCTGCCAGGCTCCCGTGATCTGAAGTTTGGGCCAGAGTGAGAGGCACGGGTGGGTTGTGTTTTTGTGCAGAGAAAGAGGCTGTTGGTGCGGCCTGGGGAGGCTCCCTCACCGGAGGCCGGCCCGGGGGGCAAGGCGGGGGCTGGCATCCGCCAGAGCCAACAGGGCTCCTGTGGGAAATGGGAACCTGGGGGAGGTGCCCAGGAACCCGGGGCGCCCAGCCAGGTGCCTTCAGGGCCCTGACACAGGCCGAGGTGCTGTCAGCCAGAGGGCTCAGCGTCCTTGCGGCATTGCTGGGGCCACTGGTTGGAAAGACGCGTCGACTCCATTGTAGGGCAGAAGAGGCAGCAGTCATGGCAGCAGTGAGGGCAAAGACTGAAGGCCCAGAGCCTCCATTTTCTTGGATATACTTTGTTCCAAGGTACCACGACCTGAACATTTATGCTCCTCCCGTATTCCCGTGTTGAAGTCCTAACGCCCAAAGGGGATGGTAGCGGGAGGTGTGAGGAGCTCAGGTCACGAGAGGGAAGCCGTCAGGAGTGGGATCGGGGGCCCGCACAGCCCTTCCGCCCTGTGAGGACACAGCGAGAAGTCCTGTGACTTAGATGAGAGCCCTCGCCCCCCCATACGGGCACCGAGATCTCGGGCTTCCAGGCCCCAGAACTGTCAGGAAAGATGTCTATTATATTTACAAGCCAACTGGTCTGTGGCAGTTTGGCCCAGACGAAAACACAAGGCTAGTCTTCAACCCAGAGCAGAGAAGACCCCCAAGTTTTGGCAGATCTTTGCCAACTAGGGAGAGCCAGATTTAAACTCAGGAAGGTAAGGAGACGCGTCCTATCTGCCTCGCTGTGTATAAAAGTCTTTCTGGTTGACAACACCCAATATTAGGAGCATCCGGGGTATGTTACTTCATAAAATAACCAATTTGGGGAAACAGAAAAACATACCCCTCCCCCTTTCTTTCTTTTATCAAAATCTTTAACGAATCTGTGATGAAAGTCCTGACGCTAGGCAGGCTCTGGGCTGGCAAAACATTAGATCTCTGTGTGAGATCTTAAACGACGAATTACAGACATGAGTGAGCTGAAGGCAATTACAATTTAGATGTAAATCTGGTAATTTTTAAAAAATTAAGGAACACTATTACTTACGTATAAAGAGGGATGTATTTGCTTCTGGAACTTGGACTCACGCTTAGAGAAAGAGAAAATGCACACAACGGAGTTACTGACGTTAACTTAATAAGCATCCGATGATGACAGTATTTCTTCTATTAAAAGAAAAACAAAGTCTTTGGAGATACCTCATGGGAATTAACCTCTAAAAGTTTGTAATGTGGGGGCACCTGCGTGGCTCAGTCGGTGAAGTGTCTGACTCTGGATTTTGACTCAGGTCACGATCCCACAGTTGTGGGTTCGAGCCCCATGTTGGGATCTGTGTTGACAGTGTGGAGTCGGCTTGGGATTCTCTCTCTCCCTCTCTGCCCCTCCCTAGCTCACTCTCTCTCTCTTTCAAAGTAAATAAACTTAAAATAAAATAAAATAAAATAAAATAAAATAAAATAAAATAAAATAAAATAAAATAAAAGTTTGCCATATTAAACAGCAGTGATTTAAAGATGTAGTTTTAAGTGAAAGACAAAAGCAGAGCAAAGTGACTCCAAGTGTCACGGACACACACGTCTTTGCTCTCTTCAGCCCTATTTCAGAGCCCCCCCTGTTGGGTTACCCCCACTCCCTGCTTTTTAAGGAGGCTTCACGCCCAGCACAGAGCCCAACTTGGGGCTTCAACTCACACCCCTGAGATCAAGGCCTGAGCTGAGCTCAAGAGTCAGAAGCTTAACCGACTGAGCCACCGGGAGCCCCGTAGGTTTTCCTTTTGCTGCACGTTTCCTTAGTGACTGGACGGGCAACATTTGGCAAAGCTGAGCCCCTGGTTTTCTTAGAGACACGGAATCTTCATGTCGAGTGGATCCTACTGACCATCCAGTGTAGTCCTCCGTGGGAGAGATGAAACAGCCGGAGCACGGAGCTCAGCGACTCACACAAGACGGCCGTGATTCGCAGCCTCACAGGGAACTCCAGGTTTATTCTGTATTTTCCCCGCGCTCGACCCAGCCATTTCTCCAAGGGTCTCAACATTCCTTTGATCGGAGAATGGTGATTCAAAGACGGCAGCTGGGTGCTAGATATTCTTGTGGCCGCTGGGGTGTCACTGCTCCTGTGTCCTCTGAGCAGCCAGAGCTAGGGATGGGTGGGTGGGTAGGAGCCTGTGTATATCTACATATTTATGTCTATTTCTGTATCTGCTCTCTGTGTAGACATTAAAGTAAACACGAGTTCACAGGACACGTCCTGATCGGCTCTCAGCCTTTCTCCGCTTCTTATCCGTATTTCCTCCTGACAGCGTGAAACCTGCCTCCTGTTACCCACCAAACATGCCATTTTGTTCAAACCTATACATGTCAGAAGTATTAGAATCACCAACCCATTTCCCTGCGGGGGTGCACGTACCATCCGGAGTAGAGCATTTATACACCATTTGTTCTTTCTGTCTTTAGTCTTACGTTATTCTAAGTCAAAATACTGTCTCCAAATTTATTAGGCTCCAGATTTTTTCAAGACCACCCTTTTCTGCCGCACCCCCACTCAAGTGTAGTCCTGTCATTTATTTGTAACACAGATTCATTTGTCACAACCCGCATTCCATCGCGGAACCCCCGACACCCTGGCGGGAACGTATGTAGACATGTATTGGTGGACATGTATGTATTTATTTCACGTTGCGGTCAATAAAGTTTGTTCTCTGCAGTGGGTAGTTCTCTGGGTTTCACAAATACAAAAAGTCATGTGGCCACCATCCCAGAACCAGACGGAATAGTTCGTGACCCTAAATGTTCCCCTTATAGGCTCTCCGTGGTCATCCTTTCCCCCTTCCCAACTCCTGGCCGCCATTGTTCTATTCCTCTTCCTGGGGCTTTGTCGTTTATAAATGCCGTATAAAGGGAGCCGTAAAAATGGGACCTTTTGGGTGTGGCTATTTTCACTGAGAAAAACGCATTTAAGATTCACACACACCAGGGGCATCTGGGGGGCTCAGTTGGTTGAGGGTCTAACTTCGGCTCAGGTCATGATCTCACGGTCTGTGAGTTGGAGCCCCGCGTCGGGCTCTGTGCTGACAGCTCGGAGCCTGGAGCCAGCTTCGGATTCTGTGTCTCCCTCTCTCTCTGCCCCTCCCCTGCTCACACTCTGTCTCATAAATCTCTCTCTCTCAGGAATAAATAAACACTAAAACATTGGTTGTAAACCCGTGCATTACTGGTGGATATTCCCCGGTGTGTTTCTCCAGTGCATCCTTCGCCACTGGCCTGCTGGAAGACACCGTCATTGTTTCTAGGCTTGACATTATGAGTACAGCCGCGTAAACATTCCCACACAGGTTTTAGTGTAGGGCCCTCGGTGCAACCTATGCCAAGAAGAAGGTTGCAGGATGAGGGGCATTCTCAACCGTTCGGAGATGTGGCCTACTGATGAAAACAGAAAGCTTTGCATTCGTCGGATGATTTCGTTATTCAAAAAACGCGATGGTTCATACAAACGGGAATAAAAATTTTATCATCTGGGCGAGTGATCTGTCAATTCACCACATGCTGCGTAGATAAGACGCTGATACGAGGTCTTCGTTGGCGCTCACGTAACGTAAGAGCTGGCACCGACGACTTCCATCTTTGTTCTTCCAAAGATACTTGGACGTGGTCACCAGCAACCAGCTTGCCGTGTCTATGAGAGTCTTATATTTTTTGAGTGTCGTAATCTTTTAAAAAAAAAATGATTACCGTTCAGTTTATCCGCTGGAATCTATGTTTTATATTGGGATGCTTTCCACATTGGCAAAACATGTTTTAAATATTTGTTCTCAAAACGTGTACACATTGTTTTTAGAATACGGCTCGGTTAAATCTAAGTTTGCTGACAAGATTTTTCTCCATATTGTCACTATTTGGAACACTAGATGCTGCAGTTAAACTTGATTATAATTTGGCACATTTTCACTTCATCTTTTTTTTTTTTTACCGATACAAAAATTCATTTTTTAAAGGATAATTTATTTTTAAATGGTTGTGGTATATCTCATAGTCTCAATTTTAAGGAGGTTTAAGAGGAGACAGGCATCACTGAGCAACTGAGACAGATCCGGGTTCTCCATCCGCCCCAGGGATGGAAGTCTGAGGTCTCTGGAATGTTCTCCAGAGGACACGCCCCTCAGCCCCTCCCTCGCCCATGGGCTGGAGCACCAGACACATTAATGACAAAAGAGGCGATAGTGAAAAACTGAGTGAGAGAGCATGAGGAGAAAAAACTTACAAAGTAACTGGCTTGATGGGTGCCAAGAAAGATCTTGTTTGAAATCTGTCCCAGAGTCCACCAACCATCTAAAATCGGCATCAAAACAAATGACATATTTAATGAACGAGTTACTGTAATTTCTCGTGTATAAGCTCCAGCACTCTTAAGAGTCCCCACCGCATCAATGGTAAGCCCCAGGCTCCCGACAGAAAGCACTTCCTAAGCATCCTTAGCACTTGGGGGGGTTGCCCCAGAGCCCCTCCTAGTCTCCGCTCTGCGCTCAGACCCGCGGTTTCTGTTTGTTTTCCCACAGCTGGAATCTGTCTCATCATCCAACTCCTTTGGACTGAAGTCCTGACAAAGGTCTCTCTCTCTCTCTCTTTTTTTTTGTTATATTTTTATTTATTTTTGAGGGACAGAGAGACAGAGTATGAACAGGGAGGGGCAGAGAGACAGAGGGAGACACAGAATCGGAAGCAGGCTCCAGGCTCTGAGCTGTCAGCACAGAGCTCGATGTGGGGCTCGAACCCACCAACTGTGAGACCACGACCTGAGCCGAAGTTGGACGTTTAACTGACTGAGCCCCCCAGGAGGCCCAGAAAGGTCTCATTTTTGTTTTCATCCCAGAGATTATGTTTCACTTGGCTCCACCTAGGTCCACCCTCTGCAGCCCCGGGTTGGTCTCCGCTTTTCAGCCCTGCCCAGACACACCCTGAGCTTTGAACCTCATCTTCCAGGAAGGACTTCGGATTATGGTATAATTAAATGCCTACGGATATGTTGAAAAAGTGACCAATTTTCAAAAGATGTAAAAGTATTTTAAAGTAGTTGAGAGATCCTTAAAAACAGCTGGAAAAATTCAGGCACATCTTTTCGACGTGAGTTTAATTTCGATGCTCGAATCCCGTGCCGAGAATTTATATTATCGTAGCCATGTTTTTCCTCCCTTCCTGCCCTTTTTCTTCATAAAAGCCAAAGAAGTTTTTCAAAATAATGTGGGCTTCTCACCCTGTAGTTCGTGAACCTCTTGGGAGTCCGTGGTTAGAACCGTATTTCAAGAGAATTATTTTCCCCTTTAGTGCTATGTATTTTACATAGTAAAGAACTTCCTTGTGAGAGGGGGCCCCGGTGCCTGTCAGACTTCTGTGGGGCGAGGAACAGAACCAAAGGACAAGAGAGCAACGGAAGGCGAGGGGGTTTGTAGGCAAGGAGCAGGGACATCTAATTCAGGGTTGGGAGGGCGAAAGCGAGGTCCAGGATAAGACCTGAAAGATTCAGGGATTTCGCTTGGAAAAAATGGAATACTGAAGCCAATGGAACCCTGTTTGCAGAAAACACGGCGCGGCGAGGAAGAGCCTGGCCCACGAGGGCTTCGCAGAGGTTCAGCGTAGAAAGCCACCGGTAGAGCGCGGTGTGGAGGTGGGGCAGGAGGAGCAAGAGGAACACAATGTAGGGGGGGTGAGGCTGAGCGGGCGCAAACAACAGAATGGGAGACATGGCCCGTCAGGGAGCATGGCTTTTGCTTCATAAAAAGTGATGGGTTGGCTCAGTTGGTTGAGCATCCAGGTCCTTGATCTCGGGTTAGGTCACGATCTCATGGTTCATGAGATCAAGGCCGCGTCGGGCTCTGCCCTATCAAGAGCCCACTTGGGATTCTCTCTCTCCCCCTCTGTCTCTGCCCCGCCCCTGCCTGTGCACGTGTGCTCTTTCTCTTTCTCAAAATAAATAAACTTAAAAAAAAAAAAGCCCAATATAGATACTATTAAAATTTTAAAATAAGGAACTCAGTTCCATAAGTGCATATAGTTACATGTTCTTTCCATATTTCTTACAATAAAATGAGGATTAAAGTTTTGGACTTCAGTTTAGAAATAAACGCATGGTTGCAAAAATGCAAACTTTATACACGGGAAACGGAATTATGCACGTGCCATTGAGGTCACCCACCTGGGTTATCGCCGGTGCCCCTTCATATCTTTTCAGTGTGAAGCACTGCGAAACCGGGTCGGCAGCTTTTTCCACCGTTGTTTCTTCGGGATCGAGTTTCGGTGGTAGCATCTTGTCCCAAGGAACAACTTCGTAAGCTCTATGAAATGAAATAATGATGTTTTATGAAAAATGCAGATTCGGCTGGTATGAGCCATAGAGGTATCATACGCTGTGGCAGGCAGGTAACTCTAAGGTGTCCCCCAAACAAGTGAGCTCTAAAAAGAGACGGACACAGCAGAGACTCTTCAGCTGTCCTTACAGGAACATCTCAGGAGCCCAGCAGCTGCGACGAACTGAATTCCGCCAACCATCTCAGTGCTCCTGGAAAACACGGATCGAGCCCCAGCTGAGTCTCCGATTCCAGCCTGAGAAACCCCGAGTCTTGAACCCAGCGGGGCACGCTTGCATTCTGCCCACAGTCCTGTGGTTTAAAGTTGATAAACGCGTGGTCATCTGTTACACAGCAGTGGAAGGCCAACGCGCAAATTTATACACATCTTACAGTTGACCAAAAAAAAAAAAAAAAAAAAAAAAATCATTTGACCTTCCCAGCAGGGCCAGAAGACCATTAATTGACAAATACACCAACTCCGGCCTAGAGAATGGAATTCGTTTGCGTAAGGTCCCTCAGCTCCTGACGGTCAAAGTCAGGATGCGAATCCCGATCATCCGCCTCTGAAGAGGGAGCCACCTTCCCGCTGTCCCACACCAACGGTGTGAGGAGTGCGGTCGTCTCAGTAAGTGCAAGGACTATGCACAGAGCACTCGGATCTAAAGGCACCATCGTGTACTTCAAGTTTGGAAAGTTCTGCTCTTTTTGACGGACATACGTGACAGATGCGATGAATAGACTGCAAACAAATATTTGTTCAGCGATTACTATATTTCAAGCACTTTGCTAGCGGCTTGGGAGAGAAGAGTGGATAAGAAACAACATACGGGGGCGCCTGAGGGGTTCAGTCGGTGAAGCGCCGACTTCGGCTCAGGTCACGATCTCACGGTTCATGAGTTCGAGCCTCACGTCGGGCTCTGTGCTGACAGCTGAGAGCCTGGAGGCTGCTTCGGATTCTGTGTCCCCCTCTCTCTTTGCTCTTCCCCCACTCTCTCTCTCTCCCTCTCTCTCTCACACGCACACAGACAGACACACACACACACACACACACACACTCTTTTTCAAAAATAAATAAACATTAAAAAAGTACAATCAATAGGGATGAAATCAAAAGCCAGAGAGAAATCAGAGGACATTTAGTCATAATCCTTCATTTTTAAGACGAGAAAACCGAGGGCTCAAAAGATTGGAGTGTGCCAAAGCCCCATAGACGGCAGTTAGAATTGGGGATCTCACCACCAGTCCCCAGGCTGTTGACGCCTCCTCCAGAGCTCTTTCCTCAACTTGCTCTGCGGTTCCAAAATCCAGCTCCATATCATGTTTTTCTTCTTTTTTTTCAATGTCAATGAAGTTTATTTGGCTTTTTAAGTGGTGCTCTGAAAGCGTCGCAGTGTGGTAAACGGTGTGAGTGAGTACAGTCGTCTTCATTAGTACAGTCATTTGTTTTCTTCACGAGTTGCTGCGAAGATGCAGCCTATCTAACAGGATAAATATTTCCACCACCTGGAGTTAATGAAGGCTCACACGCAAGCAACGTGTTTCGTAAGGAAAACAAGAAGCTGTGATGACACAGCAATGAAAAGGGCTGTGTGGAAACGATTGTGCACGTACTTTTTGAAGTCATTTTACAACGGGGAGGCGATGCCCACGATCTTGTTATAAACTTGCCATAGAGACTTGTAACAACACCGGTGGTGCACGCAAGCGATTCAGGCCAAGGGCCACTAAGTCCAGACAACCCAGCACCGGGGTCCTGACAACGCGACTTCGCTGACTCATGACCTGTGCTAGACTGAAAAACGAAAATCATCCCTAATTAAAAATTGGCACTGTTCACAGAAAAAAAAAAAAAGTACGATTTTGTCTTTGAATCTGCAAGTGTGTGTTCAAATCGAATTCTCCTCCTCCCTCCAGCTCAGCCGCAAAATGGGCTTGACGTAAAATTCTTTACGAAGCCTTTATTTTCGACTCGATGCAAACTAAGTGAAGATGATTGAAACCCAAGCTCGCACGACGGCCGGATACCTCCCACATTGCTCATGCAAGCAACACATGAGAGGAAGGGCTACCCGGTGGCATTTGCATTAACAAAATGGCATCGTTTTCGTCAACAAATACCCAGACGCTGCTTTCTTCTGCTAACAAGAGTTGCAGAGAAAGAGAGGGAGAAAGCATGACTCTGATTTTAATCACACATTTCTTATATATTCTTTTCATTTTTATGAGCCATCCAGGGAAGTATCTGATCATATGTATATTTCATGACGCTGTGTGGTGGCGGGGGTGCCACCAATAGGAAAGAAAACCCTGAAGCCAAAATCCACAGCGCGACAGCCGGGTTCAGCACAGGGTCAGGAGGGAGGGACTCGGCGGGGAATGGAGGCTCCCCACTCTCCATTGCTCTGCTGGCTTCTAAGCCCACCGGACAACCGCAATCGCCCCTTCCTGGGCTCATCATACTTGACCTTTTGTACAGTCTCGCTCCCTCCTCCCTGAACGTCCTATGCGTGCTGTGCCTGCCAGTTCGCACCCGTCTCTAAGCCGTGACCCGCCCCCACCCCCCACACACACTTATTTCTCTAGCTCTGACCTCTCTCCCAAACCCCAGACCGGTGCCCCCCTCGCCTACCTGACACAGCCACTTGGATGTCTAATGAACATGATTATCCTCAGCACGACTAAAATGGACTTCTGACCTTTCCCTCCAAGCCCGCTCCCCGGCTTGCATCATGTTGAAGCCACGGCAATCTCAGCCCATCGGCTGCTCCGCCCGAAGCCTTAGAAGTGTTCTTGACCCCTGTTTCCTGGACGCTCATGACGTCCAACGTGGAAACTGTGTCGGTTCTACTGTTAAGATATATCCAGGAGCCCACCACGGCCGACCCCTTCTCACCACCTTTCCAACAAGCCACCCTTACCTGACCTCTAGAGGCGCCTCCCAATTCTCCCTGACCCGGTCGGCCGGGGACACGGCGGCCACCATGCTGGTTTCATAGGCAAGTCCGATCTTGCCACTTCTCCGCTACGCCCCCACTCCCCTCAGAGAAAAGGCCCTGGTGCTTACGGTTGATTAAAAAGCCCCCGGACATCTGCTTCTGGGCACTTCCTGCAGCTTCCCGTCTTCTCTTCCTAACGTCCCCCCTGCTCTGCTCCAGGTACCCTTGCCCCCGTCCTTCCCTGACCCCATGCACACTTCCGACACAGGCTTTCCAGATTGCTGTATGTTCCCTCTGCCTGGAAGATGCTCGCTCCACGCATCTGCAAGTCACTCCTTTATGCCTTCCGAGCTTCTCTCGAACCCCATCACTTAAGGAGCACCCCCCGTCCCCCACATCCTAGGCACTACGGAAGTCTACCGCCCATAGACGGGAGGCTCCGGAGGCTCTCTGCCCCTTCTACCTTTTCTCTTCTATGTTTCCACAGACTCGTTGCCTTCTGGGCTATGAGCTATTTGTGTGTTATGTTTGTGCTGACTGTCCATCTCCCTTCAGAATGAGAGCTCTCTGAGAACAGAGATCTCTGTCTCCTTGTTCCCTGACGAACCTCGCAGCCTAGGGCACAGACGCATTGCAAGAGCCCAGTATGGTTTCTGACGGCGCCGATGAACCCCTTAGGGTTTCTTGGCTCTTGGTTTCTGTGATGCAGTGCTCTTATCTCCTCCTCTCACGGGCCGTTTCCTTTATGTTTCGGGTTTATGCTCTCATTACACATAGAGTTTCTTTAAGACTCTCCCCTTGACCTGTTTTATTTTAGCCATCGGTGTATCTGTATCTGTATCTGATGTTTTCTGAATTACTCATAGAATAAATCAGGAAACTATAGATGTTGGCGGGGATGTGGAGAAGCAGGCACCTTCCTACATTGTTGGTGGGAATGCAAACTGGTGCAGCCACTCTGGAAAACGGTGTGGAGGATCCTCAAAAAAATGAAAATAGAGCTACCTTATGACCCAGCAATAGCACTGCTAGGAATCTACCCAAGAGACACAGGAATACTGATGCATAGGGGCACGTGTACCCCAATGTTCACAGCAGCACTTTCAACAATAGCCAAATCATGGAAAGAGACCAAGTGCCCATCAACTGACGAATGGATAAAGAAGATGTGGGACATATATACAATGGACTACTACGCGGCAATGAGAAAATATGGAATCTGGCCATGTGTAGCAACATGGATGGAACTGGAGGGTATTATGTTAAGTGAAATAAGTCAGTCAGAAAAAGACAGATACCATATGTTTCCACGCATAGGTGGACTTTGTGAGACTAAGCAAAAACCAGGGGGAGGGGAAGAGGGGAAAAGAAAAAAAGACACAGAGAGGGAGGGAGATAAAACATAGGAGACTCAAAGACTAAGAACAATCTGAGGGTGAGGGGGGTGAGGGAGGGGGAAGAGGGGGTGACGGGCATTAAAGAGGGCACGTGTTGGGATGAACACTGGGTGTTATATGTAAACCAATTTGAAAATAAACTATTATAAAAAGAAATTACTCATAGAAGCCAGGACATTGCGGCCACAACGGGGATGTGTCGCAAAAGATAAAGAAATAATTATTTTTCATTTTAATTTTTTTCATTTTAGAGAGAGAGAGAGAGTAGGGGAGGGGCATAGAGAGAGAGAGAGAGAGAGAGAATCCCTCAGCACAGAGCCTGACTCAGGGCTTGATCCTACAACCCTAGGATCATGACCTGGACCAAAAATCAAGAGTCGGATGCTCAACCAACTCTGCCCCCCCGGGCGCCCCCAAAAGAAATAAATTTTTAAATCAAAATTCTGCTGGAAAAAATGCTTACTTTTGGGTCGAGGACTTGTAAAATGAGTCCTTTGCGTTATTTTTCCTGATAGGCTGTAGAAGCGGTTCTCCATCGTCCTAGAAGGCGTGAAGAGCAGGTGAAAGGAGATGAGATACACATGGGAATCGCGCACGTTTTCTGGGACCACGCTTCCTTTTTCCTTTGTTCTCTACCTTTGTCTCCTTGCATAGCGCCCCTTCTGCAGACGGGGCTTACGGCTTCCCTACGTGCCTCAATTGTCTGGGAAACTTTCTTTCTGTGTACCATCTCCTAGAGACTAAGTTAAAATTCACAAAATGTGTATTCAAGTTAACAGAAAGTCACATTTTATGAGAAAGCTCTTGAATTTTAAATGCTGGCCAATGACATTTTTAGCACCACGTAAATAAAACATCTTAAGAAGTCTGAGGGAACCTGGGCGGCTCAGTGGGTTAAGCGTCCGACTTCGGCTCAGGTCATGGTCTCACAGTTTGTGAGTTCAAGCCCCACGTCGGTCTCTGTGCTGACAACTCAGAGCCTGGAGCCTGTTTTGGATTCTGTGTCTCCCTTCTATCTCTGCTCGATCCCCTGCCCCCCTCCACTTGCACTCTGTCTCTCTCTCTCTTAAAAATAAACATAAAATTTTTTTTAAAGTCTTTTGTGTCTTGTCTTTTAACAATAGGAGGACGTTAGCTCTGATACATTTCCCCTTTCCTATGTTTCATCTTATTTCCTTGACATTTTTTGAATATTATTATAACCATTGTCATTAGTACCTTAAAGTGTTACTATTCATTTAAATTTGCCACTGCATTTTACCAGCGGTTCTTTGTCTACTTCTGCTTTTGGTATCCTTCTTTTTTTTTCCTGCCCCATGTTCCTGGTTCCCCTCTCTTTGGCTGGAGTTCAATTTTCAGTAATTCTTTCAAGGATAAACACTTCTTCTAGCTCTGCTTTTTAACTAATTCATCCTCACCTTTTTATACTGTTCCAGGTGAATTTAGAATTCTAGTTTAATGGTTATGATTCTTTGGTAATCTACATACATCTCATTGACTTCTGGACGGTTATTGTTGCTTTGGAAGGACACAGAGGGTAGTTGTCTGCAGGTGTCCCATCCCCACCCTCTGGTAATATTTAGGACATTTGTCTTGATTTTCCTACGAAGAAAATTTGTTTAGGGGAAGATATGTTTTTCATCTGGCTAAAGACTTGTCATGTTTCTTTAAACTCAGAATGCATGACTTCCACCAGTTTGGACAAATCTCCATTACCTTCCATTCTACCACTGTCCACTTTCCTGTTCACGACGCTTCCTCCTTCCTGTTTCTAGTCTCTGTTTAAACCTGTGTGTTGTATTTTTAAAATTTTCAGGGGCGCTTGGGTGGCTGAGTCGGTTGAGCATTTGACTTCAGCTCAGGTCATGATCTCACGGTCCGTGGGTTCGAGCCCTGCGTCGGGCTCTGTGCTGACAGCTTTGAGCCTAGAGCCTGCTTCAGATTCTGTGTCTTCCTCTCTGCCTCTCCCCACTCATGTTCTGTCTCTCTCTCTCTCTTTCTCAAAAATAAATAAACTTTTAAAAAAACTTTAAAAAATTTTCATTAAAGCTACATCTACACAATCATGTAATAGTTCTGTTGCTAGGATGAATTATATATACATTTTTTCATTTAGAAATATTTTTTATTTTAATATTTTAGTAATTTCGCTGTGGAAAATAAGATTCCATCTTAGAAGAAAGAGAAAACGCCTCAGGACCGCTCTCTGGCATCTTTCCGTATAACAGTGGGTCGGCCAGTGAGCCTGGGCTTTCCATGTGGCCCGCGGCTCAGTTGTGAGATTGATAAAAGGGGGTTTAGTTGTGTCTGCCAAGCTCTGGTTTGGTGATTTTTGGAGTCTTCTGGTGTTTGTACAGGACACTCTTGGCCTCCAAAAACACGGTTATAACTCGCTTATAACGTGAGTTTGGCAGAAGACAGACTGGAGGGGCCACTGCGGTAGCGTCTCTGAATGTGAACATTTCGTTCCAAGTATCTGCGTCGAAACTCTGATGAGGTCCACTGTTAATCACCACCACGAGCACCGCAGATGGTTCCCGTTTGCGTGCAGAAGACCCAAAAGCACTGTCCCCTGCCACCCAGAAGACCCGCTGCCCTAGAGTCTTCTCTACTCTAGAGTCCGAGGCGGCAAATCCCAAGCCAGCTCCCAGGGCTCCCGTAGTACCAGCAGCGAGCCTGTGACGAGGAAGGCAGTTTTCAAGCACGGCGCATCCACCATCCATTATATTTGCTCCTTCACGTGCCACAAGACAGCGTCTGTGTAGTTGTTCTCGCACATGGTAGAAGGCTGTGCAATCATCCACAGGCAGGGACTTGGGGGGAGCTCATTCCTGTGCTATCTGGGCCCACTGGAGATTATACCCAGGATGGAGGGGGCAGCCTCCTACATTCTGACACCAGCGAGGAGAGGCCGGTTCCTTCCATCTTCGACCAACGTATTCCTTGGATGCAGCTTCACTACTTTTCATTTTTTTTCTCTGTTTTCCACTACTTGCTCTCTGGAAGACACTGCCCTGGTCTCTTATCAAATTGTTCTAAAAGCTGTTGGGTGAACATTGGTGTCTCCTAGCAAAGTCACAGCAGGTCTTACGTTATCTCCCAATTCGCCCATACAGATATCAACCATATGATTGCATTCATATGTGGAATTTAAGAAACAAAACAAATGAGCAAAGAGCGGGGAGAAAAGAACCAGAACCAAGAAACAGACTCTAAACTATAGAGAGCACCCTGCTGGTTACCAGTAGGATGAATTGTACGGAGTGAGTTTTGAACATTAAGGAAGTATTGTGACTCTTGAGATAAACCTCGCTCGATCATAATATATTGTCCTTCTTAGAAGTCGCTGGTTTCGATTTGCTAATACTTTGTAAAAATTTTTGTGTCTCTGTACATAAAGAATATGAGTCTGTAACTTCCTCTTTTTAATTTTTTTTTAGTTTTGTAATGTCTTTGTTTGGTTGAGGAATATTAGTTAAGTTGGACCTCTAAAACTAGCTGGAGAGTGTCTCTTCTATTTTCTGAAATAACTTATATTAGATTGATGTGATTTCCTCCTAGGGTGTTTGACAACATTCAGCAGCGAAACCATCTGATCCTAGGGTTTTCAGTGTGGGAAGATTTTTCATCAGAAAATAAATTCCTTTAGGAAATGGAGGGCATTCATGTGTTCCATTTTATTTAGTATCAGTTTTGGTAAGTCGTATTTTTAAAGAAATTTGTTCATTTAATCTAAGATGCTAAATGAATTGGCAAACTGCTATAGTTCACGATATTTTCTTATTGTGCTTTCAGGATCGGTAGTGAGAAACTCTTTAATTTTCTATGTTGGTAGTATGTGTTCTCTCTCTTTTTTGTTTTTCTTTTCATACTAATAAAATGTCTATCGCCTTCCTTGGTCTCTTTAAAGAAACAGCTTTTCTTTGGCTTTAAGTTTTCTCTCATGTAGCTTTTCTCTTTTCCAATGATTTCTACTCTTATATTTCTAATCCTCTTTCTCTTGTTTAAAATTTTTTAGGGGCACCTGGGTGGCTCTGTTGGTTAGGCTGCCGACTTCAGCTCAGGTCATGATCTTGCAGTTTGTGACTTCGAGCCCCGCGTCGAGCTCTGTGCTGACAGCTCGGAGCCTGGAGCCTGCTTCACATTCTGTGTCTCCCTCTCTCTCTGCCCCTCCCCTGCTCATGCTCTGTCTCTCTGTCTCTCAAAAATAAATGAAACGTTAAGAAAAATAAAAATAAAAATTTTTAAATGTTTATTTATTTTTGAGAGAGACAGACAGACAGAGCGAGAGTGGGGCAGGGGCAGAGAGAGAGGGAGACACAGAATCTGAAGCAGGCTCCAGGCTCGGAGCTGTCAGCACAGAGCCCGACTCGGGGCTCGAACTCACAAACTGCGAGATCATGACCTGAGCTGAAGTCAGACGCTCAGCAGACTAAAATACCCAAGCACCCCTCTTTCTTTTTGTTTAACAATTCTTCTAGTTTCTTAATTATTCATCACTAATTTTCAGAACCTCCTTGTTTCTAATAACAGGATAAAGGCTAATTTTCTTTTTCTTTTCAGTAGACTGTTTCCTGCATCACACAACATTTAAGAGGTTATATTTTTGCCATTGTTTGGTTTAAAACATTTTGTAATTTTTCTTGTGATTTTTTCTTTGACCCATGGATAGTTTAGAACTGTGATTTTCAATTTAAAACCATTTGATGCTTTCCCAAATATGTTATGGCGAATTCTTTTTAATTTAACTCTGTGGTGGTTTGAGAACACAAGTAGAATTATTTCAAAACATTTAATATATGAAGACTTGTTTTATGGTCCAGCACATAATCATGGTGAACATATCACATGCATCTAATATGCGTCTATTCATTTACTATCAGCTGACCTGTATCTTCATATTGAAAGATTACCTGCTGTAATAGCATATAGTTGTGTCTTGCTTTTTTATCCATTCTGATAAGTCTGCCTTCCTGTTGAAATGTTTAGTATATTACCATTTTTTTAAGTAGGCTTCACCCCGCCCCCCCCACCCAGTGTGGAGCCCAACGTGGGACTTGAACTCACAGCCCTGAGATTAAGACCTGGGTTGGGATGCTTAACCAACTGAGACACGCAAGCCTCCTTGGCACATTCTTCAAACATCAAATGACCGTGTAGTAGATGGCTCTGTTTCTGGGCGCGATTTTCCATTGATGGGTTTGCCAATCACTTTGCCAATTGGTGCCGATTATTGTAACTTTACAGTCAGACTTAAAATCAGATAGCGCAAATCCTCCAACTTTATTTGTCTTCAAAAAATTTTTTAGCTCTTTAGGTTTTTCATGTCATAGAAATTTTATCATCCGCTTGTAAATTTCCACAAAACGTCTTCTTAGGATTTTTATAGGATTTGCATTGAATCTATAGATCCGTCGGGGAAGTTTTAATAAATTAACAAGTCTTCCAGCCAATGACCCTGGTTTACTTTCCATTTATTTGTGTCTTTGTTAATTTATTTCGCCCAGGAATGTACTGTAGTTTTCAGTGAAGAAAATGCGTGTGTTTTCTTAAATCCTATGTGGTTTTCGGTACTATTGTCAGCGGAATCTTTTAAACTTTCATTTTCCAGTTGTTTGCTTCTGATATGTAACATTACAATTGATTTTTGTATAGTGACCATAAGCCTCTGCCTCCGATAAAATGAACTATTACGTCCAGCCGTTCCTTTGAAGATTTCTGAGGATATTTTTTATAAATACCACAAGGGCATCTCTACTCACAAATGGATTTACTTCTTCCTTTCCAATATTTATGCTTTCTATTTATTTTTTTTCTTGCTTTTCTGCAATAGCTCTCTCCTCCACTCAACGGAAAATGGTAGAGGTAAGAGCACACACTTTTGTCTTTTCCTGACATTAAGGGAAAAGCACTGAGTCTTACAACATTATTACTTTAGCCTAAGGTTTTTCACAGACGCTGTGTAGCAGATTGAGGAAGCTCCCCTCCTAGTCTAATTTGCTGAGAGTTTTGATCATGACTGAGTATTGACTTTTTTCCCTTTTGTTAGTAACGGTCTTGGTTATTTCTGATCCTTTGCTTTTCTGTATCCTTGTTATAAAGCACTTCTCCAACTCCACATGAACACAGCTAAGATACTGATTTGTATGGCCCTGAAATCACGAAACAACTTAGTAAGAAAACATGCATGTAAATATTTCCCCCCTCCCAAACCCCTATCTATTTCTATTTACCATGGTTTTCTTGTAATCAGTATATAGTTGGGTATTTTTTTTAATCTAACCTAAAAATGTCTGACTTTCTATTTCCTTCTATTAAATTATATCTAATATAACATTTTACATAATTTGGCTTAAATAAAGCTTTATTTAATGTTGGTTTCATCTCCTCTTTTTTCCTTTTCTGTTGCGGTCTTTTGTAATATTTGAGGTGTTTTTTTTTTCTTTTTAAAATTTCATTTTGTCTCCCCCTATTAGCTTATTGCCTATGATTGATTGATTGGCGTCTGTTATTACTGTCACTCTAAGACTTATACGTTTTTAATTCTAGGAGTCAAAGGATAATATTACACCGCTTCGGGAATAGTGTTAAAAATTACAATAACATATGCCTATTTTCATCCCTCGTGCTATTGTTATACAATGGACTTCTACATGCGCTGTGAGCCGCCAAAACATTGCTACTGTTGCTGCTTTAAACATTCAGTGACATTTTCGGGGTGTCTGGGAGGCTCAGTCGGATTAGCGTCCGACTCTTGGCTTCAGCTCAGGTCATGATCTCACAGTTCCTGAGTTTGAGCCCCGCGTCAGGCTCTGCACTGATAGCATGGAGCCTGCTTGGGATTCTGTCTCTCTCCCTCTCTCTCCGTCCCTCCCTTGCTTGTTCTGTCTCTTTCTCTCAAAATAAATAAGCTTAAAAAAAGATCCAATGATATTTTACAGTATTTCAAAATGAAAAATAGCTGTTTCCTACTTGCCCCCGCATTTATCATCTCTCTTGACCTCGACTGCATTCCATTGAACACACTCAAATTTCCACATACGCTATCTTCTTTTGTCTGAAGAACCTCCTTCGGGTCTGTTGGAAGTATATCCCTCAGCTTTATTTTTCTGAAAATATCTCCTGTGCCTTCCTTTTTGAAATTTGTTGTTGCCTATGGATGTATTCCTAATTAACTTTTTTTAATTGATTTAAAAAATTTTTTTAATGTTTATTCATTTTTGAGAGAGATAGAGCAGAGCGTTAGCAGGAGAAGGGCAGAGAGAGAGGGAGACACAGAATCCGAAGCAGGCTCCAGGCTCTGAGCTGTCATCATGGAGCCCGATGAGGGGCTCGAACCCACGAACTGTGAGATCATGACCTGAGCCGAAGTCGGATGTTCAACCGACTGAGCCACCCAGGTGCCCCACTTTTTTTGATATTAAAAACATGTGTCCATTTTCTTTTGCCTCACACGGATTCAGACAAGAGCCTGCTGTCATTCTTACCTGGGTTCCTCTGTATATAATGTATTTTTTTTCTTCTAGCTGTTTCCAGATGTTCTTTTTATGGCCCGTTTTCCAACGATATAACTTGCGTGCACAGTTTCCTACGTCTTTATACAGCGTGGCCCTTCTTCGGTTCCTGGGTCTCTGGATTGAAATCCTTAGGAACAATACTGGCCATTGTTTGCCCCAATATTTTTCCCACTTTTCATTTTTTTCTGCAGCTCCAGGTGCATGTGTGTCAAACAGCCCGATACCGTCCCCATTCTAACTGATGTTTTCTTTATTCATTTTCTATTTCATTTTGGATAGTTTCTGTGGCTATATTTTCGACTTCGCCGATCTTATAGGCTGTGGCGTCTGATGGACACATTTACCTTTCCTCTTACTGTGTTGTTCACGTCTAAGTGTCCTGTCGAGTCTTGTTTACACCATGCGTTTTCCTCATCTCCGTGGTTTCCTTCACCATCTGAATGGATGGAACATATGTGTAATAGCTCTGTTTGCACATACCCTTGTCTGCTTGCTCCTTCCTGTCCACCACTTCCGGGTCCGGTATATTCTTGATTTACCGTTCCTCCTGACTATGGGAAATATTTCCCTATTTCTCGGCATGAAAATTAATTTCTTGTTGAGGACCTATTTTAAACGTTGGGTTGTCAGTTGCTAAAACTTGTTTTATTCTTTTTTTATGTTTATTAATTTTGGAGAGAGAGAGAGAGAGCATGCACAAGCAGGGGAGGGGCAGAGAGAGAGGAGGAGACACAGAATCTGAAGCAGGATCTAGGCTCTGAGCTGGCAGCACAGAGCCCGACGGGGGGCTCGAACCCACGAACCGTGAGATCATGACCTGAGCTGAAGTCGGACGCTTAACGGATTGAGCCCCCCAGGTGCCCTACAACTTGCTTTATTCTTCAGTGGTGCTAGAGTATGTTCCAGCATGAAGTTAGGTAACCGCAAACCTTTAACCTGTTGGAGCAAGTCCACGGGAACCTTCGGAGTCGGGCTGAGGAAGCCTGACCACAAACGTGATATCCTCCTGAAGCTCCTGCCTGACGTCCTGTGTTCTCTGAGGCACCTTCATTCCAGTTTTGTGGGCACTGGAACCATCCCTTGCCCTGTCTGAGCTTCAGAGAACAATCACGTGGTTCTCTGCAGCAGGTCTCTCCCAGGTTCCAGTACTTTCCTCTTGTCAGCACACAGATCGGAGCCGCACAGCCTCCTCCCCAGCTCTCCAGAGCAGTGCCTCCGCTGGCTCCCTCCTCTCTGGTGCCCTGGTCCACACACTTTGGACACCTTGGCCTCCCGGAGCTCCAGTCTCTGTCTCCTCCACTCAGCAAGAGTCTAAAGGTATGTATGGACTTCCCTTCCCTTGACTGTGGCTCAGAAACGGCCTCCAGGGAGGAACCTGGTGAAATTGGAGAGTTCATTTATTTTCTCTTCCTTAGAGACTGCAGTCCTTCACCTCCTTTTCTCTAATTTCTGGAAACGATTATTTCTCATATCGTGTCCAATTTTCTGCATGTCGAAGGCAGAAAAGTAAAGGGAACCACTGATACTCCATTTCCTCTACACTTGATTCATTTTCTTTTCTTATTTTTTTAAAATTTCTTGTTGTACTTTCTTTTGGTTTATGCAGCTGTTCATTTTCTAACTTTGGAGAAAGGGTTTTCTTTTTTTTTATGTTTATTTATTTAGTTTGAGAGAGAAGGGTGCACATGAGCAGGAAGAGCAGAGAGAGAGAGAGGGAGGCTCCGCGTGTTAGTGCAGAGCCTAATGCGGGGCTCGAACTCACGAACCACGAGATCATGACCTCAGCTGAAATCAAGAGTTGGGCACTTAACCGCTGAGCCCCCCGGGCGCCCCTCAGTCAGATAATTTTAACTGATTCTTCATCTCCTCTTTTCTCTTGGATGATTCCCTGCCTTCCTTCAGTGTCCCTTCTTAAATTTTTATTTGAATATCTTTTCCTTTGGGCACGACGTGATCCTTAATTTCTGAATGAATCTTCCATTTCTTTCATTCTTTTCCACTTTTATTTGTATTTAATTTTTAACCATCTGTATGAACACAGCTTTTCCTATCCTCAAATGCTTGTTTGAATTGTTTGAAACATATAATTCATTTTGGAGTGTTTTCTTATACAGTTTTCTTCTGTTTTATAGTTGAGTTGGTATTTTGTATTCTTATTAAGGTATTTTGGTTCTTATTTTGATTCTCGCTTTGTTACAGTTTCTTCCAACAGATCGGTGGCATTTTCTTTCATTCCCTGGACGAAGTTGGTGTGGTTCCTGATATTCTTAGCTCAATGCTGCCCTCTTCTGTCAGCGTGGCAAAGTACAGCCCTTTCTCTAATAAAGTTATTTCCTCACGAAAGATGATTGTTATCAAAGGGGTGTGTAACCTCCACTCAATTCATTCTTTGTCTTTCCGAATATTAACTTTCCCTCTTTCCCTTATGTTTTTTTTTTTCCTTTTCATCACTCAACCCCCAAAGGGCGACTCTCTTTTCTTTTAAACAGTTAATGCTTTTCAAAGACTGCCACCTCAAATCATGTATGCTTTTTAATTCCTTCTCTGCAGACTGAGTCAGTTTTATCTTGCTAGCAGGGGTTGTTAGACCAATCGGAGGCTGGCTTCTCTCGACCACGCGTTTTTAAAGATTGTCCTCATTTACTGAGAAAAGGCTTCTGTTAAGAGCTTGAAGCATCACTTGTTAGGATTTTTTGTTCCCTTTTTTCACTTGCAGTAACTCAAAGCTTCATATTTCTCTGTGTTCTAGACATGTTGAAGGTGTGGTTTTTGTGTGCTCTCATTGGTCTCATTCTGCATTGCTTTCGAGGCTACATGGGGGTGCTCGGTTTGATGAAGCTGCCATTATATCTGGCTCCTTAACTGTTCGGCTTTTTTTTCTTCTTTATCAATAGTGGCAGAAGTTCATTACTTTTTTCCAATAAACTTCTGGCATTGATGATTTTTAAAAAATTCTTTTCGGGGCACCTGGGTGGCTCAGTCGGTTAAGCGGCCGACTTTGGCTCAGGTCATGATCTTGCCATCTGTGAGTTTGAGCCCTGCGTCGGGCTCTGTGCTGCCGGCTCAGAGCCTGGAGCCTGCTTCGGATTCTGTGTCTCCCTCTCTCTCTGCCCTTCCCCTGCTCATGCTCTGTCTCTATGTCTCTCAAAAATAAATAAACGTTAAAAAAATTGTTTAAAAAATTCTTTTCCACTTCCTTAATTTATTATTTTATCTTTATTTCCTTCCTTCAGCATTAAAAAAAATGGATTTTGCCATGTTTTACTAGCTTGCTCAGTTCTTGAATTTTCAGGTTTTCTTCTGTTATAACATAACCATCAAAGATTATACGTTTTCCTCGAGACATTGTTAGAGTTCATTCCCACTCATTTTGCTGTGATATTACTATTATCATTCAGTTCAAGATATTTTCTAGTTTCCTTATGTTTGTTGGTTTGTTTGTTTGTTTTGGCCCATGACTCACATTCATAAATACATTTTTACATATTCGAACACATGATTTTCTACGGCTTTTGATCTATCATAATTGTCTTGTGGTTAAAGAACATACTCTGTATGATTTAAAATATATGAGGGATACTTGGGTGGCTCAGTAACTTAAGCTTCTGACATCAACTCAGGTCATGATCTTCGTGAGTTTGAGCCCCGCATCAGGCTCTGTGCTGACAGCTCAGACCCTGGAGCCTGCTTCAGATTCTGTGTCTCCCTCTCTCTTTGCCTCTCTCATGCTCTGTTTTGTCTCTATCTCTCAAAAATAAATAAACGTTAAAAAATTAAATAAAAAATAAAATAAAATATTTGAGTAATGTAAAGAATTGCTGAACCACTACACCTGAAACTAATACAACACTGTATGTCAACGATACTGAAATTAAAATAAAAAAATAAATATCTAAGCCAAAACACTTAAAATTTAAGTATTCGAAGATTTTCAGATTGTTTTATGGTACAATACATGGTAATTTTATGAACGATCCTTGCAAAAAAGTATACTTATATGTATCTATTAGGTCAACTTGATAATTGTGCTGCCTTATTCTACATGTAGTTTTGTCTCTACTAAATCTTCCAATATCCTGTTGTCCTATTAATTGTCACACAGTTTATAATGACTCCCATCAGCAAGAGTCACGAACAGATATTTCAGTGTCTTTACGAATTAAAAAAAAAAAAATCTATGTTTAACATAGAGGTCACCCAAGTCAACCTAACGTTGTTAACGTTGTATACTGCTATGTACTGAATCTTTGCCAAATCAACTGTTGCTATATCATTGATGTAATTTCTATGTCTTTCCTGAAAATCACACGTAAACCTTGGTAAGAACAAGAGCTCCGTTCCAGACAGAACGAACAAGCAAGTAAAAAGAACGGGCCTACTGTCAAAAAGAAGGCATGTAGGAATGCAAAATCACAGCGATTTCTCACTTCTACAAAGTACGCGAAATTAGAATTGGCCACGGTTCATCTACAACATCTTTTATTGTGAACTTTCCGGCATTGACAAGATCCGTCACAGCTCCCTGTGTCCCGTGGGTAATGTATTGGTAAGGTCGGCGAGTGACGTGTGGGTAAGACTGGTCCTCCTCTCGAAGGGACAAAGATTCTGAAATCTGTGCACTCTTACTGTTCCCCGACAGGGAGACAACCCCTCCTTGCCTAGCATTACATGGAACTTATGCCTCCTCATTTTCCAGTGGTCCATCTTACTGTTCATCAGCATTTTGGTATACATTGATACCACGGCAGCATCTTTCATTGGAATCTGGGTTTTTCTCTTAAACACCATCTTTTCTACTTCCTGATTAGTCTCATAAGCCGCCGTTTCTATATGTTATGTAGCCTCGATTTCTCTATGAAACGTTCCAGGTCCTCAAGTTTATTGTTTACACGAATTTATCAAAGTAAATCTTTATAGGAGTTACTCTCTTGCTGGTGTGTGTCCTTTCTGTTTCTGTTGTCTGCATGTTTCGTGTGTACTATTTCATAAGGAAGGGACTAAATTTGCTATTTGACTTCATCTCTAGTGTTCTTGGAGTCCGATTCAATGGAAACTTCTCTACGAATGCTAGCTATTTCTTAGGTTCTATGACAAGACATTGAAGGAGACCTTTGTGTCTGTCCTGATACCTTAGCGTCATTCATTCACATTAACATCCTTCATCACCGTCAACATCATGAATGCCTCAACTTCCTAGAATTTCTTCAGATTTCACGAGAGCTAACAAAAGATGACTGCTGATGTCCAGCCTCCGAGCAATGCAATTACCAGAAACAGTGTGGACGAATTTTCAGGAATTCCCTATTTCTTTCCATTCTTGTGCATTCCGTGTTTGGGCTCTGTCGGTCTTGAAAATTGGGCTGCCATTTGCGTCGGTGCGGGGATGAACACTGACGGCTGTTGCTGTGGAATCTGGGGGCCTTGCCTGGCGATGTACGGCAGGGCATGGGAGGGCACTCTCCAGGCACCCCCAGAAAGGAGCACGCGGTGGGTACAGCAATTGCACCTTCACAGATTGCTTCTGTCCTTTTCTTCCAGACATCTGGGATTTCAAATAAATACACATTCTTCTCTTTCACTGTTGCCTATATGTTTCTCGCTCTCATTTCATATTTTCCATTTTTTGTGTGCATTTGTTCTTTACTGTAAATGTTTCTCCTCATTTACCTACTATTCCTCCAATTCTCTCTAGCTGCATCAGAGCAGCTACCGCGCCCACTTGCCCTGTTTTTTGTTTACTAGAATTTTCAGTTCTGGAACCACGTTCCCCTC
Source organism: Paguma larvata (assembly GCA_030068075.1). Classification (NCBI taxonomy): domain Eukaryota; kingdom Metazoa; phylum Chordata; class Mammalia; order Carnivora; family Viverridae; genus Paguma; species Paguma larvata. The sequence continues at coordinate 6,365,452 of CM057834.1, forward strand.
AATTTCCTAATTTCCCATTTCGTTATTTCTAATTTCTTTACAAAAATTCCAAACTCACCTCTTCTCTCCTTGCATATTTTCAGTGTCTAGAATCGATGCGTGTCTTTCTGTTTTCTTTCATTCCTGCCGATTCTGATTCACGGTGCCCTTTCTCTTAACATGTTTAGTTACTACTGATTGTGTGCTGGACATTATATTTTAAACACTATTGAGGGAAATAATTTAAGGCTTAGTAATGTATTGTCTTGCTACGAAGAAGTTTTGTTTCTGTCTGCCTGCATCCTGGGAATGATAATAATCTCAGACTGCCTCAAAACCAGTTCAAGACTTGGAGTTTTCTCATTTACTCGGACCAAGCCAGGCTTCGGTCTGGTTAAGGGCTTTTTGCTATTGATCTATCCTTTCTTCTAAGAAGTAAGCCTCTAGGTATTTCTCCCAAAGCCGTGGATTGGTTTCAGAGATGAGTTCCAACTTCCGATCTTTTATACCACTGAGACCACCAAAGACCCGGCTCAGAGTTTTAGCTTTCCCTTCTAGAATGGCAAATTCCTGTATGACCAAAGTGGCCCTGAGTGCTAGGCTTAAATTTTAGAGTTTCTATCCTTTGACTGACCCAGTCACTTCTCTCTACCTTATTGGCTTTTTGATATTTTAATAAAAACGAAATATTAATCCAGCTGTTTTCCATGGGAAGTGTTATCCCCTGTTACCTTGTTAGCTTCTACTACTGGAAGTAAAACATCCAGACTTATTTTCTGTGAAAAGAAGTCTAAACTCACTTTGAATTCAAATAAAGATGCTAATAAGCCTTTACATGACAAACACCTACTTCAAGAGTGTAATTCGAAAAGAGATAACTAGATAAAGCATGGAGACTTCCCATGAATTTGCAGCTTAAATGGAAAACAAAAGGAATCAATGCCTTTAATATCTTAAAATGTTTACTTTGATTTGCTCTCAAAGGACTTACCTGCGGGAGCAATGGATTCTTGGAAAAGTCTGGAGACGGGATAAGTGAAATTAATAAGTACAAGTTTTCTTTACCCTTCCAATCACATTCTCCAGTTTTGTCTCCATTTAGAATGGCTCAAAAGAGGCCAAATTACCCCCGTATCTAAGGGCAAGAAGTTCCTACAAAGAAAACTCTATAGACATGGAAAAGCAGGAAGTTTGGCCTGGCTGGATGGCATCTAGAGAAAGCAGGCATTAATGACATGGACTTCGAAGGACCCTTTTTGTTCTTAGCCACACAACGTAGTACAACTGACGGTGGTGGGACGTATGCCCCGAGCCCTTGTGGTAAAATCAGAACGGGCAATCGCAAAGGGAGAGGTGGGAAGAGTAGAACTAGATCTAACACGACAACTGCAGATGAATCCACAGGCTGATCCGTTTCGGGAAGGAATCCATACGGAGTCATGGAAATGGACACCGATTCCTTAAAAGTATCCACGTCTTTACTACCAAGGGCTATGGGGTTTCTTTCTGGGGTGATGAAAATGTTCTAGAATTAGATTGTGGTGGCATTGCTCAATTTCGTGAGCACCTGTAAAAATACATTGATAGCTTTAAGGCACCTGGGGGGCTCCGTTGGGTAAGTGTCCAAGTTCAGCTCAGGTCGCGATCTCATGGTTCGTGGGTTCGAGTCCCGCATCAGGCTCTGTGCTGACAGTGTGCAGCCTGCTTAGGATTCTGTTTCCCTTTCTCTCCCTGCCCCTCCACCACTCACCCTTTCTCTCTTTCTCTCTCTCTCTCAAAAATAAATAAACTTAAGAAATTTAAAAAAAACATTAAACACTTTATGGATGACTTTTGTGGTGTATGAAATATGTCTTAATAGAGCTGGGTTTTTTCTTAACTTTTATTTTTGAGAGAGACAGAGACAGAGACACAGTGTGAGCAGAGAAAGGGTAGAGAGAGAGAGAGGGAAGCACAGAATCCGAAGCAGGCTCCAGGCTCTGAGCTGTCAGCACACAGCCTGGTGCAGGGCTTGAACCCATGAACTGCGAGATCATGACCTGAGCTGAAGTCGGATGCTTAACTGACAAAGCCACCCAGGCGCGTGAGCTGTTTTTTTAAAAAAGAAAAATCCTTGAGCTACTTGTATATCCCTTGGGTAGTCTTCCAGCCATTTAAACAGCAAGAATTTAGAGCCTATAAAATCCACATAGAAAAACGACAGGATCATTCAATTCAGAAGGATACCTAGGTTTAAACTTTGGTTTCATATTTAGGGTACAGTTAAAATAAGAGACTTCAATACAGAGGACAAACTGAGGGTTGCTGGAAGGGAGGTGGGTGGAGGGATGGGTTAAATGGGTGACAGACATGAAAAGAAGGGCACTTTTCAGGACGAACGCTGGGCGTCATATGGAAGAGATGAATCACTGGGTTCTGCTCCTGAAGCCAAGACTACACTGTATGTTAATGAACTTGAATTTTAATTAAAAAGTCAATTATTTAACATCACTGGGTATTAGCTTTCTCAAGTAAAGTGGGGATAACAATAGTGCCTTGTCCAGAAGCAAGGACTGAAGTAATACACCAGCGGAGTGCTCTAGGGGACAAGAGGCGAGTGAGAGTGTGGACCCAGCTGTTTTATGCGTGTTCCCTCAGGAAAGTTGGCCAGCCGTTGGCCAAAGTCCGACGGCCCCGTGTGGGAGGGTGCCGTCCTCCAGGCTGGTGGCCATCAGCCATTTGGTGGCCACCACTCATGGCTACTGGAGGAGGGTGCCCTTGCCAGGAACGGGCATCTGGGTTGGGCACTATCATCAGCATTTGCTGCTCACTCCTCCCTCATGGCATTGCCCTAGGAGGGCACAAGGTAATACAAGATATGCAATTCTTGTGAAGGGCTGCACAGTGTCCGGCACGTAAGAAGTACTTTATAAATAGTAGCTATTTTTTTATGGGGCATAAAATATCAAATACACAATGAAATTCATTGCAAATATTGTACAGCCCCGCCCCATATGAAAATCTTACTGTGCATGTTGCTTCTTCATCAAACGCATAGGTGTGATTTATGGAGCACGCTTCGTGGCGAGGTTGTACGGGAGTAACTCTCAGAGGGCTTGTCCAACCTGAAAACAGAAATGCATGTGCTTTGAGTTAAAGATGTCATTGAAATTTTTTCTTCTGCCAGAAACATTTCCTAGTAGAAAGCTAAACTGTGTGATGTTAATTGGCATTTCAATGGGATATCTAGCAACTTTTCTTAGCAGTCAGAACTGAATTTCCATGTTAGGGTAATTACAATAATGCAGAATTATTTGGGATGTATCACTCAGTATTAGAAGAGGCCCTTTGGGTACCGCGGATGGATGTGCAGCTGTATTGGGGATGGGGGCCACGGCCACAGGAAGGAGTCTGGTTAGCACGTAGATAAGGACCACGATAGAAGTTCTAAGACACTAGCAAATACGCACGACTTCAACAAATATTTACTCTGCCATAAACGAAAGCAGGTGTGTACGCAAAGACGAAAGGGGGGGGTTCCTGGTTTTGAGGCACTCATGAATAAAGGGAGACGACAGTCACGGAAGTAGACAACTGCAATGTCCTGTAGCAACTGTAACGATAGTCGCGCTCTGCAGCTCTGTGGGCGTGGGGAGGAAGAATACGGGCGAGTCAAGACTATCTCCCCGAAGACGACTCTTGACCTAACCTTGACAGGGTAACCCGCAGGAGCACAGAGTCCCTGGCTGTGACAGCTCTAATGCAAGGATCCGGATTCTGCACAAACTGAATGAGCCTGAAGCCGATTCTCCCCAGACACTGTAGGCTTTGGCGGTTAGATCTTGAATAGGAAACCCAGTTGAGGGGCGCCTGGGGGGCTCAGTCAGTTAAGCGTCCGACTTCGGCTCACGTCATGATCTCGCAGTTCACGAGTTTGAGCTCTGCATCAGGCTCTGTGCTGACAGCTCGGAGCCTGGAGCCTGCTTCGGATTCTGTGTCCTCCTCTCTCCCTGCCCCTCCCCTGCTCCCATGCTGTCTCTGTCTCTCTCCCAAAAATAAACATTAAAAAAAATTTTTTTTTTAATTGAAAACTTGCAAAGCAAGAAACCCCAGTTGAGCCTGCCCAGACTTCTCACAACACTGGGCACTAATAAATGGGTTTCGTGTCAGGCTGCTAAGTTTGTGGCACTTGGTCACCGCAGCAAGACGAAATATAGAGGCGGAGGTCAAGGGAGAACAGATGCTGAAGCCCACGGTTATTTCCACTTGGAGAACAAGGATAATTCTGGCGGGGACACCGCTGGCCAAAGGAAAGCCTCCGGGAGACCGTTGTGCCCACAGCAGCAGGGCGGCCCTCCTTCTGATTTGCCATCACCGAGGCAGTGGCTTCGACCAAAGAGGAGAGCAGGGAGACAACAAAACCTGAAATGTGGTTTTCAAGCCAGAGTAGGAGAGAGCAAACGAGACCACGTTTCCTATCTCCCGCGACGGCTACGCACGCCGGGGTTGCTACACTCGCATCTAACTATGATGATGGCATTGGCGTTACCTTGTCTCACACTCTACTGCTGCAACATGAACCACTCCCAAACCCAGTACCTTAAAACAACCGCTCATCATCTCCCGGGACTCTGAGGCCAGGCGGGCTGTGGCGCGTCGTGTAGCGCAGCTTGGGTGAGCTCACGAGGCCCCAAATCGTCTCCCTCACGTGGTTGGCAAGTGGGGGCCCGGCTAGGCCTGCAGACCAGTGCCCTGTTTGTTCGATTGTGTGTTTTTCTTATGGGCCCGTGTTGGATTTTGCACGAAACAGTGCCTGAGAATCCAGAGGAAGACTCCCAAGAGGACTAATCCCAATCAGTGTGTGAGTCCTGAAGCGAGGCTCCGCTGGCATCGTGGTTGCTAAAATATCTTCTAGGCTAGAGCCCAGAGACAAGGCGGGCAGGAAACTGACTTCGTGGCGTGGGGAGGGGAGGGGCAGACGCACACAGGAAGGGGCGAGTTGCCAAAGGCCACAGTCAGGGCCAGTGGTCACACACCTCTTCTTCATGATGCATGGTCTCGTTTCAGCACCTCCATGCCACCGAGCAAGTATCAAGGAAAATACTGTACTAGTTCTTCACGTATTAGAGAGGTGACACGTTTCCAACTGTGATATTTTGATTGAGAGTTCATTTCGGTGTCACACACGAAACTGTAGGAGTTCGGAGGGGTCCGCCAGGAACACCATGTTTCTGTAGGACCTATTCTTTTTATTATAAAATATTTCTATAATGAGACGCTTTTGAAGAAACAAAATCTTGAATTTTTTCTAACGTTTATTTATTTTTGAGAGAGAGAGACAGAGACAGACATGGAGACAGAGCATGAGTGGGGGAGGGGCAGAAAGAGAGGGAGACAGAATCCAAAGCAGGCTCCAGGCCCTGAGCTGTCAGCACAGTTGACGCGGGGCTCGAACCCACAAACTGTGGATCATGACCTGAGCCGAAGTTGGACTTACTTAACCGACTGAGCCACCCAGGTGCCCCAAGAAACGAAACCTTAAAATAAAGATTTAAGGACTACTTTATGTATATTTTCTATCTTTCTTTTTTTTGGAAATGTTTATTTAGTTATTTCGAGAGAGAGAGAGAGAGACAGAGTGTGCCAGTGATTGGGGGGAGGAGGGAAGAGAGAGAGAAAGAAAGAGAGAGAATCCATGGATTCTCAGGATGGAGCCCAACTCGGGGCTTGATCTCATGACGGTGAGATCATGATCTGAGCTGAAACCAAGAGTTAGACAATAAAGATCAGAATAGAGATACACAAAATAGAGAAGAAAAAAAAAAACAACAACTGTATCAATGAAAGCAAGAGTTGGTTCTTTGAAAATAGAAAAATTGACACTTGGCTGGATTGGTTCAGAAAAACATGAGAGAAGACTCAAACTAAAATCACAAATGAGAGGGGAGATTACAATGGATTTTTGTTGGAGGTCATTAAGAGGATGTGACCGCGGGTTGACCTGTGAGCTGAACTTGCGCATGGGAGGGTTCTTACCTTCTCCCCTGCCCTTGGCATGTAGCTTCTGTCCACCATTCCCACTTGGAGGAGCTGTTTCAAGAACGGAACCTAGAGTAAAGTGTTTTGAGACCATTTGGATGGGCTACACGACCGAACCCTGTGAAGGTCTCCACACAAACTTTCAGGATTCCGGCGGCCAGGTGCAGAGATCTACTTGTCTCGTAGCCACCTAAGACAAGCCTCGTATGGAAGTTCTCTTGCCTGTTAAACCTGCCTCTTACCCGTCTGGAGTGTCCTGCCTCTTTCTTTGGTCTCTTCCTGTCCTCCACCCGGAAAGCCAGTTTGGGATTGCACTCAGAGAACTAATTTTTTTTAAATTTTTTAATTTAAAAAATTGTTTTCACCCAAAGAACTCTTGAGGTTGCAAACTAACAACTCTGCAGAAATAAAAAGGATAAGAATGTACTATGAATGACTGTGTACTAATTATATCAACTAGATGAAACAAATTCCTAGAAAGACACAACCTACCAAGACTGAATCATGAAGAAACAGAAAATATGAACACATGTCTAACTAAAAAGGAGATTGAATCGATAATCAAAAACCTCCCAACAAAGAAAAGCTCAGGACCAGATGGCTTCACGGGTGAATTCTACAAAACATTAAAAAAATTAACACAAATCCTTCTCAAACTCTTCTAGAAATCCTGAAGGGAAGAGTCCATTTCCAAACTCGTTCTATGAAGCCAACATAACGTTGATACTAAAGCCACACACACTACAAGAAAACCACAGGCCATTATCTCTCAAAAATATTCATGCAAAAATCTTCAACATACTAAGAAACAGCATTTCACAGCACATCGAAAGTGTTATGCACCATGCCAAGTGGGGTTTATTCCTTGAATGCAAGGAACTGTACTTGTGCACTGTTGGTGGCATTGTAAGGTGGAGCAGCCACTATGGAATCCAGTATGGCGGTTTCTCAAAGCGCTAAACATGGAATTACCATGTGATTGAGCAATTCCACTTTTGGGTATGTGCTCCAGAGAATTGAAAGCAAGATCTTCGAAGAGATATCTGTACCCGCATGTTCATAGCAGTGTTACTCACAATCGCCATCAAGGTGAAGCAACCCAACTGTCCATCAATGGATAAGTAAAACGTGGTATATACATAAATGGAAAATTCTTCAAACTTAAAAAGGGGCGAAATTCTGATACATGCAACAACATGGACCTTCTTGTCCATAAGGACATTATGCTAAGTGAAACAAATCAGTCACGAAAAGACAAATACTTTATGACTTCACTTACATGAGGTTTCTGGAGTAGCCAAATTCTGAGACAGAAAGAAAAATGGTGATTGCCAGGGGCTGGGAGGAGGGGAGGAGATAAGAAGTTAATATTTAATGGGTACGGAGTTTCAGGTTTTTAAGAAGAAAAGAGTTAAGGAGATGAACAGTGGCGAAGGTCTCACAGTAACGTAAATGAACCACGCACTTAAAAATGGTTGATTGTTCCCCCCAAATTCACATGTTGAAACTTTTACCTCCAGTGTGATGCTATCTGAATGTTGAGCCTTTGGAAGGTAATCGGGTTTAGATAAGGTCAAGGGTGAGGTTCCCATGCTAGGATTACTATCCTTATAAAAAGAGGAAGAGAGACCAGAGCTGTCTCTCTCTCTCTTTCCCCCGAGTGAGAAAACAGGAAGCAGCATGTCCTGTGCGAGGCAGAAAAGGGGCTCCCACCAGGAACCAATTAGCTAGTACCTCTATCCTGGACTTCTCGGCCCTCAGAACGGTGCGAAGTAAATGCCTCTTGTTTCAGCCACACATCCTACGGTATTTTGTTTCGGTAGCTTGAGCTAAGGCAGTGGCCGAAAAGGAAAAAAAAAAAAAAAAAAAAGGGAATAAGATATACAAAGAATTAGAAGTATTGATATTAGGAAGCGGAATGGAGGACCATCAAGGATGTGATAACAGGCAACCTCTGTTTTCTCTGTGGTAAGGAGACTGGTCGTCTGTTGTAAATAGAGGCAAAAAGACCAATGAAGGGTTCAAATATAATTAGGATAAGCTTGGAATACTCGTTTGGCGTAAGAGAACGAAAGTCAACTAGGAACAAAAAAGTACTGAACTGAGTTAAATGTCTAGACAAAGTCAGAATAGGGCAAGAATCAGCAATCGAGTCTTTTATGATATTGCTTTGGTATTTAACAACGCCCACTGAAAAGCACACTGGTGTGTGATACAATTAATTTTACAAATATGTCCTTTATCAGAATGTATTCGACATTACGTGGATGTAGGTTTGCTAAAAACGGAAAGTACTTCTATTTATAATTAATGATTAGTTCCAAGATCTACAAAATCATTGAAAACTTGGACGAATTATATTGAACCCAATCCGCGGACAGCTAGTATTACTCCCTGAAACTGTAATAACCAATACTCTTAACTGAATGCTTGAGCCAGGTTCCAGGAATTTTGTTACTTGCTTTACATGTCTTAATTCACTTAATTCTGACGATTTTATAAGAGAAATACTCTTATGCCAAGAAATTGAACATTCTGGACCTTGTCAGAGCTAACATTTATTGGTCCATTCCTCCTAGTCAGATTATCTTATGCGAATTACATTAAATAGTCCTCATTATTACCTTACGAAATATTACTAGTACGCGAATTTACAAATATACCCACAGGCATAAAGAGATTAGCAACTATCCTGGATCATCGTGTAGGGAAGCCTTCTGTTAGGATTCAAGTCCAGACAGCACTGAATTCTGTGGTACTGATGGGGGCAGCGAATTCTAGACTTGGTTCTGAATTGTTGGTGCAAAGTCTGTTAACCCTATTTCAGTTTTAAGGTAGCTTTAGTAAGTTATGTCTTCGACCTGTAATTTGTTGGAATAATGTTTTGAGAGTCTAATCTTAGAAAACCTTACAAAACAAACTAAAAATACTGCTTTTGAAAATTACCCTAGGCAAGGGTTTACCGCTTACAAGGAAAGTGGTATGCTTGTGGAAAAGAGGAGTATTATAAACAACTTCGATTCCTTTAAACATATTCTTAACAATGACTGTTATTTACATTGAAGCATTAGCAAGAGATCGAGCTCAAGCTCTTTTCTTAAGAGTCGAAAAATAGTCACTAGTTCTGAATCAGTGAGCTGTTGTGTGGCCTCAAGATAGACCCGAACTCATCAATGGTTCAATGCAAATTACATCAGCTTTCGGTCTAGGTGGCATTTCAAGTGGATTATAAAATACTATTTCTTGAAATAGATGGTTGAACCTCATTCGTATTCTTTATTTTTTCATTCATATTCTTTATATGGAAATTCCAAACTAGGGAAGTCCCCAAAGCCAACCAGCTAAGTCCACAACCGAAGCACACACAATAAAAGCCTAACTCTTACTGCTCTTTCTTACTCTGTATGCCTTTCCTTTGAAAGTGTTTCTCACCATTTCTGCGCCAGGCCTGTGACACTCACTGGGAGTTCTTACAGAGAAACCATAACGCACAGTTATCACTAAGGGGTCAATTCTGTGTCCAGGGCTATGGACGGGTTGTTTCTTACCAGACCCCCAAATCGACTTCCAACTACCTTCCCATTTCATTTCAGCTCTTGGGACCTCCTTCATAACCAGCAGCAGATGTTTTTCAAGGGAGAGAGACAGATAAGGAGGAATGATATACAGTTATCCAAACTAAACATATATTCTCTTACAGAAAAGTTAGGTTATCTACACGTCTAGAATAAATCGTCTGCTATACACTTTGTGTCGGCCACTTACCCTAATTAAGGCACTTTTTAAAAATCATATTTTGGGACGCCTGGGTGGCTCAGTCGGTTGAGCGTCCGACTTCGGCTCAGGTCATGATCTCGCTCCTGGGTTCGGCCCCCGAGTCAGGCTCTGTGCTGACAGCTTGGAGCCTGGAGCCTGCTTCACATTCTGTATCTCCCTCTCTCTCTGCCCTTCCCCTGCTCATGCTCTGTCTCTCTCTCTCTCTCTCTCTCTCAAAATAAATAAATGCCAAAAAAAAAAATTAAAAAAAACCCCATATTTTTAGGGGCATCTGGATGACTCAGTCGGTTAAGCACCCAACTCTTGATTTTGGCTCAAAATCAAGATTGGTTCTCTCACAGTTCATGGGATGAAGCCACATGTCCAGCTCTCTGCTAATAGCACGGAGCCTGCTTGGGATTCTCTCTCCCTCTCTCTCTGCCTCTTCCCTTTCCATGCATGCACTCTCTCTCAAAAAATAAAAGCATTTTTTTTTTTACAAATACGTTTATAAAGGCTTATCATTCTTATTACCTTTCCCTTACCATCTATCATTTTTTAAAAATAAGAATTTATTCTTTACAATTTTATGTTAAGTTTAAAATACTGAGTCTTATATCCATGCTCTTTTCTCTTGTTTGAATGTTTAAAGATTATAAAGCCCAGGGGCGCCTGGGTGGCTCAGTCAGTTAAGCATCCAAGTCTTGATTTAAGCTCAGGTCGTGATCTCCTGGTTTGCGGTTTCAAGCCCCACATCAGGGCTTTGTGCTGACAGCGGGGAACCTGCTTGAAGAGCCTCTCTCTCTCCGCTCCTCCCCTGCTGTCTCTCTCAAAATAAACAAACATTAAAAAAATTATAAAGCCCATGTCACTAAATTTACCTCCAAGTCTTGCTCTGATGGAAATGTCTGGTGTGGCTCTGGAATTCCACCTCCTGTCTTGTTTTAGTTCTTCTAATAAAATGGTTTGCCTTTTCAGGGTTGTTTGAAATCCCGTGTCTGGCCTGGGAACTCGATGTTGCGGTTTCACGTCACTGAAATCCACCAGGCTTGGGATGGTTCTGCCAATGCCAGGTTTCAGATCCGCGTCGCACCCAGGACTCAAAAACCCCGAACACGGATCACGCAAGGGCACATCATCGCGAAGTGGAAATAACGGATACTCTTGCCCGTATGGGGGCGGATAAGGATAGTGTATATGACGGTCTGGCAAGGTCGCAGGGGGATAAGGGTGAAACTTAAGAAAAGGAGGATCGCATTTCTTTTCAATTCTGCCATAGTCATGTCTGTCCTCAACTCCTCTCACAAAAGGCATGTTCATTTTTCGGAAGAGATCGCTGTAGTGTGGGTAATCTATGTTCTCGACGGCCTTTGCTCCTGAAAGGATGGACCTTTCGGAGATACTTATCTTTCCGGGTGTGCACTGCGAATCCATCGCCACGCTCTTTCCAATTTCGGATGACCGTAAATGAAGCGCTTCTGATGATTCCTTTCTATTTAACTAGAAAACTTACTCTTGCTAATAATTGAGGATTGGTTAATCTCGCATAAAGTTGTTGAGTTTGGATTTCTAAATGTTGATAGAGTAGGTTTTTTTTGTTTTTTTTTTTTTTAAGATAGATATTTTTTCTCTACCAAAAGAAATATCGGGCAGTCAGGGATGAGGACAGAAAATAACAGAACAAAAGAGAGTCCTTGTTGCTTGGCAACAGCTAGAACTAGAACACATCGGTTCGGGTATACATCATAATTTAATGCTCAGGAAAGACAAAAATAGCCTTGTTAGTCATATTTTCATGACAGTTTCCTCCCTGCTGCTCAGGAAAATGGCACTCGTTTGTTATGTATTTTCAACTTTTTCCAGAAGTTGGTATTTTACGGGTAAATGAGATTGAATAAAGAGTATAAAGGAGCTAACTGACTGACGATATATGTTTCAAGTGTATATCTGACTAAACTTTCTGCCTCATAGATCTAATAAATTACAAAACTCGCTACCTCAATAAATGTAGATGTGGATGTAGTGCAAACAAGGAGCATGTATTATACCACAGGTATACTTAATTTTTAAGGTACACTTAATTTTTAAGAAAGATAAGTAATAGCCAAAGCAGAAGATCAGCTTTAAAATATTTATTTTTTTGGGAGAGTGCCAGTGGGACAGGGGCAGAGAGAGACAGGGCAGAGCATTTGAGAAGGCTCTGTGCTGACAGGCTGACAGCAGGGAGCCCGATGCGGGGCTCGAACCCATGAACTGCGAGATCATGACCTGAGTGGAAGTCAGACACTAAACTGACTGAGCCGCCCAGGTGCCCCACAAATTCATCTCTAAAATGACCTAAATTCTTTTACCCTTTTTTTTTTTTTTAAACCAATGTACAGAATAGGAACAATAGAACTTTTCAAATCATCTCCGAAGACCACGGTAAGATACCAGTTATTACCTCGCATACAAAAAAAGGATATCATTAACGCACTGGTCATTTAAAAGCTCATTTCGATGAGATAACTTGGGTCTTGCATGAAAATCGCTACCACAGGAATTCCAAAGATTGGAATTTGGGCACAGGGCTCACACCATCCTTACTGGAGTAAAAAGAAAAAAAAAAACTGCAAATACGAATGAGACAGCTACTTTCAGATTTCTTGCAATCAGCCTTTCATCTTTACAATCCCACACCACATTAACTACAACCTCCAATATGACATCCTACTCTCAGGCTGAATATTAGGAATTCACACAGTGGAACAAGGTAGGAGGGAATGATGAACTGAAAGAAATTCTCAGTGACAGAAAACGAAAGTCAATGGCAGTCACAGGCCCATTTGGTGAAAATTGGATCTTTCAGGTTTACCTGTTTATAAAAATTAAGAGGGGTTATAACCGGGTATATGCCTAGACACAGTGATTGGGCACTATTCAGTAAGGCATGTATTTATCCCACGTGTTCAAAGGAACTTCAAGATCTTGACCAAAATGCTGGCTGGGTGCAAATCATACTAAAACACGCTTCAGCACAATAAATTGAATTGAAAACTTTATATAGATTAGAAAATTTCTAAACGTAAATCCACTCAGGGAGATAAACTGTACTGTATACGGTTTACCACACAATGAACACGCTGGTAAAAATAGCCAGAAAACTCAAGCAACATCCGGGTCCTCCAGAAACAGACTTGGTTCTTTTCTGCTTGTTCTCCTACTCTTTTTTTTTTTTTAATTTATACCGATTTCAATGCCTAATGTATGCCTCGGAACCATCCTAGGAGTGAGGTTAAAATAGTGCTAATAGACACTAGCTTTGCCTATGCAAACCGGGCCAGCTGCAGGACGGCAGGGGGCAGTGCTATCTGTGATCAGAACACTCAGAAAGGCATTAAATCCTTGGATAACACTACCAATCAAGTGAGAGCTTGGATTAGCTGGTTAGGCCATTAATTTTAAACCCTCCACTAGAGCCCAGCGTATCCAGGCACCGGTCTCGGTCCAGCGAGGAGCATTCATTTCTTCTGATTAAAGCTAACAACACGCGTCACTGCTACACACGGTCTTCAGCGGCTTATGCTTCCTTCTTCAATGCGTTTGCATCAACTGCAGCAGATGCACTTCTGTCGTAGCGCTGCTCTGCTAAGTGACTCCTTCCAGCTGCAGGAAAGCAGAGGCGCGATTCTCTTAAACACGACGGGGCCACAAACGCCGACGGGTGGTTTCACACGCTCTCCTGCACTTAGGTGATAAAAACACAATCTTCCAGGCTGAGCGCTGCACAGAGTCGCCCTCCTTTAGGAGGTGGTTTCCTCTGTTCTCCGGGAAGCGAGGTCTGACTTTTGACCCCACCTGGTGCGTGTTCATTTCCCTCCCAATCAAGTGCCATCCGTCCCTAAAGCACCCGCAGCTGACTTTGGCCACCAGGCTGTCCTCGGCATGGGTGAGTAGGGGTGGGGGGAGGGGGGAGGTCATGTGTATAACTCACTCGGTTCTCGCCGCCTGCTGCTCGGGGGCGGCCCAGGTGCTGAGCCTCATGGAACGGCATCCCTCCGCCCACCGACGCGCCCTCAAAGGGAAGGGCGCGCGGCGGTGGGGTCTGCGGTGCGCCTCTCACTCCAGAACCTTCGGCAGGTCGCTCACGCTCCCCAGGGCTCCCTGGGCTGCGCCGAGGTTCCCGGGGCCCCAGCCGGGGCACGGCGCGGCGGGCGGCACAGCGCCCCCTTCGTTGGCGTCGAGGAACGCGGACCACGCGGCCGGCCGCCCCGGCCCCGCCCCCGCCTCCCGGCCCCGCCCCGGCCCCGCCCGGGGGGAAGTGGCGACCCGCCCTTTCAGCCTTCCTTCCGGTCCAGGTGGGTGGCGCGCGCGCCGTCTAACGACCTTCTGCGCCGACGGTCGGCAGGCGGCGGCGGCGGAGTGGATGGAGGCCTCGGCCCCCGGCCGGGCGCGGCGGCGGGGCTGGCGGCGGGCCCGGGCCGCGGGCTCCCCGCTCTCCCGGGCCGCGGTCGTCCTCTGCTCTCCGCCTTCGTGGCGCGGGCATCCCCGTCAGGTGAGGCTTCGGCGCCCGGGCGGCGGGCTCCGCGGGGCCGAACTGGGTCGGCGTCCCCCCCCCCCCCTCCCGGGTCACGTGCGCCCTCTGAACTGAAGAAGCGCCGGTACCGGCCGGGGCGGGGGGGATATTTTCGTGGAAACCCTTGGGGCCGCGGGTGACTCGGGAGGTTAGTACCGTCCGGGCTGCGAGGCTCCCCGGCTCGAAGTCAGACGGGCTTGTGAATGAGCTCCCCTGGCGGTTGTCTGCCCCAGCGGGGGTTTCACACCGGCCACAGCCCGCGGCCGCCGAATTTGTGGTCGTCCGTGGTCGTGGGGCTCCCTCTTCTGGTTTCAGTCCTAAAACGCGGGAAAGGCTGGGATGTTCGAGGTTTTGACACGTTCCCGCCGCCCTTTGTCTCCCTGTCTGGGTCCCAAGAAGTTCCATCCGGTTTTCAAAATGTTATTTCGGGTATTGGCCAACACACAACTGAAGCGGGCGTTTCAGCTGGTGTCCTGTACCTGGAAGGGTGGGGGCTGCGTTTAGCGTTCACATATTAGACTTATAAATAGATATGCAAATATAAATATATAATAAATAAATATTATAAATATAAATATTTATAAAAAATAAAGTCTCTCCCGGAATCGAATAATAAAAAGCACGAAGGAGAGTTGCTTAAAATGCTGAAAGCTGTACAAAAGAAGTGAGACAAGAAGCCCTCCCCGGATGTAATTGTGGAGGAAGGCACGGGCTAAGGAGGAGAAAGGAAAGAAAGGGAGTGTATAGACTTTACCAGGTACTCCCAAGTCTGGGCGTCAGGGCTCGTAGGGGTCCAGGGTGTGTAAGGAATGGCCGATACTCCTTACTTAGCCTGTAGGAGAAGGATGCTTCTTGACTGTGACCCACGGTCTCCTACTAGATGTGACAGGGTGTGTGCACGCTGTGGACCTGCTGACAAGGTCAGACGTGAGGGTAGAATGAATAGAAGAATAAAACAGGCACTGTCCAATAGATAGGTAAGCTCTGAATAGTACAGGCTGATATTTACAGAGCATCTGATGGTTTGTACCAGGTTCCGGTTCTGTCCCTACAGTCCCTGTAAATCTGCAATTCAGTCCCATTTTGCAGATGGGAAAACTGAGGATCCTAGAGTTTAAGGTGACGTTCGTAAGACCAGTAACGGGTTTTCTGGCTTTGAATACCGTACTTGTTTCTTCGCATTCGCCTCCCTCTCTGTTAAATGGTCTCTGGGTATATGCCTTTTTGGGTTTTTTAATAGTGCTTCTACCACTTGGTCTGTGCACACTGTTATGTCCATTTGCTCATTCAACAATGACCGAAGAATATCAGATATATCGTACGTAACTATTATTATTTAGTTTGTACCAGGTGCGAGATGCGTGGTACTGGTTCTTGCTAGGTTGACATATATCCTACTATCGATGGAGTCTGTAATCTAACAAGAAAAATTACATATGTACATAAAGAACTGTAATACAGTGTACAGTGCCTGTCATTGGAGAGGTGCTGGTGATGGAAGTAAGGGAAAGTAAGCGATCAGGACCGACAGAAGCTTTGAAGGGAGAGGGACTTGTGATTGGGTCTTGAAGCTTCGGGCACTGGGACTTTTAAAAGAGTATTCTAAGTAGATGTAGAAAAAACCAGGGATGAGATCTAGTAGGGGGAAGCAGCGAGTAGTTTAATTTCGCCGGCACCTCTTCAACCGGGATCGGATATACTCTGCTATTGAATATCTTGGAATTTCTAGTGAGGCAGATTGCTGACCATTTCTTTTTGTTTTTGATAGTTGGATATTTTATTCGATTACCAAGAGGTTTTCGCTTGACCCAGGATGCGGTGAAAATAGTGGGATCATCGAGTATTCCAGGTATTTACAAACAGATGTTCAGTAATTTTAAGAAAGTAGTTAGCATTTGTTTAAGTCTTCTCAGTCTCCTCTGAAAGGCAAATGCTCCCCAAACATCCGAGTCCCCTGAGGTCCTTTTCCTTCTGCGGAAATGGATTTGAATCGTTTCGAATAGTTTCATTCATCCAGGTCTGGTGCTGTTTGCTGTAATGGCTTAAGTGGGCAAAAAGTAGTTTTCTAGAAGTTATGTAATGATAGTTGCCTGTAGTGTTTCTGCTTGTTATTGTAGAATTATTAGCCGTGATATTAAATGTGTGCTGTTCAAAGGTGCTACAATTTTTTCAGTTGAAAAGGGTTTTGGATTTATGAGCTTTCATAGTAGTCACATCAGACGCATAGCAACTAAAACTTTTTTTTTTTTTTACTGAGATAAATTCACATGCCTTAAAATCCTCCTTGGAAGTACACCTTGCAGTAGCTTTTAGCGCATCGACAAGGTTGTGTGACCGTCAGGAGTATGCGATTTCACAGTATTTTGATAGCCTCGGAAAGAAATGCTGTGCCCATCAAGCAGTCCACTCGCCAGCCCCTGGGAACCACTCGTATCCTACTAATTTGCATATTCTGGACCTTTTCTGTCAGTGGAATCCTACACCCTTTGGTGCTTCGCGTCTGGCGTCTTCCACTTACTGCAGTGTTTCTGAGGCTCATTCACAGTGTAGAATGTACCCGCACCGCCCTGTCTCTGGGGCTGACTGATGCCTTCGGGTCCATCAGTCTTGGGAGATTTGCGTTGTTTCCACTTTGTGACTGTTACGAATGATGCTGTGACAACCATTCCTGAGGAAGTTCTGTGTGATCCCGTTTTCAGTTCTCAGTGTACACCTGGAGCGTCTGGTAGCTCGGTGTCTATTTGAGGAACCGCCGACTGCTTTTCAGAGTCTTTGTTCTCTTACTCGCACGTCGGCAGTGTATGAGGATTGTCTTACTCGCACGTCGGCAGTGTATGAGGATTGTCTTACTCGCACGTCGGCAGTGTATGAGGATTGTCTTACTCGCACGTCGGCAGTGTATGAGGATTGTCTTACTCGCACGTTGGCAGTGTTTGAGGATTATCTTACATGTCAGCAGTGTATGAGGATTATCTTACATGTCGGCAGTGTATGAGGATTGAAATTTTGCAGCCGCCTCGCCAGCATTTGTTATTGTTCATCTTTCTGGATTACAGCCAACCTAGTGTCTGCGAAGCGGATCTTCATGTGGTTTTAAGTTGCATTTCCCTAACGTCTAATGATGTTTAAGATCTTTTCATATGTTTAACGGACATTCGGGTATCTGCCTTGCATAAATGTCCCACTCCTTTGCCCATTTTTTATGAATATTTTTTGTTTTTCTTTAGAGTTGGAAGAGGGTTTTTTTTTTTCTACATTCTAGATGCTAAACCCTTATTTGATTTATAAATATTTCTCCAATTCTATGGATTCTATTTCCTTTTTTTCTCTAGAACCTTTTTATTTATTATTATTATTATTTTTAATATAATTTATTGTCAAATTGGCTAACGCACAGTGTTTACAGTGTGCTCTTGGTTTTGGAAGTAGATTCTGTGATTCATCGCTTACCTACGACACCCAGTGCTTATCCCAACAAGTGCCCTCCTCAATGCCCCCGATTTTCTGCTGCTGCCCCCACCCTCCGCCATCAGCTGTCTGTTTGATCTCTGTATTTAAGAGTCTCTTGTGGTTTGCCTCTCTCCCTCTCTTAACTTTTTTTTTCCCCCCTTACTTCCCCCCAGGGTCTTGTGGTAAGTTTCTCAAGATCCACCTATGCGTGAAAACATACGATATCTGTCTTTCTCTGCCTGCCTTATTTCACTCAGCATAATACCCTCCAGTTCCATCCATGTTGTTGCAAATGGCAGGATTTCATTCTTTCTCATTGCCAAGTAGTATTCCATTGTATACATAAACCACATCTTCTTTATCCATTCATCAGGTGACATTTGGGCTCTTTCCATGGTTTGGCTATTGTTGAAAGAGCTGCCGTAAACACCGGGGTGCATGTGCCCCTTTGCATCTGCACTCCTGCACCCCTTCGGTACATTCCTAGCAGTGCTAGTGCTGGGTCGTAGGGTAGCTCCATTTCTAATGTTTTGAGGAACCTTCACACCGTTTTCCAGAGCTGCTGCACCAGTGGATTGTGTTTTTACTTAAGAAAAATTTTTTTAAGATTTAAAATTTTAATACCAGTCTAGTTAACATAGTGTTATGTTAATTTCAGGTGTACAATGTAGTTATTTAATAATTTATAAATTATTCAGAACCTCTCAAGATAAGTGTGCTCTTAGTCCCCATCACCGAGTTCACCCATCCCCCAACTCACTTCCCTCTGGTAGCCATCAGTGGAGTCTCTATAGTTAAGAGTCTCTTTTCGGTTTGTCTCTCTGTCTCTCTCTCTCTTTTGTGTAGCTTTATGGTTTTATTAACACAAACACTACGTGTGCACAAGTTGTCTATTCGTTTTCTTCACCGTGCAGCCTGGTATTGGGATTGGTGACTCTGATGGCCGGCTGGGCTGCTCTGTCCACCGTGGCTTTGCCGCCCTCAGAAGGGACATCGAGAGCAGTCTCTGCATATAAGGTTAGTTGCACGTTAGCAGCTCTTCGAGCTCCTTGACGTTGTGGTCCAGGGACTTCCAGAAGCCACTGGGCAGCCTGTGGTTGGCTTTCTTGTTGCTCCCATAACCAGCGCTGGGCATCAGGGTCTGGCCCTTGGACCTTCTGCGCACCCCGTCCCTATCCCCTGGGGTTCTGCTGGTTGCACGCACTTTTGACGTATCGGTCTGACTGGTGCCAGGTGAACTTCATGGTCCTCTTTTTAATGACCTTGGGCTTCACCAGGGGTCTGAGGGTGGCCTTGGTGCCGGGTTAGAGATGGCTGCGCCAAGGAAGAGTAGGGGGACTTCTTCGTTCATCTGTAAGCAATCCAAGTGGCCACCTATAGCTGAACGGGTAAAGGAGATGTGGGGTGTATACACAACGGGTATTACTCAGCCAGAGTAATAACAGAAGGGAGTCTGGCTGTTGGCAGCGGTGTGGATGGAGCCAGCCAGTGTAGTACTAAGTGAAAGAAGCCAGAGAGAGACAAATACCGTGTGCTCTCACTCGTACGTAGATTTTAAGAAACAAATAAATAGACGTGTTTTCACTTTTTTAGTAGTGTGCTTTAAAGCACGCATCTTAAACTCTGATAAAGTCTAGTTTTTATTTTTTTCTCTAGTGCCAGTGTTTTCGGTGTTGTATCTCAGAAACAGTGGTCTAATCAAAAGTCATAAAGTTTTATTCCTG
The DNA here is from genome assembly GCA_030068075.1 of Paguma larvata. Classification (NCBI taxonomy): domain Eukaryota; kingdom Metazoa; phylum Chordata; class Mammalia; order Carnivora; family Viverridae; genus Paguma; species Paguma larvata. The sequence continues at coordinate 6,384,934 of CM057834.1, forward strand.
TATTTTCTTATAAGAATTTCATAGTTTTGACTCTTACATTTGGGTCTTTGATCCGTTTTGAATGAATGTTTGCGTATGGTATGAGATCGGGGTCAAATTCATTCTTCTGCATGTGGACATCCAGTGGTTCCAATACCATTTGGTCAAGAGACTTTTCTTTCCCTGTTGAATTTTCTTGGTGCCTTATTGTGTAGAAGTTTGCCATAGATGTCCGGATTTCTTCCGGACTCTAAATTCTTTTTCATTGATTTCTGTATCTGTCCTTACAGCGGTACGATGCCGTCTTGATTACTGTTGCTTTATGGTAAGTTTTGAAATCATTAAGTGTGAGTCCTTCAAATTTGGTCTTTTTCAAGATTCTTTTGGCCTTTCTGGGTCTCTTGCAATTCCATATTAGTGCTAGAATCAGGTTGTCCATTTCTGTAGAAAAGCCCATTGGGACTCTAGTAGGCATTGCGTTGCAAGTGCAGGTCAGTTGTGGGAGCACTACCAACCGAACCGTATTGACTCTTCCGGCTCGTGCACATAGGGTATCTTTCCATTTACGTACACATTCTTCACTTTCCGCCAGGGATGTCTTCTAGCTTTCAGGGTACGAGTCTTGTGCCACTTCTGTTGTATTTGTTCCTGAATATTTTATTCTTTTTGATGCTGTTGTAAATGGAATGGTTTTCATTATTTAGGTTTTGGATTGCTCATCGCTATCATGTAGAAATATAATTGAATTTTTCAAATTGACATTGTGTCCTGTCACCTTACCGAATAATTTACTAGCTCAATTTTTTTAGTTGGTGGGGAAGCCATTTCTTAGGATTTGCAGATAGAGATGGTTTTATTTTTTCATTTCCAACCTGGGTGCCTTTTAATTTCTTGTGAACTATTTGCTCTAGCCAGAACCTTCAGTTCCATACTGATAACAGATATGCATCTCTAGTCCTGATGTTAGGGGGAGGGAAAGGTTTCAGTCTTTCGCTAGTAAGTATGATGTTAGCTGTGACTTTTTATAGATGGTTTTTTTATCAGATTGAGAAAGTCCCTTCTGTTCTTACTTTGTTGGGTGTTTTTATTGTGAAAGGGTGTTGCATTTTGTTAAATGCTTTTTCCTGCATACATTGAGACGACCATGTGTTTTTTGTCCTTTATTCTATTGATATAATGTGGTATTACAGTGATCGGTTTTTGTATTTTGCATGCATTCCGGGGATAAATCCGGGTTTATTACGATGCATAATTCTTTTTCATGCTGCAGGATTGGCTGCTGCTATTCTGAGGCCTTTTATGTCTGTGTTCGTAAGGGGAATAGTTTTGTAGTTTTCTTGTGTTGTCTTTGTCAGACTTTGGCTGTAGGGTAATAGTGGCTTTATAGAATGAGTCGGGACATGTTCCCTTCTCTTCTGTTTTTTGGAAGAGTTTGTGAAGTATTATTGTTAGTTCAGCTTTACTTGTTCGGTGAAATTCGCCAGTGAATTCATCCGGTGCTGGGCTTTTCTTTGTGGGAAGGATTTTGATTACTAATTCAGTCACTTTCTTTGCTTTAGGTCTATTCAGACTTTGTTTTTCATTATGGTTTCTGATGAGATATCAGCTAATTTGAGGACCGTGTGTACGTAACAAGTTGCTTCTCTTGCTGCTTTCAAGAGTCTGTCTTTTGGGACTTGCACAGACGCTTACGATGTGTCTCGGTGTGGGACCCTTGGAATCTATTCTAGTTTGAGTTCATCGAGCTTCTTAGATGTGTAGATTCACGTTTTTCATCAGTGTGGGGAAATGTTGCTATTATTTCTTCAAATGTCTTTGTGCCCTTCTGCTCTCCACTCTTCCCTGGGACTTGTATCATGTATATACTGGCGTGCTTGATGATTTCCCACAGGTCTGTGGGTTCCGTTCAGTTCTCTTTATTATTTCTTATCCTCTTTCTTAGACTGGATACTCCCAGATTGATCTATCTTGAGGTTTACTGATTCTCTTTTCTGCCTGCCTGCATCTGCTTTTGATTCTTACAGTGAATTTTTCATTTCAGTTATTGTACTTTTTAATCCAGAATTTCTTTTGGATTCTTCTTCTTTATATATATACATACATATGTAAATATGTAATTTCTGTCTATTGATATTCTTTGGAGAGAAGTCATTTTCATACTTTTTTTTTCTAGTACTTCAAATATAATGTTCTTTGATCATATTTAAAATAACTGTTCAGTAAGTCTAAAATTTGGGCTTCCTCAGGGTTGGTTGCTTTCTTTTTTTTTTCCTACCTATGACTGTACTTTCTCTGTGTGCAGTTTTTTGGGGGTTTTTTGCATATTTTTGAGAACCGGGCTTTTAGTAATTTAATGTGGCAACTTTGGAAATCAGATACTGATGTTGTCGGTGTTTGCTGTTACAGTTTGTATGTTTAATGACTTTTCTGAACTCATTCTTTACGTTCTGTGTTGTTCTTCCTGTGTAGCCACTGAAGTCTCTGCTCAGTTAGCTTAGGCTAATCACTGGATGGAGATTTTATTAACACCTGAGCCAGTTAGTCTTCTCATCTTTGCAGAGGGTCTTTGTGTGGCTGTTGGGGCACACCCTAAACATTAGCGAGCCAGAGCATCAGTTTCAGCCACACGTTAAGAATTCAAGTTCTCATTCTTGACCGAGTGTGCTCCGTCTTGGGCATGCGCCCCACCCTATGCATGCATGTGGTCTTCTGTTTTCCTAGGAGTATGTTAGAACTTTTCAGGCTCCTGTGGACATCATTTCCAGCTTTTCCTCCTAAGCTTTTTGGTTGGCCTACTGTTTAACTCAGCTGTTACCCACTTCATCAGGGATTTATAAAAAGTTAAATGAAACTCTCTGCTTAACTTTTGAAAAATACGTTTTGGGAAAAGGCTTTTTACAGTGGTTGTGCTCTGCATTGGATCCAGGGAAGACAGCCGTGTGAGTGGCATCTTCCAGGAAACTGCCAGAGAAGTCCAGTGATGACAGTCTGGGAAGGAGGCGTGGAAGTCTCTCCAGCCCCTCTCTGCCCTTCTAGAGGCTACCAGGGCCCTGGCTCTTACCGTGATTGGTGTAGCAGTTGTCAGAGCTAAGGCCGAGCCGGGGAGGGGGAGACGGGAACAGGGAAACTTCCTGCAGCAAATCACCGCTCCCCGGGTGGGTTTAAGGACGCGATTTCATGGTCTCCCAGTTCTGGAGGGGAGAGGTTCAGTCACGGAGGCAGGGTTGGTTCTGCTTGAGGGCGGCGAGAGGATATGTACCAGTTCTCCTTCCCTGGCCGTGGGCGGCCTTCACGTTCGGGGTTCGTATGTGTGTCCAGATTTTCCCCTCTTGTGAGACACCAGTCACATTGGATTAGGCTCAGCCTAATGACCCCGTTTAACTTGATTGCTTTTCTGAAGACACTGCGTCCAAATAAGTTCAGTTCTGAGATACTGGGTATTAGGGCCTAAACATCTGAATTTGGGGAGAGGCACAATTCAACCCGTCATGCCGAAGATTCAGTTGTTTTTCTGAATAAACTTTGAGTTTTTTTGCTCATGTTTGAGCAACAAACATGAGTTGTTCCAAGTCTTTGAGTAATTTCCAGAGCTCTGAAAGTGTTGATCCAACAGTTCTTCCAGTTTTTGTATCACCTCTATGAAGGAGATCCTTTTTAGAGTTCCTTACTCTGCCATTTTCACTGATATCACAACTTATATCACAGCTTTTGTTTTAAAACTATAATTTCTATACTGAAACTATAAACACTTATGTATCACTGATTTCTTTTTTATTGCTTTTTAAATTATGATTAAATTTATTCTTAAAAATAGATTGACATTTCAGTTTGGCATGGATTTGTTATAGCACATAGATTGTTCTACAATATTTTACTACTTGTGCCTACATTTTTTTAACGTTTATTTATTTTTGAGAGAGAGCGCTAGCAGGGGAGGGGCAGAGAGAGAGGGAGACACAGAATTTGAAGCAGGCTCTAGGCTCCAACCTGTCACCACAGAGCCTGGTGTGGGGCTCAAACTCATGAACCGTGAGATCATGACCTGAGCCGAAGTGAGATGCTTAAACCGATGGTGCCATCCAGGCACCCCTACTTGTGCCTACATAAAATGCTGAGTGCTTAATTTTTCTCACCTAGAATTTTTTTTCATTTTTTTCTGTCCTGCAGATTTTTGGCATCTGTCTATGTCAGCCAGTTTTCTATTACATGATCTTCTTTAACTCGTTCACTTTCTACTTACTCTTTTTGTTTAGTTGGTCTTTGTATGTATGTATCAGTGTGGCTTTGTAATTTATATTAATAACTTGTAATACTAGTCTCTCTTCTTTGCTTTTCTTTTATGGAATTGTCAGCTTTTCATGAGCCTTTAATTTTCTAACCACATTTTCAAGAGTGTCTTTAAAAGTTCTTTTAAAGAAGAAATGCAACTCAGTTTTTCATTTTTCATGTTCTGGTGGAAATCAAAATCAAAACCATAACAAGGTATCATTCTTAAACCTGTCCCAGTGACTAGAATAAAAAAGACAAGAAGTAACGAATGTTGGTGAGAATATGGAGAAAAACGAAGCCTTGTTCTCTGTTAGTGGGAGTGTGAATTGGTGCAGCCACTGTGGGAAACAGTGTGGAAGATCTTCAAAAATTAAAAGTAGAAATACCATATGATCCAGTAATTCCACTTCTGAGTGTTTACCCAAAGAAAATGAAAACACTAATTTGGGAAGATACATGTAGTCTTACGCTTATTGCAACATTATTTACAATAGCCAAGATACTGCAGCAACGCAGATGCCCGCTGATACATGATTGGATAAAGAAGTGGTACGTGCACACAATGGAATGTCACTCAGCCATAAGAAAGAATGAGATCTCGCTATTTTCAACATAGATGGACGTAGAGGGTATTATGCTAAGTGAAGTCAGACAGAGAAAAGAGAAAGACCAATACCATACCATTTTACTTATGTGTAGAATTTAAGAAACAAAGCAAATGAATAAACAGATAAACTAACAAAAAACAACGAACCAACAAAAGGAAAACAGACCCATATACAGAGAACAAACTGAGTGCCAGAGGGGAAGGAGGGGGGATGAACAGAATGGTCGAAGGGGAGTGACAGATACTGGCCTCCAGTTATGGAATGAGTTAGTCACAGGGACACCAGGTACAGCAGAGGGAAGATGGTCAGGAGTATTGTAATACTCGTCTGGTGATGGCGAGCACAGCTTGCTGTGTAGACCGGTCAGATCCCTGTGCTGTGCACCTGAGACCGATGCAACATTATCAAGTATACTTCGATAAAGAAATAAACATTAGCTACAAAAAAAAAAAAAAGATTGTTCTGGGATTTTGCTCATAACTGTGTTAATTATATGCATCAGCATGAGGATAAGTTGGCACTCTTATGTGTACACTCTCACCTATGGCATTGTTGTCTAACTGTACCTTTTGCTGGAGTCTGAGCATATTCCCCACACTGGCCTTGTTCGATTATCGGTTAACTTCTGTTTATTGTTTTCTAAATATTAGCATCTTTTTTATTACATGGCTTAATGTGTTATTAGTGATATAGAAGAACATTAGTTGTTTTTGTATGTTGATCTTAAATTAGGAAACTCTTCTGGATTCACTTATATATATTTTTTGATTTAAGTATGTACAGAGGTTAGTGGAGGCTAGAAGAAGGGCAAAAGCAGGAGAGAGATACCAGTGCTGAGTTTCCAGAGATGAGCAGGCATTTAGACACCTACCTGAGTAAAACCACGGAGGAGCGGCGCAGTGTGCTGCTGTTGGAAGGTCCCAGTAGTCGGGCAGGGTCAGGGCACATGGCGTGGAAAGAGGTGTAATGAGCCTGTAAGTCATGCTGAAGAGTGACAGGTGTACGCAGTAAGTATTTATCCAAGAAGTTAGAAGAAAGAAGTGAAATTTAACTGAGACCAAGTGGGAAAGAAATAAAGGAGAAATTTATGAAAGAGACCAGAGAAGAATGATAGGTTGAATGGAACCGAAAGCTGTCTTTGGAACAATTAGTGGATGAGCTTTTGATAAATGTTTCATGAGAGAGTAATGAAAGTACAGAAAATGTTATGAGTAAATACAGATACGCTGAAATTTAAAAATTATAACTTAATATTCTGAATAATTTTATGCTAACTTTAAATAACTAGTAAAATACAAATTTCTAAAACAGACTTGAAAAGTTACTTAGTAGACTAATAATTGAATTCTCTTCCTGATTGGTAATCGAAAATTTGTTTTCCTATTTTTTCCCTTTGCCAAAAAAAAAGAAAAAAGAAAATCCCAGGCTATACAGTTTTCTAAGGACAAAGAACATTTTCAATATTATGTTAGAGAAAATTTCTAGAAGAAAATCTGCCAAATTCATTTTATGTAGCTATTACAACTTTAGATACCTTCATTAATAATGGCAAATTCAAAATAACTTTGCTACTGGAATTGAAAAAAGACAAAGGATAGTACAAAAGTTATACCCGGCTGTATTTCTGGATATAGGCACAAGCGTTGCAGGAATAGTATTTGCAGACTGAATCCAGCAGTAGTTAAGTCCAGGAGCATGATCCATCAGAATTATTCCGGGAACGCAATCCTAGGAGGGCAATACTATTATCACGCATTCCATTAAACTCCTTAAGAAGAAAAAAAGTGAATGATCATTTCAGTATAGAAAAAAATTTCTTAAGATTCGACAGCAGTTAGTGATAAATAACATAATGATAAAAAAAAATAACTAAGAACACAGAGGAACTTTCTTAACCTGTGGAAGAATATCTGTCTAAAAGCTGCATTCACGGGTAACTGAGTGATTCTGTTGGTTAAGGGTCGGACTCTTGATTTCAACTCAGGTCTTCACCTCAGGGTTGTGAGTGTGAAACCTACTTAAAAAAATGAGTGAGTGAATGAAAATAAATGAGTGAAGCTGCATTCAGTAACCATCACGCTCTGTGGTGAAACCTGAGAGACCGTCTCCTTAATGTTAAGAAGAATTTTGATTCTCAAATACAGCTTTTTATTTTACTGGATCACAAAAAGCTTTGTAGTTGGTGAATCAGTGAAATGTTGGCATGCAGTTACTGAGGAGTTGTCAAAACCTTTTCTAGAAGTTTACTTATGAGTAAATTCAAGATAATTGAATCTTTACTGTGTTCCTTTTGTATCTCCTAAAGAATGTAATTTTTGCTTCTTTAATGATCAGGATTCTTTGAATTTTAAAGCCAAGTAGGAAAAATGCTTAATAATTAAAATCAAAGCCTATATTTATTGACTTTTCAATCACATTATAACTTTTAAATTCAGTACTTTGTGTCTCATCAATATGAATAGTTATTCCTCTAATATAAACAGATTACCGTTTCCTTTCAGCTTTGGTGTCTTTGGAAAACAGATAAAGTCTAGTAGCGACTAGTTTTAATACTTTGTAATTAAAATAATATCCTGAGAATAAAATAAGTTAGGATAATGAACCCTGCATAAAAGACCAATGCATTATTTTCAGGTTGAGAAACATGTATACACCCCCGAGTACAATACACGTGTATATTTTTGAGTGTTATTATATGGAATGCAGTGAAATTTAGTTCTTATCAAGTAATTGCAGTAATCCAAAGAAAAGTTATAAAAACACGCAACCGCAACTACAAAACTGTGAGGCATTATAGAGCATTAAAGAATACAAAATATTATTGGAACATTTTAATATTGTATTTTCAGTGAAAGTATATGTTATGCTTCATCAAAAGAGTCCACACGTGTTATGTGTAACCCCACGACTGCGGAATTCAGAAATGATAGATCCGTCCTTCCAGTGGCATGGGCCAAGAGGAAAAATTATTTCAGGTAGGCTTTTGTTTCAGTTATGATTAAATTGATGTATCTGAAATGTACTCAGAACACGGGATCGTCGTGTCTCACGTTTATGTATCTGTTTCCTAACTTGTTTTTCCTGTGATTTCCCTTTGGATTAGAGTCTAAGTGTAGGTGGTAGAACCATTTTTCGTAGATCTTAACTGAACTGCTTGGAGAGTTCTCTGAGCACCTAATTCCACAAAAATGTTACTCTTTTAAAAGTTCTTAAAGCCATTTTGGTTTCTTCATTCAGACTTTTGTTAGTCAAGTGTGTATGAAGAAGCAGATATAATTCTGGTTTTTATTGAAAGTACAAATGAGCCGTTTGAGCTGCAGATTTATAAACATGGTTTTGTCTGTCTTAAACAGCACCACGCAGGGACAGCTCGAGACTTTATTAGTAGTTAGAGTTTTACAGTTTTTAATCTACAGTTTTTAATCTTTTTTTCTGACAAAAATCGATACCAATGTGGATTATATTGAATTTAACTTAAATATTACAATCTATTTAAAAAAAAGACCGAATTTAACCGTCAGTACTTTGGTATTAAAAACATGCTTTTAGATACTGCACGGTTTGACCGTGATTGTATATTAATGTGTGACTGGTGCTGGGCTTACGAACCAGGGGACTTAGCACTCAGGTTCTCGTCCGGAGGAGATAGACTGAGAGAATCATCCGAACTGTAGCCTTACAGTTTCAGTAAATTTTTGAGGAAACAAGAGCTTAATCTCATGAAAGTATTTTTTTCCCTCCACAAAGAGATTACTATTGATAGGACTGATCTGATCAACATTTTCTCCATTCAGCTTCTTTTGTTATTTTGAAATGTCTTATCTTTTTTCTAATCTTTCATTTGCTAAAAGCTGATCTGTTTTTGCAGTGCAGTTTAAAAACTGTAAATCAGTTTAGCTGTCCTTGTGTTCAGCCTTGCAAAATTCCAGCTTAACGAATTTTCAGCCTAAGATCTATTCAATAAAGCGCCTAATCATTTTTGGATCCCTTCCAGGAAGTCATTGTTATTTCTCTGTTTACATTTTCTTTTCTTTCTGTCTTTCTCTCTTCCTTTCTTTCAACCCTACTGGTATTTTGAGCGAATGCCTACAGACAGAAACCTACGGGTTTGTTTGGTTATGCTGGCTGGGGGAGAGCAGTGTGTTCATACCAGGACTCTCTGAGGGAACATTCATAGGAAATATTTGTTTTGAAATTATGTTTTAATTCATGATTGAATAATCTCATCCATACAGTTCTGAAATATTTATGCTAATTCCGAAGGAGCTCAAGGTTTAGATTTACTTCTCCCTTTAGGTGAGGTGGTTCTTCAGAGTGAAGGACTCAGCTCTTAATTAGTGAGTGCGTGCCTGGGGGGCGCCCTGTGCGAGGCTTTGTGTGATGTCTCTGCCTGATGGTAGCAGCGTAGTGGGAATGAACTAGCAGAGATCAGTGACAGAAAGTCCCAAGAGATCGGGCATTAACATAAATCAGTGAAATGGGCCAGGTCTGGAAGCATCCAGCACTGAAGACGTAATCGGATTTTATTTGACTGCTCTGTGATAGGAGCACGTGATGTAGGAACGTGTGTGAGTGGATTTTACGTTTGGTGTTAAAACTCTCTAAGTTCAAAAATGGAAGCGTTTAAGTGTTGAATTGTTCTTTTACAATTTGTTACTCCTTTGATTCAGAAATTGAAATCTGTATCATTTTCTTCTCTAAGATGCCTTGCCATTCTTGTAGTTTACCTTGAAAAGTATAGTACATGATTGAATTTTGAACCCTTCAACCGAGAGCAATACTTTATTTTACTCACTTTCATAATGGAAAATAGACGTTCAGATGAGTAGCTCATTCCAGGTAAGGATAAAATCTTATTAATACAATGGGTTTTTTTAATTTATAAAAACTATTCTCGGGAAATTCGGGTATTGACATCATGATCATATTTGAGTTTTCGGGGCAGGATCGCATAATTCACTGTCTACCAGTTTTCAGGCTCATTAGTTCTACTATCATTATTATTTCAGAAAGATCTGGAAATGTGGTCTAATTTTCCTAAAGTTCAAAAAATGGAGATTTTGTTTTTGGACTCTAGATTAAACTTCCCTGTACTCAGTTGTCTTTTTATGAATATTCCAAAGATTGTTTCCCTAAAAGTGAGTGAAAGAAATCATGTAATTGTGTAATTACTTGCACATTCCGCCGGAGAGAAATATTCAGATTGTTTAGATGGGTTGTAAAATGTAGGGGACCTGTCTTAGATTTGGTTGATCTCCCTCCGTCTCCCCACCTTCTCTCTCTCTTCCTCTTCCTGCCCCTACTCTTCCTCTGTTTGTCTTTCACTGTTTTTTATTTACAAATGTAATGTATTTTTTGCAAAAAGACCTGTACGCCCTAATTCCATTCTGATGAATTAACTCTTTTTAATGTGTGGACTTCCCCACTTTTCTGAATATATCTAAGTACACGTACACACATGTGAGTTTTACCCTGTAACTACACTCCTATTACTATTTTTATTGAGATTGAAGATGATATTTTATTCTTCCTTACTTTTTTTCTGGGGTGAATCATGTTATGTGTACAAATGTATATAAGATAGAGTCATGACACACACTGAAAAATGAACATCTTAGATCCTGCAGGATACACCGTTACGAAGACTGTCGCACCTCCTAGTAAGTTGCTTAAAAATCGCATTCCTCGGTCCCCAAGCCCCGGTCGCGTGAACACTACCGTGAACGTTCAAAGTAGTATTCCCTAGCTTTCCTTTATGTGTTTGTCACGTGCATAAATGCACCCAAGACCCGTTTACCCACACCGACCGCCCTCTGCAGTGAGTACACTCATTGTGTCCATTTTTGGGGTGAAAAAACCGAGGCATTGAGAGAATAGGGTGTTTACCTGAAGTCTTGTGCCTCTGAAGTCCAGCTTCAGGGTTCACAGATACAATCTAAATGAGGTAGGAATAGGGTTTTGATTTTCCCTTTTCATCATTTTGTGAGTTTTTGGTTTTTGGTATTTTTTAAAGAATTTTTCCAATTTAGAGTGTTCTTTCAAATTGTCAAATTTACGTGCATAAAGTAGTTGATGATACTTTCTTACTATCTTTTTAATATGTTCAGGATCTGTCTGTTGTGCCCCATTCTGCCTGATACTGGCTTTGTCTTTTCTGTTTCATTTTGGTCTCTCTCATTTGGTCTCTCTTAAAACTTTTACAGTCTTGGGGCGCCTGGGTGGCTCAGTCGGTTAGGTTTAAGCATCTGACTTCAGCTCAGGTCAGGAGCTCACGGTTCATGAGTTCAAGCCCCATGTCGGGGTCTGTGCTGACAGGTCAGAGCCTGGAGCCTGCTTCAGATTCTGTGTCTCCCTCTTTCTCTGCCCCTCCCCTATTCTCTCTCTTTCTTTCTCTCAAAAAAAAAATTAACATTAAAAAAATTTTTTTTCCAGTCTTTTCAAGGGACCAGCTTTTGGTTTGATTTATTTTTCTGTTATTTTTTAATTTTTACTTTCACTGATTTGATTTTATTTTTATTATTTCCTTCTATTTGCTTTGGGTTAAATTTGTTTATCTTTTGCTGGTTGTAGATTCTGGATTGACAGTGTTTTTCTTCAACATTCTAAAGATGGCCCTCTGTGTTCTTTTTGCTTGCATAGTTCCTAATGAGAAGTCTGCTATTTTCTTACCCCTGTCCCTCTGCAGACAGTGTGCCATGGTTTCTGTCTGACTTCAAGATGTTTTCCTTTGCCTTCGATTTTCAGTAATTTGAACTTTCACATACCTCTTTTTTTGTTTGTTTTGGTTTTGTTTTTTTGTTCTTTGTATTCTGCCTAGTGTTCTCTCAGCTTCTTGGACCTTTAGTTTGGTGTTTGCCATTAATGTTTGAAGATTCTCTGCCGTTGTGTCTTCGAATATTTATTCTGTCCCATGCTGTCCCTGACAGGATTCCCCTGACCTTCTGTTCGGTCACTCAGAGGTGTTCCAGAAGATCGAGCCTCTAAGAGGGTGTAATACCCCCATCTCCCCCCACCCCGGTGTCTGTGGTCCTCAGAAGCTTCACATGTTCACACTGGCTGACACTTGGCTTTTAGTAATGCGTTGAGTCTTCTTAAAGGCTTGGGTCCTGGTTCCATCCATACGTCACTGTCCCTCCCCAGATTTTAGGTTTATTGGTTACCTTCCCACCTCAATTTTTTGATAGGCTCAAGATAAATTTTTAACTGACAGTTTGTCTTTTTCCTTATTGTAATAATGAGGTCAATGTTCTTATGGTCAGTTTCCATATCTGAGCAGAAACCAAAAGTGTACACTTACTTTTTTTAAATAATAAGTTGTAATGAAGTTGTGCTTAAATTTTGCCATGTAATTTTTAGAGGTTTAAGTCATAGAAATCTAGTCCAACTCTGAATTTTTAGATGGTAAAGCTAAGATGTAGAGAAAGACGTATTGACTTTAGTTCAGTTATTCATTGACCGTATGCTCTTGTAGGAGTTGTTAGAGTAATGTCCTCTGCCTTCATGAGATTCCCATTTAATCAGTCATTTGTTAGTGGTGTTATAAGATGACTTTTTCTAACTGCTGTAAAATCCTCTGAGTATCTTTTCAGAATTTGCCACTTATAATATTTATTTATTTATTCATTCATTCATTCATTCATTCAGAGAATAGGAGTCCATGAGTGAGGGTAGGGCAGAGGGAGAGGGAGAGAATCTCAAGCAGACTCCATGCTTAGCTCAGCCCCAATGCAGGGCTCAGTCTTAGGACTGTGAGATCATGACCTGAGCTGAAATCAAGAGTTGGACGTTTAACTGACTGAGCCACCCAGGCACTCCCACTTTTAATTTTTTTTAAATAAGAAGGCGAGAGGGTGTTTTGTTATGGATCATATTCTACTTGATTTTCTGACTGTCATGATATTTAACATTGCAGTAGGCATTCAGATATGTATTAATGCACCTAATAATTGATACTTCTGGTTTAGGAAAATTTTGTTTCAACTTACTGCCAAGAATGCATAGCCTATTGATAACATGATATTCATGGTATTTAAAATTTATGGACATGTTTAAAAATAGTTTGAGAAGAGTAGGTATTAAATCTTCTTTATTTAAAAACATTTTTTAAAGTTTTTATTTAAATTTCAGTTAATATACAGTGCAATATTTGTTTCAGGTATACAGGGTAGTGATTCAGCACTTAGCACTTGTGTACAACCCCCAGTGCTCATCACGACAAGTGTGCTTCTTAATCCCTGATCACCTGTTTCACCCATCCCACCACCCGCCTCCCCTCTGGCAACCATCAGTTTGTTCTCTACTATTAAAGAGTCTGTTTCTTGGTTTGCCTCTCTGTCTCTGTCTCTCTCTGTCTCTTTTTCTCCTGTATCATTTGTTTCTTAAATTCTACCTGTGAGTGAAGTCACGTGGTGTTTCTCTTTCTCAGAGTGACTTACATGGCCAGCTTTTATCATATTTACATAAAGTCTTTGTTTCTGCTGAAATGTATAGCAAACATTTGAAAACTTATTAATCTACTTTAGAAAAGAGACATTTTATGATAAATATGTAATTTTTCATCAAAAAAGAAGTAGGAATTATAGTAGGAACGTAGTCCCAATTTGTAACCTGTTTTTCAGCTTCATCCAAGGATCTGGAAATGGGAATTCTTAAAGGCATAATATTCTAAGTAAATTCCTTGAAGGAGAGCATATCCATCTATTCATTTTTCCTTCAGTGTCTGAAGTAGAGCTTTGCATGTACTAGAAACCCAACAAACTCTTTTAAAAAGTTTATTTATTAATTTTGAGAGAGAGAGAGCGTGAGCGGAGAAAAGGGACAGATGGAAAGAGAATTGGAAGCAGTCTCCATGCTCAGCGTCTGGGCTCATCCCATGATCTGGGATCATGACCTGAACTGAAATCAAGAGTCAGATGCTCAACCAACTGAGCCGCCCAGGCGCCCTGAAACAGAACAGATTTTTATTGAGCAAGTTAATAATGAAAATTTCAATCACTAAGAACATTCATGTTTTGCCATATTTTAAGGAAATACATTTATTCAAAATAAATTTCAACTTGAAATTTATAAGCAATAAGTTATAAGTAGAGAAAGATAATTGTTTGCTGGGATGATACTTTCCATTCTAATGAGTGGCATATTGAGTAATTAAGAGAGCTTTAATATAATAATTTTATAATAATTTTTCAAATGCAAAACCGGTTATGCACTTTCAGAATAACAACTTGATTTACTTAAAGATTTATAGCTCTTTCAAGTACTTTAAGTTGTATTTGTTACACGAAAACAATCCTGTGAGATACACTATCATGTATTTTGATTCTTTGTTTTACAAATGGACTTAAGAAAGCTGAAGTGATTACCCCCGGTTACACAGTTCATGAGAAAGAAAGGTAGACCTAAACCCACGTCTCAAGCCTCTAATCACACCTCTTTCCCGTTACCCAGCACAGCTCTCTCCAGGGTGATACCTGAGTAACGAAGCACATGAAAGTCCAAAGGCTCTTACACCTAGTCCCAACTCTCAGCCCTGCAACTCTGTGGTTGTGTGACTTTGGGCAGGTCAGGCGGTCAGTTCAGGTTGTAACCCAGCCTTTGCCCGACTAGGCTGTGTAATGACTCAAGTACCTAGCTGTTAGTATCTTGGGTTAATCTTTGTTCTGAGTACTTGGTTTCCTCCCTTTTGCATATGGTTTGTAAGCTTATGGAGGGCATAACTTCTCGATGAGTACATGTATATATGTGTATCTATAATTACTTCATTGCATAGGTAAATAAATGCTGTTTTTATACACATGCGAGTACCCGTTAGAGCTCATTTCAGGGCAAGGAGAAGATTAGGAGTGCACGAGGCCCCTGGATTGTTAGTCTCTTGCCCCTTAGGCTCCCACACGATCAGTGACCGCGGTTAGTGCGGCTCGCACACTGAGAAGGTCGCCCCGGACCCTGGCATCTGCTGTCAGCAGCCAGATGCAATCGCGAGTTCTGCCCCCGACACGTTTCGGCGATTCTGTAGGTAAATTTTGATGGTTTTGCTCTCTTTAGAAAAATATTTTGTTACTTTATCTCAATGTCAGGTAATTTAATTCCTGTGTGTTATTCCTTTATTAGAAAACAGCACTACACAAGTAACATCCACAGGAAGCCTTATCTTCCAGAACTTCGAGGAGAGTATGAGTGGCGTTTACACATGTTTCCTGGAGTATAAACCTACTGTGGAGGAGATTGTGAAAAATCTTCAGCTGAAATATATTATATATGGTAGGAAGTGCATTGCATTGTATTTTAACATTTCTTAATGTTTTCAGATATTTACATATCTTTAGGTTTGTTCTTTTTTGGTCTTTTAATTAAAGAAAAGCTACGCTCACCGCTGTTTTGCAAAGTGCCCCGCAAGCGTCAGTGGTGGGGGAGACTGGTTTTCTCCAGGCGAATGTTGACACGAACGCAGATGCATTTAAGCTGCTGAGTGAAGATGGGGGGGGGGGGATGGAAATCACGTTTTCCAATTATTACGATATTCCTGTCTGTACTGCTGTCAAATCCTGAGTTTCACGCTTGGTGGCACCTCGCCCTCCCCCCAGACGAGAGCAGGAAATGCCACCATAAATCCTTCTCTAAAAGCAGTGTGATCTCTGGAAGCTTGCGATGGGGACAGCTGGGTGATAATCGAGCTGCCGGGAGAACAGCCTGAGCAGAGGTTGCTTGTCCGTCCCCTCTCACCAGGGGACCTGCGCGGCGGCCAGAGTAGGGGTCCTCCGGGGTGCCCCTGTCTGCTCTCCAGGACCTGGGCCCGTGCTGCCTTCCGTGGCCGAAGGCTCTTTGCAGCTGCGGATTAGCTAGGTCTTGAGAAAGGAGGTTATCTTGAAGTCGCTGAGCGGGCCCAGCGTCAGGGTCCTTAGAAGAGGAGGCGCGAGGGCCAGCAGTACGGGATGGACCTGTGATGGCGGGAGGACAGGCCACGGTGGTTTCCCCTGAGGAGGGAGGAGTGGCCACGGCCGGGGAGAGCAGCAGGCCTCTAGAAGCCAGAGGTGGCAGAGGCCTGGAGCTTCCGGAAGGAATGCAGCTTGTAAGATGCATTGGGACTTCTGATCTCAAAACCGCAAGATAATATTTGAAGCCACTGCACTGTGACGATTTGTCACAGTAGCAACGAGAAATTAATGTACCATCCTTGTCACAGCTGGGTTGCGGAACGTACGGCAGAATTATTAGTGGTTTCCTGATAATTTTCAGTCACTGATGAAACACTATCCCGTATATCTAAAGAAAGACATAATTTTTTTATGAGAAATTATATTTTCTTAGGCAAAAAGTTTGTTTAAACTTATGAATACGAAGGCTTCTTTTTTGTTACCTAGTTTTCTCCATCTTGTTATTTCCCTTGTTTAAAAGGAATATACTTTGAAATCTCTTACAGCGATACATTCACACATGCTGACAAGGGTAGCGGTGCATGCTGGTTTGTGGTAATGATAGGCGCGTTCCTGCGCGTTCATTCTGTGCCAGGCGGTGCTGCATTTCCCTGGGGTCATAACAACAGAAACACAGAGTGCTTATGCGAGGCATTATTCGAAGGGCTGTGTTTGTACTCGACTCACTCGAGCCTACAACAGACCTGTCTTGTGCAGAAGCACCGAGGCACGGGGTCGTGAAGTGACTCGCTCAGGGCCTCATGTTGCACTCTGGGCGGAGATTCAGATTTGAACCTAGGAGTTCTGATTGTGGAGTTGGTTCCCCAGAGCCCACAGGATGAAACCTCATTTAATAACCCCTGATTTTGGTGACCTGCTATTTTTGTGCTTAAAACAAATCCTGTAATTTCGTTCTATTTCAATTATGAAAAGAGCCGAGATGTCCATCAACTGATGAATGGACAGAGAAGATGTGGTTTATGTATACAATGGAGTACTACTCAGCAATGAGGAATAATGAAATCCTGCCATTTGCAACAGTGCGGATGGAACTGGAGGGTATTATTTATTTATTATAAATCAGAGAAGGGCAGATATCAATTCGTTTTCATCTGTAGAATTTGAGAAACTTAACAGAAGACCATGGGGGAAGGGAAGGGGAAAAAATAGTCACAGAGAGGAGGGGGGCAAACCGTAAGAGACTTACCTTAAATACAGAGAACAAACCGAGGGTTGATGGGGGGCGGGGGACAGGGGGAAGTGGGTGATGGGCATGGAAGAGGGCACTTGTGATGAGCCCTGGGTGTCGTGTGTAAGCGACAAATCGTGAGAATCTACCCCAGAACCAGGTGGACAACGTGATTCACCAACTTTTAAACATTATGCTGTGCTCACCGTGACGTACAAATGTATTTTCGTATTGTATTATGGAAATTAAATTGTTGGCATTTCTGTAAGAAGAATTCTGTAAGGTAAAATCTTCTACAGAATATTCAGTGTTATTTTGATAGATTCTGCCACAGTTGCCCTACAGAAATGGACTAATTTACATCCCCATCTCATTTCCCAAAAACTCCCTTATGCTGTGTTTTGAATTGTTGCTGATCTAATAGGTTAATAATGGTATTTCATGGTTTTAATGCACATTTGTTTGATCACTGATGGGTTATTTGAATTTTGCTCTTTGCCTGAATTTCTAGTGTGTGAGTGTGTGTGTGTGTCTGAATAATTACTGGGAGATACATATGTAAATATATAGCTAATTGGATATTAATTTTGTGTCCACTGTTGTATTCTGTACTTTGTTTACCTTTAGTATATGGACCTTTTTTATCCTAAGTAAAGGGTAATTTAAAATGCCAAGATTTTGGGGCACCCAGGTGTCTTGGTCGGTTAAGTGTCCGGCTTAGTCGGTTAAGTGTCCAAATTCAGCTCAGGTCACGTTCTAGCTCTGAGTCGGGCTCTGTGCTGACAGCTCAGAGCCTGGAGCCTGCTTCGAATTCTATCTCCCCCTCTCTCTGCCCCTCTCTTGCTCATGCTCTGTCTCTCTCTCTCTCAAAAAATAAATAAGCTTTTAAAAGAATTAAAATGTCAAGATTTTATGTGATCCACATAAAAGTAAAAGATCTTATTTTTTCTTTTGGCTTGTGTCAGCTTGGGCTGAGCATGCTTCCCTGAGTTTTGAAAGGAATTGAATTCACTTATAATTAATTACATTTTCATATAGGAAATGTTTAAATTTTTAGAAAGAAACAAAGATAACGTAACACCCAGAGTTACTATCACAATTAAATATGGCAGGACCAAGGATGTAATATACGAAGGATCATTCCTTTAATTTTCACATCTTTAATTAGTAAATGTGAGCATTTAAACAATAGTTCTGTTACCCAGTAGATTGCATTGCTTTTTTAGTTTTTATGTCATTTTCATTTTGGATGGTTTGTCTCTTTATCAGTAATTTATAGGTTTTACCATTTGGATACCAATCCTTTCTTGATCCTGTTGCAGCTTCTGCCTGCCTCTCACTGGGATGTTTACACCACAGGAGATTCAAATACTGTTGTGGTGAGATTTATCAACTTTTTTCTGAGTTGTGATTTTTTTCTAGGAGATTATTCTTTATTTAATACCTAGAAAATAAAAAGTTCCCTATATTTATTTTACTGGCTTGTGTTTTTTTAATTAAATGTTTTGTTTCAAGATAATCTTAGATTCAGGTGTAGATGCAGACAATAACACAGAGATCCCACGTAGGCTTTCCCCAGCTTCCCCCAGTGGTGGCGCCTCGTGAACATGTAGTACGGGATCATCGTCAGGCCAGGGTGGTCCTGAGTTTGTGGACTACGCCCGTCTTTAAGTTTTTATTTATCTTGAGAGAGAGGGGCCGAGATAGAGGGGGAGAGAGAATACTAAGCAGGCGCCAGCACAGAACCCGACGTGGGGCTCAATCTCATGAACTTTAGACCATGACTTGAGCCAAAACCAAGAGTCAGATGCTTAACCAACCGAGTCACCCAGGTGCCCGTGTCTTACACTAATCGTAATCAGACTACCCCAATTTTATAGTACTCCTTTGTGTGTGTGTGTGTTTCATTCCGTACGTTTTTTTTTTTTTTTTTTTTTTTTTTAAATGTTTATTTTTTGAGAGAGGGAGATAGAGCAAGGGTGGGGAGAGGGGCAGAGAGAGAGGGAGACACAGAAACCAAAGCAGTCTCCAGGCTCTGAGCTGTCAGCACAGAGCCCGACACGGGGTTTGAACTCAGGAACTGTGAGATCATGACCTGAGCCGAAATCGGACATTTAGCTGACTGAGCCACCTGGGGGGCACCACCTACTTCACCCTTTTCTTGACCCTTCCCTACCTCCCTGTGGCAACCTCCAGTCTGTTCTCTGTATCTGTGAGCTTCTCCTTTGTAGATTACACATATAAGAGAAATCATGCAGTATTTGTCTTTCTCTGTCTGACTTCTTTCACTTAGCATAAAGCCAGCAAAGCCCATCTGTGTTGCCATGTGCGTGTGCATACACACACATGCACGCATGCACACACTGCCCACAATTTCTTCAGCTATTTGATCAGCAGGGGACTCAGTTTCCATACTTTGGCTATTGTAAATAGTGCTGCAGTGAATACGGGAGTGCATATATCCTTTTGAGTTAGTGATTTTTGTGTTTTCTTTTGGTGGGGGAGGATAAACATCCAGAAGTGAAACTGCCGGACCGTATGATTATTCAATTTTAAATTTTTGAGGAACCTCCATACTGTTTTAATACAAGTATATAGAAACATTCAGTACAACGTAGAGTAATTTTAATTCCTTCCACTATTCATTTTTATGAAGATTGTTTTTGTGTTTTTTGGGCCTGCCCCTTTCCATCTAAATTTTAGAATAATCTTGAATGTATCTACAAAGTTTCCTCCTGGAATTTCTATGGGAATTACATGTACAGTATAGATACATTTGGGGGGAAATTGCCACCTCTACTATAGTGAGTGTTTCAGTCCATGAACACCGTGGTATATCTCCACTTACCTAAGTCACTCTTGAAATCTTTTATCTGTTATTTATCTATTTTTATTTCTTTTATGTATATCTTAAGTACATAACTAAGTATATTATTTTGATTTTTGGAGCAATTGTTAATGGTATCAGGTTTTAAATTTTGGATTTTACCTGTTTATTAATATATTGCAAATGATTTATTATTTCTCTCTTAATATTATAACGTGCCATTTTAACTTAAGGTTATTTAATAGTTCTAGCATCTTCTTATTTTGTGGTTTTTATGTTCGTGCCCTTGATTAGGTTGAGGAAGTTTCCTTCCATTTCAAGTTTGTTGATTGTGTGTGTGTGTGTGTGTGTGTGTGTGTATGAGAGAGAGAGAGAGAGAGATTGATGGGTTTTTTTCAGGTGCTTTTCTCTGCATTAACTGATAATGTGGTTTTTATTTTTTGTGTTAATTGATATAGTGTATTACGTTAATTGGGTTTCAAACATTAAACCAACCTTGCTTTTCAGGATAGATAAAGCCCACTTGGACACAGTGTATAATTCTTTCGTTATGCTACAAGATTCAGTTTGCTAGTGTTTTGTTAAAAGATTTTGGCATCTGTATTCATAAGACATTGGTCTGTAGTTTTCTTGTGCTACCTCTTTTTTGTGGTTTTGCTATAAGGGTAATACTAGCCTCATAGTATAAGTTGGAAAGTTTTCCTTCCTCTTCTTTTTTTTTTTTTATGTTTTTATTTTTTTATTTTTTTTAATAGTTTATTTTCAAATTGGTTTACATATAACACCCAGTGTTCATCCCAACACAGTGCCCTCTTTAATGCCCGTCACCCCCTCTCCCCCCTCCCTCACCCCCCGCACCCTCAGTTTGTTCTTAGTCTTTGAGTTTTTCTTCCTCTTCTTTTGGAAGAGTTAATTAAAATTGTTAACCTTTCTTTAAATATTTTCTAGAATTCTTGAGCGAAGACATCTGGACTTTGGTTTTTCTTCACTATATACACGTACATATGTGTATGTATATATATGTGTATATATTGATTACTAATTCTCTTTGTTAGTTGTAGCTCTCTTTAGATATTCTGTGTTTTTATTGAGTCAGTTTTAATAGTTTCTGTCTTTCTAGGATTTCTCCGTTTCATGTAAGCTAATTATTGACATATAGTTATAGTGTCCCTTTGTAATTCTTTTTTTATTTTGTAAGGTCAGAATAATTCTGTAATAATGCTGTTTCTTTCATTTCTGATTTTGAGAATTTGAATCTTCTCTATTTTTCTTGATTACTCTAGATAAAGGTTTATCAATTTTTTTTATTTATTCAAGAAACTAGGTTTTGTTTCATTGCTTCTATTGTATTTATATTCACTATATCATTTATCTCTGCTCTAAATTTTATTATTTTAATAATTTTTTCTTCCTGTAAGTGGGTGTTGAAGTCCCCAACTAATATTGTTGTCTATTTCTTTTTTTATTTGTCAGTTTTTGTTTTGTTTCGGTGCTTTGTTCTTAGACATGTCTATGTTTATAATTGTTCTATCTTACTGAGGGATTATCCCTTTTTAATAAAATGTTCCTTTTTTGTTTGTGACTTTTAAAGTCTCTCTTACCTGATAATTGTATAGTCACTTATGCTTTTTCGTGTTTCCTGTAGGCATAGTATATCATCTCTCATGTTACTGCTTTCAGTCTGTTTGTATTTTGTAATGTTGATACTGCTTTTTCAGTCCAGTTTCACAGTCTCTGCTCTGTGACTAGATAGTATCATTCATTCACATTTAACGTCATTTTTATGTCATTAGATGTACTCTCCTGTTTTATTTTTTGCTTCATGTGTGTTCCTGTATTTCACATTAATTCGTTTGAATTAAAAGAATAATTTCTAATGTAGCATTTTAATTAGTGATTTTTCACTTTATATTTTTGAGTTATTTCCTTATTGATCGTTCTGCGGATTACCACATACATCTTAACCTGTCAGAGTCAGCTTGACATTTATACTGAATTCCATCGAGATATAGAAAAGTTACTCTTACAAATATAGATTCCTTGTCTCTGCTTTTTGTGGTATTAATATTTTATATTTGTAAGTGTTACACAATTAATAATAGGTAGTTATTATTTCGTACAGTTTTATGTGTTTCTGAGATGCCAGAAATAGAAAGGAGAGCAGGTGTGTGGTGGTAGGTTTATAGGTTATTAGTTTTTTTGTTGGTCAGTTTTGATTCTCTTCATTTGTTCTCGTGCATTCAAGTTACCACCTTTAGTCGTTTCCTTGGACCAGTATAGGGGACCAGTGACATGTCATATGCTAATTCTTTTCCACAATTGCTTTTTCTATCAGTAAAAGAAAAAAGTGGAAGAAATATGCACTCATGCTGCTTTCGTAATGACGTAGTTACCTTTCCTGGAGCACTTGGCTGTGGTGTGGGTTCACAGCTCTGACCGTGGTCACGCTCTTTCAGTCTGAAGAACCCCTTTTAGCCGATTCCTCCTTCTGCCAGATCACGATCTACTCTTGAGCCCCCGAGTCCATTTTTCCTTTCAGTGTTTTCATTTTTCAACTGCAGAATGTGCACTTCGTGCATTTTGTATAATTTCAAACTTCGCAGGTATTCTTTATTCGATGGGAGAGTCTCATTAAACCTTCTTTAATCATAATTTCCCTTGGTTATTTTAACATATTCACAACGAATGCTTTGAAATCTTTATCTTTTAAAGCCCACATCTGGTCATTCTCACGAGTGGTTACCGTTTCCTACTTTTTTCCAGTACATGAGTCATACTTTCCTGTTTCCTTGCTTGACTCCAATCTTTTTCAGAACGTGGACTTTTTAGACAGCGGGGAACTCCCGACAGTGACCCACACCCCTGCCCTCCCCAGGCTTGTTTTGTTTAGCAAGTGCCTAGATCATTTCCATGAAGTTCGCTCCTCACTCACCAGGATGTGAAGCCCCCACCTCAGCCCCTGCTTTGTTTTAGGAACCGCAGCCTTGGTTTTCAGCGATGCCCTGGGCCTAAATTCCTCCAAAGGCTGACCCAGTTAAATACGCCTGCCTTTGAGGGGGTATTCCCCTGGTCAGCGTTTGAGATTGTTTTCCGACCCCAGGATTGCTCCTCGCAGCTGCTCGCAGCTGACTCTTCAGAGTTGCCCTCAGTCCAGGCAGCCTGCCGCTCACCTGTCTCTGCAGGGGATCTGTCTGCAGGGGATCTGTAAATCGCCTCTGCGCCTCTGCCGTCTTTCACCAGACCTCCTGGGTTTTCGAGATTGCCCCAGGTCCCAGCCTGCCAGCGCTTTATCTCCGGTGAGGCCCATTCTTTCTGAAGAGATTCTCAGCTCTCTGTTCTCCAGCCTGCTCCTCCCCCCGGCAGACCCTCCCACCGACCTGCAGTCTGGAGCTGGGGTGGGGACACCAGTGCCTCCCTGCTCTAGGAGCTTAGCGGTCAGGGACCAGCAGCAGTGTCCCCGGGACTCCTGGGTTTGCCGCCCCAGCCGTGGACCCCTCACACCGTGAACTGGGCCAGGGCAGCGAGGGCCCCAGCATGGTCGGCCTTGCCGCAGCCAGTTTGGAGCCTCCGTGGCACAAAGCGCTGACCGGGGCGAGAAGGGAGGCGTCACCTCTCAGCTCTCTCAGCTGTCCTCACCTGCACCTTCCCTCCGGCCAAGAGTAACTCCACAGGCGAAGCGCCGACCCCCAGCCCCTCCTTGGGGCTGCTGTCTGGGGCTTAGGGCAGGGCGCCCCGCCTTCTCGTCTGCGCCAGGCTGGAGTGCTTTCCATCTAGCTGGGCTCAGAGGGCAGGGAGGTAGAGGGTCTGGGTGCGCCACCCTCGCTCTCCCTGTTCTTACCGGGTGTTAGTAGGTTGTTGTGAATAAATATTTTTTCAATTTTCTCTTCGCCCTAGTGTTAACCAAAACTCAGTTCCCTTCTTGGTGGGTGTGCCCAAAGGTACAACCGAGTCAGGAATAGGAAAAGGAAGGGTTTTACCAGCAACAAGTAAGAAGAACACTGGGGACCTTTTCCAAAGCAGGGTCTCCCCAAACCGGGGAAGCTTTAAACTCAGGGCGAGTACATACTCACGAAGGGGCCTGCACCGTGGGAACGCAGCTGGGGACGGGGGCAGAGGCCATCTTACGGTGACAGAGTCCCGGTGAAGGGGCATGTCACCAGGGCCAGCAGCTTCCTCAGTTCTCTGGCTCTGGTGGGTGCAGTATCTGAGCGCTCAGCGGGCTTTCGATCCTCTGCGACCTTTGCAAAGGTAACTCCGGCGTGTGCGGCGGATCAGACTTCACTTCTGAGTCCACCCTGGAGTCCTTGGGGTTTATTTCTGTTTGTGTACAGATGTTTTGTCTGTCCGCAAACAGTATTTCTGTTATCAGAAAAAAATAGCAGGTAACAGTTTATGAATATCTTCTGGCTCTGTTCAGCACAACAAAATATTCAGCCTGCCTTAGTGCCTGCACACACTTCCTCCCCACCCAGGGCCTCAGCCACCGCCGCGGTCCGTCCAGGATCCTGTTGGTAGGCAGATGTCACTTCACCTCTTCGGTGCGCCTCATCTCCCCTCCTCCCACCCGAAGCCTGTTTAAATCTCTTGGCTTTCCCTGCGCAGTAGTGTACAAGGACGCAAAACGAGTGACTTCGGACTCAATGTCTTAGCTGTTTCTCAGCTTTGACGTTTTAGCACAGATTCTTTTAAGAGGTGGTGATGGAATAAAATGCAGCGAACTGCCGTCCGGTCGTAGTTGGTTGAGACAGTTGTCAGAACTAACCAGCACCAGGCGTTTTACCGCTGATTTACTGCCCCTCATACTGATGCAGTTTTGGGGTGTTGGGGGTTCGGAGCTGACGGCCAAGAAAGAATTCTGGACATCTTTGGCTGCCAAAAGGTGATTTTATTAGAGCACAGGGACAGGACCCCTGGGCAGAGAGAGCTGGGCTGGGCTCCTGAGGGGTGACTGTCACACACCGTGGAGCTGGGGGAGGGAAAGTCAGCAGCGGGGCCTCCAGAAGGACTTCGATGTGCTGAAGAGGACTCCCAACTTCCCTGAGGCCCCGCCGTCCTGGGCCGAAGGCTGTCTTCCCTCCCGGAAGGATTTAACATGAGGACCAGACAGTTGGGAGCTACTGGAGGAGTGTTTTACTCTGCCCATCTCAGATATTTCCCAGTGGGCTAGACTGTTGCCAAATATATATAATATTGGACAAATATAAAATACTTGTTAATGGGTTGTAAAGAAATTTAATTTTATTTACCATTTCTTTCTGGCCGGTGTCCCCCTCATGGAGAGGAGGGTGATGCTGGGGCTCCAGGAAACCACGTCTGCGGGTTTCTGGACGTGAGGCTCCGGATAAGATTGCCGCCTTCTTGTAATTTCGTAGGACGTTTGTAAACTCACGGAGACTGGTGTCCTGCCGGACTGCGCTCTCGATCCGTGGAATTGGTTTTCCCTCCCACTTGTCCTTGGGCAGCCGGACTGCCACACGAGTCCCACCTTGTTGGGGCTGGGGGTGTTTGCCGGTGTCAGCTTGCCTGGTGCTCGCTCAGCAACTACAGGCTGGCTCCCGGCTGTTACTGCCTACACTTTCCTAAGTAGGCCGGGCCTAAAATGACTTTTCCCATGTCCTGGAAGCTATGTCTGTCTTTCATTTTCCGGGAACCCCTATCTCTTTCTGCTTGCATTAGGACCATTTTCAGAGAATATAAATGGTTGTTTTTTAAAAATAATTTACATTATTTTTCACTGGGAAGTGGGCTTGTACTGTTTTTCCAACTCTCACGTCCTGCTACTATAATTGTTTTAAGAATATTTTTAATAGATGTACCATTTGTTATTTAGTCGTATTTTGTTTTCAAATGTCTGATGGATTTTATTTTATTTAAAAATATGTTTTTTAGTTTTTTTAATGTATATTTATTTTTGAGAGAGAAAGAGAGCGAGCACAAGCAGGGGAGGAGCAGAGAGAGAGGGAGACACAGAATCTGAAGTGGGCTCCAGGCTCTGAGCTGTCAGCACAGAGCCCAACACGGGGCTCGAACTCATGAACTGTGAGATCATGACCTGATCTGAAATCGGATGCCCAACCAACTGAACCACCCAGGCACCCCTAAATTTTTTTTTAATGTTTATTTGTTTTTGAGAGAGAGAGACAGAAAATGAGCAGGTGAGGGGCAGAGAAAGAAAGGGAGACAGAATCCAAAGCAGGCTCTAGGCTCTGAGCTGTGTTTGATGGATTTTAATTGATTTCGATTTTGATTTTGATTTCATTGTATCAGAGGATGTGGTTACATAATATATATAATTATTGTGGATTTCTTACCATCTTTATATTTTTTGTATCATTTCAGTTATATATTGAAATGGACATGAAAAACGTTCCCAGTTTCAGATATTGTAATGGAACTCAATAAAACTCGTAGATTTATTAGAAACATACTGTTTTTTGCTTATAGTTGGTAATTATATGACTGTAGTTTATCCTAAGACGAATATTAAGAGAAATTTTGTTCCTAAATTTGAAGAAGAATAATATATTGGTAAAGGACATAGGGGCTGGGGCAGGCTTCTTGGTTCAAGTCTCAGTTTTGAGACCATAGGTATTGGGGACGTGACATAAGCCCTGTATCCCTCAGCTTCCTCAGGATGGATATAAAAATACTCTGAACTCATTCCAAGTCATGATTTCTCTTGAGTAGTTACAGTATATTTGGATTGTTTAAATAACCACACTTGCGTTATTCTGTTTAATTTTTTACAGCTTATCGTGAGCCTCATTATTATTACCAGTTCACGGCTCGGTATCACGCAGCTCCCTGCAATAGTATCTATAATATTTCTTTTGAGAAGAAACTTCTTCAGATTTTAAGCAAATTGGTTCTTGACCTCTCGTGTGAAGTTTCTTTACTGAAGTCTGAATGCCATCGTGTTAAAATGCAAAGAGCTGGTTTGCAAAATGAACTGTTCTTTACATTTTCAGGTAAGTAAACACAGTTCTTTAAAGAAAACGAAGAGCAAATTTTAAAGACATGTGAATTACCAGCAGCAGCTTTTGAGCGTAAATGTTATAGATCTTTCTGTGTTCTCTACTTCGACTTAGTTCTGATAGGCCCCCAATAAAATTCTGCTGATTCGCATACTTAATGGAAATTCTGCACTCTCAGATGACTAAGCCTCACTATGGCAATTTATTAGAGAATGGAATTTAGTATAAGGAAATTCCTATCTCGATACTTCACCACAAAGGTTGAATTTGTACAAAGCATCTGATTGCAATAAGAGGAGTTAGTATTCTAGCCCAGAGGGACCATGCTAACAGCTTACAGTGATTTTCCTAACACCACAGAGTGGAGGCTCAGTATTTTCTGGAAAACAAAGAATTGATTTTATACCTACATGTGTATTTATAAAGGGCCTGTTAATGGATGCGCCCGTCGGAGTAGCTGCCCGTGTATTTTATTGGGTCCCTGTGGCACTAGGACTCCGTCCCCTTTCCATCTCAAACGATCCTGCTTCTGTTTTCCTTCCTTTCTTTCTTACTCTGTCCTTGATTCCGCGCCTGCTGGTGTTTGTACTCATCCACTTCTCCATTGTGTTTTCTTTCTCTGTGGTTTTCGGACGTCTAGAATTAAATTCGTAGACACAACTGAGAGGTGTGAAGCTTTACAGGAAGAGAACAAGAGAAGTTCAGCCCCATTTTCACTGTCTTTTTATCTTCCTTACTGCTTTTCTCCTTCCCCAGAAAAACTGTGAGAGTTACTCTGCAGCTACTGAGACGGAGTATCACAGACTCTTTCTTCGGCTCTTCAGGGCCCGGCTGTTAGCATTCATGACTCATGAGGTCTTTTACCCAGGGTATTTAATAGGTGCTATTATTAGGCATTTAATAGTCCTTAGGAAACCTTGAAAGTATAGTTGGACCCAAAAAGATGGTAATAGAAACAAGGCCCTGTGGGCTTGGTATGTCTAAGTTTAGGAAGTACAGCATAAGGATTTGATATACATATATATTGCAAAATGTTTACCACAGTAAAGTGAACACATCATCTCCCATGGTTACAATTTATTTTATCTTACTGTTTTTTTGTGGTGAGAACTTTTAAAATCTACTCTTTTAGCAATTTTCAAATATGCATTATTGTTAACTACGCTCAGCCATGCTCTATATTATATCCATGTGCTTGGTCATCTTCTAACTAGAAATTCCTGAACTTTGTCTCCCTTCATCCATATCCCTCAGGCCCGACCCTCCAACTCAGCATCCACCAGTCAGTTCTCAGTTCCTGTGGGTGGTTTCTGTAGATCCCAGGTGTAAATGAGATGAAAGCATTTGTCGCCCTCTGACTACTTTCACTCCGCACGATGCCCTCGGGATCCACCTACTTTGCTGCAGATGGTAGAATTCCCTTCGTTTTCATGCATCCACGCTAGTCCACTGGGTCTGTGCGGACGCATGCTTAGACACACGCAGTCATTTCCTTCGCCGTGAAGAAGTTTTCTAGTTTGATGTAGGTCCACGTGTTTTTTGTTTTCGTTGCTTGTGCTTTGGCTGTCATGTTCATAAAGTCACTGGCACGTTCACTGTCAGGGAGCTTTTTTGGTATGTTTTCTTCTAGGAATTTTATGGTTTAGGTCTTACATTTCAATCTTGAATCCAGTTCAAATTAATTGTTGTGATTGGTGTGAGATCAGGGTCCAGTTTAGTTCGCTGGCATGTGACTATTTGGTTTTCCCAGTACACCTTATTGTAGAGACTACCTATTCTCCATTGGGTATTCTTGGCTCCTTTGACTTTATAGGCACAAGGTTATTTCCTGGGCTCTCAACTCCACAGGTCTGTGTCTGGTTTTATGGCAGTACCATACTCTTTTTATTACTATACCTTTGTAATATATATCGAAGTTAGAAGGGTATTGCCTCCAGTTTTTTTCTTTCTCAGAAATACGTTGGTTATTCAGGATTTTTTGTGGTCCCATAAGAATTTTAGTGTTTATTTTTATATTTCTGTGAAAAATGCTGCTGGAATCTTGATAGAGGTTGTATTGAATCCATAGATTGCTTTGGGTTGTATGGACATGTTAACAATGTTGATTCTTTAAATTCTGAGTCTGGGATATCTTTCTACTTCTTTGTGAGTCTTTAGTTTCCTTACCAATATCTTACTGTTTTCAGTGTACAGATCTTTTTACCTTATTGTTTAAATTTATTCCTAATTATACTTTTGTTTTTGATATTATTATAGGTGGCATTGTTTTCTTTATTTCTTTTAAAGTAATTTGTTGTTACTGTATAGAAATACAATTGATATTTGTATGTTGATTTTGTGTTCTGCAATGTTACTATATTCATTTATAGGTTTTTTTGGTGGAGTCTTTTGTATTTTCTATATGTAAGATCACACCATCAACAGACAGACAATTTTACTCATTCCCTTTTGATGCAGATGCCTTTTCTTTCTCTTGCCTGATTGCTTGGGCTAGGACTTCTAATACTATTATTATATGGGAATGGTGAGAGTAGGCATTCTTGTCTTGTTCTTGATCTTAGAGAAAAATCTTTCAACCTTTTACCATTGAGTATGACGTTAGCTGTAAGCTTTTAATATGTTGGAGTACTTTCCTTCTATACCTGGTTTGTTAGGAGTTTTTATTGTGAATGGCTATTGAATTTTGTCAAATACTTTTGCATCTATTGGATAATCATAGGATTTTATTTTTCATTCTATTAATGTGATGCATCATAGTTGATTTGCATATGTTGAACCACCCTTGTATCCCAAGGATGACTCCTGCTTGATCATGGGGTATGAAGTTTCTGATGTGCTATTGACGTTCGGTTGCTAGTGTTTTGTTGAGAATCTTTCCTTCTGTATCCATCAGGGATATTGGTCTTTGGTTTTTTTCTTGTAGTGTCCTTATCTTGCTTTGGTATCAGGGTTAACAGCGGTCATGTAAAATGAGTTCAGGCATGTTCAGTTTTTTAGAAGAGTTTGAGAAGGATTGGCATTGGGTTTTTAAAAATGTCGGGCCGAATTTACCAGCAAAGCTATCTGGTCCTGGTATTTTTCTATTTGGAGAGGTTTTGGTGACGGATTCAATCTCTACTTGCCATTGATCTCTGCAGATTTTCTGTTTCGTTATGATTCAGTCCTGGTAGGCTGTTTTTAAGAATGGATCCATTTATTCTACGTTGTCCAGTTTTTGGTATATAGTTATTCATAGCCACCTTTTTGTATTTTTTGGTATCAGTTGTAATGTCTCCTCATTCATTTATAATTTTATTTATTTGATTCCTGTCTTTTTTCTTGGTTGTTTAGCTAAAGGTTATCCATTTTGTTTATTTTTCCAAAGAACCAGCTCTTTTTGTTAATAATTTATTTTATTTTTCCTGTTCCCTATTCCATTTATTTCTGCTTTAATTTCTTTTGTTTTTATTTTAATTCCAGTTAGTTAACACGCAGTGTTATATTAGTTTCAGGTGTACAGTCTAGTTTATTCAACACTTTGGTACATCACCCAGTGCTTATCATGACAAGTGCACTCCTTAATCCCCATCACCTATTTAACCCATCCCCCCATCCCTCTCCCCTCTGGATTGGAAGAGCAAATATTGTTAAAATGTCTGTATTACTGAAGGCAATCTACACTTTTAATGAAATCCCTGTCAAAATACCAACAGCATTTTTCATAGCACTAGAACAAACAATCCTTAAATTTGTATGGAACCAAAGAAGACCCCAAATAGCCAAAGCAACCTTGAAAAAGAAAGGCAAAGCTGGAGGCATCACAATTCCAAACTTCAAGTTACGTTACAAAGCAATCGTGATCAAAACGATATGGTACTGTCACAAAAGTCGATACATAGATCACTAGAACAGAATAGAAAATCTGGAAGTAAGCCTGACAGCTCTATGGTCAGTTTATCTCCGACACAGCAGGGAAGAATGTCCATCGGGAAAAAGACAGTCTCTTCAACAAATGGTGTTGGGCAAACTGGACAGCTACATGCAGAAGAATGAAACTGGACCACTTTCTTACACTATACACAAAAGTAAATTCGAAATGGATTAAATACCTAAAAGAGAGACCTTAAACCATAAAAATCCTAGAAGAGAACACAGGCAGTAACTTTTTTGACATTGGCTGTAGCAACTTCTTTCAAAATGTGTCTCCTGAGGCTAGGGGAACAAAAGCAAAAATGAACCATTGGGACTACATCAAAATAAAAAGCTGCTGCACAGTGAAGGAAACAATCAACAAAAAACTACAAGGCAACCTACAGAATGGGAGAATATATTTGCCAATGATACATCTGATAAGGGGTTAGTATCCAAAATTTGTAAAGAACTTGTAAAACCCAACACCCAAAACCACATAATTCAGTCCAAAAACTGGGCAGAAGCCGTGTAGACATTTCTCCAAAGAAGATATCTGCTTTAATTGTTATTATTTGCTTTCTTCTAATGTGGGGACAAGTTTTTTATTTTTAGTTTTTCTTTTTCCTTGAAGTATAATACTAGGTTGTTTGTTGGAGATCTTTTTTGTTGATGTATACTCCTTTGTATTCTTCCAAGAATTGTGAAACTTTAGTTTCTGCTAAGTGCTGGAGATTCATTTTTAGTAAATATTTTTTATATGCTGTGAAATATGGGTCCAGTCTTCACTTAGGTGTGGGTGTTCACTTGTCCTAGCGCCAGTTTTTGAAGAGACTGTGGTCTCCCCCATTGCATTGTTACGGTACCCGTGTCGAAAGCCAGCCAGCCACAGATATATGGGTTTACTTCTGGACGCTTCTACTTCATTGTTCTGCATGCCTGTCCTTATACCAGAACCACACTGCTTTGTTTTGTTTTGTTTTTAATGTTTATTTTTGAGAGAGAGAGTGCGAGCAGGGTAGGGGCAGAAAAGGGAGACAGAAGACCCGAAGTGGGCTTCGCGCTGACAGCAGCGAGCCCGATGCAGGCCTTGAACTCACTAACTGCGAGATGGTGACCTGAGCCGAAGTCGGATGCTCAACCGACTGAGCCCCCCCAGGTCCCCCCCCCACTGTTTTGATCATAAGGTTTTGATAGTACCTTGGTATGAGATTTGAAATTTGGAAATGAGAGTCCTCCAATTTTGTTCTTTTCAACATTGCTTTGAAGCAGCTGCACTTCCATGGCTTTTAGCATCTAGCTTTTCCATTTTCGCCAGATAAGCCATTAGGGCTTTGAGAGGGAATGCACTGAACCCGTAGGTAGCTTTAGATAGTATTAGCACTTTAACAATATCAAGTCTTCCAGTCTGTGGATGCAGGATATCTTTCCATTTATTTGGGACTTTGCCTCAGACCATTGAGCTGCTGTAACAAAATACCACGGACTGGGTAGCTTATAAACCATGGAAATTTATTTCTCGCAGTTTTGGAAGGTGGAATTCTGAGATCAGGGTGCCAGCATGTTCAGTGAGGATGTTTTTCAGGTTTGCAGACTTCCCAGTCTATTCTCACATAGCAGAAGGAGCGAGGGATCTCTCTGGAATGTCTTTTGGAGGAGTACTAGTAACCCCATGCAGGAAAGCACCGCTCTCATGACCTGAGCACCTCCAAACACCCCCACCTCCTAATATCATCACTTTGGGCATTTGGATTTCAAGTTTCAAATTTGGGGGATGGATACACATATTGAGACCATAGAAGATTTCTTTAATTTCTTTCAGCAATGCTTTGTACTTTCCAGTGTGTAAGTATTTCATTTTTTAATAAATTTACTACTATGTATTTATTCTTTTTGATGCTATTGTGAATGCATTTTGTAAATTTTTTTACATTCTTCATTGTTAGTATATAGAAATTCACTAATTTTTGTGTGTTTCCTGCATCGTGGTTGAATTAACTCGTTAGCTCTGCAAATGTTTTTTGTGTGTGTGTGTCTGCTTGGAGTTTTTAGCTTTTTCTATAGAGAGGATAATGTTACCTGAGGATAACAATAGCTTTGCTTCTTGGTTTTCAATTTGTACAACTTTTATCTCTTTTTCTTGCCAAATTGATGTTGCTAGACTATCCAATATACTGTTTATTAGATGTGGCACAGGTGAACATTCTTGAATTGCTTGTAATCCTAGGGGGAAAGCGTACATCTGACGCAATCGAGTATAATATTGGCGGTGGGGGTTTCATGACAGTTCTTCATCAGGTTGAAGCAGTTCCTTTCAATTCGTAGTTATTGAGTGTATTTATCATGAAACTGTGTTGAATTTTGTCAAACGTGTCTTCTTTCTCAAATGAGATTATCCTTTTTTTTAACCCTTTCTATGAATGCATGTGTTATAATTTTTGATTTCATATGGTGAACTGCCTTTGCATTCCTGGGATATATCCCACTTGGTCAGGGTGTGTATTTCTTTAGTATGCTACTAGAATTTGTTCCTTACTGTATTATGGAGAATGTTTGCATTCATGAATTGGCCCAGAGTTTTCTGGTGATGTCCTTTTCTGGCTTTGGTATCAGAGTGATGTTGGCTTCATGAAATTAGGTAGAAGTGTCCCTTTTCTGTTCTTGCAGAAGAGATGGAGACTTTTTTTAATTGCCCTTGATAGAATATACCACGGAAGCCATTGAGTCCTAGGTTTTTCTTTATTAGGAGATTGTTAATCACTGATTTCATCCTTTCTTGCTATATGCTTATTCATGTTTTATGTTTCCTTGTGACACAGTTTAGGTGGTTTGTAGTTCTATCTGTTTCATCTAGGTTATCATATTTTTGCCTATAGTTATATTTAATATTCTCTTATAATCCTTTTTTATTTATGAAAGGTAGATAGGTAGTAATATCCCTTCTTTAAGTTCTTTTTTTTTTTCTCTTTGTTTAGGTGTTCATCAATATTGTTGATCTTTTGAAGGAAACAGATTTTTTTTCCCCTTGATTTTATTGTTTTTCTATTCTCTATTTTGGTTATATCTGTTCTATTTTGTATTGTTTCCATCTTTCTGCTATTTTTTATTACAGATTTTCTCCACTGATTTTCCATTTTTAATTTTATTGATTTCTGGTTCTTGTCTTTGTTTTTTGGCTTTTTTAATTCCCCTGAATTTTATTATTGATACCAGTTACTCAGTGTTTTCAAGTTTTTTCTAATTTGCATTTTTTAAGTTTCTATTTAAATTCCAGCTAGTTAACATATGATGTGTAGCATTAGTTTCTGACGTACAGTGTAGCGATTCGGCACTTCCATGCAGCAGTTGGTGTTCTTCACAAGTGCCCGTTCTGATTTTTATTTCTATTCTTCTGATTGAATTTGTACTTTTTTTTGGTGTCCTTAAGATACAAGCTTTATTTAATTTAAAATGTTCTTCTTTTCTAGTATTTGAGGTCAGTACTATAAATTTCTCTCTAAGCACTGCTTTTACTTTATTCTACAAATTTTGAAAAATTGTATATTTACTTTCATTTGGTTCAGAACTTTTTGAAATTTATCTTGGGACTTCTTTTATTCATGTGTTATATATTGGTCTGTTGTTTAATGTGCAAGAATCTTCCAGCTCTCTATCATATATTTCTCCTTTAATTCCATTGCAGCCCGGGAGCATATATCGTATCGTTCCTCTTTCAAAACATTTCTCAAAATGTGTTTAGTGGTCCGGAATGTGGTGTGTCATGGTGAACGGTCTGTGTGAGCTCAAGAAGAATTTGTATTCTCCTGTCGGATGAGGCGTCCTGTAATTGTCACTTGGATCCATTTGATGAATGCTGCTCTTCAGGTCCACTGTGTTGTTACTGATACTTTACCCTCTGGATTTGTGAGAGACTGATGGAGAGTTGTTGAAGTGCCCGTCTCTGTTAGCAGGTGGCTCCATTGTCCTCGTGATTTTATTAGTTTTTGCCTCTCATGTCTACACACTATGTTACTAGGCTTGTACTCCTTAAGGATTGTATGTCTTCGTGGAAAGTTGATGCCTTTATCGTATATAATAACCTTATTTGTGATCATTTTTCTTTTCCTGATGTCTGTTTTGTCTACAGTGAAAATTAATATTACTGTTCCAGCTTTCTTTTGATTTGTGTTTGTGTGTATATCTTCCCTACCCCTTTAATCTTAATCTACCAGTGTCTTGGTGTTTCAGTGGGTTTCTTGAAGATATGATATAATTAGGTGTTTTTTTTGAAAAGTCATTCTGACAGTCTGTCTTTTAATTGGTATATTTAAACCATTGACTCTTAAAATCAATATTGCTGGGGTTGGATTGAGATCTGCCACATTTGTTGCTGTTTTGTGTTTGCTGCCCCTTGTCTTCGTTTCTTTTTTTGTCTTTACTTTTTGTGCTGTCTCTGCTTTTAACTGAGCATATGTATGATTCAGTTTTTTAATAACAGAATTCCCAAATTTGTTCTCCCTTCCCTTACAACAACACTGTTGTGTACTTAATTATCCCTAAACTTTAATCCACTGTACAGCGTTCACATTATTTGGAACAAGCTCTTGTCTGTTAGGGCAACTGAAAATGAAAAATAGATTTAATATTACCTTCACTTTTTACTTCTCTAATGATATTTACTTAGGTACAAGTTTTGGACATATGTTGTTTTCCTTCTCTGTGAAGAACTTCTTTTAACATTTCTTGCAAGGCAGTGTTTCTGGTGACAGATTTTCTCAAGTTTTGTTTATCTGAGAAAGTCTTTTTTTCTCCTTCAGTTTTGAAGGGTAATTGCCCTGGATTCAGCCTTTTAGTTTGGTGGAAATTTTTTCTTTCAGTGCTTAGATTTACTAACTCTCCTCTCTTCTTGCTTGCATGGTTCATGAAGAGAAGGTTGGTTTAATACTTTTTAAAACTAGTTTCTTTTTTTATTGTGGTCAAATACACATAACATAAAGTTTACCTTAACTATTTCAAATACGCAGGTAAGTGGTATTAAATTCACTCATGGTTTTGTGTCACTATTGTCATCATCTGTCTCCAAAACCGAAAACTGATTCTTTATTAAATAAAGTCCCTATTCTCTTCACAGCCCCAGGCATCCATCATTCTACTTTCTATTGCTGTGATTTTAATTATCTCATATAAGTGGAATCATACAGTCATTGTCTTATTGTTACTGCCTTATTTCACTTAGTATAGTGTCCCCACAGTTGATTCATGTTGTAACATATGTCAGAATTTGCTTCCTTTTCAAGGCTGAATAATATTTTATTGTGTACACACACACACACACATTTTGCTTATGAATTCATCCACTGAAGATATCCACATCCACTTGTTTGCACGTTTACCTGTTGTGAATAATGCTGCTTATGAGTGTACGCGTATCTCTTTGAGACCCTGCCTTCAGTTCTTTTGAGAACTGAATTTGCTGGATTGTTATAAGTGTATACTTATAAATATATATGGTAATTAAGTATCGACTTCTTTAAGGAACTGCTGTAGTTTCCACAGTGACTATACCATCTACCATTCTTTTTTTCTTTTTTTTTAAATAATGTTTATTTATTTTTGAGAGAGGTAGACAGAATACAAGCCAGGAAGGGAAGAGAGAGAGGGAGGGAGGGAGACACCGATTCTGAAGCAGGCTCCAGGCTCTGAGCTGTCAGCACACAGCCCGACGCGGGGCTTGAACTCCTGAGCTGTGAGATGATGACCTAAGGTGAAGTTGTGCGCTTAACCCACTGAGCCATCCAGGCGCCCTTACCAACTACCATTCTCAGTACCAGTGCTCAGGATTTGCGATGCACCATGTCTTCACCAGCACTAGTTCTTTTCTTTTTTCAGTGTTTATTTATTTGTGTTTGACACACACACACACACACACACACACAGAGAGAGAGAGAGAGAGAGAGAGAGAGACAGACACAGAATCCGAAGTAGGCTCCAGGCTCCGAGCTGTCAGCACAGAGCCTGACACAGGGCTTGAACTCAAGTGCTGCGAGATCATGACCTGAGTCAAAGTTGGATGCTCACCTGACTGAGCCACCCAGGTGCCCATTTTGTTTTATTTTAATAGTAACCATTCTAATGGGTATGAGGCAGTCTCATTGTCGTTTTGGTTTGCATTTACTTAATAATTAATGATTTTGAATATTTTTTCATGAGCTTCTTGGCCATTTGTACATTTTCTTGAAAGAAATGTCCATTCAGTTCCATTGTCCGTTTTTGAACCAGATTGGTTTCTTTTTATTTAGTTTTATGATATCTCTGCATATTCTGTATATTAATCTATTATCAGATATCAGTTTGCAAGTATTTTCTCCCATTCCATATATTGCTTTTAACTCTATTACTGTTGTCTTTTGATACACAGTTTTTCAAATTTTCATGAAGAAAATTTTTCTATTTTATTTTCTTGCCCCTACCTTTGATGTCGTATATAAGAAATCATTGCCAAGCCCAGTGCTGGGAAGCTTTTGCCCGATGCTTGCTTCTGGCAGAGTTTTAGATCTTACATTTAGGCCTTTGATCTGTTTTGAGTTAATTTTTTGTATATGGTGTTAGGTAAAGGTTCAAATTCATTCTTTTACGTGTGGATGTCCTTTTTCCCAGCACCGTTTGTTGGAAGACTTTCCTTTCCCCATTGAATCATCTTGGCACCCTTATCAAAAATCATTTGACCATATATGTAAGGGCTTTCTTCATGTCTAAGTCTTCCTCTGCTCGGTCGGTCTGTCTTTATGCCAGTACCATGCTGTTTTGGTTCTGTAGTTTTTGTAGTACCTTTCGAAATCAAGAATTGTGATGCATCCAGCTTTGTTCAGTTTCAAGATTGTTTTGGCTGTTCCAGTCACTTGTGATTCCATATGAATTTCAGGGTGGGTTTTTCGTTTGTTACAAAAACACCATTGGAATTTTGGCGTGATCGCACGGAGTCTATAGATTGCTTGGGTGGCGTCGGCAGTTTAGCCCCGTCAGGTTCTCCTCTCTGTGACCAGTGGGGGGTGCTTCCGTTCGTCTCTGTCTTCCTGGCTCTCTCACAGCCGTGCTTCATCCTTGCGTCACAGGAGTTGCTCACCTCCTCGGGTAAGTCGGTTCCCGCGTATTTCTTCTTATCCTGTTGTAAATTAAATTGTTTTCATAATTTCCTTTTCATGCTGTTGGGTGTGGTTTATAGACAGGCAGCTGACTTTGTATCTGGCAAGTTTGTTGAATATATTTGTACGGTTTTATTTGTGGAAACTTTATTTCTACATATAGCATTACATCATCTGTGAATGGAAATTACTTTTTTTCCAGTTTGATACTTTCTATTTCTTTTTTCTTGCCTTACTGCACTGGTTAGAACTTCCAGTACTTTGTTGAATAGAAATGGCAGAAGTCCACATCCTTGTTTTTTCCCTCATCTCCTAGGAAAAGCTTTAGTCTTTCATCACTGGACATGATATTGGCTGTTGTGATTGTGTGTGTTTATGTGTCTATCTTTTACTAGATGGTGGGATTTTCCTCCTGCTTCTATATTGTCGAGTACTTCTTTCATGAAAGGGTGTTGAATTTTGTAAAAAAATGACTTTTCTGCATGAAATGAGGTGGTCATGTGTGGTTTTTGGCCCCTTTATTCTGTTAATGTGGTGTCTTACAATGATTGATTTTTGTAAATTGGTCCATCCTTGCATTGTGGTAATAAATCCCACTTAATCGTGGTGTGTTAATCAGCTAATACGCTCCTGAGTTCAGCTGGCTAGTATTTTGTTGAGGAGGTATGCATCAGTGTTTATTAGTGATGCAGATCTGTTATTGTCTTTTCTTATAGTATCTTTGTCTGGTTTTTGTGGTATGATGAAGTTTGAAGTGTTCCTTCCTCTTTAGCTTTCTGGAAGAGTTTGAGAAGGTTGGTGTTGATTCTTCTTTAAATTGTTTTAAGAATTCACCATCGAAGTCCTCCAATCCTGGGTTTCTCTTGTTCTGTCAGTTTTTGCTTTAAAAATCGTCTCGGTCTCGTATTAGGTACGTGAATTAGGTGCACAAATGTTTATAATTAACATATTCTTGCTCTGTTAAATCTTTTACTAACACATAATGTCGTTCCTTATCTTTTATATCCTTTTTTGATTTCAAGCTTATTTTGTCTCATATTTGTATAGTCACCCCTGCTCTCTTTTTGTTTCCGTTTGCATGGGAATATCATTTTCCATCCTCCACTTTGAGTGTACTTGTATTTTTGTATCTAAAGTGAGTCTCTTGTAGACGGCACGTAGTTGGATAATGGCTTTTTTATTCATTCTGTCAATCCGTGTGTTTTGAGCTAAGAGTTTAATTCATTTACTTTTAGAGTGATTACTGATAGTACAGGCTTTACTTCTGCCATGTTGCTGCTTGTTTTCTGTATGCTCTCTAGTAGTTTTGTTCCTCTTTTCCTTCATTACAGTCGTCGTCTTCTTTTTTGAGTTTATTTAGGGTGTTTTCTAATAGCTTCTTAAATCATGTAAATATTGCTGTTATAATCCAGTCTTACAATAATAGCAGCTTTTAGCATTACTCATGTATTTCCCGTTATTGAGATCTTTGTTCATATGGCTTTGAATTACGGTCTCATGTCCTTCCCTTGCACCCTGCAGGACTCCCTCGAGCATTTCGTGGAGGGCAGATCTAGTGTGACAGAGTCCCTCAGCTTTTGTTTATCTGGGAATGTCTTAATTCCTCCCTTACTTTTGAAAGACAGTTTTGCATGTCATAGGATTCTTGGTTGACATTTAAAAAACACAACTTTTAGCACTTCGATTTTATCAGCCCATGATCTGGCCTCTGAAAGTTTTTATGTGAGATCTGCTCATAACCTTATTGAGGATCTGCTCATAACCTTATTGAGGATCCTTTGTATGTGACAGGTCACTTCTCTCTTCCTGCTTTCGTGATTCTTTGTCTTTCAGAAGCTTCATTATAATGTGTCTTCATGTGAGTCTTTTTGAGTTTACCTTACTTGGTATTTGTTGAGCTTCTTAGCTGTTTATATTTATGATTTCGTCAAATTTGAGAAGTTTTCAGTCCCTACTTACTAAAATGATTTCTCTGTGACTTTCTTTTCCTTCTGGGACTCCCACGGTGTACATTTTGGTCCATTTGATGATGTTCAAATTTTTCTTAGGTTCTGGTCACTTTCAGTGTTTTCCTTTTCTTCAGATTCGATCATTTCTAACGTTCTGTGTGTAGGTTGGCCGATTGTTTCTTCTGCCTGATCGAAGCTGCCTTCACATCAGTTACTCACCTCAGTTCTCATACTTAGCAGCTCCAGGCTTGCTTGTTAGTTTCCTGTCTCTTCAGTGATATTTCCATTTGTTCATACAGAATTTTGACTTTATCCACATCTACTCCGACTTTTTCATCTTCAAGAAGGTTGTTTTACATGAGAACCTCTGGGATGAATGGAGGGCTAAACTTAGGAACATGTGGACATCCAAGATGGAACTACCCTAAAGTTTTTAATACTTGAGTTTGCTCACTGTGAGCCTTCAGCAGTTTCTAAATTATAGTTTTCTTCCTGGTACTAGCTCTCTTGGCAGGCTCTTGCTCTGGGGCGTCTCCCGATAAGCAATAGTTCTCTGAATCTATTCTGTTGTCTCTACAGTTTTGTGGACAGTGGTTTTCCGGAGTCCTTACTTATTTGGTGAATCACAGAAGAGTTCGTGAGTTTCAGTTTGTTTACCTCTTATGAGGATGGTAGTAACAACATCCAAGTTCCTTTCAGGACCAGAAGTTCTCTCAGATCTTTTTTGTTTCTTAATGTTTCTGTTAACTGATTTTTCTTGTGTTTAATCGACTATGAACTATCATTTTGATTTTATTCTCATTTCTTTTTCTGAATAGATTCCGATTATTTTCTTGGCAGTCACCCTGAGTTTTACAATTAACATCTTGAATATATAACTTTATAGTTTGGATTAATACTAGCCTAGTATGAACAGTGTACCAAAACTCTGCTCCTTCCTCTCTATGGTGTTCTCAGTGATTACATTTTTATATACATTGTTTATCATTAACATAGATTTATGATTACTATCTTATGTATTTATTTTTAATCATATGGAGTTAAAAAAATAAAAATACAGCAATATTGCCTTTTACCTGTGTAGTTAACTTTACAACTGTTATTTATTTCTTTGTATAGCATCAAATTATTATCTGTTGTCCTGTTACTATCTAATATCTCAAACACAGAGTTTGGAATATTTTACTTTCTTCTTCATTTCTGAATGCTAGTTTTCCAGATATGGGATTCTTGGTTGAAAGCTTTTTTCTTCTAATACTTTAAATATGGTATCTCACTGCCTTTTGACCCCCATGGTTTTTTAACAAGAAATCTTCTGTTAATCTTTTTATGGACTTGAAGGAAGTGACAAGTTGATTTTTTTCTTTTTTCTTCTCTCTTTTTTCTGCTTTCAAGATTATCTCTTTGGTTTTTGACAGTTTGGTTATAATCTCTTTCACTGTTGAATTCCTTGCATATATCCTACTTCAATTCCATTGATCTTTTTGGATAGGTTGATTCACGTCTTTTATCAAATTGGGACATTTTGGCTATTATTTTTAGAAATGTTCTTCCAGTCTTTTTCTTTTTCTTATTTTTTTTTTTTTCGTCAACCATGACCCCCATTATGCTTATGTTGGTACACCCGATGTCCAACAGATCTTTTAGGCCTTCATTTCTTTTCCTGCTTTTTCTTCCTGTTCCTCTAACTGGATACTTTCAGCTTACCTATCCTCAAAATCACAGGTTCTTTCCTCCACAAGGTCAATTGAAAACCTCTTTGAGTTCTTCATTTTAGTTGTTGTAATTGTTAGTTCCAGAATTTCTGTTTGGTTTCTTTTTATATAATCTTTTACTTTATTATTTATTAATATGATGTATTTGTTGAGAAATCATTTTCCTTTTTGTTGTTGTTTGTTCATTATTTCCTTTAGCTTTTTAAGTATGTTTAATCCAGTTGATATGGAGTCTTTGTCTAGTAATTAAAATGTATGTGCTTCTTCAGGGATAGTTTGTTTGTTTTGGTGAATGGTTCATACTCTCTTCTTTCTTTCATTCCTTGTAATTTTTTTTGAAAACTACATTTTTAATATTCTAACAGGCAGTTATCATGAAACCAGATTCTTCCACCTCTTTGTGTCTGTTGTTGCTCATGTGGGTTGTGGTTGTTGGTTTAGTGACTTATCTAAACTACCTTCATAAAGACTGTATTCTTTGTTGTGTGTGATCTCTCGTTTCATGTCCTTTAGCTTGACTTGACGTTAGCTAGTGTTCTGATAAGAGATTCCTTAAGTGCTGTGCTTAAGTCAACGTCCATTGATTCAGGTTGTTTTGAATCAGTGATTCAGAGACCATGAATTCAACAACCAGAGAACCATTTGATTCTTTTGCTTGTAAAAATTCAGCTATTTTCCAGAGTTTCAGCAAACTTGACTCTGACCTTTGGGTTATTTTTGTCAGCATTTCTGTGGCAGGATGTGGCTCGAAGTATCCTAATTCACCATGTTACTGATATTATTTCTGTCTTTTTCATTTTTTCATTTTATAGAAAGTTTAATCTAAAAAAACAAAACAGGGTGCATAGTTTCGTACAGGAAGAGGTTAGCCATCTAGCCTAAGTAAAGCAATATATCATAGGAGGCAGGAGTTGAAGAAGAAATTGTGCCCTCTCAGATCCAGAGAACTAACTGAGTGAACTGCCCTAGAGAGTGTGAGCATTACGTGGTTTAATCTAACATGATGGAGGGGACTCCTGCCTATTGGCCCTTACTACCTTTAGTGCTGGGTTTTAACTTAAACGTCATAGATGTTAACGAATTGATTAATCACTGTGCTAACTGATTCTGAAGACTGGATAATTTCTGTTGATTCCGTGTTACTATTTCCAACAGTTTTGCTTTAGCTTAATAAATAGTAGGTTTTAATGGATTTTTTTATTCGCCTTAAACTTTTA
Organism: Paguma larvata; assembly: GCA_030068075.1. Classification (NCBI taxonomy): domain Eukaryota; kingdom Metazoa; phylum Chordata; class Mammalia; order Carnivora; family Viverridae; genus Paguma; species Paguma larvata. Next base: position 6,427,583 of record CM057834.1, read on the forward strand.
TAAGGATTTAAATTAAAAATAAAATTGTGCAGGTGTCTGGGTGGCTTAGTCAGTTAAGCATCTGACTTTGGCTCAGGTCATGATCTCACAGTTTTGGGCTCAAGCCCGGTGTCAGACTCTGTGCTGACAGCTCAGAACCTGGAGCCTGCTTCAGATTCTGTGTCTCCTTCTCATTCTCTGCCCGTCCCCCACTTGTTCACACACTCTGTCTCTCTCTCTCTCTCTCTCAAAAATAAACATAAAAAAATAAAATTGTGTATCTTCATGATGATCTGATCTCATAATCTTGATAAATTGGTCGACTCTGGTCTGTTATCTTCTGAATTACTTCATGAACAGTTGTTTCAAAAGCTTTACCTTGGGTGAATAATATTTTACCTATTTGGCTACGATTTGAAAATGCTTCCTTTAACTCCGTTGTGTATTTTTGATACATAAATTTAGAAATTTTACATTTCCTGGGTCTAGTTTTACGATGGTCTCATTTTAAAAGGATTTAAGGTAAAAATAGTCCATTAAAAAACTTTTTTTTCCCCCAAATCTACCGCCCTATTTGGAGGTCTGTTTCAGCTTAAACATCTTGTTTTGTTTGATTTTATAAAATCACTCTGATGTGCTTTGTCTTTTTTGTGATATTTTATAATACTTTATGATATTTAGGTGGCAACAGGGAAATTTCATAAGGTGTACTGGTTTGGGGAGATATTAAAAAAAGAATACTGAAGGGGTGCCTGGGTGGCTCAGCTGGTTAAATGTTCAGCTCAGGTCATGATCTTGGAGTTTGTGAGATCGAGCCCTGCATCTGGCTCTGCACTGACAGCATGGAGTGCTTGGGATTCTCTCTCTCTCCATCCCTCTCCTTCACATGTGTGCTCTCTCTCAACTGTAATTGTCAAAATAAACTTTAAAAAAATAAAAATAAAAAAGAATACTGAAATAATGAAGATTTCCCAGTATTCTACAAGTGTATTCTGCATTTATTAATACTTCTGTGGTCAATTTTATTATCTTCATATCAACACTTATCCATCCAGCATATTTTATATAACATACCAGGCAAATGTCAGTAATATAGAGCAAGGATCTTTCTTCAGGGTCATATTCTACTTAAAGGAAGATGTTCATGTAACAGTAGTACAGCAAATACTGTGACAGAAATTCCAAGTGTTCTGTGAGTGCTATGAAAGAGATACACAGTTACAGAGGTCCAGGAAAAATTATTGGTGTTTTCAAAGAATTCCATGCAAAAGAGCAACTTAAAGTCATGTATATAGACAACACAGAGTATATTTGGGAAACATTCTAGAATGGCTAATGGGTAGGATATGATAGAAAATTTGGAGAAAGTAAAATAGTTATGATTGTTTATGGTTACAGAAGAACTTAGATTGTTAAGACTGACATAGTTTATATTTTAAATCATATTTTTATAACTAGAAAGAAGGGCAAAATCATAATATTTAGCCTGTTGTTTTACAGAGCAGAGAGAAGAAGTCTCAAGGAGATATTAAATAATATGCCTGTGTTTATTAGTGATAGACCTAGGGTAGAAATGAGACTTTGTATATCTTGGTCGATAGTGAAGTAAGTGAGGTTTTAGAACCCTGGTAATTAGGTTGATGAGAATTTAGAAAGATTATTTAATGGAAATCTTTAAAGTCATCCTTTTCTTATTCCTTTCATTTTTATGTCTTTGCAAATTTTTATCTTTCATGTTCTACGGTCAAGTAATGTATTGTTATTCATCGTAGTCTTTTAATGATCCTTTGAATTTCTGTGTTATCTATTGTAGTGTCTCCTTTTTCATTTATAATTTTGTTAGTTTGGAACACTTCTTTTTTCCTTGGTTTTCCTAAGGGGTTGTCAATTTTGTTTACTTTTCAATGGAGCAACTCTTATTTTGATGATTCTTTTCTATGATTTTTCTGTTCTTTATTTCATAACATTTCTGCTCTAATCTTTATCATTATGATCAGGCATTGTTATTATTACTATCATTATTATTAACTCTTAGGTTCAGTAAAATAGTGAGATTTTCCTGATTTATGTTAAACAACTCTGACTTAAGTTTGTAGCCGAAAAGAGTAGTTTAACATTAGGAAACTGCTTAATTACTAGTAGAAGAGAAATATTAGATAAATGATCTGTTTTATTTTTCAAAAGTTGATTTTAATATTATGATATAGTACTTTGGGCCCATGATAAAATAAAATGTATTTTCTCAGTTTCATCTCTAGACACTGAAAAAGGACCTAAGCCATGTGCAGACCATAATTGTGAATCTTCCAAAAGACTGTCTAAGGTATGTTATGTGAGGCTGGAGAAAGAAAAAACAATGAACATGTTCAGTGTGTACGCAAGCACTTTAGCTGTTTTAGAACACAGCACATGCAACCCCACATTTAGGAGAGTCAGCAGTAAAACAAAACTTCAAATAATAAATGACATAGAGTTATTATTTTTATGAAATGCTTCAAAATTTAGCATCGCGACTCTATTAAGAAAGATGATTTTTCCATTTATTTGGCCTTATTTGTTGTTCCATGTAATTAGTGTGTATGTGTATATATGTACATTAGTATATTACATTAGTATATTATAAATACTATGTGCAATGTATATTAGTATATGTATGAATTACTAATCAAGTAGATTCTCTCAGTGCTTAGGATAAAAATTACGCTGAAACTCCCAGCTGGTATTTTCATGTCCTTTTCTCTTTCACACTGTACCCCACGTGTTGTTCACGCTGAGTAACGGAGAGCAGTGTTTTCCTGTCTCTACGGACTCTTCAGTGATCATAAGCACGTTGTAAAAAGATGATATTTTTGAATACTTAGAATAGAAAATTATTTACGTTATGATAGTTGTAAAAGTTTCCTGTTGAAGGTATAGGTATTGCATATTCAGGTCAGTATTCATTACTTTTGCCCAGTGAAATTGATTGATGGGGATGATTTCTTAACTTGTGCCTAGAAAGCCTCCTGAAGTAATACAGCTACATCATTAATCTGTGTGTTTTCATGTATTGCCATTTAAAATTTTTCCTTAGGAAAATTTCTTTCACCTATGGGATAATTTTTTTTTCTTCATCTTTTTTTTTTTTTTAACTATACTTTTGAAATAGTTCTGTTATGGGTCACCAGGAACAGAGAGCAATCAGTCTTATTTTTTGAATCTTATTTGTGAATCCATGAGTACTGTGCTGACCATTATTTAGTTATTAATACATCTTTGACTTCTACCAATCTTCAAACTTTTACAGTCATGGACTTTCATTTCTTTGGTGATGGAATGGGAATGTGTGTTCCAGCTTGGGAATCAGGAGTAGGGAAGAAAAGGGACACATTTTATTATTTATTTCTTCAAGATGGTCTCATGGTGGTACCCATTTATAGTTTTCTTATGTCATTTAACATTAGAATCAATTTTATTTCTACTTTTTAAACAGAAACAGAAAAATTCAAATTCTGCAATCCATGAAGCTTGTAATAAGAAAGGTCTGCAATTTTATGAACTCCGTTTGTTCCTTTAGAATGTTATTTGGTTATATTAGGTTGCCCCTGGAACATTGTGCCCTGTGACTTTTTTTTTTTCCTTTTATTTTTTTTTTTTGGTTGTTATTCATTTGTCTCTTTGCTTTCCTTTTTCTCTTCTGTCCTGCTTCCTGTTGCCCTTCTTCTTTTCTTTTCTGGGCATAAAATGGTCTCTTTTTGATTATTATGTCAAAATAAAAACTGGTACTTTTCTGGTTTGATGGTAGTGTAATAATAGTATATGGTTAGCATAATAATAAAAAGAATTCAGTAGCACCTGGGTGGTTCAGTCCATCGAGCATCCAGCTTTAGCTCAAGTCATGGTCTCGTGGTCCTTGAGTTTGAGCCTGGCATCGAGCTCTGTGCTGACATCTCAGAGCCTGGAGCCTGCTTCAGATTCTGTATCTCCCTCTCTCTCTGCCCCTTCCAAGCTAATGCTTTCTCTCTGTCTGTGTCTTTGTCTCTCTCTCTCTCTCAAAAAATAAATAAATAAACTTAAAAAAGAGAAAGAATTCAGAATTTCCAGGCCAGAATATTTTCAAAGAACCATTCCAGTGCCTTTGATTTACTGAAAAATTATTTAATATTATCTGTGTTAGTGCTCATTTCATTTAGTTTTCAACTTTAAGGCCTTTTCATTTGTATTAGCTTCTTATTTATTACTAAATACACTTCTTTGAACTTAGCAAGATCTAAGTAACTTGAAATTTCCCCCAAACTATGGTAAATTCAAACTTATCTTGGCATATTTGCCGCAGTAAAGCTATATCTATCTAGCTCTTTAAAGATGTGATCGGAATATGTTCTGTTTCTTCCTAGATGCACTGTTTTCCCACTGTTCTCTTGCGTTGATCTGTTTGCTAATCCTCTGCCAGCGCCATACTTTTCTCATTACTGTACCTTTACAGCAAAGCTGATGTCAGGTGGTATAAATTGATTTTTGATACAGAGCACCAGTGGGGGAGGGACAAAGGGAGGGGGACAGAGGATCTGGAGCAGCTCAGTGCTGACAGCAGTGAGCTGATGTGGGGTTTGAACTCAGGAACCCCAAGATCATGACTAGAGCCAAAGTTGGACGCTCAACCGACTGAGCCACCCAGGCGCCCCTATTTCTAAAAATTTTAAATCAGCATATCAGATTTCTAAAACAAACAAATGAAAAATGCCCAGATTCTGATTGGAGTTGCCATGTGTCTATAGGTCAGTTGGTGAGAAGTGAAATTTTAATGATATGAAGTTTTCCAATACCTGATCGTGTTAGTTTTTCCACATTTATTTAGGTTTAAAACATTCCCCTTTTTTTTCTTTTTGGCAGTTTTTAGTTTAAATGCCTTGCATATTTTCTGCTAAATTTATTCCTAAGTATTTTGTAGGTTTTTTTTGGTACTGTCTTAAATGGAATATTTAAAAAACTCATTTGTCAGTTGTTTCAATTTTCAATGGATGTTTGCATGTTGTATATTTGCATATTGTATTTGCCACCTTGTTAAATTCATTTGCTATAGTAGTTGCTTTACAGATTACTTAGGATTTTCTATGTAAACTACCTTGTCATATGCAAATAGAGACTGTGGGGTTTTTTTATTTTTCATTTTTTTTCCTGATTTTTATGCCTTTTGTTTCTTTACTGATCCTGTTTGAATGGCTAGAATTTACAATATGATGTTGGGTAGTTGTTGTAAGGGTAGATACCCTTTTCTTGTTCCTGATCTTAGGGGGAGAGCATTTAATCTTTCACTATTAAATACGTTGTTAGTTCCAAAAATCCATAGATGCCCTTTACCAGATCAAGGAAGCTCCTGTTTCTTGTTTACTGAGAGATTATGTTATGGAAGTTTGTTCAATTGTGTTAAATACTAATTCTGCCTTTATTTAAAAAACTCACATATCTTCATTATAAATTTAGCAGAAAACATGCGAGACCTTTAAACTAAAAACCGCAATTTGTTCTTTTATCTTTATAAAATATCCCCTTTAACCCTTGTTTTCAAATTTTATCTTAAATTAATATTAATTCAGTCTTATGCTTACCGTTTGCAAGGGATATATGTTTCTAACCATTTGGTTTCAGTTATCTGTGTCTTTATATTTAAAATGCATGTGTCTTATAGACAACATATAATTGACCCCTTCTCTCAATAAAATCTTCAATTGGAGTATTTATTCCAGTAAAGTTTAATGTAATTATTGATATAATTGGATTTATGCCTATTATTTTATGATTGTTTCATTATTTTCCCTTTCTTTTGTAATTTTGTTCCCCTTTTTCTTTCTTTGAGTGCATTTTCAGAGATTCATTTATCTATCTATTTATTGATATTGAGATATAATTGACATATAGCACGATACTGCTGTTAGTTTTAGGTATACAACATAATTACTTGATGTATGTATATATTGCAATATTATTACTACACTAAATTACCGTCTATAACCACACAGAGTTGCTAATTTTTTGTGTACGTGGATGAGAATTTTAAGATGCACTATCTTAGCAACTTTCAAATATACAATATGTTGTTGTTACCAGAGTAACCATGCTGTACATGACATCCCCAGCCTTACTTATTTCATACGGTTGTCTTGCCATGTCTCCGGTTTCCCTTTCCATGGTTTCAGTTACGAGTGGTCGACTACGGCCCCAAAGCAGATGATCTTCCTTCTCGTGCCTGTCAGTAGGTCATTAGTGTCCAGTGCTGTGTCACAATGCCTGCATTATTCACCTCACTGCGTCTTGCCACATAGGCTTTTGTATCTTCTCACCTCATCACAAGAAAATGTACAGTGCAAGAAGATACTTTAAGAGACAGATAAAGAGACTGCTTTCACATAACTTGTATTATAGCACGTTGTTATAATTGTTCTATTGTATTGTTGTTGTTGATCCCTTATTGTGATATAATTTATGAACCCAACTCTACCACAGGTTTGTGTGTATAGGGGGCAAAACATGGAATGTGCAGGGTTGAGTGCTATCCACAGTCTCAGGCATCCCCTGGGGATCTTGGAATGTATCCTCCCTGGTAAGGGGGGGTCTCCTGTAACTGGAGCCTGGTGCCATTTGATCACCTGATGACACGTCCCATCCCCTGCCCAAGTTTGATTATTTTATGATTGCATGTATAAGTGAGGTCATACAAGCTTTCTCTCTGTGTCTTATTTTACTCAGCAGAAGGCCCTTAAGATCCATCCATGTTGTTACAGATGGCACAATTTCCTTTTATTTTACATGCGTGTATGTGTGTTTACTATCATTGCGTATATGTATATACATGTGCCCACATATACACATACGTGTATATACAATGTGTATGTGTGTTTACTTATCGCCGCATATATGTATATACGAATACACACATATACACATATGTGTACATACAGAGTGTATGTGCGTTCACTTATTGCATATATGTATATACATATACACACATGTGTACATACAGTGTGTAAACGTGCATTCACTTATCGTTGCGTATATATACATATACACACATACATGTACATACGATGTGTATATGTGTGTTTCTTATCGTTGCATATATGTATATACGTATACACATACACACGTGTACATACAGTGTGTATATGTGTGTGTGCTCTTATCGTTGCATATATGTATATACATATACACACATGTGTACATTCAGTGTGTGTATGTATGTTTGCTTATCGTTGCGTATATGTATATACGTATACACACATACACACATGTGTACATACAGTGTGTATACGTGTGTTCACTTATCGTGTATATGTATATATGTATACACACATACGTGTACATACAGTGTGTACATGTGTGTTTACTTATCGTGTATATGTATATACGTACACACACATACACACACGGGTACATATAGTGTGTACATGTGTGTGTTCACTTATCGTTGCATATATGTATATACATATACACACATGTGTACATTCAGTGTGTATGTGTTCGCTTATCGTTGCGTATATGTATACACACACATGTGTACACACAGTGTGTATATGTGTGTTCACTTATTTCGTATATGTATATATGTACACACATATACACACTATATACACATGTGTATATGTGTATTGTGTATATGTATATACATATACACATACATGTGTACATGTGTGTTTACTTATCTTGCATATATGTTTATACGTATACATACGTGTACACATACATGTGTGTGTGTAAATGCATAAATACACTATATTTTCTTTACCTATTTGTCCATCGATGGACACTTACATTGTTTCTCTGTCTCGGATATATAAGTAAATGCTGAGGGACATGGGGGTGCACATATCTCTCTGAGATAGTGACTTCCTGGATGTATACCTGGAGGTAAAATTGCTAGATTATCTGGTAGTTCTGTTCTCAATTTTTTGAGGAACTTTTCTGTTGTTTTTCTGTAGTCCCTGTACAATTTCCATTCCTACCAGTGGCCCTCAAGGTTTTCCCTTTTCTCATCATCTTTTGCCAATGCTTGTTATTTCTTGTCTTTTTGACAATAGCCTTTTTAAACAGGTGTGAGGGGATATTTCGTGGTAGTTTTGATTTGCCTTTATCTTATCATTACTGACATGGAGCACCTTTTCATGAATGGATTGGCCACTTGTAAGTCTTTTTTTGGGAAAAATGTCTGTTCAAACTTCTGCCCATATTGTAATTGTGTTTTCTGTCATTGTTTTTGTTGAGTTACATGAGTTCTTATATATATATATATACATATATATATGTATATATATATTTTTTTCTTTTTTTTTGGATTAACAGGTACATGATTTGAATTTGTTTCCTTCCATTCCATAGTTGCCTTTTTATTGCTGGTTTTCTTTGCTGTACAGAAACTTTTAGGTTTGCCGTAGTTCCATTTCTTTATTTTGGTGTTTGGTATCAAGTCCAAAGGAGTCATTGTCAGAACTGATATCAAGGAGCTTACCCGCTGCCTTTTCTTCCAGGACTTCTATGACTTCAGGTCTTACATTCAAGTCTTTAATCCATTTTCAATTGACTTTTGGGTGCGCTGTAAGGTAGTGGTACAGTTTCATTGGTTTGCATGTGGCTGTCCTATGTTTCAAGCACCATTTATTGAGACTTTCTTTTCTCCATTGTATGCTCTCGGCTTTTCTGTTGTAAAGGAATTAAACATATGTTTTTGGGTTTATTTCTGGTCTGTACATTCTGTTCCATTGATCTCCGAGTCTGTTTTTATGCCAATACCACACATTTTTGGTATTTACTATGAATCGGTCAGATATTTTGAATCTGGAAATGTGATGTATCCAGCTCATTTCTTTCTCTCAAGCGTGCTTTGGCTATTCAGCGTCTTCGGCAGTTCCGTGCAAATTTTAGGATCATTTGTTCTATTTCTATGAAAAATGCCTTTGAGGTTTTGAAAGGGATTACATTTAATAAGTGGATTGCTTTGGGTAGTATGGACATTTTGACAGTATTAATTCTTCCAGCCCATGAGCATGGATTGTCTTCCCATTTATGTGTGGCTTCTTTCAGTTTCCTTCATGCGTCTTCCTACTAGCGTCTTGTAGTTTTCAATACGTAGGTTTTTTCACCTCTTTGGTTACATTTATTTCTAGGTATTTTATTCTTTCTGGTGTATAATTGTTTATGGGATTGTTTTCATAGTTTTTCTTTCTGATACTTCATTTTTAAAGTATAGAAGTGAAGCTAATTTTGTATGTTGATTTTATAACCTGCAGCTTTTCTGCATTCATTTATTTGTTTCACAGGTGTTTTTTGTTTTGTTTTGTTTTTTCTTTTTCTTTTCTGGTGGAGTCTTTAGGGCTGTTCTATATAATGCCATCCTATCTGCAAATAGAGTCACTCTTTCTTTCCTTCCAACGCCTTTTCCTTCTTTGATGCCTGTAACTTTGTTGTGTCTCCTGCTTGCTCTGACTGGTGCTTCCAGTTCTGTGTTGAATCAAGGTGGCGAGAGTGGGCGTCCTCCTATTGTTCTTATTTCAGAGGAAGACTTTCAGAGTTTCACTGCTGAGTATGTCAGCTGGGCGTTTGCCATATATGGCCTTTGTTATGTTGAAGTACGTTTCCTCTAAGTCCACTTTATTGAGAATTTTTATCATGAATAGATGGTGAATTTTGTCAGATGATTTTTAACCACCTATTGAGATGGTCGTATGATGTTTATCCTTCATTTTCTTAATCCTGTATCATACTGATGGATTTGTTTATGTTGAGGCTTCCTTATAGTCTTGGGATAAATGTCACCTCATCACGATGTATGATCCTTTTAATGCATTGTTGAGTTTGGTTTGCTAATGTTTTGTGGAGGATTTTTGCATGCCTGTTCATCCAGGATATTGGCCTCAGTTTTCATTTCTGGTAGTGTCCTAGTCTGGTTTTGGTATCAGGTAATGCTGGCCTCATAAGATGAGTTTGAAATTGTTCCCTCCTTTTGTGTGTATTTTTAAAGAATTTGAGAAAAAATGTATTAATTTTTTCTTTAAATTTCTGGTAAAATTCATCAGTGAAGCCATGGTCCTGGACTTCTGTTCTTGCGAGGTTTTTTGATTGTCAATTCAGTCCCCTTACAAGTAATCGATATGTTCAGATTTTCTCTTTTGTCATGATTCATTCTTGGTAGGTTGTAGGTTTCTATATATTTATCCATTTCTTTTAGGTTGTCCAATTTGTTGGTGTATAATTGTTCATAATAGTTTCTCATGATGTTTTGTATTTCTGTAGTATCATATGTAATATGTCTCCGTTTTCATTTTTGATTTTATATGTTGGAATCTGCTCTCTTCTTGGTGAGTCTAGTTAAAAGTCCGTATTGTTTATTTTTTTTTTAACTGCTTTTTGTTGATTTCTTTATCGTCTTTTTGGAGTCTTTCATTTATTTCGCTCTGATCTTTAGTATTTGCTTCCTTCTACTTTCTTCCTTCCTTTGAGCTTCATTTGTTCTTTTCTAGTTCCTTGAGGTGTAAAGTTAGGTGATTTGAGATATTTCTTGCTTCTTACACTAGGCATTTATCACTATAATCTTCCCTCATGGAGCTGCTTTTGCTGTGTTCTATTAAGCTTTAGTATGTTGTATTTCAGTTTCCATTTGGTTTAAGATTTTTTTTTTTCTTTTGATTTCTTCTTTGACCTATTGGTTATTTAGTATTGTGTTGTTTGACCTTCCTGTATTTTCCATATATCTTGTGATAGGGATCTTGTTCATCTGTAGTGGTTGGAAAAGATGATTATAGTAATCATAAAATTTAAGTCTTCTTAAATTCAGATTTCTTTTGTGGTCTAACATATAACGTGTTCTGGAGAATGATTCATGTTCGCTAGAGAAGAAAGTGTGTTATTCTGCAGCCAGTTGGTGGAATGTATTTTATGTGTCTGTTAAGTTTATCTGGTCTATTACTTCTGCTTCCTTATTGGTTTTTGTAATTCTTTTTTTCTTTTTTTTTTTCTCTTGATCACTTTCCTTGCGATTTGAACATTTTCTATAATGTTACATTTAAAATCTATCTCTCTGTCTATCTACCTATCTATCTTTCTATCTATGTGAGAGCATTAGTGAGAGAGGGGTAGAGAGACTGGGAGAAAAACAATCTTAAGCAAGCTCCATTCCCAGCATGGATCCTGACCCAGGGCTCAATGTCACCACCATCCTTTGTACAGTGAGATCATGATATAAGCCGAATCAAGAGTCAGATGCTTAACTGACTGAGCCACTCAGGTGCTCCTGTGATGTTATATGTAGATTTCTTTCTCTTGTGTGTACTTACTGTAGATTTTTGCTTTGTTTTTACAGAGATTACATAAAACATAACATCTTACTTTAAGCTCATAACAACTTAAGTTCACATACATTCTGGGGGCACCTGCATGGCTCAGTTGGTTAAGCATCTGACTCTTGATTTCGGCTCAGGTCATGATCTTGTGGTTCTGAGTTTGAGCTCCACATTGGCTCTGGGCTGACAGCACGGAACTTGCTTGAGATTCTCTCTCTGTCCTGTCTCTCTGCTCCTCCTCTGCTCGTGCTCTCTCTCTCAAAATAAACTTAAAAAAAATTTTAAATTGAAAAAAGTTCACATGTATTCTGAAGCTCTATATTTTTATTCTCCTTAATGTTTTGTGTTATGGGTCTTTTTAAATCTTTTTTTTTAATGTTTACTTATTTTTGAGAGACAGAGGGAGCAGAGAGGGACAGAGAGAGAAGGGGAGAGAGAATCTCAAGCAGACTCCACACTGTCAGCGCAGAGCCTGATGTGGGGCTTGATCTCATGAACTGTGAGATCATGACCTGAGCTGAAATCGAGTCGGACGCTCAACCGACTGAGCCACCCAGGCACCCCTCTATTGAAATCTCCTTACCTTGTGTATGCATTAACTAATTACTGTATTTATTATGATTATATATAGTTATTTTTTGCTACTTTTTGTCTTTTGTTCTTCATAATGTATTTGTAAGTGATTTACCTGTTAACACTAGGTTATTCAGAATTCCACTGTAGGTTTACCCTTCTCCTTGAAATTTACCCTTTCACATGTTTTCCTTTTACTAATTAGCATGCTTTCCTTTTAGCTTAAGGAACTTCCTTTAACATTTCTCATAAGGCCAGACTGGTGGTGAGGAAGCCCTTTGGCTTTTTTAAAATAAAAATGAAAATATTGAGGAGAGTTTTAAATAAACTAGAGTTGTAGGAATAGTAACAGAGAAATCCTTTGTACAGTTTGCCCAGTTTCTCCCAGTTGTGGCGTCTTGCAAACGTACGAGCAATCTCACAGGTAGAGGTATTGACCTTGGTAAAATCCACTGCTGTCATTTAGCCTCTGCCAGTTCACTTGCATTCATCCCGAGTGTGTTAAGTTGTGTGATGTTTTAGCATTTGTGCGGAGTCGCGTGTCCGCCGCCATAGTCCAGATGCAGACGCTTCCAGTCCTGCAGGCGTTCCTGTGCTGACCGTGCCCTCCTCTTCCTGACCCCTCCTCCGTTCCTTAATGCTCCTCGTGAAGTCTTACTTAACTCATTGATTCTTAATTCCGTCCTCCTCTTCTAAAGTTTCATCATTTAAAAAATGTTACAACAAAGGAATCACAGAGAATGTAACTTTTTGGGGTTGGCTTTTTCCCCTCAGCATAATCTCCTGCAGATTCATCCAAGGTGGTGCATCTCTCAGAAGTTCGTTCCTTTCTTTGCTGAGTTAGTGTTCCACGCACGGTGCACGTACCACGGCGTGCTGAGTTTTTAATGACTCTCGTAGGACATCTGGACTGATCCTGACTTTTGACTGTTAAAATTAAAGCTTTTGTAAACTTTGTGTACAAGTTTTCATGTGAAAATCGTTGACCGTTTTGGAGGACTAGTTCTGGGTGATAGTACAGTTAATTTTCATTCTGTCACCAGTGTGTGAGTGGTCCGGTTTCTCCGCATTCTAATCAGCCCGTGGTATTGAATAGCTGCTTCGTTTATCCCGGGAAGTGATTGAGCAGTATCCCGTGATGGTTTGCACTTGCATTTCCCCAGTTACTAATGGTGTTGATCGTTCTTTGTCATGCTTCTTTGCCACCTGCACATCCTTTCTGATGAAATATCTGCTGCTCCTTTTCTGAGCGAATTGTTTGCTTTTCTACTGTTGAGTGAAGAGGGCTCTTCGTGTATTCTAGATGTAGTCTTTTTCTGATATGTTGTTTGTAAATATTTTCTCCTAGATTTTAGCTTCTCTTGTCTTCCTCTTCACATGGATTTTTAAGGAAAAAGGTGTATCATTTTTCTGAGCTCAAGTGTATCAGTTTTTCCTTTTATGAGTTGTGCTTTTTTGAGTAAAAGATAAGAACTCTGCATAGTCCTACAATCTGAAGATTTTCCTCCCTTTTTAAATTTTATTGACATTTTCCATTGGTACCTGTGACCATTTTCAGTTAGCTTTAGCTTTCTGTATGAGCCTTAGGGCAAGGCTATTTTCGTTGTTACTGTTTTGCCTCTGGATGTCACATTTCTCCATCATTTGTTAAAAGTGCTGTCCTTTCTCCACTGAATAGCTTTAGTACCTTTGTTAAACCATAGCTGAGAATATTTGCGTGGCTCTGTTTCTGGGGTTCTTTATTATTTTCCCTCTTTTGTGCTTATGCCTCCCTCAGTACATCACTGTCTTAACTACTATAGCCTTGATGATGGGCAGTTACTCATCGCCTTGTATTTCTGTCTTTTCAAGATTGTTTTCACTATTTTAGTATGCGTGCACCGTTAAATACAGTTTAGAATAAGTTTGTGTATGTGTACAGAAACCTTCGGGGTTTTTGTAGGAGTTACGTTACTCAGCCCCGTACAGGCACACCTCGTTTTATTGCGCTTTGCTTTCTCGCGCTTCACAGACATTGCATTTTTTTACAAACTGGAGGTTCCAGACTTCAGGGGAAGAAGTCAATGCAGAAACAGCAAGAGAACTGGAATCAGAAATGGAGCCTGAAGACTGAATTGCTGCGTCTCATGATACAACTTGAACGGACGAGAAATTGCTTCTCAGGAAGGAAAGCTATAGTGATCAAAACACTATGGTACTGTCACAAAAATAGACACATAGATCAATGGAACAGAATAGAAAAACCCAGAAATGGACCTACAACTATATGGTCAATTAATTTTTGCCAAAGCAGGAAGGAATATCCAAAGGGAAAAAGACAGTCTCTTCAACAAATGGCATTGGGAAAACTGGACAGCATCATGCAAAAGAATGAAACTGGAACACTTTCTTACACCATACACAAAAATAAATTCCAAATGGTTGAAAGACCTAAACGTGAAACCTGAAGTCAGAATAATTCTTAAAGAGAACATAGGCAGTAACTTCTCTGACATTGGCTATAGCAACTTATTCCTAGCTGTCTCCTGAGGCAAGGTAAACAAAAGCAAAGATAAACTATTGGGATTACATCAGAATAAAAAGCTTCTGCATAGTGAAGGAAGCAGTCAACAAAACTAAAAGGCAACCCACAGAATGGGAGAAAATATTTGCAAATGACATATCTGATAAAGGGTTAGTATCCAAAATATATAAAGAACTTATCAAACTCAACACCCAAACAACAAATAATCCAATTAAAAATGGGCAGAAGACATGAAGAGACATTTTTCCAAAGAAGACATCCAGATGGCCAACAGACACGTGAAAAGATGCTCAGTATCACTCTCCATCAGGGAAATGCAAATCAAAACCACACTGAGATACCACCTCACGCCTGTCAGAATGGCTCAAGTGGACAACACAAGAAACAACAAATGTTGGCAAGACTGTGGAGAAAGGGTGGTAATGCAAATTGGTGCAGCCTCTCTAGGAAACAGTGTGGAGGTTCCTGAAAAGGTTACAAATAGAACTACCCTGTAATCCAGCAATCACACTACTGGTTATTTACCTAAAGGATTTCATTGATTTCAATTCTTTTAAATTTGTTGAGCTTTTGTTAGATGGTTCAGAACATGATCTGTCTTGGTAATGTGTGTGAATACTTGAAAGAAAAAGTGTATTGTTCTTGTTGGGTGGCTTTTTTGTATGTAGATGATTGTATCATGTTGGGTGATAGCATTGTTTATATCTTTTTACACTCTTGCTGGTTTTCTGTGCAGAATTTCCACCAGTTGGTGGTCGGGCATTGACTCCCCATTTCCCCTTCTCCAGTTCCTGGCAGCCACCATTCAACTCTGTTCCTTTGAGTTTGACTCCTCTACATACGGCGTATATGTTCAGTAGTATAGTAATTTTAGTAATTGGCTTATTTCACGTAGCATAATGTTTTCTGTGAGGTTATGAGTCGCTGATGGATAAAAGTAAGACCGCCAAGGCAAATTGAGGTCTGAGAATACACTTTATTGCAAGCACCCTCGGGCGAGGTTCCGCGACTCGAAGGAGAGGAGTCGGGGAAGTCGCGCCCGAGGTTGGAGGTTAAGGGTTTTTAAAGGGTTTGGGGAGGAGGTTTCGAAACTGGTGACGAGTTCTTATTAGTAGATCTTCCTTATTAGGATATCTTGTCCGCTTGCTAAAGTCCTATTGGTCTACTGGAACTCGGGGTAGGAAGTGTTGGTGCTTCTTAGGTTTCGGCTTCCTGGGGGTGACGTGTCCGCCTCCCAGGGCTGTGGCAGGAACTTCCTTCCTCTGCCCTAGCCCAACATTTTCTAGATTTATCCATATTTTACCATGTCTTAGACTTTTCTTCCTTTTAAAGGGTGAATAACATTCTGTTGTACGTTTATGCCAAATTTTGTTTATGCATTCATCCATCGATAGACATATAGGTTACTTTCACTTTTTGGTTCTTGTGAATGTGTCTGAAAACATGAGTGTTTATAGAATGTTTTATATATCTGTTAAATCCTTTTGGTATGTAGTGTTAATTCAAGTCTGATGGTTCCTTACTGATTGTATGTCTAAATATTCTATACATTATTGAAATTGAGTACTGAAGTTTTCTAATATTATGTATTGATGTCATGTTTTTTCTTCAGTTCTGTCAGTATTTGCTTAATATGTTTATATAAACATATGTGTTTGATGCATATATATTTATAATTATTACATCAGCCTTTTGAATTTACTCTTTAATCATTTATAATGACCTTCTTTGTCTTTTATGATGGTTATTTATTATGCGAAGGAGATTTTTTTCCAAATGTAAATACAGCATCCTTGCTGTCTGGTTTTTATCTCCTGTAAATTCCAATAAATACAGAGTCAGATCTTGTTTTATCCATGAAACCACTCTGTTTTTTGATGAGGGGGCTTAATCTGTTTATATTTAAAGTAATTATTGTTAGGTAAGGGTTTACTACTTGCAGTTTGTTCATTGTTTTCGGTCCACTGCGTAGTTCATTACTCTCTTCCTCTGTTGCTATCTTCCTTTGTTGTTTGATGAATTTTTTGTATTGATATGCTTTGACTCTTTTCTTTAGATATTTCTTTTGTGGCCATCATGAAGCTTATATATAAATCTTACATTTATAACAGTCTGTTTTAAGTGGATAACCTAATTGCATATGAAAACTATATTTTTATCTCCCCCCTGATACTTCTTATTGGTGTCACAATTTACATCTTTTGTATTGTACATCTATGAACAGATTTTCATAGTCACATTTATTGTTAATACTTATTCCTTTAACTTTTTTACCAGCTTTAAATATGATTTGTGTGTCACCCTTATAGTATTACATTATTCTGTATTCGCATATATATTTACATTTACCAGTGAGATTTACACTTTACATTCTTTTTATGTTGCGATCTAGCATCCTCTTACTTCATCTTGATGAACTCTCTTTAACGCTCCTTGTGAGGCAGTGCTCTCACTGAGATGCTGGGGCTGCTGGTGGTATTGAACTCCTTCAGTTTGTTTGAAAGTTCTCCTCTCTCCTTCATTATTAAAGGGCAGTTTTGATGGGTATGGTATTCTTGGTTGGCAGTTTATTTTTCTTCCTGCACTTTAAATATATTATTACACACTTTTCTAGCCTGCAAGGTTTCTGTTGAGAAATTCCCTAGTAGTTTCCTAAGGTGGGGGGTACCCCTTATTTGATTGGTTGCTTTTCTCCAGCTGGCTTCATAATTTAGTCTTTGTGACCTTTGATGACTTAGTTATAATGTTTCTTGGGGTCCTTCGTAGTACTGATTAGTACAACCCATTTGGGATTCTTTAAGCTTCTTGAATCTAGGTGTCTGTTTCTCCCCAGAGTTAGGAACTTCTTTGGTATCATTTCTTTAAATTAGCTTTTTAATTTCTTTGTGCTTCTCTTATACTCTCTGGGACCTCTGCAATGCATATATTGATTTAGTTGATGATGTCAGATGAGTCTTGTGGGTTTTTTCACTTTGTTTTTCTTTTCTCAGACTGGATAATTTCAAATGATCTGTCCATGAGTTTGCTAATTTTTTTTTTTTCTGTTTCATCATTTCTGCTTTTGAAGCTTCCTATTGAATTTTTCAGTTCTTTTTTTTTTTTATGGTTTCTATCTCTTGGTTGAACTTTTTATTTATGTATTGTTTTCCTGAATTTTTTTTTTTTTTTTATCAATGTTTTCTCGTAGCTTACTGAGCTTCCTTAAATATATTTTGAATACTTTGTTAGGCAGTTCATAGATCTCCATATCTTTGTAGTCAGCTATTGGAGATTTTTGTGGTTGTTGTTCCTTTATGGTGTCATATTTTCCTGATGATTTGTGATCCTGGTAACCTTGGTTGCTGTCTGCACATTTAAAGAAATTGCTGCTTTCTCCAATCTTTATGGTCTTGCTTTAGGAGGGAATGACCTGACTAGAGATTTTGTGGGGCAGGATGGGGAGGGGAATCTCTCAAACCTTTTCAGTGGATGCACCTCCTGAATTCCCCTAGCTCTGTCTTGCGGAAGATGTATTAGAACTGTGTTCCTTCTCTCAGTCCCATAGAGCCATGCCGGGTGCTGAGAACCACATCAGATATTTCGGGCAACTCACTCCTTTTCCCTATAGTGACGCCCTGAGATGCCAGGGCATTGTGTGCCGGTGCCACTTCTCTCCCTCCCTGCTAAAGGAAATATTTTATGATTTTTTTTGCTCCTGTGGAGTCATGCCAGCTTCCCAAAAGGTCACCTTTCTCTTTTCCCTAAAGCAGTCCACTTAGATTCTTGGCCAGTGTGTACAGGCACCATTCTCTCCTTCTTTCCTGAGAGGGAATTTCAGGTTTGTATGCCTTCTCCAAATTTTGCATAATGAAACTTATTACTGAATTTCACACGGTTGCTTAGCTCCGTGTGCCATCTGTTGGAGTTCATGGTTTCCTGGCTCATTCCCCTGAGCCAGGAAGGGACTCATCCCTTTCCTTTGTTCTTAGCTTTCCCTAGATGATCCAGCCTTGCTGCTTTCCTTTGAGTTCTGGGTGCAGACAGATTAGTAGACCTCCAGGAACAGGCCTCACAGGCAGTGTCCCCCCACATGCTGGGTGCCAGACCTTCACATGGCACTGTCTGTCCCCCATGGGATAAGTTGTGGGCCAGAGGGACCTTTCTAGGTTTTGAGTTTTGCTAGCCTAGGGGAGCAGTGATGTGGTCAAAGTGAAATTATTCTTCCAACCATTTTCAGTGTATCTGATCTTGGGTCTTGTGGTCCGTGGGGATGCTGGAATATTTCTACTATGTATTGAAGAATCCTTACAAAGTCTTTTCATCCACGGATGACTGTCCAAACAGTGCTTCTGTGTAGGGTGAAAACTGGGGCCTCATGTTCTGCCGTCTTATTGATGTCTATCTTTCGGGGTCCACATTAACAATATAGTTAACAATCTTTTAAGTCCAGTTAACAATCTCTGCCTTTTAATTGGACTATTTACATCAGTTACACTTAATCTAATTATGTTTGGATTTAAATACAACACCCTTCTGTTTGGGGGAAGGAGGGGAGTTCCATCTATTCTTCATAACCCTTTCCCTTTGATTCTTTCTTTTGGTTGATTGTGTTTTGTGTCTTGTAAAAAAAATAATTCTATTTCATATTCTGCCTTATCCATTGCTTTATTATTTTCAAATAAAACTACTGCTTTATATGGATTGGTTTTTATCATTCCACTACATATTTACACTGGTTTTCTGTTCTTCAGGTTTTGTTCCTTCCCTATATATATTTTTTGGACTGATTAAACTTTTATTTTTAACTATCTTTCCTGTGTTATTTGGATGTTATACACTCTTTTCTTACTCTTTTTGTAGGTTTGCTTCAAATTTTAAGATGTATTCTTGATAGCAGAACCAAAGTTACTTACTTTAGTTTTCAGAAAAGTACAAGGGACATGAAAACCTATAATTCTGATGACCTGATCATTTTTAATATTTTTAACAGTATTTTAGTATTTTAAAAGTTTTTCCTATTTATTATAAATATTGTTTCATGATTTCATTGTCTGTTTAGATATACCCACACTTCTATCCATTTCATTGTTTACTTTTCCTTCTTGCATCTCAGTCCACCCCTCTCATGTCATTTTTTTTCTTCCAGAAGTTATTGTTCCACTGAGATCTGAGGGTTCATTGCCATCATCACTTCCAGAAATGTTTCTGCTGGAATAACTTTGAAAATTACCTTTTTCCCTATTTGTTTTTCTAGAACTTCTACTTTTAATATGTTTTAGATGATCTCATTGATTTCTCCATATTTCTGCCACTGTCTTTTTTCTTCTTTATGTTCTATATTCTGGGTAATCTCAGATATTTATTGTGTGACATTATTTTGCCCCCTGGGCCTAATCTGATGTTCAGTCTGTCCATTGAGTTTTTAATTTCACTCCATTTTGCAAGCCATTTATCATTTGTAGTTTAGGGAGATTCTTTTACAAATGTACTTTACCTTTTTTAATGGTGTAAATCTCCTTTTTCATGTTTTCATATCACTTTTGTGTCTTTATGTATTATAAACATACTGTATGTATATCATTTTTGTATCTTAGGTAACTGAAATTCTATTGTGTGAATTTCTTCATGTTCTAATTTGGCGGTTTACTGTTTCTCCTTTTGCTTCTCATTTCATCCTTTTCCTTAGGTTCTGGTTGATGAAGTCATGTTTATCAGCCTTGAGTGTAGATAGTCCCTTCGTCTAAGTTTTGGGTATGCTTCTGCCTAACTCTCCAGGGTTGGTCTCAAAAAAAGCCACATTTTATGTTAACTTCTAGCTTGGGGATCTTATACCACACAGAAAATGCAATAAAAACCCAAACCCATGCTTGAAAGCAACCTATTGTGTAGGAATTCCCAGAAGAGTTTTTGTCGTCCCCCTCCCCTCGCCCCCAGCCTTGTCCCTCCACTCCACAGTCCCTTTCCAACCGCCTTCCCTCCCTCGGCTTTGATAGAGAAGCTTTCTTGTTATTTCCCTTTTGTGATTGAAGTTTTTTCTTGGTTCATTTTTTTACAGAGTCTTTTTTTTTAAACAGGTTTAAAGCTTTTTCCCATCTCTTTAGGCTGGTAAATTAAAACATCAGTCTGGAATACTCAGATTGGCATGAAATGAATCAGGAATGTAGCTACTATTAGTTTGTAGTTTTTTCCTAATTTTTGGCCTCCCTCTCTGTCTCTTCCTATTCTCTATTCTCCTTTTTTTAAAATTTTCTCTCATTGTTGAAATATGTTCAGTTAGGTGATTTTTAGCAGGAAGGTTTTTCAGGATATCTGGTACACCATAGTTGAAAGTGGAAATTGTTTCTTGTAGTTCTTTTAGGGGAAGGGGAGCGCTCAGGTGGAGGAGGGGCAGAGAGAGGAGGACAGAGATCCCAAGCGGGCCCTGCGCTGACAGTCTGACAGCAGCGAGCCAGTGAACCATGAGATCATGACCTGAGCCAAAGTTAGACACTCAATCAACCGAACCACCCAGGTGCCCCAGTTTCTTGTATTTTGAAATGCCGTTTCCATACTCCCACTGCCTGTAACTTGCTTTTTCAATTAGAAATATACTAGTTTAAAAATTCTTAATATGATCATTTAAATCTCTAATAATTTCAAAACATAAATTAATTTGCCTTTAATCTTTCTTCTTAAGGGCCTAGTTTTCCAGCGCAAGTCTTAATCCCTTTGGAACAACCAGTGAAGAGTAGATTCTTTGGTCTTTGGCTGCAGGGTCGAAGTCAGCTCCACCTTGCAAAGTTAACCTTTTCTGTTCTGAAGTGCCGGGATCCAGTGTGCATTTCAGGAATGGATTCCAGCTTCCGTGGAATTCAAACTGTTACATAAACCTTTTGCTTTCCTCCTCTTGCTTTTGGTCCTACTTTGAGACTGAGCTTTATCCCCTAGTTCTGTGCCCAGCTCATGGACGTGTACACGGTATCCATGTTACAGTGTTCCCACCGTGAGGACGACTTTGGGTTTCCGTTTAATCATTTTTTACAGTTCTCTGTTGAGACCTTCTCTTATGAGATAGGATATCCTTTCTCTCACTTGCTCCCTAAGCACCAGTATCTCTGATCTTTTTTGTGTAAATTCACAGTTCTGTCCGTTTCATCCAAGATACCTTTAAGCTTCTGTCTCCTTTTTTATTTCATCCCCCATTGATGACCATAGTTATTTTTCCACGGAGATTCCCAAATATAGGTGTTAACCAGGGGTTTCTAGAGGACTCCAGCTTATGGGTGTAATATCTTAACACCTGGTAGATATTGGTTCTCCCCTAGTAGGTAGTGGAGCTCCAGACGGACTCTGGTCTTGTAGAACATATGATATGTGTTACCTATTTTAGCACTCACATGATGTTAAGTAGTTATTGCCTTCTAGGCTTGCTGGACCAATGTAATGCTTAACGTAGTAAGCAAATATTAAAGCCTTTCCAGTCACCTTTATTCACTACCTGACTTGGGGTGTTGGCATGGTCAGTGGAGCAGACTTCGGTGTTTAATGTAACGTGTTCAACTTCTCTCTGTAAAAGTCTGTACACTTTACAGGCTGCTCATTGTTCAGATAGTAATGGCTTGTTGTTCCAGCCCTGTGATTAATGACCATCACTGTAGAACATAGTCCTTCCATATATGCTTCATCATTCTTTAACGTTTTTTGAGGGTGGTGCAGGGAGGTGTAGCAGGGGCCGAGAAGTATTATGTTTTTTCAGTCAGATTCATTTTTTATAACTTAGACCATATGATTAATTTATGGAGAGTTTATATAATTATGATTCCTTCTTATATCATCCACACCGATCCAAAAAGCTTTATGTTAAAATCCGTAATCCTTACCCACTCAGAGAATTTGTCAATTTCACCCTTTGGTACAAATAATTAACCCCATGTCAACCATCAACATACTTAGTATAAAAAATTTAATGATTCAGACAATTTTTTGCCTTTTTATTTTTTTTATCAAATAAGAGATCTATCGTTAATCTTTTTAGAGGGAAAATAAGAGATAGAAATCTAATTTGTCTCATCATATATGTCCCTATCAGCTTTTCCCATGTTTAGTTGCATTGATTTTTTTTTAAAAGTAGGGTTAGGAAGCTGAGTGATGACGATTGTGCTCCTGTAACTTTTAACTATGGTCTGGCATTTAAATATGGCTAATTAGATATCAGATTTATATCTCGTTAATTCTTAAGTACTTCCTTACCCAAATTTATGTTTGGCCGAATTAACAGTAACAGGTTTACCAAAATCTATGAAAAGCAAAGGCAAGCCATTTAAACTATAGAAAGCTGGTAAGTTATTGACTACTAGAATAAGAATATTTGCCTTAAATGCAGTATATTGAAAACATTGGTATAATTATTTAGAATAAAATTTCGTGCAAGGAATGTAATTTGCAAAAAATGGGAAGAAATCAGTGAGTCGAGGTACACCTTCAGTGGTTAGAGATCAGCATGAGTCTGTTCATTCATGCTCCTGACCCGGTTAGAAGCTACAAGTCAGAGCGGTAAAACTGAGGAGAACTAACTGGCTCGCAGAGGGCTTGAACTTCATAGCCCTACCTCGTGCTTTAGCACTGAAGACATAAAAACCCCTTGTTAATTTTAAGAATCACGCCAGAGTAATTATTACAGGCAAAAAGGTAATTAATTATAGATGCCTTAATTATTTTGTTAATTTAATTTTGGGAGCACAGAAGTGGAAATTTTAACATTTGCCTTATTTCTCTTGATTTTAAACCTAGTTTTTCTTTGTGGAAAGAGTGTGGAGGGTATTCCTTTTTAAAGGATATGCTTTTTAAAGGTTCTTAAAGTACATTCTTAAAGCACATTAATTGTCAGAGTACATTTCTTAGAGTATGTTTAATTCCAAAGAGCTGTTTTGATTGTGCCCATAATCCATGTATTATTCAAAATCCAAAGGGACCAAAATGTTGGTTATATATCCAAATAGTTTCTTCATAGCTGTGTTTGAAGTCTCTTTGGAAATTTGATGTTTATAGGTGACATTTTCAAATGTGTGTATGTTATTTATATCCTATGAATAGAAGAATAGATAAGGACCTCAAGAATTTGTTTTCACTGCTTCTAAATACATAAGCACCCTTATTCTAAAAATTACACTTATTTCTGATAATAATTTTCTCATATTGTATTTCAATTTTAGGCTAAAAATCTTATAGAGAGATTTTTTAATCAACAAGTAGAAGTTCTAGGCAGACGCGCAGAGCCATTGCCTGAGATATACTATATCGAAGGTACTCTTCAAATGGTATGGATTAATCGCTGCTTTCCAGGGTATGGGATGAATACCCTGAAACATCCAAAATGTCCCGAATGCTGTGGTATGTACTGAACTATAATTTCATGGCTTGTGTTTGTGAAAGCTCCCTTCGTTTCATGACCCTAAGCGAATGCCTCGTATTTGTTTTTTACTATCACTTAGATATTTCTTTAGCTGATTGTAAGCAGTGTGTTTGAAAAGACTGCGTGAACTTGAAGATACAAAAGAAAAAAGCTGCTTAACTTGGGCCTCGTATTAACATTCTGGCAAAGAGGGGTTAGGGGCGTGAGATGGTCGAAGGACACACAAATAATAGGTGTGAGTCATTTACTGACCCTAAAGAGAGCCAAAGATGTATTTTTTAGAATCCGTTATTGACGAGCTTACATTTGTACAGTCTACACTAGCTATATTTTTATCTTCTCTTTTTTGCAATAAGTATATGAGTTGTTTTCTTACTAATTGTTTTTTTCTGACTTTCGATCCGAGCTCTAAGGGGACTGCGCTCTCTGGCTTTCATCTGTCTTTTCCTTATTAAAGAGAGTTCTGTAGAGGTTGTTTAGAATGCGTTACTTCATGGATTCAGAGTCTTTGAATTTCTGTTTTCAAAAGTTGAATGAGGCAATTAATCTTCAGTTTTAAAAGGCTTTCTAATATCAACATCAGTAAATTAGTACCATTTTCATTCAGTCTTCTCAATTATCTTTTCTGCTCTCTATCTTAAGTTAGATCAAAATCCTTTTCATGTAATAGAGCACTAAATTTTCTTTTTGCTTTGCTCTATTTAATTGGCTTTTCAGTTTTTTTTTTCTTAGTTTTTGGTTCAGGATATGAAATTTGAGAAAATGTACTTGAAAAATTATCTTAGGAAATATGACACATATTTAACAAACAAAACCCAAACGCTAATTTTGTAACTATTATTTTGATAATCTGTGATTATGTGAATCACTTTAGAGCACAGACAATGGTGAAGAAAGCCTGGAAATACCAAACAGTGAAACCAGACCTGGTAGTTTAGCTATCTTTTCAATGCATTTATATTTTCACTTTATAAAGACCTAAGATAATCTAAAAAGGTTAAATATTTGCATGTCATTAATTCCAAGAATTTCGAAATAGTTAAACATAGCTTTTTCAAGTGAAATAATAGGGTTGAGTCTCTGAGAAGAAACATTTTACGACTGAAATTTTTTTGCACTTATAAAATTTTGGATAATACTACAGTTGTTAGATTCTCTCACTTTACTATGTAATTATAACATTCAGTTTGTTATGCATCATACTATTTGATCAAGTTTATTAAAGTAATTATTTTATTCCCAAAAACAGACCCAGGGAGTATGTAATGAGCTTACAAGTCTCAGAAATACTTCCTGCCTCTGTTATACTGTTTTGTTCTCCCAGACAGTGGTCTATGCCCACAGAGTTTAGAGACACAGAAAACGCGTTTGTAGAACAGAGAAGAGAATGAAAAGGAAATGCTATAAAGGAAACTGAGTTACAGATAGGCTGGGCCATAGGGGGTGTGATGGAGACAGGCTTCTTGGGCATGTGAGACTTGAGGTAGGACCTTGAAGATGCAGGGGGCCTGAAGGAGCATCAGGTTTTGGGAGGGGGAATGCATAACCAGGGCTAGGCGAGTGCTGTCAGCAAAGCTCTGGGGCTAGCGGGGCTTGGAGGGTTCATCCAACTTTTATATGGCAGCAGGAGTCCTACCTTTGAGTGGAGGAGAGAAATAAAATTTATTTTTCCAGTTTTATGGGATGATTATCATTGTTCAGTATATACTTCTAACTAGTGATTTGCTACATTTCATTTTATGCCATCATATGGTAAATAAATATTTCAATTTAGAATTACCTTTGTGCTGTTATCATTTCTGTTACACGAATGAAGCAAGACTGAGCTGCCTTTTTACAACAGAACTCGTTAAGTATAATGTGACCATCACTTACAGTAGTTTTTGTCTATATATTACTCGAAGCCATCCCTCCAGAAGTTTTAGAGAGCAAATGCTACCTAAAAAGACATTTAAAGCATTCTTTGAATTGGAAGGCAGTATAAAATATACCGCTAGTTACAAGACAAAATTCACATACTAAATGAACTTAAATCTGTTCGAGTATAAAATGGAGTGCTAGAGAGAAGCAAACGAAAACATGTGAGGGACTTTGCCAAACAGCTCATTCCAAAATGAAGAGACAGCAGGTTCATGTCCAACAAGAAGACTGATTGGGGCATGACTGTGGGAGAACTGTGTTTACTTTCTCAGCAGTTGGGTAAGTGAGCAGTGGGTGTTTTCTTCTTTTTTGGATGTCGTGTTTCACTCCTGCGACTTTTACTTCTAGATGCCGGGTAAAGATTGCTTGCTTATGAACTAGTGCAGGCTTAACATTTCTCCCTACGTTATCTTTCTCATTTCTAATTTGTTTAGCGTTTGAAATTAATTTTCTCTGTAAAATACTTCTCTCATTTCACGTTTAGCATTGCTTAATTTTGTCATGATTTTGTCAATCGTTTTGATGCTGAAGAAAGAAGATTCTAATTAAATTTGTGAATTCTAGCTGTCTCAATTTCATAGATTATAAAGATAGTATAACCAAAGACCTATTGTTTTTGAATATAATTTTTTTAAAACACAGATTCCGAAATTTGATTTCCTGGATGATTTCTGTAGTTCATATTATTTCTATAAAACTCTACGTATCTTGTTTTTATCTTTGTCCTATTTATTCTTATTTAATTACCTCAAAAAAAACACCTATATGTCAAATGACGTTTTTTGACATAATTTCCTACTTCACCTTCTTTTTCTTCCTCTTTAAACTATGGCAGTGGTTTTAAAACTCTGGTGTGTATCAAAATTACCTAAAAATTTTGTCGAAAATATATCAATGTATGGGAAGCAGACCTCTCCTTCTGCGATAAGGTGATTCTGATACTCATGGAAGTTTGAGATTCATAGGTACTGCATTGGTGTGGCAATGCCTTTTTTAAATGCTTGAAGAGTAGCGTTGGTAAGGCAGTGCCCAGACAAGGTAACTTTCCTTCTGCCGGGGAAACAGGCTATTTTTCACTGACCATTGCAGATCGAATGCATAGCTCAGTAATAGTTCATGTAATACTGTTAATTTCTGTTGCTTTCTCTGAACATAAGATTTGCTGCTGTACGTTCAAAGCCTTTGGGAGGCTCAGGGAGACTCTAGCAAGGAGCTCTTTGCTAGTGACAGCGTGTCTGTGAGTGGTCGGAAACAATTAGGTTACAGGCACAGTATTTAAACATCTTGAGATGATTTTATCAATAAAGTATACATATGTACTTTTGTACTTTAATTCTGTGAAAAGGCGAATTGTTTAATAGATACAGTTGCTTTCAGTAAGGTCTTTTAGACTCTAAAATTTATCTGGCTCAGATATGCAACCCTAAACCTTTGTTTTAATTTTAAGTCAAAGAACAGGAAAAGCCGATGTTGACAAGATGAAATTGGCAAGAAGTCTCCCTAGATACACAGAGGGACGTTACACGATGATAAAAGAATAAATCTGCCAAGCAGACATAATAATGTAATATTGCTAAATTTGTGAGGACTTAATACATAACTTGGTTTTAAATATGGAAAACAAAAATTGTCCAAGAGGGAATACTGGAATGCCAAGCCATATAGAAAAACAGTGAAATTGGACCCGGTTAAAAAAATCACAGTCACCTTCAGACGTGTTATAGACATAAATTCAAATTGTAAATATGTTAGAATACAGTGTAGAGAAATATCATCATGTTGTTAGCATCAGAAAATGATTTCCCAAAAAAGACACAAAAATCACTAACTTTAATTTAAAAAAATGATAATTTTTTCTACTAAATTAAGTACTTCTGTTTATCAAGAGAAAAGAGAGAAAAGGTAATCCATAGAATGGGAAAATTATTGGCAGTGGATATAACTAACAAAAGACCAGTACCCAGAACATATTAAAGAACTTATAAAACACAGTTTTTAAAAAAGACAAAAAAATTTCAAAAATGGGAAAAGATTTGAACAAATGTACTTCACAAAAGAGTAATTCCAGATGATCGATGGATAGTGAAAGTATATTCAAACTTTCTGTAATCAGGGAAATGTACATTAAAGACAGAATGAGATCCTACTTTTTATACATATTTTTATATGGTGCTACACAACTCTGAGATTGGCAGGAAGTAAACAGTCAGGGCATACTAGGTGCTGAGAAGGGGCGGAGGCCCAGGAGCAGCCACACTGTGCCTGAGGCAGTGGAGCTCCTACCACTTGGGAAACAGTCCGGTGTTATGGTGAGTGTGCGGGGCTCACACTCTGTGACTAGCGTCTGACTCGGAAATTTCATCACAGCGTGTTTGCCAACAGTCCCAAACTAGAGACAGCCCGAGTGGCCACTGATGGTTACACGTGTGAAGAGGTAGTGATCTGTTCATACACTGGAGTGCTTTACGGGAACGGCAGAGAATGGGTGGGAATTACAGTCATGTGGATGCAGGTATTAACAGAGCTTCCAGGAAAGGAGCCGAACACCACAGGATCCACGTAACGCAGGCGTGGCTCAGCTCTTTCACAGAGATGTGCTCATGAAGGCTAAAACTGTAATGCAGTCCAGGGACATTGTTCCCACGAGGCAGAAGAGTGTCGACTTCTGGAGGGACGGAAGGGAGTGTGAGTGGAGGGGGTGCAGGAGAATTCGGGGGCAATGGCAGTTTTCTGTGTTACAGCCTGTACTGTTTACAGAGAGGTTTCCGTGCGAATATTCATTATATTCTATATGTCTTTTTTTCTCTCAATGTGTTCTATTTCATAATAAGATGTAAAAATGTTAAAATTTCCCCTAAAGCTTGAACACCATTGTTAAAGGCACTGTGAAGAGAAAAAAAATGTACAAGGGCTTTTTTTCTCTTATAATTCAAGCTTATTTTTATATGGTATCACTTGATTTTTGTCTTCATAAATTTACAGTTCTAACAGCTATTAGTAATGGCTCAGTGGGAATAATGAAATCGTCATGACTTACTTTCTGTTAACCATTAAGTTATAAACATAGTTCTGTATGACCCTGCAGTCTTCAGACTGGTTTTATTTATTTAAAATGACTAGCCAACAATAGAAATTATGTTTAAGCATTTTATGTTAAACTTTAGATTATTTCCTACTGTTACCACTATATTTAAAGGTGATTTACCATTGTACTTAATCAGCTTTTATTTTTTGAGTTATTTCGTGTATACATTTCCAGAAATGTTAGTATTGGTTTTAAAAAATGAGCATTTTGACTTTGAATATTTTTTGTTATTTTAGTACAGTTTTAAATGTTCACAGTGCCTTCACCTCTCTCACAGTAGAGGTAGAATTACAGACATTTTGGAACTTGTTTTGTTGAACCTCGAGCATGGCTTTCAAAGAGTAAAAAGCAGACTTTTACAGCCGTAGAGTTAGGCCCCGTCACTCCCCTCACTGCTGGCTGCGCAGGTAATTCCCTGAAGTCTGCAGGAGTGTTACGCTTGCACTCAAGGCCTTCCATCACCTCCTCTTCATTTTAACGTTCCCTCCTTTCTCCCTCACTGCCCACCTGCGGTTAAATTCTCCTTTAGGTCTCTCTCCCAAATTTATCTTCTTGTCTCTATTCCTGTTACAGTCGTCTGATCTGAATTCTGTGTGTGTGCGCGCATTCGCGTTCATGCGTGTGGCGTCCCCGTAGTTCTCCTTTTCAGCCCGTCTCACATAGCTTTCAGTTACACTCCTAAATTCCAAATGTAATCCCTTCATTTTTTTACTTTAAAACCTTCAGTAATAAAACCCAGGCTTCGTGGCATAACTTGCTCATGAGCCAGTTCCTTATCTTTCAGCAACTCATAAATACCTTCGGTACTGTAGTGGCGTTATTTTGTATTTTATTCATCCAGACATCTGTTCGAACTCAGAGACAAATACAGTGCTTATCAGTAAGCGTCAGACGCTTATGACTAAGGTCATACATTGATGAATGACCTGACAGAGTTGCTTCTCTGATATTTAAATTTATCAGATCAAACAACTCTTAAACAGAGAAGTGAGTAAAATCATTGTGTGTGGTGATCGGCACAGTTAAAAACATTACAGAAGGAGATAAGCTATAACTAGTGTATCCCTCAGGGTCACACAGGAAACAGGCGTGTGCACTGGTATTTTCCTCAGCCTTTAATGAAAGAGCCGTGGTTGGAGGTTTGGGCGGGGCGAAGGGGCCAGTAATGTGTGTTGAAGCATCTAGAACTCTAGCACCTTCAAGTACCTACCATCCCAGGCTCGCAGGAAGACGATGATGAGGAATGAACGTTACAGCCTGTGAGGGCTGGAGTCGGGGAGACGGGCTGCCTGGTGCAGGCCGCGGGCATGTGGCGGGCAGTCACTCCCGACACCCGGCACGGGGGCACCAGTGCCCTGCCCTGCAGACCCCTCAGGGAGCCTCCCTCTGGCCAGACACGAAGGGAGGGAACCTGGGTGCTAGGGAGTCCAGGAGTGTTAGCTCCAGGAGGCATAGAACCGGACACCAGGCCGTGGGTTTAAGCGGAGACTGACCACCAGAGAGCAACCAGAGTTTGGGTGGAGGACGACATCAGTTGGATTTTGAGGAAGACTTCACTCAAAAAGTGACTCCTGAGGCGGGCCCTGTGTGATGAGAAGAAGCATGTCACACAGAGATCGGTGAACAGTCTTCCTGGCAGGGAGAAAACATACACAGAAGCAAGACTAAGCATGGCGTACGTAATAACTGATTCCTGGCGGTGGCAATAGGGAAAGTGGATGGATTTCATTACTTAAGAGGCTCAGTCAAGAAGCACCATTCGTGGACTGTGAAAGGATGAGGAGGACAGGAGGAATAAGGTGTGGCCCTTACGTTTTAAGTGTGAGTACGTGGTATAACCGAGATCTCAGTTGAATTGTGTCGTGTAAAGTTGCAGTGTGATTTTATTTCATACTGAACGCCCAGTTTCTCAGGCCCATTTATTGAAAAACTCTTGCTTTACTACACGCTCAGTTGAAGTATCTGTCTAGGTAGAGGTAGGTACGTTTCTGTAAGTCCCAGTATGGTGGTAATTCGTGGTGGGCCTTTTGGGAATTGATTTCTGTATATGGTGGAAAGTCGGGTCCAGTGTTATTCACTGGCGTGTGGGGTATTCAGTTTCCCAGAATCTTGTGTTAAAAAGGCCCTCCTTTACACACGGAGTGATCTTGGCTTTCTTGTCGGATCAGTTGATCACGTATGGGAGGGTTTTTTCTGGGATTCTCCTCTGTTCCATTGGTCTGGATGTCTGTGTTCATGCCACACTATTTTGATCAGGAAGTGTGATTCCTCCAATTTTGTCTTTCTTTTTTAAGATTTTTCTGGTTACTTGTAGATATGTGAGTTTACATATGGATTTTAAGAGTTTTTTTTTCTATTTCTGAGAACACACACAGTTGGGATTTTGATAGGGATTTCATTGAATCTGTAGATTGCCTGTGTGGCATTTTGTTTTCATCTTAATAATATTAAGCCTTCCAATCCATAAATACAGATGTCTTTCCAATTATTTATGTCTTCTTTATTTCTTTTCCAGCAATGTCGAAAGTTGTAGTTCTCAGTGTACAAGTTTACCTCCTCGTTTAAAAATATTTCTAAACATCTTATTCCTTTTGATGCTATTGTAAAAATTTTTTAAATTTTCTCTTGAATTGTTCATTGCTAATTTGTAGAAACGCAACTGTTTTAGTGTATTGATTTTATGGTGCAACTTTGCTGAATTTATTAGATTCATAGGGGTGTTTTTTTGAGTCATAAGATCATGTCATCTGGGAATAGCTTAATTTCTTATTTGTTTTTGAAGGGCGGGCATCATTGCTAGATATAGAATTTTCTGGTGATCCTTTTTTTCTTTCAGTACTTTAGGTATACAGTGCTACTTCTTTCTGGCCTACAAGATTTCTGCTTAGAAATTGGGTGATAGTCTTACGTAGGATCTCATGTACATGATGAGTTGCTTATGCCTTGCCACTGTCAACATTTTTCTATACTGTTGCCTTTCAACAGTTTGTGTTGTGCGTCTCTGAGTTTATCCTACTTGGATTTGTTAAGTCCTTTTATTTATAAATTCATGCTTTCAAGTTTTTGACCTTTATTGCATTGCCTTCCCCTTCTCCTGGAATTCTCATAATTTCCATCTGCAGATGTCCCACAAGTCTTTTGACTCTATTCATTTTTCTTTCTGTAACTTAGACTTGATAATTTCAATTGTTCGATCTTCAGATTTACTGCTTCTCTCCTATGTGCACTCAGATCTGCTGCGTAACCCCTCTAGTCAGTTTTTTATTTCATGTACTATGTTTTAGCTACAGAATATCTATTCGTTTCCTTTTTAGGCTTTCTATTTTTATTCCTTTTTTTTTTCCATATACCATCTTCCTTCTGCTTTTTGTTTTCTGTAATTTTTTCCTTTAGCCTTTTGAACATATTTAAGATAAGTTGTTTCAAGCACAAACATCACATCCCTGGGTGGGCTTGAACCACCAACCTTTTGGTTAACAGCTGAGCGTGCCGATTGTGCAACACAGACCTACATAAGATAAGTTGTTTTAAAGTCTTTTCTTAGTAAGTCTGCTGTCTAGGCTCCCTCAAGAATGGCTTCTGTCAGTTTATTTTTTTCCAATAATGGGGCGTGTGTTTGTTTGTTTCACCAACCGACTGCAAATTGGAGGTTCCAACAACCGATTAATTTTCTAGAGTGGTTCACAGAACTCAGGGAGAGCTCTTAACTTTGGTTTATGCATTTATTAAAGGATACTATAAAAGATCTAAATCAAAGGCTGATGAAAAGATACACAGATGAGGACCTGAACAGAGAAGCCGTCTATCCACATTGAGCTTGCAGCCCAGTTCAGTAGCACAGGGTAGTGCTCTGATTCCCTAAGTGTGAAGTTCTTAGAGAAAAGAAGACCAAAAATGTGTTCTCATGGGTTTTTAATGTAAGCTTCATTACATAATCAGGTTTTTTTCTTTCAGCACTTTGAATATATCATGCACTCTCTTCTGGCTTGCGTGGTTTCTGCTGAAAAATCAGCTGTAAGCCTCATTGGGTTTCCCTTGTAGATAACTATTTCTCTCTTCCTGCTTTCAAAGTTCTCTTTGGCTTTAACCTTTGACACTTTAATTATTATGTGTTCGTCTTGTTGGGAGCTCTCTGTCCTTCCTTTCCCAGGTTAGGGAAGTTTTCATCTGTTTTTTCTTCAAATAAGTTTTCCCCATTTTCTCTTCATCTTCTCCTTCTGGGCCCTCTATAATGCAAATGTTTGTTTGGTTGATGTCATCCAAGAGCTCTTTTAACCTTAGGTCATTTAAAAAGTGTCTGTTTTTTTGTTGTTCAGCTCGGGTGCTTCCCAGTTACCCTGTCTTCCAGATCGCTGATCTGTTGGTTCCCTCCAGTGTATTTTTCATTTCAGTTTTTTTTTTTCAGTATATTTTTAATTTCAGTAATTTTTTTTTTTAAGATTCCTCCCTCTCTTTCTCTTTCTAGCTCTATCTCTCTCTCTCTACACCCAACATGGGGTTTGAACTTATGACACCAGAATCAAGAGTCGCAGGTCCTCTGCCCCGCATTTCAGTTATTGTATTCTTCAATTCTGACAGGTTCTTTATTATATATTCTCTCCCTTTCTTGAAGTTTTCACTGAGTTCTTAAACTCTTCTCTCCAACTCAGTGAGCATTTTTATAATCACTATTTGAAATTTTTTATTAGGCATACTGTTTATCTCTGTTTCATTTGATTCTTTTTCTAAGGTTTTGTATTTTTCTTTCTTTTTAGAGTATATTCCCATTTCCTCATTTTGATTGACTTTTCGTGTTTCTGGGGGTTAGGTGGAACTGATAGCTTCTCATAAATTTGAAGGAATGGTCTTGTGTATGGTCCTTTCCTCTGCAGACCGTGTGTGCCTGGTGACTCTGGCTGGCTGTAGCTGTGGCTGGCGTGGCTGGGGGGACGCTCTTGTGGGATGACCAGAGTAGAAGTTGGTGTGGATCAGGTGGTCCCAGTGCTCACCAAGCAGAGAGTCCCTGTCCCTGTCAGGACGGCTGAAGTGTATGGGTGACAATTCATATTGTTAGGTTTAAGAATATCATCTCACCATTTTATCTCTCTCTCTTATTTTTCTATTCCTCTTTTATCTATTTTTTCAACTGATTAAATCAATTGAATATAACGTATGATTCCGTTAATCTTGGTATTTATCAAGTACAAGTCTGTGTATTTTTATTTTCCTGGTTGCTTTAGGCTTATGGTGTAGATCATTAATTTATTGAAGTCTGCCTTTAAGTACTCTTCTCTTCTTTCACAGAAGTGCTAAGCACCTTACGTAGTATATTTCCATTTCTCCTCTCTTGACCTTTGTGCTATTCTTGACATTCCTTTTAGTTTTGTGTATATTACAAATCTCACACTACATTGTTATTATTAGCTGATTATCTTTTGGCGGGAAGTAAATAATAAGCAAATCTCGTGTATTTACCTGTGTAATTAACCTTTCCAGTAGTGTTCGTTCTTTATGGAGACCCACATCCATCCGCATTTGTTTTCCAACAGCCTGAAGGATTTTATTTATTTCTTCTGTTGTGACTCTGCTGTTGAAAATACTTTATCTAATTTCTGAGAAAAATCTTTCTTTTTCTTCATTTTTCAGCTACTTTGTTTACTGGATATAGAACTCTAGGTTGACAGTTTTTGTGTTCCTTATACATTTTTCCAGTGTGGCCCCTTGTCTTCTAACCTGAATTGCTTCCCGTTGGAAGTCCGATGTCACCTCTGTCTTCGTTCTGCGGTACAGTAGGTGTCCTTTCCGAGGGTCCTTCACGGAGTGTCTCTTTATCACTGCATGTGAGGAACATACATGTGATTCACCTCGATGTAGTTTTTTCTTCCTGATTCTTGCCCTTGGAGTTTGTCTTTGAGTTTATTGGAGCTGTGGACGCTCCCTCCGTGCTTTTAGAATTCGGAAAATTGTTTGGAAATTCATTTATTGTTTAATAATAAATAAATAAACAAGTAAATAAATAATTTCAATAATTGTAAACCCTTTTCCCGTAGAGATTCCCTTTAAAAGCATGTGAGCCGGACTGACATTTTCTCACAGCTTTTTGTTGATCTCTTTATAGAAAAAATTTTCTGTGTGTTTATTTTGGAGTTTCTGTTGTTTCATCTCCACATTTTACTAATGTTTTCTTCTGCAGCAGCAAATCGACCGTGAAGCCCACCCCATGTATTTTTTCATCTCACACATTCTTAGGTTTTGACCTCCAGATAACTTAAACGCTTTTTATGTCTTTCATGTCTTAAGTTTTGAACTTACGAATATTGTTATATTGTTCTGGTGCTCTTTTCTACTGGTTCTTACATGTTTGTTCAGAGTATGAATCATACTTTCTTGCCTCTCATACCAGTTAAGTTTTTCCTGAATGCTATACATTATGCATGTTTTGTTGTTTGTTGTTGACTGTGTTTGTATTTCTGTGTTTTATGTTAGTGAGTTGTGTTCTGGCACACACAGATAAGTTGTTTGGAAACAGTTTGATCATTTCTGGTCTTGCTTTTAAGGTTTATTAGGCTGAATCAGAGTTCAGTCTCGGCTGATTATTCCTTACTATTGCAAGAATTTTCTGTTGACTGTGGCCGTATGCCTATCATTCTTGAGGGTTTCCACACTAACTAAATACGGTAATATGCACTAAAACCACCCTGTATGAGCACTGGGTACTATTACATTACTGTATGGCAATAGAATCTAAAAGCTCTTGTCCTAAGAAAACAATGGAATGCTATGTGTTTTATGACTAGCCTCAGAAGTCACCTCATGTCACTTTTGCCATGCTCAAAAAAGTCTACGCACGTTCATAAGGTGGTAACACAGACTCCTGCTCTACAAAGTCACAATTGAAGAATGTGTAGGATGGGATATATTGTGTTTGTCATCTCTGGAAAAGTCCTTTGTAAAAGTCCATATACATTTTAGAATCAGCTGGTCAATCCCAGATAGAATTATGGTTGAGATGGAATGTGGCTTTGTATTCATGAACTATTTCATTTTTTTCATCATCATTGTGGTATAGTTGACAACATTCTATATAAGATGTACAACTTGATGTTTTGATATATGTATACATTGTGAAATCACCACAATCAAACTACTTAACATAATCCATCACCTCTCATTTGTGTGTGTGCATGGTGAGATCACTTAACATCTACCCCTGTCATAAATTTCAAGTATGCAATACAATATTGTTAATTATAGTTACATTGCTCTATCTGGAGCTCTAGAACCTAATTCATCGTGCATAACTGAAACTCTCATATCTCCTCATTTCTCCCTCC
Organism: Paguma larvata; assembly: GCA_030068075.1. Taxonomy (NCBI): domain Eukaryota; kingdom Metazoa; phylum Chordata; class Mammalia; order Carnivora; family Viverridae; genus Paguma; species Paguma larvata. Next base: position 6,463,656 of record CM057834.1, read on the forward strand.
TACCAGCCCCTGGCAGCCCACTCTTCTACTCTCTGTTCCTTTGAGTTTGACAGTTTTAGATTCTGCATATGAGGGACACCATGCAGTACTTGTCTTCCTGTGTCTGGTTTATCCCACTTAGTACAGTGTCCTCCAGTTCCATCCACGTGGACACAGACGGCAGAATTCCTTCTTTTTTAAGGCCGAATAAATAATATTCCATTGTATATATAAATCACATTTTCTTCATTCTTTTATTCATCGATGGGCATTTAGGTTGTTTCCATATTTTGACTATTTGTAAACCATGTATCTGATAAGGGGTTAATATCCAAAATATATAAGGAACTCCTACAACTCAATAGCATAGAAACAAATAATCCAATTGAAAAACAGGCAAATGACCTGAGTAGATATTTCTCAGAAGAAGACCTATAGATGGCCAACAGGTGTATGAAAAGGTACTCAAAATCACTAATCGCCAGGGAAGTGAAAATCAAAACCACAATGAGATATCATCACATTATTATCAATAAGACAAAGAGACCTTAGATAGCAGGTGTTGGCGAGGATGTGGAGGAAAGAGAACGCTTGTACTCTGTCGGTGGGAATGCAGAGCTGCCGTAGCTGTTAGATAGAGGTGTCTGTCTTTAGGGCTTCTGGAAGTACTCTCATCAGTATTCTGTCATTTTCAGTGAGAATGTCTTATACATTTTTTACTCTATTTTAAATTGGATTTTTTTATTGAATTTTCAATTGCTGATTGTTAAAATATGCTAATATTAATTTATTTTGTATGTGGGATTTATTTCCTGTGACCTACGGAAACTTAGTTATAGGAGATAATTTGTAGACTCCTCTGGTTTGTTATGTAAATAATCACATGGGTTAGCAAATAAAGTATTACTTGTTCCTTTCGATCTTTGTGCCTCCTATTTCTTCTTTCCTGTTGCCGGGGCTTTAAGTCAATATTTACTATAAATTATGAGAATAAATCTGCTTATCTTGTTTCTAATCGTAGGAAGAAAACATGCCATATATCACTTTGAAGTATGATGCCAGCTGTGTTTGTCTTTTTATGTCCTTTATCAGATTAAGAAATTCCTATTTATTCTTAGTTTATGAGCTCTTTTATTATGGATGAGAGTTGGATTTTGTCTACTGCTTTTCTGCATTTATTAAAGTAAAACAAAATTATACTTAATCTTTAAAAATATTTATTGAGCCTTAGCATTCTTTGGACAGACTCCACAACATCATTACATATTGTTGGATTTAACGTGCTAATATTTTAAGGAATTGTGTTATTTATATTATGCATTTTATTATAATTTCTTTCTCAGTTTTAGAATCATGAATATTCCAGCCATGAAAAAATAAGTTGACAATGTTCGTTCTTCTGCTGTATTTTGAAAAATCATATATCTGTGTATGTGTTTGATACATATGTTTCTGTGCATATATGTAATAATAGTATTTTTTTCCTTAAGTATTTTATAGAATTCACCAATGAAACCGTTTGGGCTAGAAGCTTTATTTGTGGGGAAATATTTTGTAATCAACTTTACAAAAGTATCTCAAATGCACACATTTTAATTTTAAATGCAAACATCTTAATTATACAATTCAGTGAGTTCTGATAAGTGTTTTCATCCATTTAACCAGTGCCACTCTGGATAAACAAATTTCTGTTGCCCCAGATTGTTCTCTTATGCCACTTCATAATCACCCACACCTACTTATTAAAGATAACAATCCATTCAACTCTTCGTAGGCATTTGGGTTGTTTCTAGTTTTGGCTATTGTGAATACGACGTGTAAGCACATCTCTGAGTGAGTTTTTGTGTGGAGATACATTGTCGTTTCTCCTGGGTGAGTATGCGAGAGTTAAGATGCAGGGGAATATGGTAAGGTATGTTTAACCTAAGTTAAGAAACTCCCAGAGTTTAAAGAGTATTGGTTGGATGATTTTCACACCCACCAGCAATGTATGAGATTTCTGCTTGTTTCACATTCTTACTGTCTTGATATTGTCCATTTTTAAAATTTTAACGGTCTCGACCACAGCATAGTACTCCCCCATTGGTAGTACAATATACGGCTGCCACCCCCCTGATCCCAGATGTCTTCTCAGGCTCTCTTCGAGCATTCATACATATTCTTCTGTGAATTGTTGTTCAAATATTTTCCTCTACCCTTTTGTGAAGTTATTTTTCTACTCAACATTGACTTATAAAGGTTTATTTATATATTCTGGAAGTCCATGTGTTTTCTCTTTGGACTTTCTTACTGGTGTCTTTCAAATATCAGAAGTTTTAATTTTGACAAAACTAAGTTTCGCAACATTTTTCCTAATGGCCCAAAGATAATTTGTTCATCCAGGAAATTTCTGCTTACCCCAAATTCATGAAGAGTTTTTCCTATTTTGTAGAAGTAATGACTTTGTACAGTGTGGCCTTGCTAAACACTGTTAATTGTGTTAAGAGTTTTTTATTTTTAGGATTTTTTTCATACCTGATCATGTCACATGGGAATAGAGACACTTCTACTTTTTATTTGCACACAGTTCCTATCCTCTTTGCTTGTATTGCCCTGTTAGTCTGACTGGCGTGTTTGGAAAAGCGCTCAACAGAAGGGCTGACAGTTGGCATCTTTTTCCTGTTCCTCTTGTCACACAGCCCATAGGCTTTCCCAGTCAGATGGGATGCTAGTTAGAGGCTCTTCAGAGGTGCCATTGCTGGATGGAGGAAATGTTCTTCTGTTCCCTGTTTGTTTTGATTATGAATGAGATGGAATTTTGTCATGATTTTTACACACTATTGAGATAATCACATGGTTTTTATCTGTTGTCATATTTTCTGATGAATTGATGGATACACAGATGTTGAACCGACCTTGCATAAGCTTACCTAATGTAAACCACATATGATCATCATTGATAATTTCTGTATATCACTGCGTTTTATATGCTTATAGTTTTGGATATTTGCATCTGTATTCATTAGGGACTTTGGTCTATAGTTTTGTAAATATTTGTAAAAGTTTAGTAGTAGGGCACTGCTGTTTAAAAATGAATTGCAGTCATTCCCTCTTCTTGCTTTGTCTAAATAGTTTGAAAAATTTATATAATTTCCTCTTCAAATGTTTAATTCTTCATTGAAGCTATCAGTACCCGGAGGTTTATTTTTGTTTGTTTGCTTTTGCTTTTGGGGGGCAGGTTTGTGTGGGTATGACAGAGATTTATTATGGCCATTTGGAAACAGATCTTTTTTTTTTTTAATGGTATAATGGTGTATTTGAAACATCTAGAAACCTATAAAATGATATTGTAAACAAGTATGCACATGTATCATTGCAACAAGAAACACGTATATCTGTTCAAAATAAGTTTTATAATATCGCTTATTTCATATTGTAAGATTTGAAGCACTTTAAATATGAAAGAGCTGAGTCCTCCTACAAATAGGCCTCCACAGTCCATTGTCTTTCTTTTCTGCTTACATAGATCCATTATCAGAATTTGGTATTTTTTTTTTATCCCATTTCAGGATGTTTTACTTTTCACTTTGTTTATTGAGGTAATCAATAATGATAGATACTCTTGGTTTGCAGGATAATCACTAAATACACATTGTCTTACTTTGTAACTTGTTTTGTTGGGGCTCCACGTTGACTTACAATTAACTTCTAATTTTGAAATCATACAGTCTAATAACTTGGACACGCAAACATCCGTGAAACTATCACCACAGTCCAGAAAAGGGTTTTCGCCGTAACGCTGAAGTTTGCTTCTGCCATTTTTTTTTTTTAGCATTTTTATTTTATTTTTGAGAGACATAGAGACAGAGTGTGAGCAGGGGAAGGGCAGAGAAAGAGGGAGACACAGAATCCGAAGCAGGCTCCAGGCTCTGAGCTGTCAGCACAGAGCCCGAGGCAGGGCTCGAACTCACAGACCGTGAGATCATGACCTGAGCTGAAGTTGGCTGCTTAACTGACTGAGCCACCCAGGCACCCCTGCTTCTGCCTTTTTGTAATTGGTACTGCTTCAGCATTCATTCCGAAACAAACACTGATACGCTTTGTGTCACTGGGTATTAGCGTGCATTTTTATAACTTTCTATAAATGGAATCACGCAGTATGTAAGGTTTGTCTGAATACTTAACACTCAGCATAACGATTTCGAGATTCCTCAGTATTATTGCACATATTAATGGTCTGTTCTTTATTGCTGAGTAGTGTTCCATTGTATGGATATACCACATTTGTTTATCCGTTCACCTGATGATGGACATTTGGGTTGTTTCCAGTTTTAGGCCATTACAAATAAAGCTGCTATGAACATTCCTGTACAAGTCTTTGTGTGGACATATGTTTTCAGTTCTCCTGGGAAAATACCTATGACTGCGATTGCTGGGTCATACGGTAAGTGTATGTTTAACTTTATAAAAAAAAAAAGCCAAATTATTTTCTTAAGTGGCGATACAATTTCATGTTCTACCAGCAAAGTTGGGGAGTTCCAGTTCTAAATTCTTTCAAAGCCGAGTATGGTCACTCTTTTTAATTTTAGCAATTCCAGTGTGTGTGCATGCATGCATGTGTGTGTGTGTGTGTGTAGTAGTATCTCATTGTGGTTTTAATTTTCAGATTCCTTTTAAAAAGGTATTTTCAAGTTCCTATTGGATATTGGTATTTTGTTTGCACAGTGTCTGCTCAAATATTATCTTTCCCATTTTTTTAAGTTGGTTCTTGTCTTGCTGAGTTGTATGAGTTCTTAATACAGTATAGACAAAAGTCATTTTCCAATATACAGGTTTCCCCCACTATCTGAAACTTCGCTCTGCACCACTTGGCTTGTAGTAACGACCTACCTTAGAAACTGTTTTCACTAACTGAAGAAGATCGAGAGGATTTCCACTTCTCTGAAGTGGTAGTTGCTTCTTTGCTTTATACACCATTTATAGCATTCCAGAATGTTTCACAGGAACACCCTGCTTTCAGATAGAGGGGAACCTGTATGGGCCATGAACACATTCTCTCAGACTGGCCCGTGTTTTTGTTTTCAAAGAAAAATGTTGGAGTCTAGCTTACTAATTTTTATTGTGTGGTTCATGTGTCCTGATAAATCTTTTCACGTTCTAAGACCACGAAGATTTTCTCCTATGCTTTTTGTTTCTACCTTGGGTTGTACATTTAGGTCTGGGGTCCACTTTGAGTTAATTTTGTGTTTAGTACGAGGTAAGGGTTGATCATTTATCCCATCCTGGTGACCCAGCACCATTTGTTGACAACTTTTCGTCCTCCGTTAAAATTTCCTTGGTTCCTCTGTCAAAGTTCAACCGAACTGACTGCTTGTACAGGCTGGATTTCACTCCACTCATCCACATGTCTGTTAGTTCACCAATACCGAAGTGTCGATGGCTGTAGGTTCAGAGTAACTATTACACTACATTTTAAGCATTTCTTCGGTTATTCTGTTTTTTGAATTACTATGTACACTTTAGAATTAGCATGCCAATTTCTGCAAACAAGCCTGCTGTGGTTTGAATAGATCGTATTTATTCTAGAGACAAAATTGATAATAATTATCATCTCAAACATATTCAGTCTTCCTGACAGTGAACACGGTTATTCTCCATCTGTGTAAATTATTTTAAATTTGCCTCAAGGATGTTTTGTAGTTTTCAGTTTTTTTCTTAGATTTATTCGTAAGGATGTTAAGGGGTTTTCTTGCTCTATGGTAAATGGAATTGTTTTTAGTGACTTATTTTTCAGTTAGCATATAAGAGTGCAGTTGATTGTTTTGAAGAGGATATGAAGTCATTTATTGATTACACATGATACATGATGCACAAGCTTCGTTCCCATTTGTAATTTTATCTGATACCATAATTCATTTCAGACATATTACATAGGATATGCCAAACAACAACCAAGTAAATTCTAAGACTGTGCTTGGACGATCCTTCTAATAGCGAACTGCAGGTTCAGTAACGGTCAGTTCAGCTGTACCAAAGTTTCTGCAGAGCATGGCTCCTTCAGTGCCGAAGCAGGTCCTCAATAAATTTTGAATGGAACCTGGAATGACTTTGAAGGGATTCTAACTTCGCACTGTTGGGACAGTTGACTAGAGTGGCTTCAGAGTAGACGAAGTTTATACAGCACAGTTTTAAAAAGACACACTCATTCAGCGTCATGAGTAGACTGTCACATTTACCAATCAACAACATGGGTGCAAAAAAAAAAAAATCTACACTGAAACCCTCTGTTGGAATGCTTTACACTCTCTGAAGAACAGAAACTAGAGGGGCGCCTGGGTGGCTCAGGTCGGTGAAGCGCCGGACTTTAGCTCAGGTGACAATCTCACAGTTCCTGGGTTTGAGCTCCGCATTGGGCTCTGTGCTGAGAGCTCAGAGTATGGAGTCTGCTTCAGATTCTGTGTCTCCTTGTCTCTGTCTGTTCCTCCCCCGTTCATGCTCTCTCTCCCTCTCAAAAATAAACATTAAAAAAATTTTTTTAAGAAACTAAAATAACCTGTTATACAATTAGTTGCAAATACAGCCCTCAAGACTTTAGTCCATGCATGTGAGTATTGTCTAAAACATGTCTTCTTGGTAGCAGCCTGGCCCTGCCACCACTGTGCTTGGCTGAGTTCACACGTCCCTTGCAACCTGTACTTCCCTGTCACTTCTCTGCTCTCCTCTCCTGCTCAGCTTTGTTTCCTGACGTAAGTTAACATCTTCTGCCGCTGTCGTAGCTACAGTTCCTGCCAGAACCACCACAGCCACCTTGGCTTCATGGTTTGGCAAAATACTGGCCTCTACCACTGTAGGGGCCAGGGCTTCCGCCTCCAGAATCCCCTCATTTCTTGGGTCCACAGTTACAGGGCTGATTGTTGTAGTTGACACACCATTATAGCTGCCCCCTGCCCCCAGAGTTGCTTGCATCATCCCCATGTCCATTCGGGCCATCCCCACTGCCTCTGTAGCCACCACCACCTTGACTGCCACCACGCTTAACTGCAGTTTCCTCCGTGACCACCACCAGTGTTTCCAGAGCCACAGCAGCCTGGCATCTTGTACTTAGATAGGCCTTTCCTTTCCTTCACAGTTGGCCGTTCACATCGAATGATAATCTTGTCTCCTGAACCATGAGATCATGACTTGAGCCTACTGAGCCCCCATGCACCCCCCAGCATGGTATTCCTGAAGTCATGTCATCAAATGTTAACGAAAGCAAAGCCTCTCTTGCCACTGCCTCAGTCAGTCAGGGTTTCAGTCACTTCAGTTTTCCCAGCGTGTTCCAAATGTTCTCTTACATGATGTTCTTCAGTGTCTTCTTTAATGTCACCAACAAAACTCTCTTTCACAGTTAAGTGGGCACCAGATCTTAGAGAATCTTCTCTTGAGACAGCCCTCTTTGGCTCCACACCTCCCATCCACCTTGTGTGGCCGTGCCTTCATGGCTGCACCCACCTCCTCTGCAGTGGCCAACATGACAGACGGACTCTATGGAGCACCTGGTGTTTGGATCTCTCGTTACTACACGGTCCATGAACATGCCCCAGCCTCACAGTGACCCCCCAGACTCCCCTCAGCTGGTTCAAAGATCAGACCTCCGATGAAGAGCTTCACAGCCCTTTGGTCTCCTAGACTCTGACTTAGACATGATGGCCGTGGGAGGGGAGACTCTGGATGCTTACTCGGTGGTGGCCACAGGCAGAAAGCAAGTGCGGTGAGTCTGTGAATTCTGACCTGGATCATGTGGCTCTTTAATTCACTGATTAGACCTCGTAATTTTGTATGCTCTGTATATTTTTACATGAACAAACATCTCCTCTGCAAGTAACATCAGTTTTACTTAAAATTATACCTTTTATTTCTTTTACTTGCTTTATCACAGTTCCTAGATCCTCCAGTACAGTGTCGAATAGAAATAAAAACGGGTTCCCAATGTTAGAGATAAATGACTTTTTACTTTTAAGTATGATATTAGCAGTTGGATTTTCTTAGATGCTTGTTGTCAGTTTGAAGCAGGCCCATTCTTAGTTGCTGAAGTCTTGATCATGAATTGTTAGTGAATTTTGTCCTAGACTTTATCTGCAGCTTTTGAAATAATTATGTTTTTTTCCTTCATTATGCTAGTATAGAAATTTGCATTGATTGATCTCCTAATGTTGAAACAACCTTGCATTTCCAGTTTCCCTTTTGGTGTCTTCTTTATCCCCATGAGTCTATTAATAGAGTATTAATTTCCACATATGTGAGTGAATTTTCTACTTTTCTTCATGTTACGGATTTCTGGCCTCATTCTGTTGCTATTATAATAAGATGATTTGTATGCCAGTCTTTGAAGGTCTGTATTGTGGCCTAAAATATTCTCTGTGCTAGAAAATATTCCATGTGCACTGAAGAAAAATGGGTATTCTGTCACTGTGAGTGGAGTGTTTTTGTGTATCTGTTAGGCTTAATTGGCTTACTGTGTTATTGGGCCTCTGCTGATCTTCTGTCTAAAAACCCTCTCCATTATTTGAAGCGAGGTGATGCAATCTCTAATTATTACCGTAGAACTGTCAACTTCTCCCTTAATTCTTTCAGTTTGCTTTATATAATTTGTGTACCTGTTGTTTGTCACATATATTTTTATAATTGTTATATCTTGGTGAACTGACCCTTTTATAAGTATGTAGTTTCCTTCTTTTTCTATTATAACAGTTTTTGACAATTCTGTTTAATAGCGTGATACCAGTATAGCTACCCAGCTCTCTTCTTGTTACTATTTTCATGGAATATCTTTTTCCATTCTTTTATTTTCAACTATTCGTTTCTTTCAATCTAAAGTGAGTCTTCTCCAGATTGCATATAGTCGTATCAAGTGTTACTTACTCATTCTGTCAGTCTCCTGATAGAATTTCATCCATTTACATTAAAAGTAATTATTGATAGGGAAAGATTTATTTCTGCTGTATTACTGTTTCCAGCATGTTGATTGTTTTCCAGAGTTCTTTCAAAGTTAACTCTGAGAGTTTTTGTTTGATTTTTTTCAGGTCTTTTTGGTTGAGACAGCCTTTTGGAGCTGCCAGTATTTTTGCTGATGTCACTGTATTCATTTTTTGAAACTTTTGCGTCTCTTTATTCTATAGAACGGGCAATTCCTATGTTATATCTTCACATTTACTGACATACTCTACTTTTGTCGTTATTTTGCTGTTAAACATATCCAGGTTTTTTTGTTTGTTTTTTATTTTGTTTTTAGCATTTCAGTTTTGGGATCTAGAATTTTCTTTTATATGCTTTAGAGCTTCTATTTCTCTGATGCAATTTTCCAGTCTGCTCACTTACTATGATAATATATTCCTTTATGTCCTTGAATACATCTATGCCAGCTGCTTTGAAGACTTTATGCTTGATTACCACTTCTGTGTTATTTTGGATGTGTTTCTATTGATCTTTTTCCTCTTGACTCTGAGTCACAGTTTTCCAGGCCTTTGAAAATCTAATAAAATCTACTAAACTTTATGGATACTGCTGTATAGAGTCTTCTGATTTAGTTTTCTTCTGAAGATTGTTGCTTTGTGTTTAAATGATATACCAGATTCAAAATCAAAACTTTCTCTGCCACTGTAGGCATCACCTTCTCAGTGTGTTCATCCTTCCAACTCTTGCTTTTTGCTGAGCTTGCAATGTCGTTGATGCATGTGAAGGTCATCAATTAGCCAGTTATCCGGGTGGAGTTTACATGCAGGGTTAGAGCCCCTGCCGCTGTTCACTGAATTTCTCCCTGCTTTCCGTGTCTTCTGGTGGCCTAAAAGTCTGTCCTTTTACTTTGTGTAACCAGTAGGACTGAACTTCTGCTTCAGTTTTATCTACCCATGGGCCACATGGACTGGCGAGTGCCCACTGCAGAAATACAGGACAATTTTACGTGGTACAGTTCCCTTTTTTCAAGAGTTAGCGTGCCTTCAGCATCTGCCTGCCTTTGCTACCTCTCCAGTGCTGTCAGTCAGTGTGCACAGATGCATCAGCCAGTGCTGTCGAGGGTTGGAATTCTAACCACTTGTTTTTTAACATTGTGGACGTTGTTTTTGGCACATGTTTTTTGTGTAATGTAGTATGAGTCTTACTGCTTATTTTCTCTGTTTCTTTTTAGGAAAGTCTTACCTGCCTCACAGTCATGATAATAACTTTTTTCTAATAATTTATTTCATTAATGTCAAATTTCTTTCTTTACCGTCAGATCTAAAAATAAGGGTACATGCCTTATATATGTCTTTTAAAGGGTTCTCTCTTGTGTTTTACTGATTGACAGAGATTCCTAAACCTTTATTAAATGTCTTGATGTCTAGAGAGGACAAAACACCTTATTTGTTCTTTTTAAATGCTACCAGTTTTAAATTGTCAAGTTAAATACAATAAACTTTTGGATGAGATTTTGAGTCATTGCTGGTATAAATTAATTTGATTAATATTTACATCTTGATTTTTAAAAATCCAGCCCGCGAATCTCTCTAATAGTAGGCTATCTTAACTGATTCACATTTTGTAGACCGTATTTGTGAGATTCAGTCATATAAATGGTTATAACACTATTTAAAATTTTTTTATTTCTATATAATATTCTATTATGTGAATGTATAAAGACGTATATATCTCTTTTATTGTTTAAAATGGATTCATACTTCTGGGATTTTTGGCCATGAAGGACAGTGATGTTATGAATATCTTTGTGTATATATCCTAGTATCCTGGATTCTTCAGTCTTTACCTAATACTGAGTCAGTAAGATGTACTTCATTAAAATATACCCATGTCTTTTCTAATTTGGTGTGTTAATTGGCGCTTCTACAGCTGCAGTGTAGATAGATCCTGTGTGCACTTCTTGGCATAATCACACCTTAAATATTTGCAATCTGATGACCTGTCATGTGTCACGTTTTTAAAATTGTGGTAGAGTGTACAGAAGATAATTTAACATTTTAAGCATACTTAAATGTACAATTTAGTGGCACTAAGTATGTTTACATTGTTGTATAACCATCAGCACCATCCATCTTTCGAACTTTTAAAATCTTCTTCATCTTAAATTCTGTCCCTATTAAATAATATGGCCCCATTCCGTCTTCCTTTAGCCCCTGCCAGTCACCGTTCCGCCTTCTGTCTCTATAAGTTTGCCTACAATGGGTACATTGGAATTACACAGTATCTGTCCTTTTGGAATTGGCATCTTTCACTGAGCGTGTGTTGTAGCGGATGCCAGAATACCCTTTCTTTTCAAGGTGGAACGATACTCCTTGGCACAGCGGGCCACGCTCCCAATCCCGAAAGTGTGCGGCGGGTGACCAGGACATGGCCTCATCCCTCCCACGTTACTTTTCCCGGTTTCACATTCCCACGTTAGTTCACCTAACGCTGGTACCACATCTTCTTTGCTTTTAATTTTATGATTTTTTTATTTCAGTAGAGTTGACACACAATGTGACGTTAGTTTCAGGTGTACAGCATAGTGACCTGGCAAGTTTATGCATTATGCCGAGTTCACCACCAGTGTGGCTACCATCTGTCCCCTCACGCAGCTATCACAGTATCATTGACGGTCTTCCCTGTGCTCTGCTCTTGTTCCCATGACTTACACCACGTCTTCTCTACCCATATGTATGTAACTGCGTTTTCTTTGTCCCATTCATCTGTCATTGGAAATTTGGGTCGTTTCCACCTCTAGGCTCTTGTGAGTAATGCTGCAGTGAACCATGGATGTGCAAATAACTCTTTGAGATCCTGCCTTGAGTTCTTTTGGATTACTACTGTTTTAGTTTGGGCTTCCATAATGAAATCCCACAGACTGGATGATTCAAACAGTACAATTTCTTCCACTACAATTCTGGAGTCCAGAAGTCCAAGTTCAAGCTTCTGGCTGATTCCGTTTTTGGTGAGGGGTTTCTTCTTGGCTGGCAGGTGTCATAACATGCCCCCTTCTCATTGTATCCTCACAGGGTCTCGGTTCATGTGTGCAGAAAGAGAGAGAGAGGGAGCACTCTGCTGTCTCTTCTTATAAGGACACTAATACTGTCAGGTCAGGGTCCCACTCTTATGACCTTGTTTAACTTTGATTACTTCCTAAGAGGCCCATCTCTAAACAGAGCCACACTGGGAGTTGGGTCTCAACGTATACATTTTAGAGAGGCACACACCCTCAGCCCGTGTACTTACACCCTGACTGTGGGATCACTGGGTCAGTGGTTTTTAACCTTTGAAGGAACTGCCATATTGTTTCACACAGAGACAACACCATTTTACGTTACCACCAACAAAGCACAAGGCTCACAGGTTCTCTACACCTCGGCCAACATTTGTTGTTTTATCTTTTTGTTTTTTCTCATAACTTGCCATCCCAATGTGTGTGAAGTGGTGTGTCATTGTGGTGTTAATTTGCATTTCCTTCATAGTAGTGATGTTGAATATCTTTTCATGTGTTCATTAGTTATTTGTTTATCTTGTTTGAGAGATGGCTACTCAAAGCTTTTGCGCATTTTTTAATTGGGTTGATTTTTGCAGTTGAGTTATAGGAGTCCTTTGTTTTTATTATTATTTGGGATATTTGGGTTATTGGGATATTAACCTCCTTGTCTGATACATACTTTGCAAATAATTTATCTGTTTTTCTTTTGTCCATATGCTTTTGGTGTTATATAAACAAATCATTGAACAACGTAATGTCATGAAGCTCTTTTCCTACATTTTCTTCCAAGAGTTTTACAGTTTTAGCTCTTCTGTTTAGATCTTTGATCTTTTTGAACTAACTTTTATGTAAGGTGTTAACAGTCCAGCCTCCTTCATTTACATGTGGATATCCGATTACCTGCTGCCCTTTGTTGAAATGACTGTTCTCTCCTCATATGAATGATCTTGGTACCCTTGTCCAAATCATTTTGAGAGTTTATTTATTGGCTCTCTATTTTATTGTTTGTCTCTCGTTCTGTCTTTATGCCAGGACCACACCATTTTTATTATTGTAGGATTAAAATCAGCAAGTGTGAGATCTCCAACTTTGTTCTTTTTTCAAAATTGTTTTGAGGTTGGTCCCTTGAGGTTTCAGTGAATTTTAATATGGATTTTTCTTTTTCTGAAAATATTGTCACTGGGATTTCAGTAGAATTTACATAGAATCCATGAATGGTTTGCAGTAGTTTTGACAGCTTAACAGTAGTAAATGTTCCAACCCATGAACACGGGATGTCTTGTCATTTATTTGTGTCTTTGATCTCTTTCAGTAAGTTTTAGTAGTTTTTGGTGTACAAGCATTATGCTTTGTTGGTTCACTTTTTTCCTAAATATTATATTTTTGATTTTATTGTAAACAGAACTGTTTTTTTTTTTTTAATTTCCTTTCTGGATTGTTCATTGTTAGTATATAGAAACACAACTGATTTTTACGTGTCAATTTTGTATCTTATAACTTGGCTGAATTTGTTTATTAGGCAAATGAAGAGTGTTTTTTTTTTGGTGGACTCTTTAGGGTTTGCATATAAGACTATACTGTCTGTCTCCTCCTTTCCAGTTTGAATTTCCTTTTTTTTTTCTTTTTGCCTTATTACTTGGGGTAAGACTTCAAATACTGTATTAAAAGGAGCAGAGGTAGTAGTCGTTCTTATCTTTTTCCTGATTTTAGAGGAAAAGCTCACAGTTTTTTATGATTATGGTATTGGCTGTGGGTTTTCATGAAGGCCCTTTATCAGGTTGAGGAAAATCCATTTTATGCTTTTTTTAAAAAACATTAAATCAGTATCTATTCTTCTATCCACCACCAAACATGGTTTTAAGTGATGTGAGAGAGAATATCAAGAACACAGCACAGTTTTGGCTCTTAAGGAATGTATCATCTAATTGGACATAAATCTGAACTTATGGAGACATAAGTAGCAATGACTGAATGTGGTCAGGGCCGGTTGGATGATACAGACTTGCTCTCAGTGCTCAGGAATGACGGGAACACGAGATTGAGTTCTGTCCATATTATCCCGAGTGTTGGCTGTGTTTCAGGCACAGTCACAGAAATAGACATTTCACTGATTTCTTTATGATAATAACTGAAGCTTTGCTGAAAGTTTGGCCAGTGTTTTCTTAAGTATCATATATCCCTTGGATGTAGGAGGTATCCTAATTTTGTAATCAGGGAACTTGAATCCTGGCAATCTTAGGGTACTCGCATGCGTTCATAAAGATATTAAGTGAAAAATTAGAATTTGAAACCAAATTTGGCTCACTGCAGAACCCCTTTGTATTTGGCCACTTTGCCTTGTGGTCCTTAACGTATGTTCCTGGGGCGTCTGTCTTACCTACTGAGGTGTGATGGACAAAATTGTAAGATACTCACAGAGTGCACTGTGATGGTTCGGTACATGTATGCGTTTGAGAGGATTTCCCCCATCACCTCACATAGTCTTATTTTATTTTATTATTTTATTTTATTTTATTTTATTTTATTTATTTATTTATTATTTATTTATTATTTATTTATTTATTTATTTATTTATTTATTTATTTTTGGTGAGAACATTTAAGTCCTACTTTCTTAGGGTGCAAACCTTTAGCTAGTAGATGGATAAAGTCTAAGGAGCTAACATATAACATAGCAACTATGGCTGATAACACTCCATTACATAATTGAAACTTGCTTAGAGTGGAGTTTTCACCAGAGTGTGATGGCGGATTTTGCCAAATGCTTTTTGTGCGTCAGCTGAGATGATTGTATGGGGTTCCCCCCCCCATCAGTCTCGTAATGTGATATATTACATTGGTTTTCATATATTGAATTGTCTTTACATTTTAGGAGTGAGTCCCTCTTCCCTCTTCGTCTTCTCCCTCCGCCTCCTCCTCCCTGTTTTTTTCTTTTTTTTTTTTTCTGATAGCGTCCATTCTGATGGGTGTGAAGTGATACCATATTGTTGTTTTGACAGGCATTTCTCTAATCGTTACTGAAAAGGTTGAGTACCTTTTCATATGTTTGATTCTATATGCTTTCCTCTGACTCTTCTCTATACTGGGTTGTTTTCATTTTGTGTTACACTTGTCTGTTCTTAAACATCCTGATTTCCCTGAGAGTCTGCACCCCGCTCTTCCTGTGGTCCTTGGATGTTCTCTGTGTAGTCTGCAGTCACCTGTCTCTTGCCCCAGGTGTCTGTGGGTCTGTCATCACCTTGTGGTTCTCGGGAACGTGCCCAGGGCTGTTCCCAGCCTGAGATTTGAACTAGGTCTGAAACAAGCAGCACTGAGACCAGTCCCTTGGGTGACCAGGTGGCCGTCAGACAGGTGGCCGGTCCGGTCTGTCCTGCCTTCAGGTTTGTGGGATGCGACTGAGCCCTGGGCTGCCGCTCCCCCTGAAACGCGGACGTCTGCACAGGGGAGCAGCCAGGGCGGGGGCAAGCAAGTACCACACATTTTCCACTGTTTTGAGCATGCCTTCTCCTTGACTGGATGGCTGGTCATTTGGTTGCTGTTGATCTTTGACATTTTCCAGAGCTCCTGTAAGTTTGTTGTAGCCAGTCTCTCATCCTTTATGTAGTATTTCCATGCGAGCCCCGAGCTGTCATCTGGCCAAAGTCACTCTCCATATTAGCTTGATGCTTACTTGCTTTTCCCAAATTCTTTCTTTTGTTTGAGGTGGGCTCCACGCCCACCATGGGGCTTGAACTCACACACCCGGAGATTAAGAGTCAGATGCTCTACCGACTGAGCCAGCCAGGCCCCCACATTTTCCAAATTCTTAATTTCTTTGAGAGCATTTTTTTGGTGGCTCAATAAAGCTGATATTAGTCGGACATTTATATTTTCTCTTGTTCCTATTTTTAAATTGGTTTTCTGTCCTTTTCTCATTGATTTATATGAATTATTTGTATATTCTGAATAGAATATTAACTTCTCTATTGACTTTTCCTGACTCTTGTTACCTCTGTGATTTTTTAAATTAAGTTCTTAATTTTAATACCACATGTGTCATACATTTTATATTAGTGTTAGTTATTTCCTTTTTAACGAAGTATTCACTATCCAAAATTCGTGAAGACTTTGTCCTCCACTCCTCATTTCTTCGTACGTCAGTACTGACGAGGCATCACCTCCTCTGTCGCCATAATCAAGACTGAATCAGGTTGCCCTCACACCTGCAGCCGGGAAGTACTCTGCTCAGTGAGACTAAAAGCTAGAAGATGATTTTGCTAATCTTCTACTTTAAATGTAACTAACATTTTGGCAGTTTGCCTCAATTCCACACAAAAGAGAACATGACATTTTGGGGTATATCTTAGGAGAGAGGGCTACAGATAAGTTCTCTGAGGGACTGCACGTACTTTGTTACAAAGATTTGTTAATTCTAAGAACGTTTATTAGATCATATTTATTCAGACGGGGGTGTAGACAGTTTCGTGCCAGCGTCCGCTCTGCTGGTGACCCTGTGTATGGTGTGCCCGCGGATTCACACTTCTCTGTCCCCTGTGTCATGACTTCACACTGATCCGTTTTCTCGGCATGTCCATACTTGCGTCAGGAAATATCACTACGCGTTTTGGAAGCAAGTGTTCTGCACTCTCACATCTTCGGAAAACATCGCACCGTTACAGTTTTACCCTGTAGATCACCACTTTGAACACTGCCGCCATGACCACCGCAGGAATCTGTTTCACTTGGTCTGACCAGCACCTTTACGCAGAAGATCTATTCCAACTTGAGAAAATCTGTTGAACCTAGAATGAAAAATACTCTCTCTGAGTAACAGTTAAAATATTTCCCAGTTTGAAAGACTATTATTTGAAAGAAAGATATGAAATTAAATAACATACTATGACCCCTATCCAAACAGTGACCTGCATTATTGAATCATGGAGCTAGAAAAAGAGTCTTCTTTAATGGCCCATAATAGCCATGCCTTAGATGTGCAATTAAAAAAAATTTTTTTCTGATGTTTATTTTTGAAGGAGAGAGAGAACGCAGTGGAGGGAGGGGCAGGGAAAGAGAGGGAGACACAGACTCAAGCAGGCTTCAGGCTCTGAGCTGTCAGCACAGAGCCAGATGTGGGGCTGGAACCCACGAACTGCGAGATCATGAGCTGAGCCAAACTCAGACACTCGACCGACTGAGCCACCCAGCCGCCCACCTTAGATGTGCAGCTAACACCTCTGTGAATCCTTGTCCAACTACATTTGCAGTAGGAGAAGGAGAAATACGATAATCAAAGGCCCTAGCCCAACTCGAGGGCTTGACATCACGTGGCCTTCACGGCCCCGCCCCAAATGAAAGGGTGGGGAGGAGCAGCGGTCCTGCAGAGCACAGAGCATTTATTGAAAGCTTGCAGTGTTCTGGATGCTCTGTCGTCTAAGTCCTCCGATTTCAGTCCTCCATCATAGTACAGACTTGGTCGTCACTGTACCTGCTTTATAAATGAGGAAGCGAGAACTGAGGATCGACTGCTTACCCAGAATCCCAAAGTCAGTCCAGGGCAGAGAGTTTATTTGCCCTCTGATTCTTTCTGCCCTTCTTTGCTTTCTGTCATGCAGATGGCTGTGGTAACATACTCATTTTATACAGTTATCCTTAGTAAGGGATGATCAAACCGCATTGATAGTAACTTTCCCCAGATTAAACGTTTAGCAAGTGACAGAAATAGGACTTGAGGTCACGAGGTTATTAGAAATGAGCTGCAAGTCTTTCCCATGTTGAAGGCTGTCTTTATGCATCGAAGGTGTAGTTACTAGTATGGGCCGTCTTCACTGCCCTGGTTTCTGGTGCAGCACACGCGCGGTGACCCCGCGGGCTTTCTGAACTCCGCTTTATGTGACGAGTAAGACTGTGTGAGCCCGTAGTCTTGGTCTAAGCCAGGATCACAGTGAAAAGTTACAACTTTTCACTTAGATGAGGTATTTAGAGTGGTCTAAATAGAAACAGGTAGTAGATGGTTGCTATCAGGGATTATTGGTGGGGAGGGGAATGGAGGGGTATTTCATGAATATAGAGTCGCAGTTTTTCCCAGATGGAAAAGGTCTGGAAATTAGTTGTACAGCAGCGTGAACCTACTTCACGCTACCGAAGTGGACACCTGAGAATGGTTAAGATGGTGGATTTTGGGTTATGTGTATTTTACCACAATTAAAAAGAAACAAAAATTTATAAACAGAAAAAAATAATCTTTCTTGAAAATGTATCCTCCACGTAAAATTAATTTATGTGGCGTCTGAGGAAACTGTTACCTATGAACTTATTCTTTGTTCACAGTGATCTGCAGCCCTGGCTCGTATAACCCGCGCGACGGCACTCACTGCCTTCAGTGCAACAGCAGCCTGGTGTACGGAGCAAAAGCATGCTTGTAGGCCGTCGTTTGAGTCCTTCGGTGGCTTATTAAACACAAAAGTTTATTTTTGAAATATTAACACATAATAAATCACTATTATGCCAAAATTAAATATATTAGATTTTACAAAATTTTGGTGTCCTCATTTTAATTGAAGCATTGTATGTCGGACGCTCTGTGAATGGGGCACCCACTGATCTCGATCCATCAAAGCCGGACCTGCACGTGACTTGAGAGTGTTTCTCGGATCGCTGCTTTTTAAAGATCGTGCCAGATGCACTGTATTGGTGTTAGCCCAAGAGAGATTCCAGGGTGGTTTCAAAATCGCCCATTCTGCACTTACTGTGTGTTGAGGGATTTCGGGCCGCCGTATTCTTCCATGATCCTTGGATTCCAGCTTGTTTTGTTCCCTTGATTTACATCTGTGAGCGGTTCGTTCTTCTAGTTTGATCTCTTGGTTCAAGGTCACTCTTTAAGAAGCCTGTGCGTCTTACTGTTGCTAGCTTTAACCGCTTCCGTGTAAGGCCGGGTCCCAGCGGCGCCATGAGTTTTAATACAGTTCAGCAAGGCCATCTTCAGCCGTTCAGCGCAACGGCCTTTCTGGTGCCTTTTTGACATTTTAGGATGGAATAATCATATGCACCTACTTTAACCTTTGCACTGTCCCAGTGTGGAAAGAGGACCTTTAGGTTCTTGCTCTGAGGACACCTCTGGGCAAAAGTATCAAACAGTCAGCACATCGCTGATTTCATTTCCTTTATTATTCAAGCTGTTACATCACTTCTCCTCGCACCCCCATACCCTCTCTCACTCCAGGTGCTGTATTTGAATTTGGAAAATTACCCAAAGTTTAAAGATTTAAGTACCAATACAGTTACACGAGGAACGTACGACATTAGTAGTTTCTCAATTTTTAAAATTATTGTTCCATTTATATTCGTAACCCTCCATGCTCTCGGACATGCCCTGTTTTTTATCTTCACACTTCCTTTCTCAAGACTAAACACTTGTAAATGGCAAACACACAGAGGGTGGATCGAGGCACAGCCGACAGGGAAGAGTTCCCTGACCCCTGGGCTCCACCTGAGTTTGTAAAATTAACCAGTTATTCAGTTAGGCTCTGTTTGGTCATCCTCCGGACAAATCGGCACCCTGGGATTCTTACGTAAGTACAGAGGGAGGCGAATTCACATGACATTTCTTTGTTCTTTCATAATCATGACATAATTGTTTTCATACGGTTTTTAGAGGGTTTTTTGTTTTTTGGGTTTTTTTTAAAAGCCTTCTTTCCTAGAGTTAGTACATGTTTGCCCTTATACTGTTGAGGAGGTCATGGGTCTTCTAGTATCTGGTTTTTGTACCCAGCGCAGCCTCCTAAAGCCTTCCAGAGCTCGTAATTGTGTACAAGATGAACCGAAATACACCTCTTCTGTACTCCCTAAGTTTGGGTTACTTTTTTCCCTAGGATTTAAAAATGCTGAGGAATTTAACTTATGACACATTTTCCTAGGGATGAACAATCCCAGCTCAGTGGCTAGTCAGCTAGGGGAGCGGAGCGGAGCGGAGCGGAGCGGAGCAAGAGCTACAGTGGTGGTGCTGGTGTCTGCAGGCCAGGACCCCGCCGGGAAGAGAAGGCGGTCTGGGAGGCGAGCAGGCAGTCGGAGAGCGGCAGGCGTGAGTCCGGCATCGTCCTGTGCGCGTAAACACTGCAGTAGTTAACAGAACAGCTGTGTCTGTTGGCAGCTGTTTTAAGTGAACTAATCCCCGAGAGCGGTGGTTGTCCTAAGGCAGTTTCAGGTGGTCATTATTTTTGTTTGCATCAGAAAAATATCTTCCATTTATATAATGCCTTAATTTTAACAAAACATTTTTTAGTATCAACGCAATCTGATGTTTACACCGACCTGTGAAGTCCGGGAAAATAGGATTCCCATTTTGTATTGTATCCATCAGATTTTTTTCCTACTATAAATGTGTAATTGTGTATTCGTTTGGCAGTATGTAGAAAGAGCCTTAACAAGTTGGGTCCAGTAATTTTACTTTTCAAGGAAACTATCATATGAAAGTAAGTGAGAAATCAGGTGGAATACTATGCCCGATGGTGTTAAAATCTACATTCTGTCTACTAATGAAAATGGAGTTGACATCCATGAAGTTAACGTCCAGGAACATGAGTGAAGTGGTTGAATCAACTATGCTTGTTCTATAGGGCAGAGTGTTATGTGGTGGTGTTTCAGATTCTCAAACAAATGAACCCAAACGTTACCGGGTGTCTTATGTAATAGGATCATGTGAGCTGTTTTTTGGTACTGTCGTCTGTTTTCCACATTTTCTACAGTGAAACAAATTACTTTCAAAACCTTGGAAGCAATAAGCATACTCTGAAAAATGAAAGTAGCAGTGGTTGGAAGAAGACCGGATTGCTCACCTCTCCGATATCCTAAGTTCGCGTCTGCCCTTCTTCCCGACAGAGCACCAGGCCCGTTTAGCCCTGAGAACAGTCCTTTTTTGAACCAGTCAGCACATGGCTTCTCTCCGCAACTGCTGTGTCGAGGACACATGCCCCAGCCTGCGGCGGACTTGCCCAGTTGTGCGAGAGAAGAAAGCGCCTTGTGTTGAAGCAACCGAGGTTTTCTGTTACCTTGCAGTTGAAAATATCCTGACTGATAGTGTTCACTACAGGAGGGGGGAAATACCACTTAGAATTTCATAACCCAGATATCAGCGGTGTTACCATGGTGGCAAATCTCTTATTTCTGTGTGAGTTTTTTATTCATGCTGTAGATACCAATGTGTCCCTCCCTTACTGCTGTGGTATATTTTCCATAGTATTTGATTCACCTCCTTAATGTAATTTTAATTCCTAGAATATTTGATATGTTTTAGCGGAATTACTGTGGTGAAGTGTTTCTAATTTGCGGACATTTCTCTTGCTTTCCAAAGTGGCACTGTTCTGTAGCGCGTTCCAGCTCATGCCTTCTTTCTTACTGCTCTGTGGTGTTTTGAAGTCTTCTCTGGGCTGAGTGCCCAGAAGTAGAATACCGGGTTTGGAGGGGTCTAACCCTCTGGACCATGTGCCAGTCCCCCACCAGTAATCTGCCTGAGTGCCTGCTTCACCCCCCCACCCGACCTCGCTTTTCAAATTGTTCTTTTGATGCACGCAGTAGTTTCCCACATTCTAATTTTTCTGAGTCCTGGCGAGTACTTTCCTCACCCAGCAGTGCCACCACCCCTGCTGCTGGTTATTCACCGACTGCCTACTACTTACTGTGTGAGAGGTTTGGTCTGAAATCCTTCGTACAGACATTCGCAATTTGCCCAACGCTGTGACTTACTCTTCTCATTTTATCAATGAGAAAAAGGAGTCACAGCCGTTACGCACCTCTCCCGGTTCCCCCAGCCGGCCGGTGACCAGATGTGTGCCGGTTTTGTTTGGGTTCTGCCGCCAGTTCCAGAGCCCCGTTCTGGTGGTTTCCCTTCTCTCGCATCCCGGCAAGATCAGTGCGGAGCTGGTGCCGTGGCTCCGCCGTGACCTCCTGCGCTCAGGCCTCGGGCTTCCCGTCTTTCCTGCCACCTTCCCTCATGCAGCTTTTGCCCCCACGGTTGTGCTTCTAGGACTTTCTTCAGTTCAGAAATGAAAGGAAAGTAAAAACCCCCTATAAGACTTCTACGTTATGTTGGATGAGGTCACGTCACAAGGCCCTGACACTATAAAGGAGTGGAAAATAGATCCAGTCCCTTTTTATTCTCAGTAACAGAGAAAAAGGAATAAAAGACATGTACTTGGAATGGGGGTTAGTGGGTTGCCCAGAGCATCCCTTTAGCGAGTGTGCATCCGTACACTCCCTTCACGTGACTGGTTCTACACATGAAAGGCTCATCCCCTCCCCCCGCCCCTGCCCCCGGAGTACAGCCTGAAACTCCCATCCAGTTACCATGTTCAGGTTGAAGTTCAGACTCGTGGGAGACGTACAGAAGCTTACATGAGGTCCCGGGCCCCTATGGTCTAGACTGTTCATTTGCCTTCAACCTACCCAATATAAAGTGGGTGGGAAGGGAGTGAGTAATTAGTTTAAAATATCCGTTCTGAAGAGAGAAAAGAAACACATCCCGGTCACCCATTCAAGTGCAGCCTGTGCCCTTGAGGAGGTTAGCCCTCCCCTTGTCTGAAGAACCTGTTGTCTCTCCTAAAGTAGTTGTCTGACCTCCTTCCTAAAACCATCGTCATCTTTCATTGCTTCTGAACCTATACCTAAACTTGAATCCTGACAGTGCCCAGGCTGTCTGGGTTCCAAGTGTTACTTACCATTCATAGCAAAACACTTTCAATAGCCAGTTTACATCAGGAGATATCCGGGATATGCATATGCTGTGACAGACACACCCTACAGGGCCCTGCCCCCAATGAGCTACATCTTACATCATCCTGTCTTGAGTGTGGGAAGTGCCCATGACATGATCATATACAATATATAGATGTCAAAGGTGGGATGGTCACATGTACGATCACCTTTGTTACGTAAGACGTCGTATCATCTGATCAGAGCAAGAGATTCTCCAGCTGGCCCTGGAGCAGCCAGCTGCCATGTCCTGATGGCCCGTGAGAGAGCCAGTAGGCAAGCACCTGCAGGGGCCGTGGACGCTGAGAGCAGCCCCTGCTGTCAGCCAGCACATGTTAGGGCCTCAAGCGTACAACTGCAAGGGATTGAACTCTGCCAACAGCCATGTGAGCTAAGACGATGAGGACTCCATGCTCCAGAAAGGAACCTAGCCCAGCTAACCCCTTGGCTGAAGCAGAGTCCTGCACAGGGGACCCCGCTGAGCCACTCTCAGACCCCCCGCCCACAGAAAACTGAGATAATAAATGGGTGTTGCATCAGGTCACAAATTTCGTGGTCGTTTGTTACACAGCAATAGAAGACTTATAACTGATACATACGGGAGCAGATCCCAAGTATACTCCGGATGGAAGGAGTGTAGGGTTGTACTGAATTTATTGAGATGGATATAATTATCAGAGATTCTGGATTCAATGTACTAGTTTGAGCCATTGAGAACAGCACTAAAAGTTTGCTCATCCGATGGACTTGGGAGTCTGAGAATCAACCTAATCCAGCACTGGATGATGCCGATGGAATTGATGAGGCTGGAACTCCTTGGCCTGCTGAGTAAGGTAGGAAGACTGGAAGGCTGAAGTGGAGTTTTTTATGTATAACATGTATAACATGTGCCTCCCCAGGCCCCTGCTTCTGACCCCTGATAGGTCTAGAAGGACACTCCTGTCACCAGAGCTTGGAGGACTTGTTGGTGAATAGAGTGCTGGCTTTCTTGAAATCTCTGTAATGGAAGTTCTCCGTGGTCCAGTAATGAGAGCTGGGGTACTGTCACTGCAATGGACTCCACAAATGGGGATGAAGGACAGGTGGCACCTAGTAGCCATGCCAATAGGAGGTCAAAGACGGGTGGGCTTCAGGCCTGGAGCAGTGATGATCACACAGTAATCCTTGGTGCGGGTCTGATGCTCATGGTGTCCTGGGACTGAAAGAGATGAATGGCAATCGAGTCCACCATTGTATTAAAACCTAGGTTTATTTATTTGTTAGAGCTCCAGGCATGTTGCAAAGGAGACCAACTTAAGTCACAACAGTTGGGCGGCGACTTCTTAGCTGATTGTCAGAACTCAGTCACAGACCCACAGGTGTCTACACCTTGAACAGAGTGGGGCAGAGGCAGCCCACAGCGGCTCTTGAGGAAGGACCCACTTCGCTGCCAAATATTTATTTATGCTGCAGGTCTTTCTGGCGTTCCCTAAAAAGAACCATGGCCACCAGATAGGGAGACTGCCTAAAAAGGTCATGAAAGCCAGCAAATATTTTGGAGATTACTAGCCTTTGGCTCTCACCTGATGCTCCTCCCAGGAACCAAAATGCCTCTATGCTCAGGTACAGACTAATGAAGGAGTTTAGGGTCAGATTCCCCTCACAGTGAGTCCCCTGGGTCCCCTGGCCCGCTGCAAGTTCTAGAATACATAGTTGGAAGAGCAGCTGGACATCTTCCTCTTTCTGGTTCCATGAACTACGGAGTTAATGGTGATTATAAGAAAGGCCTAGCGGAAGCTCCTAGAACTGTCCCTACCTCCCACAACAATAAGCCCAAGCAATATTGCATTTCTGGAGGGACTGCAGAGATTAACGCATTTCCGAAGGCTAGGAGGATGGAGAGAGAGCGATTCCTTCCGCATCATGATACGTCTCGTCTCTTTGGCCTGTGCAGGAGATCGATGGGTCTCGGAGAATGACCGTCCGACTTCTCAGGTGAGGTCCGGTTCCAACTTCTTTTACAGATATTATTTATTAGAATAAATTAAAATAGTCCCCAGTATATGGAATGCAGTGGGGGGGCCTGGTGAATACTTTCTTCTCTCTACTTTTAGGGAGAGTCCCCCAGAAGCAGTTTGTTTTCAGCTGGCCGGCCAGAAGCCCACTCTCACCGTCCCACTGCAGGGCTGTATTGTGTTCTAGCCTCTGTCACAATCTTTCGCCATTTTTCCATTTTGTGGTGCATCATGCTGATCTACTACGTTAAAGGCACCATTATGGTTGCTTCCGGCACACAGGAGTGATCAAATTCCGCAGGTCAGAGCATTGGGTATAGCCCCACAAAAATTCAGGAGCCTGCCACCTTGGTTAAAAATTTTAGGGATCCTGTAATCTGGGGTATGTTGTTTTCCTTCCACGATGATGGGCAAATTTCTTGGTCTTACTTCTTCTGCAAATAAAGATGTACATTGCCTAGTAGGGGGATTCTCTTGGTTTTAAAGTCCACGTTTATTTCAACTGAGCGTGTTGTTTCTGCTCATTTTCTAAGTACCATGAAGGGCCACCAGTTTTGAGTGAGGCTCAGAGCAAGAGATGTCCCTGCCACCTTTCCAGCCACTGCACAAGCTGCTCCCCATGTGGGCAAGGTGACCAGGCGATCCAGGTGCACCGGAAGTGTCACGGCAGGTAAGGTATGGCGGGGAACCTTGGGCACGTGGGTGGAGGTGAGGGGACTCACGGTGAACATCTGGGTTGAGAGAGAGCCCTGCTGTCCTCAGATGAATGGTTCTCCTTTTGAGAAGCAGCTTCTGGGTTGGTCCGGTGTTCTAGAGTCGGCTGCCAGCAAAATGGTGGTACTGGAACATGCAGAGCCGTAGCTATGTTGGGCGTGCACGGCAGCGCCGTCAGCCGGTGGGCCTGGAGCACGGGGTGTGTGAGCTGGGCTCGGGCAGGTCCTGAGAGCAGAAGGACTTGTTCAGACTCTCATGGTTCCTCCTAGTCCTTCGTCCTCACTTCATCCTCTGCCTGTGACCTCGACGTGGTGTTCTCCGGGACACGCTTCCTGGGGGAGAAGAGGTTTGCCCCTAATGAGTTGTACATCAGTTATCCTCACAGGGGTGGTCTGAAGGGGTGTGGCCAAGGAGAATCTTCTCCCTAGGTAGAGCTTTGAGCAGTGCCCCTCTTTTTCCACGGTGTCAGGAATGAGAGATGACTAGGGGCATGGGTCTGCATGGGTTTTAAGCAGTAGTAAATCAGCAGTTCGGCTCACTGATCAGAGATCGGGAGGAATGAGATTGGAAATTTGGTGACAACGTGTTAAAAAAAAGTGCATGATCTCTCCAAATGAGCACTAAAGAGAAACTCAGCAGAGAATAACCATTAACATTAACCATTGATAATGGTCAGCTTCTCCCTTCCTTGCCAATAGGCTCAGGAACAAAGTGGCCGTAGTGACAGAGACAGAAGATCTGCCAGCTACCACGGCACAGCCTAGCTACAGCCCCTTCTGGGTGCCTGATACTCCAACAGCAGAGTCCAACAATGAGCCCCCAGTGTGACAATGTTTACCCGAGAGACGGCCAGCCACCCGAAGAGCGGTGGTTACATTGCACCAAGGTCATTAGGAAAGGTGCAGCCCTTAGTTCACACTGGAACTGCATAGATTTGCCTTCCCCGCATACCATATCTCTGCACAAACCACCTCTGTGGACTTACCAAATGCCTTTATTGCTGCTGTTACATTCCTCACAGCATTGCTGCTGACCAGGGAACTCATTTCGTAGAAACTGAAGTGTGGCTGCGGGCTCATGCTCATGTAATTCACGGGCCGTACCGTGTTCCCCATCACCTTGAAGCCATTGGGACTAAAGTTAAGGCTGTTATGGTGCCAGCCGAGTGACATCCTTTACTGAGGCTAGAGTAGTGTCTTCCTGGGGGTGGTGATGTATGCGCCCAGTCACAGACTTTTAGCAAGTAGCCGCCTTGCCCTCATTGATTCTGTGCCTGTGGAGTTACAGTGATTGTTATAAGACGGGCCTGGTGGGAGGCCCGAGAACTGTCACTACCTGTGTGAACACTAACATACCATGCTGTCACTTCTAGAGTTCAGACTCCTGGGTCTCAGAATTGTGCATGTGTTGGGGTGGGTGATGGGAATGGCTTCTCATGATCGGCCCATCTGTCCGCTAGCAAAATGCTTGCTTCTCGTCTCTGCAATTTTGGATTCTGCTGGTTTAGAGGTATTATTTACCAAGGGAAGAATGCTTCTGTTAAATTGTTAGGTGGAACTTCCCCCTCATGCTCTCGAACCAGCTGGTAAAAAGTTGGCGACCGTACTGGTTTGGATGGATTGACCTAGACATCAAGGGAGAAGTGGGTTGCCATAACACAAAGGAGCAGGAAGGAATGCAAGAGATTCTCCATCACATGTCTGAGTACTTCCTGGTCCTGTGGTAAAAGTCTAGGTGGGGCTGGTGGTGGTACAAGTGTGACAGCTGTGACAGTCTTCTACTGGATGGAATAACCAACTGACAGCCCCACTGCTGCCTTCTGAATCCACCCCTGCTTGCACTGATGCCATGCTTCCCACAGACTGCTGCCACCAGTGACGGGGCATGGGGTCACGATGCAGGCCCAGTATCTAGGTCTGTGGGAGTTTGCCGAGGGGCAGCTGGGGTTAGAGGACCGCGCACCAGCCCAGCCAGTTCCTTCTTAAGACTGTACTACAGTCTACAACTCAGTCTACAACAGCCTAAAACCTGCCTATCTGCTCTGCTCATGAGATCCCACCTGCATCATTACATGAAGGCTCTCTCTGCCTCCTCTCTCTTCCTCTCCTTTTTCTCTCATGGACACTTTCCCAAATTAGTCTCTTTCATAACTAATCCTACTTTTGTGACTGTTTCCCAGAAGATCCAAGTAATGGCAGGAGCTGGTCTGAGAACGTAGGCAGTGAGAGGGGGCTTCAGGAACTGTTTGCCGATAACCCGGTGGACAGAGGGAGTGCTCCGCTGAATGCTGTATCCTTGCAGGCTGTGATTTAGGTCTTTGAAAGATAAGGTGACAGTGATGCCAACAGGTTAGCAGATCGATGCTTTGAAAAGAAATAATGTGAAATGGAGGGCCTTTAACAAGCAGGACTGAACCATGCGTGAAAGCCAAAGCCTCTTTGGTAGCGTACAGGAAGACCCTGTTCCTTGTGCTGGCAGGAATCAGGGAGTTGGAGTTTGAGGGTGTTTGATCAAAGGAACTGGAATGATGTACAACTGTGAAAGAATTCATTGACCAGGACACTTTTCAAGGGAAGTTATGTTTAACCCTCTGGCAAAGTACCCCAGGTTATGGGGAAACTTCCAGCGAGGAGGGTTGTTAGATGTCTGGAAGAAGTGGTGGGCCACACTGAGCAAAGAAGAGCTGCCAGAGCCACCCCAGAGGATAGGAGCGGAAGGAACGCTGGAATTGATCAGTTATGTGAGGAAGCCAGCACCCATTACGCTCCACAAGAGAGTTCAAGGAGACGCCATTCACCCATCTGGGATGTGCTGGTCTGGGCGTTGCTGGGTTTTCTGTAATGGGAGGGGAGGTAACCAGAGCGATGCAAGTAACGAAGTCTTAGGGAATGCCTCGCTGTGGGGCACCAAGTGACCGTGAGCCCAGAACTGTCCAATATGATGGCGATGTTGGGTCTGGACTGACCCAGCAAGCAATCTATTGTTAGATGGAAACTAAATTAGTTGAGAACTGAGTCCAGGTAAGACGGATGGGCCAAGGAAGCTGTATTAGCTGGTAATCCATACCCCCACCCCCCCCCGTATCACCAACAAGTGTATCACTGCTCTGCTCTAAGCTGACGTCAGTTCAGCCTGCCAAAGGATAAGGAAATCCCAAGGATAAGGAAATCCCAAGGATAAGGAAATCCCAAGGATAAGGAAATCCCAAGCTTGATTTGTGAGTGGATTGGCTCTCAGTGGTTGCAAGCCAGAATTCGAGAGTGGTTATCCCATTTCACAGGTGGCCGTGCAAGACCAGAGAGGGTGAACGATAGACTGTTCATAGTCAGTGGACGTAGCCTGGCTGTACCCAGGGTCCTAGAAGGAAAAAGGGAGAAGGAGGTCTGGTGCAGAGCACTGTGGGTGCACATAGAAACACAGGTTCAAAGAGTAAAGACTTTTTTTTGAGAGAGAGAAAGAACAGGAGAGGGGCAGAGGGAGAGGGAGAGAGAGAATCTTGAGAGAGAGAGAGAGAGAGAGCATAGAGCCCAACACAGGGCTCAATCTCACGACTGTGAGATGGTGAGCTGAGCTGAAATCAAGAGTCAGACACTTAACCATCCGAACCACCCAGGTGCTCCAAAGTGTGATGACTTTTTTTTTTTTTTTTTAAATGAGAGAGAGAGAGAGTGTGAGCAGGGGGGCAGAGACAGAGGGAGACGCAGAATCCAAAGCAGGCCTCAGGCTCTGAGCTGTCAGCACAGAGCCTGACGTGGGGCTCGAACTCACCAACTATGAGATCATGACCTGAGCTGAAGTCAGACGCTTAACCAACTGAGCCACTTAGGCGCCCCTGTGATGACTTTTAAACATGTATTAGCATCCAGCAAAAAGCATGTGACCCTTAGAAGAGGTACTGAATGACCAAGTGATAAAATGTCTCAGTCAGGTGATATTTGCCAGATTTAGTCCTGAGCTGCACTAGCACTCCATCCAGACACACAAATGGAATGGCCAGCATACGGCAATGGGTACATATGGGCCCAATAGCACGGACTCCCACCTCCCCGGCTCTTCTAGCTCATGTCGCCTCCGAGTGTCAGACCTATCCCAAACAGGGACCAGTAGTAAGTCCCTGATAGGGCACTGTTCCTTGAGGACACCAGCCATCCATGTGGTAGCAAACCAGTGACATCTGGCTCTTCCCAGTGGCTTATGCTCGCGAGGATGTGAACCTACCCACGATATACACAGCACTGCTGCCCAGGCTGACCGAAGGCCTGACCCTCCAGGCATGGAATCCTGCACAGAAAGAGTATCCAGCCAAAGTCTGGGCGACTTCACAATGTAGGGGGTGCAGCCATGGGCCCGACACCACCCAGCAGGGCCATGGGAGTGCCATCATCTTCTGCAGGGTGGAAGGTAGGTGACATGACAGCTCCCAATGAGACCACTAAAACCAGGGATGGCGGTACAGGCTTCCCTTGTGTTGCCTGGAGTCGGGTGTGTTCACAGCCAGAAAGGTCTTCTGATGTTAGGTCATCCTTTGCCTATCCTCTTGCTTTTCTTGGAGCAATCTTCTGTCTGCTCGATGGTGGTCCTGGGCTGTATGGGAGGCAGTGAGGAGACCGGGGAGCTGCTGCAGTGACGTTCTTCAACTCCTGAAGTTCCTAGCATTCTCCTTCTCCTTTCCAACTCTCTGAGGTCTCTTAAGCTTGTTGTGTTGAGGATTTTAGGAGTGAGAGGGAGGATCTTAGAGGAATGGGGATGCTTTATTTTGGCAGGACCACACATCTCTTGTAATATGATTTCAGTATCTTAGTATCTTCGGAATCTGTCGCGATTTTGCCTTTTCCATTCCTGAAATTGGTTATTTATGCCTTCTTTTTCTTTTTGCTCAGCCACATCAGATTTATCATTTCTATTGTGACATCTCCTTTGTCCTGTGAGATAATGGGAATTCTGTGTCTTGATTTATGACACATAGAGAGCTTTTGCTTTAATTTTTCTTATTGATTTATAGTGTAGTTAAACTGTTGTCAGGATTTATAATCTGCATGTCGTCAGATTACAATATGTTGAGACTTTATGGCTCAGTTTAAAGTCATTGTGTATAAATTTTCCACTTGTATTTTTAAAAACATGTATTCTGCAATATTTTTAGGGAAGAATCATATGCATGTTGTCCGGGTCTTCCATTTCTTTTATGTCTCCTATTTATTCCACCAATTACATATAAAAATAGTACTCTGTAGATTATACTATATATCCTATCAAGATCTAATAGTTATATGGTTGTCTTAGCATTTTATATGCTTATCCTTTAAGAATGCAGTTGCCATAAAGATATTTTCAATCAAATGAAAACTGGAAAAAAATTATCACCAGTGGAAATTCACTAAAAGAAATACCAAAGAGTATTCTTCAGACAGAAGAAAAAGTATTTGCAATGAAAGATGAAAGAAGGAATAAAAACCACTGAAATGGCAAATATGGAGATATAGCTGAATGACAGTGACTGTTTGAAAAAAGAGTAAAGACAGTAAATTTAAAATACACAAAATTAAAGCAATCAAAACAATAGGTGTATCTATCCTTTCCTCTTCCTCCTTCTGTAGCTTTAAATAATCACTACATCCTTCACTCTCTCATGCTTCTTTATGCATTTCCTATCTGTGCTTCTTTTCTTTCGTTCTGTCTTCCAATTCATTATTCTCTCTTATACAGTGTCTAATATGCTGTGAAACCTATTCAACTGAATCTTCATAATTTTCGGTTCCAAAATTCTGACTTTTCTCCTTTTTTCAATTTTGCTCAGTTTAGGTTTTTAATCCTCTGCTAAAGTTTCCAATTTTGTCCTGTACCTGCCTGAGTGCAGCATGTTTACATTCTGGGTCTGATTATTGATTTCATGACAGAACCTGCAATTCTGCACCTGTTATTCTTAATTTCAGCTCCCTTGTGTTGATGTTGTCTCAGCCCTGTGTGCCTCTGTAGCTTTAACAATATGCCTCGTGTTTGAAAATATTTGTAATCATAATTTAGAACCAAAGTATTATATACTTGTGGAGAGGAGCCAGAGACAGCAGCCGCCTAGGATCACTTTAACCCAGTGTCAGCAGTTGTGATTTTCTGGGATAATCCAGTGATTCAGAGATGGGCTGCAGTTAAGATAGCACCTGGCTCACCCTCAGATCACCTGTGCACCTTGCAGGCAGCCCACTGGAGTCACAAACTGAAGTATGGGGAGGCTACCAAGGCCCCCATCTTTGGTGCACTCAGACCTCAAATTTTGCCCTAAGTACTCACCCCATGAGATGTCAGAATTGCCCATCAGTGTCTCAGTACACTATCCAAATAGGAGTTATACTCAGCGAAAGTGCTCAGAATGCCAGTTGGGCTTTCCCAGCTCTTGGTCTGATAATTTTTCCTAGGTCTTTAGGTCACCAGTTACTTCAAAAGGGATTAAGTATTCTGTCCAGTTTGTCGATAAGACTTTCCAGCCAAAGTCTTACCGACTTTGGCTGGAAGATTTTTCTAAATTACCTAATCTGCCAAGTCAGGACCGTGAGTGAAGTTCTTAGCTTTAAAAAGACTTCTTTGTTTTTTTGTTTTTGTTCTTAAAGAAGACTTTCTCCATGCCATAGCAAAGGAAACTAGTGAGGGTCCATAAGAAGAACTTGAATTCAAGATACTTATTTACTGTTCGTCTTTATTTCTAGTTATGTGATTTAAGGAGCATCGCATTTACTTTTAGAAATGACAAAATAAAAATAAAAAGGTCATCACACCTATGCTGTGGGCCACGGTTCTATGATAGATATTACTTCACTGTAAAACAGTGTCCCTCCTTTGCCGTGGGCCAGCCGCGGCACTCTCAGGTGCCCCGGAGGATGAATGGTGTCAGCACGATGAATGAGTTGAGAGAGCTGCGAGGTTACTGGAACCAGGCAGGCAACTCTGCCCTGCTAATCTCAGTCTCTTTATTTAAAGGCAGTAGATGACATTACTCAAGGAGTACTTTCGTGACATTACATCAGTAAGCATAGATTGATAACTAGCTATTTTTATGATTCTGTTCCTAAGTTAATGGACATACACTGTTTTTGAAGCAGGATTAGGTACATTTTTGGCAGAGGGAGAAAACAGGATGTTTAAGAAGAAAGCAGGGTTGTCATGGTGATCTTGAGCAAGCGGATGGCGCATACATTGTTGCCTTAAGACCTATGTTAATCATCTAAAGATAGATTAGGAGTCATTCTGTCCAGCATTCTTAACCATAAGGGGGAAGGTGCAACTCACTTGGTAGAGACATAATTTTCTAATGCTTGCCTGAGTTTCTATTCTTTATGAGTGAGTGAATTTACACAATAGGGGCCTGATGTCTACATAAGTTACACTAAGTTTTAACCAACTCATAACTGCTATTCTGTATGATCAATTTGTGTAACCTCTCCCCAAGAGGCAACCTATATCCAAGAGGTTACTTCTGGCCAGGTTACTCTCGTTCAGATGTTATCCATCAAGGCATCGCACTCCAGGTTCCTTTTTTCAAATGCCATAAAACCAAAGGGCATTTTATCCCTTGAGGCCAACCAGAGCAGTTCAAGAAGCCCGGGCCTGAAAGGTTATGAGAAGGAGATAGTCCTGGGTGCCAGCTGGTCAGCAGGAGACCTTGCAACACCTGCCTTTTCCACACAGGGAGCCTTCTCCCAGTGATAGTTCCCAACACTCCTTCATTTAAATAATGGAAGTGGAAGTCAGAATATATATTTGAATAACTTTCAAGGATTGTATTTAAATAACTCAAAATAATTGTCAAATTTTGAGTATTTTAATGATACACATTTTATTCTTGTTTAATCTAGTTCAAAAGGCCAAAAGATTTCAAAGATATTCTCTTACATGTGACTCTGTCTGCAAGTGCAAAACCCAGCTTAATAGTTTATTTTATAAACCAGTTCAACATACATACCCATGCAACAACATATACAGAGTGGGCCTAATCATTAAATTCAGCTCCACAAAATATTAAGGGATTACAAAAACATTTTCTGGAAAATACTATATATAAGTGGGATAAAAGCTACGGTAGGATATAAATTATATGTTTTAAATTTAAACACAGGAAAAATGAGTCATAAATTGACATTCACTTGCACTTCTTTAGAATCTTCAAAATGTTTTGATTTCAATATTCTCATACTTCTAATATATTAAGTAATAAACGCTTTTATATGGAACTTGTGCTTTATCAATATTATCTATTCTAGCCTGTGTGTTTTATCAATATTAACTCCTTTAATGATCTTAGGGGTTGGTACTGCTATCCCGGCTTCACTACAGAGCAATCGGAAGTACAGAGGTAGGTATCGTATACCTGCTCAACAGTCAGTAGGGGGTGGCACTGGGTTTAGGACCAGAGATGTCCAATGGCCAGAGTCTTTCCTGCTAAGTTATATAAACCAAAGAGATTGCAAATATTTATTTTTTTATTGAGGATATTTATGACATAAATGTTAAAAGGATGTTTTGGCCTTGGTCTTTAGCCACTGGCACTCTATATATGTGGAGTAGGGCCCATCCCAGGCCATACCTGCCTATGCCTTCTAACACCTGCCATTGTCTGCTGGTGCCAGAGCCATCCCCTCCACCCAGCATGTGCTAGCCCTCGTTCCCTAAAGCATCACGGGAGCAGCATACCCTCTGGATCAACGTCTTCTCTTTTTCCCCACCTGAAATTCCTCTTGGTACTTTCAACACTGAGCATAATCGCCTCTAATGTCAGAGAAGGAAGAAGAATGGTGGTCGAAGAGTCCTCCATTGTTTCACTTGGTAGAAAATGGATGTTGTTGTGCCCAGGGCACGAACACTTACTGGCAGACTCCCTTTTCACTAAAGAACTTATAAAAATAGATCATTGTTCTCAGTCTATACAAAACTGTCTATAATTCATAAATGTGATATTTTAGTATGTGCTTTCCTACAACAGTCTGTTAAAAATGAAAACACAAAGATACAGTCATATATACATCTGGTACCTTGTGAAGCATCACATATATTTGTAAATGATGCCATTTAAGATCTTTGTGTTTTTTCACTTTCAAACACTGGTTCCATGGGATAAGTATTTAAAATTCTTCAAAAAAATAAATTCAAAGTACAAGTAGTAAATAATGTTCTTAAATACATATGTGTATATACACGGGCTTATATTTATAGCTGAGTACAGATAGTTACAGGCTTCACGAAGCTGTGTGGACAAATTAGAATGGCAAAATCGGCTGAAGAGAGTCCTTCTCCATCTACTCCGGTGCACCTGTTACTGCTTACATCCAGCTTTCTTTGATATCTGACTTAAAAGGAATGTCTAGCCAATGATGCGTCGCTTCTTTTGTCTTTTGTTTGATTTTAAACATACCCTGCTTGTATTTATATTTCAGATCTTGGTGAATTCAGAAGGTAATTTTATCCATTTTTTTTTTAATGTTTTTATTTAATTTTTTGAGAGACATAGAGACAGAGTGTGAGCAAGGGAAGGGCAAAGAGAGAGGGGGACACAGAATCAGAAGCAGGCTCCAGGCTCTGAGCCATCAGCACAGAGCCCGACGCGGGGCTCAAACTCACAGACGGTGAGATCATGACCTGAGCTGAAGTCGGCCGCTTAACCAGCTGAGCCACCCAGGCGCCCCTAATTTTATCCATTTGTATAAATGCATGCATATATAGGAAGGAAAGCTTCCAACTGGAAAAGTGAGATACTTTTGAAGAATAAAAAGTGAAGGAAAATTATCTCACCCATCTACCACTTTTGTTTTATTTTCTTTGTTTCCTTAAGAAAGACGTTCATTATGTATTTTTGAGTTTTTAAGAAGTGCTTCTCCACATTTTAAAGGTTTTTAGACATCTTTTAAAATTCATGTTACTCTAAATTTTAACTTTTCCATTTTGGGTCCCATATCCAAATTAATCACTCCCTTTAGATCCCCCCAATTATTATATAACTATTTGTCTTTTCAAGTATAGGTATCTGTTTATTGTACTAAAAAAAGCCCATCATGTTTCTTTTAAAGACATTTGGTTTTTTGCAAAGGACACATTCTAATTCTCGTTTCAGCGTTGCTGTTTGTAAGCTCTCTATTTTTTATAGTATCAATGCCATAGTTAATCTACAACATACAAAAAGGCAGATGGAAAATAATTTTATATCAAGCCCCTTTATTCCAATGATTCCTATTTTTTGTTTTATTTTATTTTTGTTTAGTTCTTTAGAGAGAGAGTACGAGCAGGGGAGGAGTGGGTGGGCAGTAGGTGGGAGGCAGGGAGGGAGAGAGAGAGAATCCCAAGCAGGCTCCATTCCAGGACCCTGGAATCAGGACCTGAGCTGATATCAAGAGTTGAACGCTTGACGGACTGAGCCACCCAGGTACCCCGTTATTTTTGTTTTGTTTTTTTTGTTTTTGTTTTTTGCAATGATGCCTATTTGTAAATGGGAATGTTTTCTTCTAGAGGAAACAGCAAGAGAGAGTGGTGGGGGGCTGGGGAGGGGAGGGAAGCAGGCAGACCAGCCTGGCCAGCGGTTTGCAGCTGGTGGCTGGAGGGGCCGTCTCCCTCCTGCAACCATTTCCACCGTCTCCAGGATCGTCTTCAGAAAGATCATGTGCTTTGAAATCACTGGTTTAACATTATGTAACATGAGCAGAGTTTACTTTATAATTAATTCATATTAAACTGGAGTTGGTGAGGCTAAAACAGAAAACGTGTGCTGAGTATGTTGTGGAGAGAGCATAACTAACCCAAGAAGGCACTTAATTGTTTTAAAGTCGTTGGTTCCGTACAATGAGCTGCATCATTCAGTCACTAGCTAAGGTGTACCAGGAGGTAGCAAAATTTTGTTTTAAAATATAAATGGTGTTACTGATGCAAGTTAATGAATTTAAGGCCAAGGTTCAAAATGGCCTGTGGTGCCACCCTGTGTTTGCTGATTTAAGCGCCTCCCGTAGGTGGACTTGACCGAGAGCTCCATGGACCCCAGGACTATATATTTCCTAGTATCCTTGACACATAGCATACACCAGTACATATCTGTAGGATGATACAAGTGATAGAGTGAGGTCAGCAGCTACTGTGGTGGAAGAGTATTTGATGCAGGTAGTGGGATCCGCCCCAGCCCTGCCCATGCCCCACGCAGGATAATGGGACCAGAAGGAGCTGGCCTCAGTTCTCTCCCGGACATCTGAACAGGTTCCTACCATGTGTTAATTTCCTCATCGATACAGCTCAGGTGACAAAAGGAAGAAATCAAAGGAAAGAATTTGAAATGCCCGTTGTTGTGCTTGTCCTCTAAGGGGCATGCAGCAGATGGCAGTTTGTTTCACATGGCTTCAGGAAGACCGGGTCATCGTGTTTGGTCCTATTTGGTAAATCTCGGTGGAAGGAACATACTAAAAAAAGACAAAAAACATCATTGATGCTTGAATACAATTTTAACAAGAAATCTAGATATTGTCTGTTTAGGAATCAAAATATATGACCAACGTTTAGACAAGGGAGGTCACGGTATTTTTGTGAGGAGCTACCCTTCACTTCGATGAGTGTCAAGATCGCCATAGTTGAATTACGGGGTCAGGAGGCTATGCATTCCCTGTATCTGTGAGGAGTAGTGTACGAGAGCATTCTGGAAATCCGGTCATAGAGGCTCGTGCTCTAAAAGTGAATGATGAGACTTCAAATCCCAGGATCTAGTGTAAAGCAGAGTTTGACTCTCAACCCCATCATTCACTAGGCTGAAATTTAAACCTATTTCTGACCTTGCCCAAGCCCGCATTTACTTTTCTGCAAAAAAGGGGAGACTACTAACCTGTGAGGCTAAATGAGATAATAAATTAAAGCACCTAGAATAATTCTTGGCTTAGAGTATACGTTTATCAATGGTCTAATAGTGTATTTTTAAAAACTATTTAATAAATTACATTAATAGTTTCATAGAAAAACATTACTTACTGGATACTTTTCACTTTTAAAATTCTAATTGTAAGAAATATATGCTTAGGAAGAGAATAATGCCTGAAATCAAATAAAAATAGAATGTATTCACTTGATAACATAAATAGAATAAATAAAGGAAAATGGGAAAAGGAATAGTTCCATAAAGTATATTTGAAAACAGTTCTGCCTAAGATTTCAATTCCAGGAATTCTTGAAATAGGAAATTAATCATTCAATATTACAAAATTTTAAATGAGGCTGAGAAATGTTTACATTTCCTGAAAATTGAATTTGAAACGAAGGCAGCAATATTTACAATTGCTTTTACTCATCAGACTGTGTCAGTGATGTCCTAACGTGACTTCAGTTACATCCTTTGATTATTGTTGGGAATTCTGAGCCTGTATAATGTGTAAGTCACAGGCTTTGTGTACTTCTCTGACTTACAGGAAAGAGTTAAACAGTACGTATCTTTTGGACCATCAAATGTCCATGTGCCAAGCAGAGTGCATTTTCTGTTAAACCTTCCTAATGTTATTGACAGTTTGGGTGAGCACGCCTAGCATGAACGTCAGTGTCACTTAATGTTCAACAGGATTTATTCCTTTAAAAATGAGGCATTTGGCACCCAAAATAGTAAGATACCTAGGAATAAACCTAACTAAAGAGGTGAAAGACTTGTACTCTGGAAACTATAGGACACTGAGGAAAGAAGTTGAAGAGGACACAAAGGAATGGAAAGACATCCCATGCTCATGGATTGGAAGAACAAGTATTGTTAGAATGTCTATATTACCCAAAGCAATCTACACACTTAATGCAATCCCTATCAAAATACCAACAGGGTTTTTCACAGAACAAACAATCCTAAAATTTGTATGGAACCACAAAAGACCGCACATAACCAAAGCAATCTTGAAAAAGCAAAGCAAAGCTGGAGGCATCACAATTTTGGACTTCAAGTTATATTGCAAAGCTTTAGCGATCAAAGCAATATGATACTGGCACAAATATAGACACATAGATCAACAGAACAGAATAGAGAATGCAGAGGTAAACCCACAACTACATGGTCAAAGTTCATCTTTGACATAGCAGGAAAGAATATCCAATGGAAAAAGACAGTCTCACCAACAAATAGTGTTGGGAAAGCTGGACAGCAACATGCAAAAGAATGAAACTGGACCATTTTCCTACACCTCATACAAAAATAATTTCTAAATGGATTAAAGACCTAAATGAGAGACTTGACGATATAAAAATCTTAGAAAAGAACACACGCAGTAACTTCTCTGACAGTTGGCCATACCAACTTCTTTCTAGATATGTCTCCTGAGACAAGGGAAATAACAACAAAAAAACTATTGGGACTACATCAAATTAAAAAGCTTCTTCACAATGAAAGAAACAACAAAATAAAAAGCAACCTATGGAATGGGAGAAGGTATTTGCAAATGACATATCTGATAAGGGGTTAGTATCCAAAATATATAAAGAACTTATCAAACTCATCACCCAAACAACAAATAATCCAATTAAAAATGGGCAGAAGTCATGAATAGACATTTCTCCAAGAAGACATCCAGATGGCCAACAAACACCTGCAAAGACATCACACATCATTAGGGAAGTGGAAATCAGAATTGCAGTGAGATACCACCTCACTCCTGTCTGAATGGCTAAAATAAAATTTTAACAACAACAACAAAACAAAACAGAAAAAACAAGTGTTAGTGAAGATGTGGAGAAAGAGGAACCATCTTGCACTATTGGTGGGAATGCAAATTGGTGCAGCCACTATGAAAAACAGGTGGAGGTTTCTCAAAAAGTTAAAAGAGAACTGCTTTATGATTCAGCAATTGCACTACTGGGTATTTACCCAAAGAACACAAGAACTCTAATTCAAAGGGATACATGCACCCTGATGTTTATAGCAGTATTATCTACAATATGTAAGTTACAGAAGCAGTTCAAGTGTCTGTCCATAGATAGATGAATGAAAGATAAAGAAGATGTGAGATGTGTGTATATATATATATATATACATATATATATATATATACACACACACATACATATATACACACACACACATAAATTCCATTGTGTATTCCATATATGTGTGTGTGTGTATATATATATATATATATATATATATATATATATATATAAATATATATAATGTACAATGAAATAATATTCAGCCATAAAAAATGAAATCCTGCCATTTGCAATGACTTAGATAGAGCTAGAGGGTATTATGCTAAGCCAAGTAAGTCAGAGAAGGACAAATATCATATGATTTTACTTCTCTGTGGAATTTAAGAAACAAATGAGCAAAAGGAAAAATAGGGAGTCCAAGAAGCAGACTCTTAACTAGAGAGAACAAATTGGTGGTTACCAGAGGGGAGGTCGGTGGGCGGGTGGGTGAAATAGGTGATGGGGATTTAAGAGGGCACTTGTGATGAGCACCGGGTGATGTATGGAAGTGTTGAATCATTATATCGTATACCTGAAACTAATATAACACTGCATGTAACTAATTGGAATTAAAATAAAAACATAAAACAAAAAATAAAATAAAAATTAGGTGTTTGGGCTTAATTTCTACAGTTTTGTGTTCAAGTTGAAACAGCAGGTGCTTTGCAAAGCTCAGAGGGAATTTCGTGATAGAGTTCAGACACCCACCACTTTCTAACATGACTCTAACTGCCTGTGGAAATCTGTGTTTCTGTAGAAATGACTCAGTTCACTAATTTTTTACTTTATTAGATACCTATCGAGGTGGTTAATTATGTTACATAAAAAGATTAAAATATGCATAAATACTGGACAGTGAAAGTCTAAGAAATTTATATTCTAAACGTTGGAACAAGGTAAATAACAAAACTGTTCAGCTTGACCTGTTTTATCATCACTAAGTACCAGTGTCTCCTCAGTATAAGAAATTACGTTGAACATGACAAATTTTACACAAGAAGCCATTTGTTTCCCGACTTGCATCAGAAGTGGCCAGTGGCCGTGTCATGGCTGTTGACCATAAACCCTGCAACAGTGGGCATTCGTTATGCCTCAGGGTGCTGCAGTCCGGACACTGAAGTCTGCATGTCAACTGAGAAACCAGGAGGCAACAGGGCAGGCAAACCGTCACGGGAGCTTTGAGTGGCTCTTCAAGATGTTCATTGGCCTTAAATAAGGAGCGCAAAAAACTCTCGGTTAATATGTTGAAAACAAGTCAACAAGCCTTTAACATAAAGGCATTAGAGGACATTCTGGGGGGCTAATGTTCCATAGCCTGAAATAAAGAGATCTTAGCATAAATAATAGAGCAAACAGACAAAATAAACTATAATGCAAAAGTGTGATATGATCTCTACATCGTCCAAGGCTAAAATACCAAATGAACAGTATGGCAGGGGCATAGACAGTCCGATTAGGACTAAAGAAGTCTTTGCAGCAGTAACGGCACTTGTGTTGGATATTGGAAAATGGCTAATACCTCAAAGTGCAGACAAGGCTGAGACTTAGGAAGTAGAGGCCATGTTCAGAGCGTGGTTAGAGGCCTAAGGCTCTAACGGCCAGTGGTAGACAGGGGGAGAGTGTGGGCTGTGACCAACAATGAAGATGTCAGTCCATACACTGAAGAGTTTGGCTGTAACTCTGGGTGCAAATGGCAGTTTTCAGTCAAAGACAACCAGCTCTATGTGGGGCAGTGAGAAGCGGCCCTTGGCATGGAAAACATATGGGCTGTGAACCCCCATTTATTCCCGAGCTAGTGAACCGTATCTCTGAATATGAGTATTCAGAAGTGACTCTACCAGCCACCCTCAGAAGCTACCAGTGCAAACAGTGTGGGTGGGTAAATCTAGTAAGAACATTACATTGCAAGTCATATTGGCCAATGAAGGTCCATACGTTGGTACCATAGGTGCCCTGACCGGTATCTCTGAAATGGCCTCGTTACTCAGATGATGTGGAACCTCCATCACCTTTCCTTATTGTTTTAAGTAAACTCTACCCCCAATGTGGGGCTTGAACTCACGACCCCAAGATCAACAGCATACTCTACTGACTGAGCCAGCTGAGTGCCCCCTCACGTCTCCTTACTACCTTGCATTGGAGAAAAGCATTTGATTTTTAAAAAATTAATGAAAGTAGACTTGATCTCTGGTCTATTAAAGCAAATATGGTACATTGTTAATATTTGTTAAATTTGGCTTGTGTCATGGATCCATTCTAGCAGTTTTTGGGTAAGAGTCTTTTGGGTTTTCATGTAGAGTATCATGTCATCTTTGAAAAGTGAAAGTTTGACTTCTTAGCCAATTTGGATCCCTTTTATTTCATTGTGTTGTCGGATTGCTGACGCTTGGACTTCAGACACCATGTTAAACAACAGTGTCGAGAGTGGGCATCCCTGTTGTGTTCCTGGTCTTATGGAGAAAGCTCTCAGTTTTTCTGCGTTGAGGATGATATTAGCTGTGGGCCTTTCATATACGTCTTTTATGATGTTAAGGTATGTTCCTTCTATCCTGACTTTCTTGAGGGTTTTTATTAAGAAAGGATGCTGTATTTTGTCAAATGCTTTTCCTGCATCTAATGACAGGATCATATGCTTCTTATTCTTTCTTCTATTAATGTGATGTATCATGTTGATGGATTTGCGAATATTGAACCAGCCCTGCAGCCCAGGAATGAATCCCACTTGATCATGGTAAGTAATTCTTTTAATATACTGTTGAGTTCAATTTGCTGGTATCTTGTTGAGAATTTTTGCATCCATTTTCATCAGGAATATTGGCCTGTAACCCTCCTTTTAAGTACGGTCTTTGCTTCGGGAATCAAGGTAATGCTGGCTTCATAGAATGAGTCTGGAAGCTTTCCTTAAATTTCTATTATTTGAAAAAGCTTGAGAAGAATAGATATTAACTCTACCTTAAATGTCTGGTAGAATTCCCGTGGGAAGCCACCTAGCCCAGGACTCTTATTCGTTGGGAGATTTTTGATAACAGATTCAATTTCTTTGCTGGTCATGGGTCTGTTCAAATTTTCTAGTTCTTCCCTTTTGAGTTTTGGTAGTGTGTGGGAGTCTAGGAATTTGTCCATTTCTTCCAGACTGCCCAGTTTGTTGGCAAAGTTTCATAGTATTCTCTAATATAAAATTAATGTACAGAAATCGGTTGCATTTCTATACACCAGTAATGAAGCAACAGAAAGAGATATTAAGGAATCGATCCCATTTACAATTGTACCAAGAACCATAAGATACCTAGGAATAAACCTAACCAAAGAGTCAAAGATCTGTATGCTGAAAACTATAGAAAGCTCATGGAAGAAATTGTAAAAGACACAAAGAAATGGAAAGCCATTCCATGCTCATGAATTGGAGGAAGAAATGTTGTTAAAATGCTGATACTACCAAAAGCAAACTACACATTCAATGCAATCCCAATCAAAATAGCACCAGCATTCTTCACAGAGGTAGAACAATTCTAAAATTTGTATGGAACCACAAAAGACCCCGAATAGCCAAAGTAATGTTGAAAAAGAAGAAGCAAAGCTGGAGGCATCACAATCCCAGGCTTTTAGCCTGTATTACAAAGCAGTCATTATCAAGACAGTATGATATTGGCACAAAAACAGGCACATAGACCAATGGAATAGAATAGAGAATCGAGAAATGGTCCCACAAATATATGACCAAGTAATATTCGACAAGGCAGGAAAGAGTATCCAGTGGAAAAAAGAAAGTCTCTGTAGCAAATGGTGCTGGGAGAACAGGACAGAAACATGCAGAAGAATGAAACTGGACTACTTTCTTACACTATACACAAAAACAAATGCAAAATAGATGAAAGACCTAAATGTAAGACCGGAAACCATCAAAATCCTACAGGAGAAAACAGGCAGCAACCTCTCTGACCTCAGCCACAGCATCTTTTTACTTGACCTATCTCCAAAGACAAGGGAAATAAAAGCAAAAATGAACTATTGGGACCTCATCAAGATAAAAAGCTTCTGCACTGCAAAGAAAACAATCAACAAAACTAAAAGATAACCGACAGAATGGGAGAAGGTATTTGCAAATGACATAGAGGATAAAGTAGTATCAAAAATCTATAAAGGACTTACCAAACTCGACACCCAAAGAAACAAAGAATCCAGTGAAGAAATGGTCAGAAGACATGAATAGACACTTTTCTAAAGAAGACATCCAGATGGCTAACAGATACATGAAAAAATGCTCAACATCGCTCATCATCAGGGAGATAGAAGTCAAAACCATTTTGAGATACTACCTCACACCAGTCAGAGTGTCTAAAATTAACAACTCAGGAAACAACAGAGGTTGGCGAGGATGTGGCGAAATGGGAACCCTCTTGCACTGTTGGTGGGAATGCAAACTGGTGCAGCCACTCTATATACAGTGTAGAGGTCCCTCAAAGAATTAAAAATAGAATTACCCTTTAACCCAGTAATAGCACTACTGGGAATTTATCCAAAGGCTATAGGAGTACTGATTTGTAGAGGCCCGTGTACCCAATGTTTATAGCAGCACTATCAACAAAAGCCAAATCATGGAAAAAGCCCAAATGTCCATCAACTGATGAATGGATAGAGAAGATATGGTTTGTATATACAATGAAATACTACTCAGCAATGAGAAAGAATGAAATCTTGCCATTCATAACAATGTGGATAGGACTAGAGTGTATTATGCTAAGTGAAATAAGTCAGTCAGAGAAAGATATCATATGATCTCACTCCTATGTAGAATCTGAGAAACTCAACAGAAGAACATAGGGGAAGGGAAGGAAAAATAAGATCAAACAGAGAGGGAGGCAAATCATAAGAGACTCTTAAATATAGAGAACAAACTGAGAGTTTATGGTGGTGGAGGGTTAAGGGGTCGGAGAGGTGGGTGATGGGCTTTGAGGAGGACACTTGTTGGGATGAGCACTGGGTATTGTATATAAGTGACGAATCACGTTAATGTACTCCTGAGGCCAAGACTACACTCTTTGTCACTAACTTGACAATAAAATTTTAAATAATGGCTTGTGTCTTTAATTATGTGTTCTACATATTTAAACTATATTTTAAAATAACAGATGTAGTTTTCAACAAGTCATCGTTGTTGTATGTATTGTGCACACTCCAAATAATGAATATATTAAACACATTTCACTGCTTCAAATCCAAACAAAAA
Source organism: Paguma larvata (assembly GCA_030068075.1). NCBI lineage: Eukaryota > Metazoa > Chordata > Mammalia > Carnivora > Viverridae > Paguma > Paguma larvata. Next base: position 6,508,191 of record CM057834.1, read on the forward strand.
CTAAAATATGAAAACACCTGAATTCTCTGAAATTTTTGATTTTTTAAATGCTGTATGTATATATATACATATACATATATATATGTGTGTATATATATATATATATATGTATATATATATACACATACACACACTCACTGTATTGGGGAAATACAGAGTTTCTATTTATTTAAGTTTATTTTTAATTTATTTTGAGAGAGAGAGAGAGAGCAAGCAGGGGAGGGGCAGAGAGACAGGGAGACAGAATCCCAATGCGGGGCTCGAACTCACGAACTGTGAGATCATGACCTAAGCTGAAGTCAAGAGTTGGAGCTTAAGCGACTGAGCCACCCAGGTGCGCCAAAAGGAGATTTCCTTAAACATATTCATGATACTACAAATTTTAAAATGGATTAAGAATTCATCTCTTAAACATGTTTGACCACACAAAGGAGATGAAGAAATTGAAAGTATCAAAAAGTTGAAAGAAAAATACTGAAATGTGAGAGAGTTTCGAGGCATATAAACTCCTAGCAGACAAGGGTGCTCTCCCGTCCGCACCTGCCCTAGCCTCTGACCCTGGTGCACGGTCCGGATGCATCTATTGCGTGCTGCGTGCAAGAATAAAATGCAAGGTTTTGAAATGTAGAAGTACTGACAGACCCATCAACAGCACAGGACCGATGCTGTGCCTGAAAGAATGAATCTCAATAGAGAATCCGATCAGATCATTTCCAGAACCGTCCCGTTGCTTACATACGTCGTTTCCCTTTTTCAGATGTGTAGGTTGAGTAATTTGAAATAAATTCATGTAATACATTTTTAAGTTTGATTTCCTCTTTGATCACAAATAAGTCACTTAACAACAAGTAAGCGTACTCACAGAGCAGGCTGAGTGGAATACTAAGAATTACAGCATCTGTACTTGAGCTTTGAGGGTCCTTTTTCCGGACTGTGTCCAAACCAGGATATTTTGCAATCAGATCACTTGGACTTGTATTTCCCTCTTTTTATAATGTACTTTTTAGGATTATTAAACTCACTGAATGATTTCTTTGTTAAAATCCCTGTAAAATGTTCTATGGGAAAAAAAGGAGGAAAATAAAATTTCGACCTGCTATAGCATTATAGACATGGAAGTCTATGCTAATGGCAAGAAATAACCTAAACATAATAAGCACAAAAAGGCAAATAATACCATTCTACATTAAGGATATGCAGTGTCATTAACCCAGGTTCTGCCATGTTGGTTTTATGAATTGTTCTTATTTGGAAAGAGGACCGCGGGGTTGGAACCAGAGAGAGCATTCATTACTTTGTGTAACAACAGCCACTGCCTTCCAGCTCTCCCGACTGTGCCTCAGACAGGAGCGGGTCACACGCCTTTAGAGCAAGTGAAAGTCAGTCTCTCAAGATGGTCTCCTGTTCACACTTTGTTTGCAACAAAGTACCAGGTTTCCTGAAATTCTCACAGCGCTCAGGGTCCCCTTGCAATCACTTCAGAGCTCACTGCCCATCCGAGTAGGGGCCACATCACCACAGGAGGCAGGGAGGCTCTGGGGCTCATCCACGGAGTCTCTAACGGCAGCATGCCCGATGGGGAGGGAAGAGCCTGTTTTGTGTAGTGTTGCAATAGCTAATGACCCTCAAAAAAAAAAAAATCTACCTTTGTATAATAGAATAATGATGGCCAATGCCTGGTAGCCTTTAGTGCCAAAGATTAAGTCTTGGAAAGCAACTAGCTGGTACTTCCCCGAGTATTTTCTTGAAAATCTATGTGTGTGGAGCCCATATGGCCCAAGACATTCTTGATAGACAAGGTTAAAATTAAGTGTAATAGAAAGTTCTTGAGGCTTCAGTTAGTGCTGGCTTTGCATTTCTTAAGGTGCACAGTGGCTCACGTTTTCACTAATGACAATTTTATCCGTTTTTCTTGATTATTCAACCTTTAATGATTGAATGATTTCTTAAGATACTGGATGATATTTTGGTATTCTCTGCTCTATTTAGGGAAGCTTTCCCGCCTCCTAATTTCTTATGCATGTTATGCCAAAGGCCAAAGCCTAGGAAGGCAAGAAACCATGCTTTATTCCCTTTTTTTGGTCATCAAATAATTCATACTATTAATAGGTGCTTAGTTCAAACGTTTGGGGTAAATAAAAGTATGGGGAAAAAACCTTAAAGATTTCAAATCATGATTACAATTTTTCTTTTTCACCTTACACCTATTCAGACTGACAGCCTTTTCCACCAGTGTGCCAAGCGTTGGTGCTAAGGGTAGAAATACTCTCTGATAGGCACTGCTCAAGGATCAGGATTTGCGGTGGCTTCTTTATTCGTGTGCAAATGAGATGGAGAGAAACCAAATCGGTTTGGAATTACACGTTAACTGTACAAAAGTCACACAGAGCATACATAACCTTTAGTGCTGTTTGTTTTCACATCCTGGCCGGGACTCCCTTCGCTCTGCTCTCGAAACACAGGGCTATCTTCTGATTTTACTCTGTCTCTTATGGAGAGTAGGTGATTATTCCCGTAAGAAACAAGTGTCCACCTAGCGGGGAGGTGGGATCACTGCACCAGGTGTAGACTTGTCTGGTTCTTCTCCCCTCTGCTCCAGACAATCAAGAAATCCCCTTCTCTCCCTGCGTGCTTTTGCTTTACAGAACAGTAACGCAAATTGTTCAGCCTACCCTGTTGCTTAAGTTACGAGATGACTGAAAGGCACGCTCGGAAGACAAAGTAATGGAAGGGAGGATGAACCGCGTGTGTGTCCATCTATGGCCCCCATCACGGAAGCGTCGAAAACATAGGAAAAGCGAGTGCCTGATATCTTGGTTTCATGATTCATCAGGGACTGAGAACGGAGGGGATAACAGCAGTAAGTCATCAAGGAAATATATTTCTGTGAAGTAGACTGGATCTTCTAGGGACCCTAGATCGATTTCTGTGATGAAACAGAACGGGGGCAAGATTTCAGTATTTCACCATCTTACGGTCCGTCGTCGGGTGCAGCGTCCCGAGACGTGAGGGAGAGTCAGCCAGCGACAGAGAGTCTGGTGTGATGGAATCAGAAATGAAGGAGACATGCAGGTACGCAGGGAGGGCGTTTGACAACACAGCGGTTTTAATCTGTATCTATAGAAAACATTTATATAAGCTCTCTAATAGAGGGATTATAGAAATACATTTAATATATAATAGTGTACTTCGGTGTACTTACTGTGAAAATAGCACATTTATGTAGAGAGGGGTTATGCCCAAAGTTCTTGTGGACGTTTTGAAATAGACCCCTTGCCTTCTTTTGCAGGAAATCGTTACCGAGAACCGCAAAATGTACGCACAACTTTCCATACTCATCCAAAGTCTTCTCCCGTTGGATGACATTCCCCAGAGTCATCTAGAATGTTCACATCAGCAAAATATTCTAGAAAAACGTCTGTTTTATTTATGGTCCCAGGCCTACATTTGCCGGCATTCGTGCCTCGTGCACATGGCCTGGCGTTCGATCCTCCACGTTCCTTCCTCGTAGGTACAGTGACAGATGGTACATTCGTCCGTCTTGACTTCTCTTCCAGCTGGGATGACCGCAGTTTCTGCAAAGCAGTTTGGACCTGGAACGCAGAAAAATGTGTTATACCAGGAGTGTGCGTAAATATATAATGTATTTCATTAGGCAGTCACCTTTACAGTGTATGTTTTATTCACTCTCTTATGAACGACAGTGGGAAAGTTGTAACTTAACATGAAGTCCTCCCACTGTTTTTCTTTCTGAAATGAAAACCGGTGTCATTTACACTTTTTAGGAGTGGCAATACTGTGATTTTCACGAACGTTCCGTTTTGGGGCCTTCTACGTAAGTCACATCTGCAGCCATTTAATCTCATTAATTCTAAGTAATCATAGAAAAAAAGTTAATGAAATGCAACTTTCAAAGAACCAGTCTTATTCTTCAAGGCACCTTTACAGGAGAGAGCTTAAGTAAGTAAACAGCAGGTCTCCAGAGCACCTGCAGGGTCTGGGTACACTGGCTGCTGGCCCCGCCCCCAGAGCATCTGACTCACCAAGTGTGGGATGGGGCCAGAGAATCTGCTTTGACACCACGTTCCCAGGTGCTGCTGCCCCTACTGGTGGCCTGGGAGCCCGGGGTTTTAAACAGCACTCTCTTAGCGTTTCGCAGCCTGCGTGTCTTCCAGAGGCTTCCACGCGAGCCAGAGATGCCTACAAATCTCAATCAGTGTCAGCTGTAAGCTTTTCAGCCATGTGCATCTTCCTCGGTCAAGGGTATGAAGAAATGATTTCCAACATGAGCCGACACGAAACGTTTTTCTGTCATGGTTCACACAGCTGATCCGGATATGAACAGCTGCCTGCCTCCACGCCTCCTTCCCAAGTGGAAACGTCAGGAATTACCGTGGCCTAAATAAGGGCTCCCAGCATTGAACTTCGGCAGCCAGTCATATTCTCATTCTCCCTTCCTTTGCTTCCACAGCCTTTGAGAACGTGCCCGCTACCAAAAGAGGCTGAACTGTCATGTATGAAGTCATAGAAGAGATGAAAGACATTCATTCACTGACACCATTTTTGAAAATAAACTAATCCACACAAGCTTAGCCAACTGAGCCACCTCGGTGCCCCAAACTGCAATATTTTAAATATATACCCTTGCCCACCCAGTAGGCCCGCAGGAGGTCCTCTCTCTCTGCACATTCCCACGAAACTCACTCGGGGCTGCCTTCCAGACTCTTTGGCGTGGGATGGCCTCCTCCGCTCCACGAGGTCAGAGCCAGACAGTGCCACGGCAGCGCTCTGGGAAGGCCTTTGTCAATACTTGCCCCACTCAGCACGTGAAACCCCCGTGAATCTCACATTCTCGCTCTCTTTGGCGTGCTTTCTTTCCATTTGTCTCCTTTGCAGAGTTTGAGGACACAATCTCCTTCTAATTTGCCCTAATCTCTCTCAGTGTGCTTTGCACATAGAAGACACACCATAACTGCCCAGAAAACCTCAGAGGTATAGGTATTTACAGGCCTTCTCTCCAGAAAAATCTGGATTCAAAGTCTGATACCACTTCCTGATAGTTATGTGATATTGGAATAAGTAATTTCATTGTTTTGAGCTTTAATCGCCTCAGTTACAGATGGGCAGAGGACCTGAATAGACACTTTTCCTAATGAAGACAACAGATACAACAGACACATACAAAGATCTTCAATATCCCCCATTGTCAGGGAACTGCGAATCAAAACCCCAGTGAGATACCACCTCACACCTGTCAGAACGGCTAAAATCAAAAAGACAAGAAATAACAAATGGTGGCGAAGATGTAGAGAAATGGGAACCCTTATGGGCTATTGGTGGGAATGCAGATTGGTGCAGCCGCTGTGGAAAACAGTATAGAGCTCCCTCAAAAAATTAAAAATAGAACTACTCTACGACCCATCAATTCTGCTACTGGGTATTTGTCCAAAAAATGAAAACACTAATTTGAAAAGATATGTGCAGGGACGCCCAGGTGGCTCGGTTGGTTAAGTGCCCGACTTCCACTCAGGTCATGATCTCATGGCTCATGAGTTTGAGCCCCGCATCAGGCTCTGTACTGACAGCTCAGAGCCTGGAGCCTGCTTTGTATTCTGTGTCCCTCTCTCTTTCTGCCTCTCCCCAATTTATGCTTTCTCTCTCTCTCTCTCTCTCTCTCTCTCTCTCAAAATAAACATTAAAAATAAAAAATATGTGCACCCTGTGTTATTGCAGCATTATTTACAATCACCAAGATATGGAAACTACCCAAAGTCCACTGATAGGTGAATGGATGAAGGAGATGGGAATATATACACAATGGAATATTACTCAGCCATCAAAAAGAATGAGATCTCGCTATTTGCAGCCACCTCGATGGACCTAGAAAATAGAATTCTAAGTGAAATAAGTCATTCAGAGAAAGACGAATACCATATGGTTATATATTTTTGCATGTGGATGCTCGGTGGTTCTACGACCACTCATTGAAAAGACCATCTTTTCTTCATTGTCCTGTGTTGACGCCTTTGTCAAGATCAGGTCACTATATGTATGTGGGTTTACTTCTGGGTTCTCAATTCTGTTTGTTGATCTAGTATTCGTACCGCACTGTCATTTCATGTGTATTGTCAAATTTGCAGGCACAGAATTGTTCACTGTATTCTTTTATCATCTTTTTAATGTCTGTAGGGTCTGGAGCGGTGTTCCCTATTTCACGATATTACTAATTTGTGTCCTCTCTTTTCTCCAGACTGGCTAGAGGCTTCTCAACTGTATGGATTTTTTTTTTTTTTCAAAGAACCAATTCCTGGGTTTTTTTTTTTTTTTTTGACTTTCTCTTTTAATTTCCCATTTTCAATTTCATTGATTTCTCCTCAAATTTTTATTTTTTCCTTTTGCTTACTTTGGATTTAATTTGTTATTCTCTTTCTAGGTTCCTTAGACGGAAGTTTAGACAGATTTTAGTACTTTCTTATTTTGTAATACATGCATTCTCTGCCATAAGTACCCCTCCGCTTTTGCTGCATCCTACACATTCTGGTAAGTTGTGTGTTCATTTTCATAAAGTTCAAAATTAAGTTTTCATTTGTTTTTGGTTTTCAAAATTAAATTTTCAAATTTCTCTTGGGACTCTTTTTTTTTTTTTTTTAATCCAGGTGTGATTTAGAAGTCTGTTGTATATCTCCAAGTATCTGTGGACCTTCCAGGCATCTCTCTGTTGCTGATCCCTGGTGCAATTCCACTGTGGTCTGAGAGCAGACATCCTATGATTTCCATTCTTTTAAATGTGTCACAGTGTGTTTTATGCCCCAGACTGTGGTCTCTCTTGGCAAATAATCCATGTCAACTTGAGAAGAACGTGTATAGTGCCACTGTTGGATAAAGTACTCAGTAGATGTCGGGTATAACCAGTTGATTGAAGGTATGGAGTTCAACTCTGTCCTTACTGATTTTCTGTGTGCTGGATCTGTCCATTTCCGATAGGAGATGTTGAAGTCTCCAATGTAATCGTGAATTCATGGGTTTCTTCTTGCAATTCTATTGGTTATTTTGACTTGTGTATTCTGATATTCTGTTGGTGGTGAATATCACACTGAGGATTATTAGGTCTTCTTGGAGAATTGACCCGTTTGCCTTTATGTTAATTACATTCTCTTTAAAAAAATTTTTTTTAATTTATTTATTTTTGAGAGCGAGACAGAGCATGAATGGGAGAGAGGCAGAGAGAGAGGGAGACACAGGATCTGAAGTAGGCTCCAGGCTCTGAGCTGTCAGCACAGAATGGGGCTTGAACCCATGAACCGCAAGATCATGACCTGAGCTGAAGTCAGACACCAAACCAGCTGAGCCACCCAGGCGTCCCAGACCTTCTTTATCTGTGATATCTTTCTTTGCTCTGGAGTCAACTTTGAAATGAATGTAGTTACTCTTACTTTCTTTTAATTAGTGTTAAAATAATATTCCATCCACTTTTCATATATATGTGTTTTGTATTTAAATTGGGTTTCTCATAAACAATAGATACCTGGGTCTTAAAGTTCTGATTCACTCTACTTCTGTCTTTTAGTCCATTAATATTTAAAGGAATTATTGAGGGATGCCTTGGGTGACTCAGTTGGTTAAGCATCCGACTCTTGATTTTGGCTCAGGTCATGATCTCACAGTCATGGGATTGAGCCCTGCATCGGGCTCCGCACTGAGTGTGGGGCCTGCTTGAGATTCTCTCTCTTCTTCTGCTCCTCTCCCCTGCTTGTGCATACTCTCTCACCCCTAAAAAAATAAAATTAGTGTTTATTGACATTATTAGATTTCTATCTACCAGATTTGTTGTTTTCTGTTGCCCTAATTTTTTGTTCCTATTTTTGTTTCCTTCTCTTTTTGCCTTTTCTGGATTTAAACGAGCATGTATTATATGATTACATTTTCTCTCCTTTTTCAACACATTTTATACTTCTCTTGTATTTTAAACTTGTTTTTACTGTTTCTCCTAGAGTTTGCACTATACATTTACAGCTGATCCAAGTCCACTTACAAACAAGACTATTGTGTCTCAAGAGTGGTGAGAATAATGACAAGTAATAACAAATAATCCTAATTCCTCCCTTCCAGTCACTGCAGCACTGTATTCATTTCACTTCTTCATAAGCACAAGTAAAGATAGCTACGCAGCTACCTATCAGCCATACATAATGGAATACATCGCTGCCTGTACCATTTGGACGGGACTGTTATCTGGTAGATCATTTAAGAATATGAAAAATGAAAGTTTTTGTTTTGCCTTTACTTATTCGTTCTCTGGTGCTCTTCCTTTATGTGGATACAAGTTTGTGCATTTCCCTTCTCTCTAAAGAGCTTCTTTTAATATTTCTTACAAGGTAGGTCTCTTGGCAGAAAGTCCCCTTGATTTTTGTTTGCCGGAGAAAGTCTTTATTTCTTTCTCACGTGTCAAGGATAATTTCGCAGGGCACAGAATTCTCTCAATACCAACTATTTTTCTCTACTGTTCTTGCTTGGATGGTTTTGTAGGAGACATCAGATGTAATCTCTGTATTTGCTCCTCTGTAGGGAAGGGGCTTTTACCTCTGACTTCTTTCAAGATTCTTTCCTTATCTTGGATTTTCTGAAGTTTCAACATGGTATGTCTAGGTGTAGGGGGTCTTCTGGTGTTTATTCTGCATCGTATTCTCTGGGGTCCCTGGATCTGTGGCTTAGTGTATAACATTAATTTGGGGGGAATTCTTAGTCATTGCTTCAAATATGGCTTCTGTTCTTTTTTATGTGTCTTCCCCTTCTGATGTCCCTGTCGTGTATGTATTATACCTTTCGTAGTTGTTATATAGTTCTTGGATATTCTGCATATGAGCCCATCAAAGGAATTCTTCATGTATGTTAGTGTTGTTGATCTCTAGCGTTCTTCTAGCATCCTGGCATTTTTTTTTTTTTTTTTGGTTCTTTTTTACAGCTTCCGTCACTCACCTTACATTACCCATCCATTCCTCTATATCACTACTATTTCCAATAGAACCCTTAGCGTATTAATCATAGTTATTTTAAAATCCTGGTTGGATAATTCCAACACACCATGCCTGACTCGGAGTCTGAAGTTTGCTCATCTCTTCAGACTGTGTTTTTGACCTTTTAGTATGCCTTGTAATTTTTTTTTTTTGATAGTTAAATACATAATATGTTGGGGAAAAGGAAGTACTGTAAATAGAACTTTAGTAAGGTGGTGGTAAGGTGTGGAGGGAGGGGTGGCATTCTATATCCTGTCCGGGTCTCGGTCTTTCTGTGAGCGTTTGCCCTTGGATTGTGAACTTTACAAGTGCTTCTTAGTCCTCACCCCTGCTTTGGTTATCCAGGATGGCTAGAGTGGGCTGCACTTAGGTGCTTCCCTTCTGCCATGTGGAAGGCTGGAGCGAGACGGAGTTGGGTATTTCCCCTACTCTGGGTCAGTTATGTCCTGAGAAAACTCCAGAGAGTTAGGCTCTGGTCAAATATTTTCCCCCTGTGGGCAGACCTTGTTAAAAAGAACAGAATGATCTGAAAGATTTCAAAATGGATACCTTCCTCCTCTGCCTTCCATAAGACATCAGAACTCCTAAAATTCTGGTCCATTCATGGACCCTCCATGAGTGGGTCCTACTGGAACTTTTGACCCTCAGACTCATCCACACTAAACGTCCAGCGGTTTGTCAGTTACAGGTTGTGACCTTAGATGTCTGAGGAGTCTAACAAGAGTTACTGACTTTTCAGTTTGATGAACTTTGTACGTTTTTAGGAGGGAAGGCACCTGGAAACTGGAATGATTGATTTTTGAAGACTGAACCAATTTTGCATACCTGGAATAAATCTCACCTGGTCACAGTGTAAAATTCTTTTTATATATTGGAGTATTTTGTTTGTTAATGTTGTAGTCAGAAATTTTATTTCTATTTATGCAGGACATGAGTTGTACTTTTTAAAAAATATATTGTCTTAGCCTGGGTTTAGTATCAAAATAAAATGGACTTCATTGAATGGGTTCAAGAGTGTTCCTTCCTCTACTGGAAGACATCGTGTTGAGGTAGTATTAATTCTTGAAATATTTATTCTTTAAATATTATTTTCAATGAAACCACATAAGTGGTTTTGAGGGGAGTTTTTAAAATTATGAATTCAATTTCTCCAATAGTTTTCATATAAGTTATCTATTTCCTATTTGGATAAGTTGGGGTAGTTTTTATTTTTCAAGGAGTTAGTTCATATCTTCTAAGCTGTGAAATTCATGTACATAGAGTTATCGGCAGTATTCCTTTTAATTTCTTTTGGGTGTAGAGTGGTATCTCTTGTTTTATTTCTTTTGTTAGTAATTTGCCTCTTCTCCCTACCTAAAATCCTTTATTTTGCTAGAGGTTTATCAATTTTGTGGATCTTTTCAAATGATTAGTTATGTTTCACTGACTTTTCTCTAGTGATTTTCTGTTTTCAATTTAATTTTTCGCTCTCATCTTCATTATTTTTTTCTTCCTACTACTTTTGGTTTATTTTGCCTTTCCTTTTCTAGTTTTGAAGTGACTTTATTGACTTGAGGATTGTCCTCTTTTTTAACGTCAGCATTTAGTTCCATAAATATTCCTTCCGGACCTGCGTTAGCTGGTGTCTCACAGGTATGGATGGGTTATATTTCCATTTTCGTGAAACGTTTAATTTTATAGACTTGTAACTCACGAACTATTAAGAATCTTGAGGGAAACAAATGCTCATGATAACTCGGTAAGCTAAAATATAAATTACTGCAGAGAAGCCTGATGAATAAAAATAGATTCTGGCCACTATCGTCATTCGGTGGCAAATAAACCTCCATATATTTTACTTCATTAGTAAGTAGGGGAAGAAGAGAAATAGTTTTTAATCTCTATCACTTAATCTAAGTATAAATTTAACTTTCATATTTATATGCTATTTTAACAGAAACATGAAGCATACTGGCAAATTTCACAAACATGGAAAACGAGATTTAGAACAAGTATGAGTCAAGTCACGTGGCTCATGTTAATTGCTGGTAGATTACATTGTGTCCACCTGGCCTGGTGGTTATGAGAGGACTCCCTGGCTACAGATGGCTGATTTCAAAATGAACACAGTATATGATGCTTTTCTTACCTCTGGGACAGCAGTTTAAATCAACAGCTGATAGACATTGCCAAACTAAACCTCACTGTGTTACTCTGATGTCAGGGCAAAGGGTTTGCGGTTGCGAAAGCTGTTGTCTATACCAGCTGGACCCCACGAACGGGTGCACCCCTTCCCTGTGGCTGATGCACAGACTCGGAAGAGCTCAGAGCCAATGGGCGTCGTGCCTGCTCGTGGAGGGCCGTCCACAGGAAGGAGCGTCTTTCATTCCCTTCCGGTCCTCCACGCTGAATCTCTTCATGTGCAGTCTGTGTGGGGTCCCCCGTTTTGCCCTGGTTACCAGCACAATTAGCCCATGATAGGTGTTCACTGAGGATGTACTGAACTCACGATATTTTAGGCTGAGGCTCACAAATTCCAAATCAAGCCCGAACCCGCTGGGACGTCTGTCATATGAAGCAGCTCTCCTGACTGCTCCTGGGTCTCCCGCAGAACCGCCGTCCCCAGTGACAGCCTCAGGGCCCACGGATGGACTGGGAGCCCCTGGGGACAGGAGCCACGACTACACTGCAGTCTCATCCCAGGGCCTAGGGCTGCAGGCAGCACACAGCTGGAGCTCAGGAAACGCACAGTCCAGTCGGATTACGGTTTTAGAATTAAATAATGAACTGACATAACTAACATAAAAGACGGCCCTGCTGATGGAGAAGTCACCAATGTGCTTCCAATTTTGACAGCAAGCCAGGGAAAGCAGCAATTAAACATGGTATGAATGAAGGACGGCCATGGGTCCCTGGACGCCTATCCCCTTCTCTCCGTCAAAGACCAAACGCTGAGGGACAGCCCAGCACACGAGAATGACGGGACCACGGAGCAGAAATCTGCGCGGTGGAGGAGTCCGGCAGGGCCGCACGGGCTCAAGGCAGCCATTTTATTTTTGGCACTAGATTACTGGCATTCTTTCCTTTGGAACCATGACGTTAAAATAAGAATAATTCCCAAACATACCGGACTCCACATCAGTTCCCGGTCTGGAAACAGCAACGCTTTCTCTACCCTATTGTCAATCACGTCCCCTACCCCACAAACCTGACTTCAGACTGTGAAATCTCCCCTGTTGTTTGTGCAGAGGCAGCAGCATCGAATGCATTTCAATTTCCTTCTCATATATACTTGACACAGGTGAGACTCGTAGGGCGCTGGTCTCCAGAAAGACGGGGAATGCTGTTTTCCTCACGCGCATTTTCCTCTCCCCGCCAAGCCAGATGAAATACACACACGCGCTTCCGGGAAAGGTCTAGCACAAAATCATTTTTTAACCAGAAAGCGGAAACAAAGAACAATTAAGATGAGGAAAAATTTTAAGTGGCACTAAATTATGCATGAAAATGAAATAGATTTGATCTCTGTAAAAAACCATCATCTTCAAAAGACACTGTTCTGGCAAATCAATATCCTGCGCTGAGGGCGGCTCCGGGAGTGTGCTGTGAGGACACACGGTGTTCCACACAGTTTATGCTTCCTTGCAGCTTCCTGGGAACACACCCTTATTCTGATTCCTGGACCTTAGGAGATAACTGTTGGGTCATTCTACTCCCGTCCTTCCAAATGGATGTAATTTATCATATACCACCCAGTCGGCATCGAAATTCAAGAAACAAAACAGGTCTTCATTTTTTTGTTTTTGAGACAGAGAATGTGTGCACACAACTAGGGGAAGGGACTGCAGGCGAGCGGCAGAGGGAGAGAGAGAATCCCAAGCAGGCTCCGCGCTCAGCACAGAGCCGGACGTGGGGCTCGATCCCACGACCCCGGGATCTTGACTCGAGCTGAAATCAAGAGTCAGACAGACAGAGCCACTCAGGGGCCCCATCCCTTCATTTTTAAGTGAAGCAAAAATTCTCAGAAAACGCTGTAGGAAATAATAAGGCGGGCTCGAAAGAACAATGAGGTAAGTATTTTCCCAAGTTCTGAAAAATGGCTAAAGGTTTGCTGTCTAAAAAAAGTCCCCACTGTCCAATAAACTGGGGTCAGGCTTCATTAAACAATGCCAACGGGGTTCCTCTCCTGAGGATCTTTAGGGAGGCTTCACTGTGCTAATCGGTGCTGATAACCTCGGAGGAAGGGCAGCCTGTTCTAAACGCACTTGCCCATGGAGGCCTGTAGGCAGACAATTATTAATATCGCGATGGGCATTTGTATTCCGCGGCGCAGCGTGTGGAGCAGGAGGCAATAAAATACGCCGTTTGCACGGCGCCTGCAGAGCCCCCAGGTGGACGCGAGGGGGCAGCACAGGCCAACTCACCGGTCAGAACGCGCCCCGGCCCTTCTCCCAGCCCACACCGCCCCCATGTTTCCTAACACCAGCACCCCGCTCATCTCCTCACGGGGGGGGGGGGGGGGGGGGGTTGGGGGGAGGCACGGGGTCCCGTTTTTACTGACCTTGTTTACAGCATTAGAAATCGTATTAGCAACTGGTAAGAATCCATTAAGACCAGGAGAAGAAAACGGTAGGCGTCGGTGCTGGAAGTGTGGTCAAGGCTGTGTTCAAAGCAGGGAGTGGGAAGTGGTCTGGGAATGCCCCGTGGCTGTGAGCGGGAGATGGTGACCGGCTACAGTCTGCGGAGGGGGACAGGCAGGGGCAAGGACAGGCAGGGGCAAGGCCTCAGCAAAAATCCACGGCGGAGGCACTTGCAGGAGAGGGAGGGAGCGAGCCAGGCCACCAGCGATCCAGCAAACAGTAAAATGCTGATTAAATTTCTTTAATGTTGTATTATTTATTTTTGAGAGACAGAGAGCGAGCAGGGGAGGGGCGGAGAGAAGGAGACACAGACTCGGAAGCAGGCTCCAGGCTCCGAACCGTCAGCACAGAGCCCGAGGAGGGGCTCAAACTCACGAACCGTGAGATCCTGACCTGAGCCAAAATCAAGAGTTGGACACTTAACAGACTGAGCCACCCAGGCGCCCTGACATTTTTTTTTACCTATACTTAAAGCATCTTTTGAAAGCAGAAGATAGAGTTTAAAAAAAAACCAAAACTCTGTGAAAATCTTTATCTTTTAATCATACTCACTTTTTATTTGACACAATGCTGAATACATTTGGGCTTAAATCTGTGGCCTTGGGACTTACTTCCTATTTGTCCCGTCTGTTTTCATCGCTCTTGCTCCCTCTGTTGTCTTCTGGGGGTTCATCCGGCCGCTTCCATTCCTCTGGCTCTCCTCTCTTAGCTTCTGTATTTTTCCGTCGCCTGAAGTGCTCCTCCGAGTGACTCCCGGAGCGCGGGGTCTGCTGGCCACACTCTACGAGTCCTCCTCTGCTGCGGCATCAGGAGGACTGCAAATAGTTTTGTGGAGCCTTCGTTTTCGGAGGGTGGTTCTGCGGCTCGTGGAGCTCTCGGTGTGAATTCTTTCCGCACCTCAAGCCCCCGCTACACCTCCTTACCTTCCGCCGAATTCGGAGTTTCTGTCTGCATTGTTCAATTTCACGACTCTTTCGATGCAGTCGGTTCTCAGGGATGTTGTCCGGCTTTGCTCCTGTCTCCTTGGGCATGCGAACGGGGTTCTCTAAAACCTGCCTGTGGTAGTTACTGGATCTCGATACCCGGTGAGTCCGTCTCTTACTTCCTACTCTGTGTCGCTCTTTGTCTGGGTCATTCGGTCTTATTTGTTGGCCAACTTGGCAACTTTTTATTAGATGTGAGGACAACATTGTGAAGGCTGTGGGTGATGCCGTTGGCGGGGGTGGGGGTGCAGGACAGCAGGGGACGGGAGTGGGGGGCCTTGACCCCACTGACAGCAAGCAGACTGTTGGCTTTGTTGGGGCTGGCCTGCCGGTCTCCCTGTCACTCCCCAGGATGTCTCAGTTGAAAGCCACTGATGTTTGCATGGGGATCCTCCCTGTCCCTGCATGCCGTCCCTGTCCTTAGCCCTGTAATCCCCAGAGAGTCTCTGCTCGAGTCCCAGCCACCTGCCTCTGCTTTCCCCTTGGGTTCTGCTGGCCTTGCCTTGCACGTGTGTGGCTCCGGAGTCTGGGAATACTTAGGAGTCAGACCCTTAACCCATGGAGCCACCCAAGCACCCCTGTTTTGGTTTTGTTTTAAATGTGTGTATAGGGGCGCCTGGGTGGCTCAGTCGGTTCAGCGGCCGACTTCAGCTCAGGTCACAATCTCGAGGTCTGTGAGTTCGAGCCCTGCATCGGGCTCTGTGCTGATGGCTCAGAGCCTGGAGTCAGCTTCCGATTCTGTGTCTCCCTCTCTCTCTGCCCTTCCCCTGTTCACGCTGTGCCTCTATGGGTTTATGATTTTGTTGTCAAAGCGTAGCTGCCTGACCATTCTCAAAGCGGAAAGGAATGGATGAGAAGTGGCCCTGGAAGGGGGTGTGCGCACCTGCAGGAGCTGGGAAGGTGTCACGGACGGGCCGGCGGGGGCGCGCGCTCACCCGACGTAGCCACCTCCTATCTGCCTTCTTTTCTGCACTAACCTTACACGTCTCCGGTTTCGAACCCGCTCTTTTGTCTTCCCCCTCTTCTGTCATTTAGCAAATTAAGCACCATTTTACACGTGTTCTTTATCCACTTGTGTAAGAATACAGTGTAGACGGGAATGTGATTTCAAGGTTTACAGCAGGTACACCTGCCTTACAGTTAGCAGGACAGTCATTACCCTACATGATGTGGTTCTTCGTCGCGAAGAACTCCGGGTTCTGGTCACCTTGGTCTCTCCCCGCTCTGTTCCCGAGAGAGAGAAACGGGTGTTAACCGGCGGTGGGAAAATGGAGGCTTAGGATGTTCAACCTACAAAATACTAGACCCTGGAACTCTCCTGCTCAGTCTCCCTCCACATCCAAGTGGGAGAAAGAAAACCAAAAATATCAAGAGAGTAGAACTGAGATTAGATATTAGCCTTTCCTTTGCAAAGCGCATACTCGTCTCTGGAACTTTCTGGAGGCGATCAGCCTCCCGTGCCAGATGGCCTCCCTGTTTCAAATTCGCAAGTATGGATGATGGTGACACACGGGGACACGTGTGGGCTCTTGCTGAAGACCAGCGAAGGCTTCTTGAATATTCCATGGGGCATTTAAAACCGTGTTAATTCAGTCTGTCATTCCTTTCCAATTCGCACTTTTCCTGCCAGTAAAGGGTCAGTGGTCGCCTTCAGAGCCACATGCGGGAGCCCCAAGGGGAAGCGCTAGGCCGGCAGGGATGTCCTTGTGTGTTTAGAATTCTGCCCATCCCCGGGGGCTGCGGCCAAGCTGAGACAGGGCTCCCAGCTTCAGCCGGGCCTCCACGGTCCCAGCAGGTGCACCGCCCCCGTCCCTGCTGCAGGTGCCGGCCATGGAGCTCGCACAAAGGCTGAGGGACCTCACCAAATCTGACCAGCAAGCTTGGGATCAATCATCATATTATGAAATAAGAAAAAAAAAAACCCCACTATATTCCTAACAGAATAGCACATACCAGAACTATAACTGTATAGCCTGATACAACACCTAAGTTGTTATCTGAACAAGAGCTCAATTTAGGGGGAGGGCTCCTGGGTAGCTCAGTTGGTTGAGCGTGTGACTTCATGATGTCACAGTTTGGGAGTTCAAGGCCCGAGCCGGGCTCTGTGCTGATGGCTCAGAGCCTGGAGCCTGCTTCGGATTCTGTGTCTCCCTCTCTCTCTGTCCCTTCCCCGCTCATACCGTCTCTCTCTCAAATATAAACATTAAAAAAAATTTAAAAGAAAAAGCACCGCAGACAGCTTCTGCCACGTACGCTCCCAGAATAGTCCCCAAACGAATGCACCCAAACTCCAATGGGAACCGAAACAAGATACCTTTTAAAACACCAAAAAGATAAAAGCAGACAAAACATGTTGAAAGCAAAGCGAAACAAAACCAAACAAAAAATCCCCACAAAAACTAAACTAAAAAAGGACACAGAAAACAGAAAAGTCTCATCGGGTCCCACCATCATAAGACGGAGATCTCCGTGTCTCCTAAAAGCTGAATCTTTTTAGTTACAAGCAGGGAAGAAAAACCAGAAGGAGGGAACCGAAATGGTGGCCATTTGGGCCAGCAGGGAACATCATAAATAAATACGGATCGGCCATCAGAAAATCCAAAAAGAAGGATTAATTTTCAGCAATGCATATTCCTACAGAAAGCAATTCCTCATACATACGAAGAAACGGAGAGGGCCATCTTGTAATACAAATGAAATTAAGAACAGAATGAAGAAGGAACATGTTAGACTTTACACGTGCCAAGGAGCGTGCCCGCGACATGCTTGAAGAAATACCCATTTGGAATCAAAATTCGGAAGTACAGTCGCATCACTTTAAATTGGCTCTAAAGCACGAGGCGTTTTCCTTGAGGGTTTACGGCTCCAGGAAACGTCATCATTGCAGGGGTCAGGCTAAGAGGGTGAACTGGCACCGCCAAGCAGAATATTCTTGTGTCTGAATATTCCGGGGCTTTTACTCAAAGTGACTCACGGCGGCCCAGGCGATTTTAGTAAACCACGTGGAAGCCCCGTTCGCCAGGGCTTCTTGTCCCCTCCCCACACGGTGGCGCCCAGGATGCCCTGGCACTCACCCAGCCTGGTGGCTTCAGACGCCATCCGGCTCCCAGCCTCCGGGCTCCTGCCCCCACTGCTCGCCTGACCTCCCCGCCTGTCCACTCGGACGCCGCAGGGGCCTTTATGAATGTGCCTCCAAACTTGAATTCTCTGATCTCTGACCCCCCCCCCCGCCCCCCGCCCCAGATGCCTCATTCCGCAGCCATCCCCACGAGGGGGGGGGAGAGGGAGGGGTGGCAATCTGGTGGCGCAGAGCTGAACGCAGACGCATCTGGGACTCGTGTGCTTTCTCAGATGCAGCGCCCAAGGCCCAAGGGCGACCACTGACTTCCCACAGCCTCCAAGGTCACCCGGGCCCCCGTGCTCCAAGCCTCGGCGCCTCTGCCCTCCCCCCTGGACCACCCTGGGCCTCCCGCCGGCCCCGCCCCTGTCCTTGCAGGTGGGATGGGGTGGAGGGATGCAGCCCGCAGGCAGCCGGCCCCTCCCTCCTCTGTGCCTCCGGCCTCCGTCCCCAGGGGGGAGCCACCTGCCTTTCCTGCACAGCGTGTTCCGCCGCGACCCCTGCTGGCCCAGAGCGGCCGCACAGGCTTTATCTTCCTCCCTGAGTGCGTGACTTAGGGCTGTGAAACTGAACAACTGAGTAACTTCCGGTTACTGTTCAAGCGTCCTTTTCGCCCCCAATATTGTCACCGTTATGTCGGTTTCATGTCTCGTCAGATTTGGGAGAACTTCCAGATAAAAGGGGAACAGGTATGATTTTCTTAAAAGCGTTATCTCCGCATTTCGCTCTTAGTGTGAGCCTGAGTTGAAACAGACATTTCTCATACTTAAAAAAAAAAGGTTTTAGAAAAAATTCCACTTCTTTCTGGAGCTATTATGTTTCAGAATATATTTTGCTTATATTTAACTCACTGGCTTATCTCTATCAAAACGTGGGCTTTTTCTCCCGTTTGTCACAGTTATTTTTTTTTAATTTGGTTGTGGTGTAATTATCCTAATTTTAATAAGTTTATTGAGACACTTTCTCTCGTTTTACATGTTAATTTTAACTGGAGACCTATGATTTGCTTCTCGAAAGCTTGCAAAACGTCACCATGAAAACTTTTCGGAAACTACAGTCGCAATTACTTCAATTTCTTACAAGCTTTTAAGATCATTCCTGTTTTCTACTTCTGCTTTTGGGACATTTTGAGTAGGCCCAGAAGTATCCCACACTTCTTTGAGATTTTGATATTTTATTAATTAAATAACCAATTATGTATTAAAACTTAAAATGGATTCCTCAGTAATACAAATTCAGCCCCACAACTCTGATAGCTTTTATATTTCTAATTTTAGAAATTAATGTTTTTCATCTTTATCTGGCTTGTCAGAAGTTATATCTTGATGATCGGTTTCGTCAAAGAGTTTGTTTTCTGAGTATCAATTTCTTTTTATTTTTTTCAATGTTTTTATTTATGTTCTAGAGAGAGAGAGACAGAGACAGACCATGAGCGGGGGAGGGACAGAGAGAGAGAGAAGGACACACAGAATCCGAACCAGGTTCCAGGCTCTGAGCTGTCAGCACAGAGCCTGATGCAGGGGTCAAACTCACAGACTGCAAGATCATGACCTGAGCCGAAGTCAGATGCTTAACCCACCGAGGCCCCCAGGCACGCCCCTGCATGTCAATTTCTGATCTTGTCTTGGTTTCTGTGTCTCAGAGGGACAGCCTGGTGCACTGGGGCAGAGCAACCCCGGGCTACAGAGTGGCACGGTCAGGCCAGAGGACGCGTGCATCCCTGTGAGTCCTGTTGAAGGGCAGGACTGAGCCTTGGGCTGGCTGCTGCTTCAGTGAGGACAAGGGGCAACAGAATTCAGACGAGAAAAATACACAATCGCTGCTTAAAAATGGCCTTAATTCCCTTTTTAGGAATTAGAGCAGAGAATCCGATTCCGCTAGGCAGCTCTTCTCCCATGCTGCTCGAACGTGACGTTTCCAAGAGGTGGACATTAATCTGTTCATCTGAAATCTGGGGGTGCGGAAGCCAAACACGTGTCGGCACTGCAGCACAAGGCTTCTGTCTGTCTGTCTGTCTCTCTCCCCCCCCCTTTTCCTACCCAGCTTACACAGTTGTTGCCAACCTTTAGAGTGGAAATCTGAATCACACGACATACGCAGTTAAAGACTAAAAGAGAACAAGGCGATGAACCCAGGGGCGGTTTATTGATATGAAAGGAGAATGTTTTCCTCTCTCTTTTCCTAACCTGCTCTTTATTGCCGCCATGTTACAAGAGGAGGTGGGGAGCCAGGGGCAGGCAGGCTTTGCGGAACAGAGAGACACATCCAGGAACCAATGTTCCTACTCCCGTTGAAAAGCGTCGGACGGATTCCCCAGCAAGAAGGGGTTGGAGCTCCATTAGTTGTCTTTTCCATGAATTCGATAAAAGAACAGAAGGAATATTAATGATGTCTCCAGTTTGTTAAGTGTCATGGCATGTGTAAATCCATCCTGAAATAGTCAGGCACAATCATCTTCTGTTTTAAATAATTTTTAAAATGGAAAAAGAATTCCACGTGCAACAGTTAAGCAAAGCGGATGGCACCAGCATGCTTACCGGGAAGCTGTGTTCGCTTGCTCACAGGCGTACAACATGATATAAAAATATAATTTATTTTCAGGACTACCTTAAACAAAGAATAGCAAAACTTTAGTCAATTAGAGATCGACTGTATCAAATAATAAACAGTTTTTAAACTTTTTTTAAATGTTTATTTTTTAGGGAGAGAAAGAGAAAGTGTGAGCAGGAGAGGAGCAGAGAGAGTGGGAGACACAGAATCTGAAGCAGGCTCCAGGCTCTGAGCTGTCAGCACAGAGCCGGATGCGGGGCTTGAACCTAAGACCGTGAGATCATGCCCTGAGCTGAAGTTGGACACTTAACTGACTGAGCCACCCAGGAGCCCCTAAACATTTTTATTTTAATAGTTGTTCATTGTTTATAAATATATTTGTAAATTCAACTTTATATATATATATATGTGTGTGTGTGTACATATATATATATATATGAGACTGTAATAGTGCTAAAATAAATTACTAAATATTTTAGTTATTAGATAAAAAGGAATTTTAATCAATATTTTAAAAAGAGGAATTTCCTTACTGTTTTTATATTTTTATTATTTTTTTTAATTTCTTTTAACATTTATTTATTTTTGAGAGACAGAGAGACTGAGCATGAGCAGGGGAAGGGCAGAGAGAGAGGCAGACACAGAATCTGAAACAGGCTCCAGGCTCTGATGAGCCATCAGCACAGAGCCCGACGCAGGGCTCGAACTCACAGACCATAAGATCATGACCTGAGCTGAAGTCGGCCGCTTAACCGACTGAGCCACCGAGGCGCCCCTCCTTACTGTTTTTAAAGTTTATTTATTTTGAGAGAGATAGAGACAGTCCAAGTGGGGGAAGGGCAGAGAAAAAGGGAGACGATCCCAAGCAGGCTCCACATGGTCTGCGCGGAGCCCAATGCAGGGCTCAAACTCATAAAACTGTGAGGCAAAACCAAGAGTCTGATGTTTAACCAACTGAGCCACCCAGGTGCCCCATAAAAAGAAAAATTTTCTTTCAAGAGCCTGTCTCCAGTTATGCTCAAAGGAATTGCACCAAATCAAAGGCAGAGAGAGAAAATTGATACATCCTAGAATAATACTGTGGCATGTTTCACTGACCCATCCGGGCAGGAGAGATGGAGACAATAAGAAGACCTCGAAGGAGGAAGACATCCAGACGGCCAACGGACACATGAGAAGATGCTCATCATCACTCGCCATCCGGGAAACGAAAATCAAAACCACCGTGAGATACCACCTCGCACCTGTTGGAAGGGCTGAAGTCAACAACACGAGAAACAACAGGTGTTGGCGAGGACGCGGAGAAAGGGGAACCCTCTCGCCCTGTTGGTGGGAATGCAAGCTGGTCCAGCCGTGGTGGAAAACAGCATGGAGGTTCCTCTGAATGTTAAGAGTAGAACTACCCTACAACCCAGAAACCACCCTACTGGGTATTTACCCCAAAAGACATGAAAACACTAATTCAAAGGGATACAGGCACCCCAATGTTTATAGCAGCCTTATTTACAATAGCCAAGATATGGAACCAGCCCAAGTGTCCACGGACTGATGGATGGATAAAGATGTGGTATATGTATACAACATAATATTACTCAGCCATAAGAAAGAGTGATGTCTTACATTTGCAACAATGTGGATGGAGCTAGACTCTGATGCTAAGCGAAATAAGTCAGTCAGGGAAAGGCACTACCATGTGCTGTCACTCATATGTGAAGTTTAAGAAACAAATGAGCAAAGGGGGGCGGAAAGAGAGACAAACCAAGAAACAGACACTTAACTATAGAGAACAAACAGATGGTCACCAGAGGGGAAGTGGGCGGGGGATGGGGGAAATAGATGATGCGGATTAAGGAGGGCACTTGGGATGAAAAAACCAAATCGAATCAAATGATTTTAAACAAGAAGTTCTCAAAGACACTATGGCACCCATTTTGTGGGTCTAATAACACGTATCTTGAGTCTCCTCCTAATTATTTCCCAAGACAACAGAACCAACTGAATCCACAGCAAACGAAGACAAAGAGATGTTTTTGCCCATCGGCAGAGGTGGAGTAGGGGTTGGTTCTTTTCATTTTTTAAGCATTTTATGAATTCACGGTCATCCCAGTGAATTCGTTGCTGAGATGTCACCCCCAATACAATTTCAGCCCTGGTCTCCTGAAAGCCTCTGCAGGACAAGCTGTGGTGCCAGATGGGGTGGAGGATCCCGCAGGCGAGCGGCATGTTCAAGACCTAGCGGGGAAACGGAAGAGGAAGGCGACTGGGCGAGTCAGGGCTCGGGCGGCAGGGCTGGCGTTTCCTCCTTCTGCTCGAGCGTATTTGCCGTCACCTCGTCACCTCCTGGGGCAGTAACTCCTGAGGGCAACTGAACACAAGTGAGGCACGGAACTGGCCTCATCAGGAAAAAGAACTAGGCCAGGGTGGGTCTCGGAACAAGCTCTGGGCTCCCGATGACGATGACGGAACGAGGATCCCAGAAGGCGGGAAACATCTGAACGGGTGAGTTACCATAGAAAAGATGACTGAAGCTCGGCCATTCGAACAATACCCCAAGGCCAAGTAAACTGACATTGGAATTCAATGTGACCTCCGTCCCTGCAGTTCTTTAACCAACTGAGCCACCCAGGCACCCCTCCCGCAGTTCTTTAAACTCCTCCGTCTTGGGAATAACCGAAGAGCCCCCCCAGGAATAGCATGAAGCCAGGAGGACTTAGCACCAAAGCCTAATAAAGATGGCGACACGAAGGAAATCCAGATTCACCCATAAACAGAAATATTTTATTTTACTGAGAGAGACAGCATGAGCTGGGGAGGGGCAGAGGGAGAGAGAGACAGAGAGTCTTAAGCAGGCTCCACGCCTAGCTCAGAGCCTGATGCGGGACTCGATCTCGTGACTGTGAGCCCATGACCTGAAACGGAATTCAAGAGTTGGATGCTTAACCGACTGAGCCACCCAGGTGCCCCAGGAATACAAAATTGTGTAAAGAAAATATAAATATATAGAATTCAGCGTTATATGTTAACCAGTATAGAATGCTGGACGGAGAAATACAAACGTGGTTCAAGAGCAGAAAATGTATCACCATGCCCATGTTTTAAATCAATACTTAGAACAGAAAAACGTATGCTGTTTTTCTACTTGCAAAAGCAGAAAAGACTTTAAATAAGAGAACTGATTACCTAAAGCTAATGGGAGTTATTCTCCAGAAGGATGAGCATAAAATTATAATTAAAACCAGGGACTAGAAAAGGACGCCCCCTTGTCATCGCTGTTGGATTTAAACTTGGGGATAATAAAACGAAGGAATGAACCAGCCGTACCAGGCACCAGAACAAGGGTGTTCATGGGGATGCTGCCGGCAAGAGGGATGCTCAGAAAACCAAGTAACTTTCTGAGGTTTTAAAATAAGTACACAGAAAAGGAAGGGAAAGAAATGTTCCAATAGCAGACACACCTGAAAATTCTAAGAGTAAAATTAGCAAAGATAGTAAAAAGCTTCCTTTAAAAAAAAAAACTAGTCAATGAAACAAATCAAGAACCAAAGCGGGATGCCTGGGTGGTTCAGTCAGTTAAGCATCCGGCTTCAGCTCAGGTCATGATCTCACAGTTCATGGGTTTGAGCCCCGCGTCGGGCTCTGTGCTGACAGCTCAGAGCCTGGAGCCTGCTTTGGATTCTGTTTCTCTTTCTCTCTACGCCCCTCCCCCGCTCTCTTTCTCTCTCTCAAAAAATAAATAAACGTTAAAAAAAAAAGAGCCAAAGAGAAAGACCTACTGTGCACCAGGATGGGGAGATTTTAGATCATAAAGATGGTAGCCCAGGAGCTTCCCATCAAGACTGGGACAGAGCTGTTTATGAACACCGCTCCCTTCAGGTTGGGACCCTGAGTTACCTACCGCTCCTACAAGGAGGAGTAATGGAGAAGCAGGAACCTCCATGGGACTATGCCTCTGCCTGACGGGTCTGCGGTGTATGTAACCTGGATATGCAAATATCAACCCTTTCTGGGTAAGTTAACAGCATCATTGGTCTCAAATTAATCCTCCAAACTTCTGCAAAGAGACTACCCAGCAAACAGTAAAACGAGAAAAAACACCCGAGACCAGACGACAAGAATAAAAGCTACAGAACGGAAACGTAATTGCTCCAGACATTGGAATAATCCGTCACGGGATGTAAGTGAAGTTTGCTGACTATATTAATGAAGGGAAAAGATGAACATTGAGAATTTTGGCAGAGGACTAGAAACTATTAAGAAAGAACCAAGTGGAAATTCTAGAACTGGAAATATTAATAGTCAACATTAAGAAGGCAATGGATACGAATGACACCGCGTAGATACATTTGAAGACAGACTGAATGAGCTGGAAGACAGTCAGTTAATCACGCGACTCTTGACTTCAGCTCGGGTCATGATCTCACAGTTCGTGAGTTCGAGCCCCGCATCCAGCTCTGCACTGACAGAGCCTGCTTGGGATTCTCTCTCTCTCCCTCTCTCTCTGCCTCTCCCTGCTCGTTCACTCTCTCTCTCAAAAAATAAATATATAAACTTACAAAATTAAAAATATAATAAAGCCTTAAATGAAAGCAGCTAGCTAGCTGACAGTTGACTCTCCAGGGTATAAAAGTCATGACTAGACAGGAGGAAGGTAACCCCCCACACCCGTTCCCAGCTCGCTGTGTCCACCTCCTCCCCTCCCCCACATTAACGGATAAACCGCAGCCCTGACAAAGCAGGATCTGTCCACCCGCGAGCCTGGGCGAAGGAGGAGGGCAGAAAGATGAGCTAACGAACAAGGGACTCAGGGGGTACATTTGAGCACGAGCTCAGAGCCAGGAAAGCGTCACGTGTGTGCCCACGAATCTCCTCGTGATCTTGCACCGCCGACCGATGCCGGCCGCCGTATCCCTTCCCCAGTTTCTTCTGGCATCGTCTCTCGTTCTGGAAGGGAAGCGGCGTTCCAGGAGGGAGTCCTGAAGCGCCAGGGCACGGGAAGGAACGAACGTGGTCACACGCACGCCTTC
Organism: Paguma larvata; assembly: GCA_030068075.1. Taxonomy (NCBI): domain Eukaryota; kingdom Metazoa; phylum Chordata; class Mammalia; order Carnivora; family Viverridae; genus Paguma; species Paguma larvata. The sequence continues at coordinate 6,533,499 of CM057834.1, forward strand.
CAAACCTGTCGACAGGAATTGAGCAGAGGCCCCGGGAAACGAGCACCGTGCTGATAAATTTAGACTGCGTGTTTTAAGTCGACTTGGCAGGTTGTGTCAGACTCCTCCGACGTGAAGGCTTAGCAAATAAAGCCACTCTACGACTGTAATTAAGAGACTCGTTTTCAAGCTAATTACGCCGCATTTCTGCCTGCCAAATAAAACCGCCGCGACAGGTGACGATCGAACACAGATACAGCTGTCAGAGGAAAGGCAGGAGGAAGGCGATCTTAAAATAGGATGAAATGTCAAGGCTCAGGAGGAGAAAACGTCTTCCCTTGACCCCGGTGCTGCGGCGGCTCTCGGTGACCCCCGTACAGTGTCTTCGAGCCGGTATTCGGTCCAAGTACTACGTTAAATATGAATTATGTGAAGAGCGGACCCCCGGAAGCACCCTAAGAATTACCGGGTACTTAGATGAGAGTCTGCGGTCTTCAAAGAACTTTTGTATACATTTAGTTATTCTTAGAACTCTGCGAGACGAGATGTCACTTCCCCGCTTTATAGATGTGGAAACTGAGGCTCTCGGGTAGTATGTGACTTGCCCACATATGACAACCACGAGGTGGCAGACAGAAAATAAAAATCCGGTCTTTTAACGTTCATTTATATTTTTGAGAGAGAAAGAGACAGAGTGCGAGCAGGGGAGGGGCTGAAAGAGAGGGGGAGACACGGAATCCGAAGCAGGCTCCAGGCTCTGAGCTGACAGCACTGAGCCCGGCATGGGGCTCGAACTCACAGACTGTGAGATCACGACCTGGGCCGTGTCTCGTGCCGAAGTTGGACACTTAACCAACTGAGCCACCCAGGCACCCCCAAAATCCGTTTATTTGTTTTTACTTTTTTTTACTTTTTTTTTTTAATTTACATCCAAGTTGGTTAGCAAATGGTGCAACACTGATTTCAGCAGTAGATTCCTTAAGCCCCTCACCCATTTAGCCCGTCCCCACTTCCAAGACCCCTCCTGTAACCCTCTGCTTGTTCTCCATATTTAAGAGTCTCTTATGTTTTGTCCCCCTCCCTGTTTTTATATCATTTTTGCTTCCCTTCCCTTCTGTTCATCTGTTTTGTATCCTAAAGTCTTCATCTGAGTGGAGTCATATGATATTTGTCTTTCTCTGAGTGACTAATTTCGCTCAGCACGATACCCTCCAGTTCCATCCGCGTAGCTGCAAATGGTGAGATTTCATTCTTCTTGACTGCCGCATAATACTCCATTGTGTATACACGTGTGCTCCCGACGGAACCAACCATAACTACTCCTCTTGTGGAAAATTTCTCTGTATTTTCCAATTTCTACGCACAGTACATTCTAGTGTCCTACCACACGACCCCGACTGACTCAGCCAAAGCACGGAGGTCCTCACCAATGACTTCCATGCCCCAGACAGCCTTTCATGGCCTACAAACTGGATTATTTCTTTAGGATAAGCTTCTAGAAGTACAGTCCCCAGGTCACAAATTCTGAACATGTTTAACCCTTGATACCCACTGTCGAGTGGTTTTCCGGAAATATGGCAGGACTTGCACTCACTGGACAGAACGAGTGTGTTAGTGCAACACTGATGTCTTCTGTTCATCCTCTTCATTCGGCCACTGCTGGCCCAGCACCCATCACGTGTCGCCTACTGTATGGTCGCCAAGGATACGGGGGCGAAAAGACCAGGCATGATTCCTCTCCTGGGGGGAGAGAGCGGACAGACGCTATACCGACACCAACAGAAATCGGTAGCTACCCCTCTGTGTGGACTTCCTATGGCCGGGAGTTGTCTTAGGCACTAAATATATAGGACATAACTCGTCCCTCGGATACTCTCATTGCCTCCTTGCAAGAGCAAAGTGGGGTGAAGTGGCTGACTCCAGGCCACGAGCTAGGAAGGAAAGGGGCGTGTCTCCCCTGCAGACCGTGGCCCCTTCACCAAGAGAGTAACCATTCACGTGATGTCAAACCAGAGACGCGGCACCGAGGACGCTCGCCCTCCGGGGGCGTCTCGAGCTCAGCACAGGGAGTCCCCACGTCACGAATGGAACGGCTCGGAACGCTTGTATTTTCCCCTGTTATTTGTGTCTCTTACAAACTCTTTGTGTCGAAACAGTATCACCAACAGTTTCTAGTCCTGCCTCTGGGACTTATTGTACCCATTTGGATGGACGACATGGTAACGCTACAACTACTTCTGCTACACCTTTACGTAAGTTAAAACTAACCTCCGGGGGAAACTGGAATTCCAGGAAATTCCCTCCTACAGGGAGGGACGGGTGGAGGGCAGGAATCTTCAGTGGTGGCTGGAAATGGACGGACGCGGGAGGTGAAGATTCAGGCTGGCTGACTCCCGGCCCTACAGGGGTAAGAAAGAAGACGGCCTGGCCCGGGGCTGCCGACCGTGTTCTGCCGCTTGTACAGCAAAGGTGTAAGTTCCAGAAAAGAGGAAGGAACGGCGCAAATGGCCCCAGACCTGCTGCCAGACCTAGCAGCTGCATTAGCTTCTAAACGCTTTATCTGAATGTGTGTGGACAAGGGCAGGCGTGTGGTTTCCTGTTTCCAAACCACAGCTGTGACCCGCAGGGCGAGGGGCTCACCGGCCCCTCCATCGGTCTCCTTCTGTCCCTGCCCCAGAGAAAACCTCCGTCGATCTCTGCTGTGTGCGCTGTGGCTCCATTAAAGTGTGCGCACGCGCACACACACACCCCCCAATAGAAATAATGCAGATTTCAATTTGGTTGATTTTTACTTTTAAACGAATTTGTTGTAATACACTAATACTAATGCATCTTGCTTATTATATGGTTATTAGCTACCATGTCTTATCACCTCTCCTCCCTGCTGATACTAACACTAATGTTGGGGGCGCCTGGGGGGCTCAGTCCGGTAAGTGCCCGACTTCAGCTCAGGTCATGTGTCTGAGCCCCGCGTTGGGCTCTGTGCTGACAGTTCGGAGCCTGGAGCCTGATTCAGATTCCGTATCTCTGTATCTGTGTTCTCTCTCTCTACCCCTCCTCCGCTCATGCACTGTCTCTCTCTGTCTCTCAAAAATGAGGGGCACCTGGGTGGCTCGGTTAAGCGGCCAACTTCAGCTCAGGTCATAATCTCGGGGTCCATGAGTTCGAGCCCCGCATTGGGCTCTGTGCTGACAGCTCAGAGCCTGGAGCCTGCTTCAGATTCTGTGTCTCCCTTTCTCTCTGCCCCTCCCCTGCTCATGCTCTGCCTCTCTCTGTCTCTTAAAAATAAATAAACGTTAAAAAAATGAATAAAGACATTAAAAAAATTTAAAAAGCAGCAAAACATTTTTTTTTAAATATATAAAACAGTGTATGCTTCCGTTTCCCTGGGCTCTAGGGAGGCAGTGTCACTGGTGTTTCCTCCGAAGACAAGAACGCCATTATTGTGGGGAAAATGAAGTATCACCTGAGTCCTCTCACCTAGGACGTAATTTTCCTGGAAAAAAAAAAAATCATGATGCTACTGATGTTCCTAATTCAAGAAACTGTCAGCAAACCGATTCATGGACACGGACGGCGGGCGCCTGGAAAGAGTCCGCTGTCCCCACAGGTGTCTGCGGGCCCATCCCCACCCCCAGCGCGTGGCAGACAGACGGGTGGTCTCTGGATCTTCAGCCCGGGGCCCTCCCCGGAGCCAGAACTGGGAAGGGCGAGCTTCGCAGGCACAACGCAGAACCTTCCCTCGCAGGGACTCTGGGCAGGGGCTCCCCGCGTTCAGCGCGGGGCACCGCTTCCGAGATGGCGACGTGCGACCCGGCTCTCGGTCACCCATCACGCCGCTCCCGTCTGGGTTCAGGTAACGCGTCCTGACTCTGAACGAAGTGACGAGGACACAGCCCCCCTCGTCTTCTCCCTGCTCGTCCTCTCCTGCAATCTTCAGGAGTGAAAAAGCTTCGAAGAGACCTTTCGGTGAGACATTGGTCAACGCAAGTCCTCTGCGGGATCCGTGAAGGATGTGGGCAGATAAAGCCCAAAGCTCCTCGCGGCGCCTTGGCTGAGATGGAGAACTTTTCCCCGCGCTCCGCTCTGTATCCTGGGACCCTGCAGAGGCCACTGGGCGCTGCTGTTTCAATTCCATGAGCCCTCGGTCTCCCGACAGCGAGTTCCAGCGTGACGAGGGTAGTTGGTTCCGGCTGAGCCCCGCTCCCGAGTCTCTTAGCAAGACGAGGACACGGGAGGGCTTCCGGATCTTTCTCCTCAGAGAGACGGGGCTTCGCTTCCTTGCTGTGCCTGGCTGGAACCACCTCAGGCATGTCCCCACCTCTGTCGGAGTGGGAGGGAAGGAAACGTGTGTCCGGTCCAATGACACAGAGGCCCGTGGACCCGGACCCAGAGCTGCTCTGCCCAGAAGCCCGGCCCCAAGGCAGGGTTCACGACCTGTCCTATGAAGCCGCAACTCAACCGCCCCTTCTTTCTAACAAATGGGGAACCAGAGGCGCGCCACCATCCTCCAAAGGAGGCTCCTGACCGCCCCTTTGTCACGAGACTTCGGGTCTCCTTCCAGGAAGAACTGGAGTCTGTCTCTCCACCCGTTGAGCCAGGGCGTGGCCGTGTGACCTGCCGTGGCCAGCAGAGCACCAGCAAAGGTAACGTGAGTGGACATGCACAGGGCTGGCACGCTGGGCTGGCCCGGTCCCCACCTCCTGCGGCCCCAAGGCCTTCCCTGGCGGCCCCGAGCTGTTGCGTGGCATTAGCGTTAGAGCGCAAAACCACTAGTCAAGGCAGGTCAAAGGACACCAGTGTCTGTGTGACGGTGACCCTGCTGGCACATGTCACATCTGGGGCAACTCGAAAGGGAAAAAAGGCACCTCCTTTGCTCTGGCATGTGGCTGAGAGTCAGCCGCTTTCCCGCTGCAGAGGGCACGGAACTGATATGAGGGTGAGGGGGAGCCCGAGAAGGAACTACGTAGCTTCTAAGCAGAATTTACAGGAAACACGGGGAGCCAGGAATTTCTGGGTTGAAAAATGATATTGCCAACTGGAGAAAGACTCTCAGAGGAAGAAATGGGCTCAGGGAAAACGTTTAACAAGGAAAACTAAGACCAGACAAATTTCAGGTGATTCCTAATGGAGTCCCTCACCTAGCCAAAATGGCTGCCAAGCATCGCAAAGTCACCGTCTTCACAGAGGCACCAGGAAATGCTGCCTGGTGCCACCAGCACATGGAGACCAGTGGGGTACTGGATGAGAATGGGGAGGGGGGGATCCTGGGAGGCAGCAGGTGAGGAAAACGAGGGCCGAAAGGCTGAAAGTTTAAGCAACTTATCAAAGATTACCAAATGGATGGGAGAGAATTCACGCTTTGATCCAAGGAAATCTGATCTCAAGCACAACTCTGATCACAACCTGTCAAGATGCTTCCAACTTCCCTGCCTTGCCTGTGGCTCCTCTTCCTGAACTCTGTATTTTTTTTTTTATGTTTATTTATTTTTGAGGGGGGAGGGGCAGAGAGAGGAGAGACACAGAATCTGAAGCAGGCTCCAGGTTCCGAGCTGTCAGCACAGAGCCCATCGCAGGGCTCGAGCTCATGAACCATGAGATCATGACCTGAGCCGAAGTCGGATGCTTAACAGACTGAGCCACCCAGGCTCCCTGAACTCTGTGTTCTTATAAAATCAATATGGAAAATTACATGTCTACACAACAAGTTTTAGTCAGAAAACATGACCCACGCCATGTACCATTTACCACAGAAAACAGGACCTTGAAGAATAGAGAGGTACCAGCAAAATGGCCGAGCAGGCGGCCCCACACTCCCGTCCTCCTCCGGAAATGCTGAGAAGCAAGCAGGAGCTGTCAGAGCCCACTTGGAGAGAACTAACTGGAAGACTGTCAAAGGTTTACAGCAACCCGGCGGATACCGTGCCAAGAAAAAGGCGATGGAAAGATGGAAGGAGCGCTCCTCCCCCCCTTCCCTAATGCGCTTCCTTTGAAGACTGCAGCCGGAGCCCCCCAGTGGGAGCCTGGCCCTGGCTGTGGGGGAGGTAGAGCCCCGTGTATTTGCAAATTATTGTGTCTGTCTGTGGGAAGCTGCCTGGGGCTCCCAGAAGGATCCTCACCAGTCTCTGCTTCTCCTGGCTCAGAACCCGCTCGCCCAGGGTGGGGAAGCAGTGGGCAGAGCTGGAAAGCCATGTGAAGTGACAAACGACATGCAGTTACGTGGGCGTCTCTGACATGCACCGGCCCCCTCCTCCCCAGCGAGGGAGGGGGAGTCTGGGGACAAGTGCACTGGGGGCTGTGGGGGCGTTCGAAAATGCCCATGTACATGCGGGGTGGGGTGGGAGCAAGAGAGCCGTGTGCGCACCCCATGCAAGAGGCGTGATCAGAAAAATCCAGAAAAGACTCTAAGCTTTCACCCCAGGCTGACTGATCCCAGGCTCAGCGGAGGCTCAGCTCAGACGGGGCCAATCCGAGGACCCTGGGAGCCGTCTCCTTTCCTGCTGCTCTCTAAATAGCAGCTAAAGAACAGAGACATCAGTGACACGATGACAAGGAACACGGTCTCTGCAAAAACAGTGGAGAAAAGTCCCCAAACAAACCGAGGGCGACAGCCGTCAAACACAGCAACGAGACCAGCATGCCGGTGCAGGCCGGGGAATCTGAGCCCTGTTTTATCACATGACAGTCATCGTCCACGCCGTCCTTCGGAATAAGCTAATGAAAAAGGAGGAAAACACACTGCCAACATATAAGGGACCCAGGGAAAGCTGTGTAAGAAGGAAATTTATAGCTTAAATGTTTGTGTTATAAGAGAAACATGTCTTGTCTCAGTCACCTAACTTACACCTGAAAGAACTAGAAAGAATGAGTACACTATCTCAGTGCTTAGAGGAGGAAGGAAGGCATGAAGATTAGAGTTGAGATAAAAGAGAGAAAAGAAAACAATTGAGAATAAACAAAACTGAGAGTTGGTTCTTTGTTGGATTTTTTTTAAGTTTTTATTTATTTATTTTTGAGAGAGACAGAGACAGCATGGGCAGGGGAGAGGTGCGGGGGGGGGGAGAGAGAGAGAGAGAGAGAGAGAGAGAATCCAGCTCTCTGGATGCTGCCAGCATAGAACCTGAAGCGGGGCTCAAACTCCAGAAACCATAAGATCATGATCTGAACCCAAACCAAGAGTCAGATGCTTAAACGACTGAGCCCCCCAGGCGCCCCCAAGAGTTGGTTCTTTGTAAAAATCAACACTACTGACAAATTTTAGCTAACGAGGCAAAGAAAAAAAAGAGAGAGAAAAGACACAGAAACTAAAGTCAGAAATGAAGAACCTACAGAGAGAAGAAGGATTGAAAGACGTTACCATGAATACTGGGCTCCCCAAATTAGATGAAACGCACAAATTCCTAGAAACGAACTACCGAAGCGGACTCAAAAGAAGTAGAAAATCTCAAAAGACCTATAACAAGTAAAGAGACTGACTCCCTAATCAAAACCCTTCCAAGAAAGAAAAGTTCAGAATCTGATAGCTTCACATTTAAAGCAGAATTTGCACACATCTTTATCAAACCCTTCTGCAGAACACAGAAGGAAGAACAATTTCCAAACTCCTCCTAAGAGGCCAGCCTTGTCCTGATAACCTAAGCTGGACAGAGGTACAAAAAGAAAATATAGACAAATATTCCCAATGACTCTAAATGCAAAACTTCTCAATGAAGTATGACCAAACCAACGCCAGTGGCATATTGAAAATATTATACATTGTGGCCAAGTCAGATTTGTCCCTAGAACACAAGGGTGGTTACACATACAAAACTCGATCTGTGTGACATGGGTTACATTAACCAACGAGGAGAGGGAACATACGTGATCATCTCGATGCAGAAAAGCATTTGACAAACTCCAACGATTCGCCATTAAAAAAACCATCGACTGGCTAGAAATAGAAGGCAACTTCTTCAACATGATAAAGGGCTTCGCTGAAAGACTCACTGCCAACACTGTGCTCGATCATGAAGGACCGACAGCTTTTCCCCTAAATTGGGGACAAGACAAAGACGTCTACTTTTACCATGCTATTAAACATTGCATCGGAAGTCCTGCCCAGGGCACTTAGGCAAGAAAAAGAAATAGAAGACATTCAAACTGGAAAGGAAGAAGTAACATGATCTATTCTCGGATGACAAGATCCCGTGTATGGGAAATGCCGAAGACGTCACAAGAAAGCCACTACGGCTAAAAACTGAGCTCAGCAAAGTCACAGATCGACATGCAAATATCAGTTGTGTTTCTACACGCCAGCAGCGAACAGTCCGGAAAGACATTTCAGAGAGCAACTCCCTCTATAAGAGCATCAGAAAGAATAAAATATCTGAGATTAAATGTAATGAAGGTGATGAAAAACTTGTTCGCTGAGAACTGTAACATTCCCGAAAGAAATGAAAGAATATATAAATAAATAGGAAAAAATCCCCATGTCCACGGTTTGGAAGACTTAGTATTGTTAATAAGGCACCCCATCCAAGGAGACCTACAGATTCAACACCATCCCTATCAAAACTCTAACACCCTTTCTTGTAGAAATAGAAAAGCCGATTATTAAATTCCTAGGGTATGGCAGGGGGCTCCGGGGAGCCAAAATAATCTTGAAAAAGGAAAATATTGGAGACACATACTTTGCAATGTCAGAACTTAAAGTGTAATAGTCAAAAAAGTGTGGAGTACAAAAAACGATGAAACAAAATCGAGAGTTCAAGAAGAAACCCGAATAGCAAATCAAAATCACAGTGAGATAACCTTACAACTGTCAGGGTAGTTGGAATCAAAAAGACAAGACATTAAGTGTTGGCGAGGACGTGGAGGGAAAAGAAACCCTCGTGAACTGTTGGTGGGAGTGTAGACTGGTGCGGCCGCCATGGAAAACAGGATACAGGGGCTTCGAAAAATTAGAAATAGAGGGGCGCCTGGGGGGCTCAGTAAGTTAAGTGTCTGACACTTGATTTCGGCTCAGGTCATGATCTCATGGTTCATGAGTTTGAGCCCCGGGTTGGGCTCTGTGCTGGCAGTGAGGAGCCTGTTCCCAAGGCTTCTCTCTCTCTCTCTCTCTCTCTCCCCCTTCTCTGGATTCCACTCTCTCAAGATAAAAAATAATAAAAAATGAAAATGAAAAATGAAAAGAAATTAGAAATAGAAATACCATATGATCCAATAATTCCACTACTAGGCATTTACCCAAAGAAAATGAAAACATTAATTTGAAGAATATATGCACCCCTATGTTTATTGCAGTGTTGTTTACAATAGCCAAGGGATATGGAAGCAACCCCAGTATGCAATAAGAGATGAATGGATATAGAAGATGTGATATATATATATACACACACACACACACACACACACACACACAATGGAATATTACTGAACCACGAACAAGAATGAGATCCTGCCATTTGCAATGACATGGATGGAGCCGGAAGGTACAGTGTTAACTCAAGTAAGTCAGCAGAGAAAGACATCTACCACCTTGTTTCACTTATATATGGAATCAAAAATAAAACAAACGCACAAACAAAAAGCAGAAACAGACCCATAAATACGAAGGGCAAATTTATGATTGTCAGAGGGGAGACAGGATTGCTGGGGGATAGACAAAATGGGTGAAGGGGAGTGTGAAGCATAGGTTTGAGAATGTGGAATGAGTAAGTCACAGAGATAAAAGCTACAGCTTACAGAGAATAAATCAACGGCAGGTCACCATTTTATGGTGACAGATGGCTGCGACACAGTGGTGAACACAGTGTACCATATAGACTTGTCGAATCGCTACGCTGTATACCTGAAGCTAACACAACATCGTGTGTCAACCCTACCTCAACATAAAGACGTTAAAAAAGAATAAACTCAAAGAAACAAATCTATAGCTACCTGATTTTTGACGAGGGTACCGAGTCCATTCAGTAGCAAAGGAGACTGTCTTCAGCAAATGGAGCGCGGGCAGGTGGACCACCATATGCAAAAGAAGAAGCTCGACCCCTACTTCACACGCTATACAAAAATTAATTTGAAATGGATCTTTGGCCTAATTATAAGAGCAAAAACCATAAAGTTCTCAGAAGAAAACAAAGGCGTACGTCTTCATGACCCAACATTTGGCAATAGTTTCTCGCATTTGACACCAAAACGTGAGCCACAAAAGAAAAAACAGGATTTCGTGAAAATTAAAAACTTTTATGACATCAAAGTCCATTTTACGAAGACAATGGAAAGACAACCCACAAAATGGGAGAAACTCTTTGCAAATCATTTCCCCAAGAAGGGCTTAATATCAGAAGAAAAATTACTCCTACAAGTCAACCATGCAAGACAACGAATTTTTAAAAATGGGCAAAGTAGCCGAATAATCCTGTTTCCACAGAGAATGGTCGAGAAGCACGTGAAAAGACGCTCGAAGGGCAGCTGGATGACTCAGTCGGTTGGGGGTCTGGTTTGGGCTCAGGTCTGATCTCGCAGGTGGTGAGTTCAAGGCCCGCATCAGGCTCTCTGCTGTCAGCGCAGAGTCGGCTTTGGATCCTGACTCCCTTTCCCTGCCCCTCCCCCACTAGTGCCCTCTCTCAAAAATGAATAAACATAAAAAACAGAAATGATGCACAACATCATTAGACATTAGGTAAACGCAAATCAAACCACAACGAGATACTCCTTCACGTGTGCTAATTCGGCTGTAAAGTTTTTTAAAATGTGGACAATAACAAGTGTCGGATAGACTACAGAGCGACAGAAACCCTCGTAAATTGGGAACCTTCGTCCATTGCTGCTGGGAAGGCAAATCGTGTAGCTGGTGTGAAAAAGTTCAACATAAAGCTACAGCATTGCTCTGCTGGGATGGCTGTCCCCAACGCCACAGACTCGTGCTCTGAACAACCGAAATTCACTTTCTCACAGCTTTTGAGGCAGGCAAGTCCAAGATCAAAAAGTGTTGCGACGCGTTTGCTTTCTCCCGAGCCCTCTCTCCTCGCTTTGCAGAGGCCTGCCTTCTCCCCATGTCCTCACCCGGGAATTTGGCGGCTAGACAGTTCGGTCTGTAACAGTCGCCATGCGACCCAACAGTTCCACCTGCGGGTTCAAGCCCAGAAGTGAACGCGGGGATCTGGAAAGATACCGGTTCACTAGCTCATGCCAGTGTTCTCTCCGGCATTCGCCACAATGCTCTACACCGTCAGCAGGGCGCCCAAAGCAGGGCTCGATCCCACAAACCGTGAGATCACAACCCGAGCCGAAATCAAGAGCCGGACACTTAACCGACTGAGCCACCCAGACGCCCCCTCGGACGTTTAAATGATAACTTCATTGTTATTTACTTACTAGTTCATGCCCATCTCCTTTCTGCCCTCCCCATCCTGCCAAACACCCTCCCCGGAAGACAAGCCCCGGGAGAGAAGGAAAGTTGTCTGTCTGTCTCATTTATCAGTCCACTCCCCGTGTCTACAATGGTAGAATCTCAATAAACGGTTGTTGATTAGGTTATATGAATACATGAATAAACTCTCCTTCTGTTCCTAAAAGCGAAAAGACTGCAAATCACATTATTAGTGCCACAGAAGTCTTGGATAAGGAAGCTTTCACGCTTGTGGTTTGCATTTCCGAACGCACTCGGCGCCCTCACGGACTCACTGTGGATCAACAAGAATCAACACGGGGCTCTCCCCAGGGGCGGCAACTTGGCCAGGGGACTCCACTGTTTTCTGCTGTGCCCAGTGAGACGTTGTCGGCACCTTCGTGGGGTATTCGTTTCTCTCTCATCAAATAAATCAAGACCATGGATAGCGGCTATTTCAGGTGTAGGCTGATAGGAGATTGAAGGGGTGCCCATCGGGAGGAGGAATCGGAAGGTTCCGGAAGGCCCGTGTGGTCTCCCCTCTGCCTGGAGGACCATCACCACAGGCGTGTGGAAACCAGAGCTCAGATGCCCACAGCGCGGCCTCCACAGACCCTGGGGCAGACCCCAGGCTGACGTGAAATCACAGAAGCTGGGTGTTGACCTGTGTGAGTGTGGCCCATCTCTGGGGGGGGGGGTGCGGTGTTTGTGGGGACAGAAGCGTGCCAGCCCTGTGTGCCCAAGCCAATCGGCAGTCAGCACTGCACAGCCAGGTCACACACGAAAGTGAAGCAGTCTCATCCAATAAGTAGCAGCGGGGTCCCCGTTGAGTCAACGAACCCACGCACGGGCGATGGGGCACCTGCTGAGTCTGGGCTGTCAGGGGCGCTGAGAAGGAGCGTGACGTTTCACTGAGACAGAATATCTGCTCTCAGTTAACCGTGACCCAATGTTTTCTTCAGCCACTCATTGCAACGCAGCCCAATGTCAAAGATAACAACACACAAAAAAGAAAGAAGTGCCTTTCGGGGGCCACGAAAAATGCTCGTTGCGTTCACTACCGGATCTCGACGCGAGCACACGTCCCGCCATCCCATCTAGTCCGACTTCATACTCTGCTGAGAAACGCACTCATTTTTCTGTTTTTAAGTAGGGAAGCTGGGCGAGGGGCACCTGGGTGGCTCGGTCAATTAATGTCTGACGTTGGCTGAGGTCATGATCTCGTGGTTCACGAGTTCGAGTCCCGCGTCAGGCTCTGTGCCTGGAGCCTGCTTCGGATTCTGCGTCTCCCTCTCTCTCTGCCCCTCCCCTGCCCGTGCTCTGTCTCTCAGTCTCTCTCAAAAATAAACATTAAAAAAATTAAAATATGGAATCTGAGAAGTCCCGGTCCCTCCCTAACAGACACGGCAGTGCTTGGCCTCACAGTTTGAAGTTCGATTTCTTATGATGGAGGTGAGTATTTCCCCTCAACCCCCCCCCCCACCCCCCGGAGCCAGGCAGTCCCAGCTCATGGCAAATTCCTGCAGCTTCCTCCTCGGAACAGATGTGCACAGTAACAGTGACCTCGCCAGGTGTGGTGGCGCACGGGACAATGCACCCGGAGCATACGGCTGGCTCCCGGCATGGCTCTGATGACAAAAGGCAGAAACACAGATGTACCTGAAAGTACTGTATGTTCTACCAGGATCAGGAAACTAGCACCTGTCCTCCCCCCCTGCATCCTCAGACAGACACCCAAAGGTGGACTAGGGGTTTCTGGTGCCTCAATGTCCTCTCAGTGCCCCGCGGAGCACCTGCCACAGACCAGCCACGTGGCCACGAAGCACAGCCCACAGTCAGTCGTCCGTGGGGGGCTCACTCTGCAGAGCGTGAGGTGTCCCTCCTCCCTGGGCGGCGCTCCCCACTCCCAACAGGGGGCAGAGCAGACACCACGGCCATCGCCAGTGGCTGTCCCTACGCCGAGGTCTCACTGCCACCCCTCGGCCTGTGATCCCATGAGGGCTGGAGCAAGGTTGGGCCTGCTTGAGCGCCTGGGGCTTTCGCTTCCGTCCTGTGTTCCTGTTGTTTCCACTGTGTGGGGCGAGGAGGAAGAGGGGAGGGCGCTGGGTCAGAGCGGATGTGTGGTCATGAAGGGCTGTATTTCTCAGAAAGCCAATGGCCCCTGCTTATTCTGGTCACCCCTGTCCTCTGCCCGCGGTGCTTTGCAGGTGTCTAAGCCTGCAGTTCGAGGATGCCGCCACCAGATGGCGCCAACATCCAGGGCGCATTTGTTCCAGAACTGCGGGTGGTCAAGTTTGGGGAAGCCTTGGAAAGCCCAGGTCCCAAACGCCTGTGTGGGACCAGGCTCCGGAGGAAGGTAATTAAGCCAGAGACACTTGCGCCCCCAAGATCTAGGTCTGGAGGAGCGAGACCCAGCCCCGTCCGCTCACGGCAGGGGGACCAGGCTCCAACTGAGGACAGACGAGCCACTTTGCCCTCAAACCATCATTTCCTCCGAAACGAAAGCGACGACCGTACAAACAGGACCAACTACTAAATACTGTGGTCCTGGGGGGTGTTTTCAGGCCTCCGGCCCCAGAGTTTAAGAGAATAATAAAGGTTTGCTTCCAGGATGAAGTGAAATTATCTCCCTTTATTTATTTATTTAGACTATAAAATGTTTTACTTTATTTATTTTTTAAATATAATTTAGTGTCAAATTGGCTTCCATACAACACCCAGTGCTCATCCCAATACGTGCCCTCCTCTGTGCCCATCACCCGCTTTCCCCTCCCCCCACCCCCCACCCCCCCTCAGTTTGTTCTCTGCATTTAAGAGTCTCCTATGGTTTGCCTCCTCCCTCTCTGTGACTTTTTCTTCCCTTCCCCTCCCCCATGAAGTCATCTCCCTTTAAAGGGCTGGGCCGGGGGCGCCTGGGGGGCTCAGTCGGTTAAGCATCTGACTCTTGGTTTCTGCTCAGGTCTTGATCTCACAGGTTGGTGGGTTCAAGCCCGGCATCAGGCTTCTAACTGACAGCATGTAGCCTGCTTGGGGTCCTCTCTCCTTCTCCCTCTCTCTGCCCCTCCCTTGCTCATTTTCTCTCTGTCAAAATAAATAAAAACTTAAAAAAAAAAGGGGGGGGGGCTGGGCTGTGTGTCAGAGCGAAGCAAAGAGAGGTGCCATCCTTTGTCTCAATCAGCAAACACGACACCGGCAGCTGACAGCTCGGTCGGCCCGGAAAGTGGTCAGCAACCATCACCCTCGCTCCTCCGGGATCACACCACTAGGCTGCCGGGATGCCCAAGACCAGCCGTGCAGGCGACGTCCTGGCCCCCCGGGTCACCCGCCTGGAAAAAGGCAGAGCCTCTGAGGGTGCCCTGTGGGCCCCGAACTCCGCCGGGGAGGGTCCGGCCGGGCCGATGCGTGGAGGATTCCTGCAGGCGGGAGGACTGGCCCCCCACAGGGGGACGCGGCTGGCGTCCGGACACCAGGACCCTTCGGGGCGGCTGTGCTGCGCTGCTCAGGTGCTCATGCCAGCCTCGAAGCCGGGCCAAGGACGAGACGCAGGCGACACTCTGTGGGGATGAACACGTGTCCCCACGGCGCGTCCCGCGAGTGGCAGTGGGGAGGAGCCGGCCTGACCTCAGTCCCTGCGTCGTGGCGGGAAGGCTGCACGGGGGCTGCCCGGGTCACTGAAGGGCTTGTTACCCAGGCTGGGTCCCAGGTTCCGGACTCCCTTCCCTCACGCATGGCTACACACTGTCAAAGCCACCGGGCACTTAAAAAAAATTTTTTTTTAAGGTTTATGTCTTTATTTTGAGAGAGAGGGAGCGAGAGAGAGTCCCAAGCAGGCTCCGCACTCTCAGCACAGAGCCCGATGCGGAGCTCAAACTCCTGAACCGTGAGATTGTGACCTGAGCCGAAATCAAGAGTTGGATGCTTAACCCACTGAGCCCCCCAGGTGCCCCAAAGCCACTGGACGCTTATTTAAAGAGTTGAAATGGTTCTTTAATATTCGAATTTCCATGCATAAGATCTCACCAACATTCCATCAACAAATTGGTAGCCTCTGATCCTATGTTGTTTCCTGTTAGGATTAAATACGTTACTAAACACCCGAAGTACTGAATAATAATATTCTCATAGACTGCCATCATCTTTTAAGTCACGATGTAACGACTTTTACAGGAAGGGGCGCTCAGCTCACAATCGTCTGATCTCAGCTTGGCTTCTTTTCCCTTTTTGCTTTGTTTTGTTTATGTCAATCACATTTTTTAAATTTATTTTTTCAATTTACATCCAGGTCAGTTAGCATATAGTGCAATAATGATTTCAGGAGTAGATTCCAGAAATTCATCCCCTACATACAACACCCAGTGCTCATCCCAACCAGTGTCCTCCTTAACGCCCCTCCCCCATCTAGCCCACCCCCCCCAACCCACAACCCCTCCAGCCACCCTCAGTTTGTTCTCTGTACTTAAGAGTCTCTTATGTTTTGTCCTCCTCCCTGTTTTTAAATAACTTTTGCTTCCTTTCCCCTATGTTCACCTGTTTTGTACCTTAAATTCCACATATGAGGGAAGTCGAATGATATTTGTCTTTCTCTGACCAATGTCGCTTAGCGTGATACCTTCTAGTTCCAGCCATTTTGTTGCAAATGGCAAGATTTCATTCTACTTCATCGCCAAGTAGTACTCCGTTGCATATAGAAACCACGTGTTCTTTATCCATTCATGGGCCGATGGACATTTGGGCACTTTGGCTACTGTCTGTGGCCCTGCTGTAAACATCGGGGTGCATGTGCCCCTTCAAATCGGCACACCTGTATCCTTCGGATAAACAGCCACTGGGCACTATTAACAGCGGTGTCACCGTTCTGTTCCCATAGCCGAGCCCTGTGCCACAGGTTCAATGGTGGCCCCAGAAGGTGTACCCGCCTAGGACCTGTGAATATGGTCTTCGTAGATGTGATGAAGTTAAAAAACTCGAGACGAGAGCATCCCAAATTACCCCAGGGGCCCCAAATCCAGCGACAAGCGTCCTTATGAAAGAAGGAGAAGACACACGGGGTAGGGTCACGTGAAGGTGGAGGCAGGGGCGGGGGGAGGGGTGTAAACTGCGGGACCTAAGCATTACAGGGGATGCAGGACAGCAGGATGGAGGCCCGGCACATTCTCCCTGCCGACCCCCCGAAGGCACCAACCCTGCCTGCACCCTAGCTGGACTCCTGGGTCCCCAGAACTGTGACAGTGAGCTGGGGCCGGTCAAGCCAGTCAGGCGTGGGGACTGGGGGCTCTGCCCCTGGCAGCTGAGAGACCCGGCCCGCCCCTGAGCACGCCCCCCCACCCCCCCACCCCCCCTCGGCAGGTGTCCAGAAACAGCCACAGATGCTTGTCCAGGAGCCTGTGCCCCGGAGCCCGGAAGGGCTCCTGCCTCCCGTGTTCCGTGGGGGTGGGGCCGGGATGCACGCGGTCGCGGGGAGGTGGCTGTGAGCCCCACACTGCAGCGAGCAGGGGCACAAGACCGCTGGGCGGGCCGGGCCATGCCGCAACCTGTACCCCCCAAACTCACATGACAGATACAGGTACCCGCTGGGCGCGTCACGCTGCATCAGCCTGGCTTCTAGCTCCCGTGCTCCCAGGGAGGGACCTACATCCTGTGTTTGGGGGGGCTATATCCTGTGTCCTGTACGCGGTGTTCCAGGAGGGGGAGCTGTATCCTGTGTCCCGTACCCCCTGTTCCCGGGGGAGATCTATATCCCACGTCCCATATGCAGTGTTCCAGGAGGGGGAGCTGTATCCTGTGTTTGCAGGGAGGGGGGCTATATCCTGTGTCCTGTACCCCATGTTCTGGGGGGACCTATATCCCGTGTCCTACACCACCGCTTGCAGGGGCATCTATATCCGGTGTTCTACATTCCCTGCTCTGGGGCTCTGTCGTCCAGCCTGGTGACCTGGAGAGACCCCCCCCTCCCCGGACTACCCGGCTGCCTAGACAGAGGTAGCCAACGACTCCGAGGACTGCTTTCCAGGAGCACAGCGGCCCGTCCGGAGCCCCCCTCAAGCCCTCCTCCCCTCCCCCATGGGGGCTCCAGGTCCCATTACTGTGACACAGGTCACACCAGTCCACCGGGTTACATATGAAGGAGGAGCACAGACCATACATAATTTGTCAGAGGTCACTTACCCGATCCTAGTCAGATGAGGAGTTAAGTGCCTGGCCAAATATTGGAAGTCACATATTGGCTGCCTCTTATCAGTTATAGTAATGAAGAAATCTTAAAGCAAAAGTATATAGATAATTTCCTGGGGGGGACCTATTATTAAGCTGGGGAAACACGACTTTCCTGCAGGCTCACGCTGGCCTCCACGTGCCGGTGGAAACATGGCCAAATTCACTCCGAGATTTCCACCTTCAGATCTGCAGGATGTATCATTATATTCTCTCCCATATTTCTTCCCAATAACATTAATGACAGTTCATCAGTATGCAAGTGTATAGACTATTCGGATGAGAACTCCAGGGTGAAGCTCACTAACACAGGGTCAGGGTGATCTAGTTCTGGAAGAATCCTACAGACGAGGGTCCGCGTTCACTTCATGTCACCGAGCACCTCTGCATGGACCTTCCCAACACCAGTACTTTGTTCTTGAGTTATCCCCGAGTTTTTATGTTCTCCTGTATCGTTCTGTCTGAACCGGCCTCTCTAATAGGCAACCACTTGAAATAGAAAATAGAATAGAATAGAATAGAATAGGGGCGCCTGGGGGGGCTCAGTCGGTTAAGCGTCCGACTTCGGTTCAGGTCATGATCTCACGGCTTGTGAGTTCGAGCCCCACATTGGGCCCAGTGCTGACGGCTCAGAGCCTGGAGCCTGCTTCGGTTTCTGTGTCTCCCTCTCTCTATCCCTCCCAACTCACGCTGTTTCTCTCTCTCAAAAATAAACATTTAAAAAATAATAGAATAAATAAAATAAATAGGATAAATAGAATAGAATAAAAGAAAAGAAAAGAAGAGTAAGTCATGGCATTTTTTTTTTCTAAGTTAAACTGGATGGAGAATAGATTTTTAAATATTTTTTTTTTTACTTCCTGAATGATAGTATCCTCATATAAGCTATGGTGTCAAGATAGCTATTTATTTACGCATGCATACGAACTAACACTTAGCGTCTCTTTGCTGTTGATGGAATGCTAACGACATCCCCTAAAAGAGGGGACTCTAGAGGGTTCTCCTCATAAGACTGACTCATCTTCCATCCAGCAGAATGTGACACTTGTCCTGGTGATCGCCACGGCCCCACAGACAGGTTCTGGCGCTCCGAACTGCGGCGAGGCGAGCACCGGTTTCCCTCGGAAGCAGGCTCCGTGCCAAACGTCTCCATGAATTATGACACGTGGACAAGGACACTGACTGGGACGAAGGAGGAGCCGAAAAGCGAGCCGCGCTCGGTAACTCCGTCCTGCAAAGCCTCCCCCCGTGTGCCGCCCAGAACATCTGGCCTACTCGAAACTCTGAGGGAAAAGGCTCCATGTCCAAATTATTTCGGGAAACTTGCTGCACCAATTCTTGGAGATTTCCAACACGCACCGCCGACCTGGAGCTCTGGGGCACGAAGCTCGCGGAGAAAAAAGACCCTTGTGCATTTGCGCTTGGGCAAAACTGTTCCACCCGCGTTTCGGTGGTGAATCCCTCACTTCAATGACACCGACACCTCTAATTTCCTTTCTCCACTCAAATCTTTTATTTCCACTTCCCCACGCTACTGTGAGCTGGTAACTCTGCTTATTGCTTTTGCCTGATTCTCTTCCTTAAAAAAAAAAAAAAAAAAAAAAAAAAAAAAAAATCAACGTGTAATGTCTTAGGTTTCCTAAATGGCCATGGACCTCAGTCATGTTTGTCCATGTCAACGGGGGACGGTCAGGGTCCTTTGGTGAGCTGGGCACATAAAGACCACTGTCTCTGGAGTTCTCGCTAGGCCTGAACAGACAGCTTCACTCCCCCACATATTGCGTCTCATCGGAAAAAATCCCAAACCACACTCCTCCGTGCGCTCAAAATAAGACCAAGTATTTCTACTTCCTCTCCTTTGGGGCAGGGGGTGGGGGGGAATCCAAGCAAGAAGAAAATGTTCCTTCTAGTTCTTCTCCTGATGCCTTTCCAGGTCTGTCCTCCCCCAGCCCCTCTAGGGAACCCCCGGCTCACCGAGTAGTCATGGAGTTGACCCTGTCGCTTGCAGGGGCTACACGTCCCCTCAGCAGCCAGAGGGAGGATGGAGAGAAACAAACCAAATATACGAGGGGCTTGGCTGACCGTGAACCTGAAGTCCACGGACGCTGCAGCTGGAAGCTCGTGAGAACTTTCCGGAACACCCGATCCAAAAAACTCCACCAAACGGTGAATAAGCAGCTTATCATGCGTACAGCTTTCCTTGAAGCTACGCTGAAGCAAGTGTCTTAGATATTTGGGAAGAAAAAAAATATCTTTCAATACCTCTTCCTCCTCTTCTCGAAATAAATAAAAGCAAAGGAGTTCCCAAACGTTTACTTAATTTGGGAACCTAACTCTGATGGTGCTTGGTGACCTGCGGTGCCCCCTCCCGCTGGGGAACACGGTCACGCAGCACTGGACGTCTACTCAGTGGCCCCCACGGGGCCGGGGGCTGCCACGCCGCAGCGGCACGGCTGCCAGACAAACGGATGGACGCATGACTAGGCACCGATAGGGTCCGATGCCCCCACTAAGCAGCTGCTCGTGATGATCGTAACTTCAGTTAAGTTAGGATTCCATGGGACTATCAGAACATTTCACACTCTGTTTGGAGAGCCCTCCCCCAGCCCAGGTTCTCGGCAGCTCCAGAACATGGTGGCGATTCTGACATGTGTGTTTAGTATCCAAAGAAACATTTACTCATCTAGGAGCCAAGTTAGGGAAGAACTTCTGAGACTTACTCTGCCACTAGCTAATAAGAGCGATAGCTTTCTCGGGGCCGCCTTCCTTACGGGGAGTCGCTGTGACAGGAGGGAGGGAGGGAGTAGGTGTCTCGGCCCGCCCTGGGGGCCTGCGTGGTCCCTACAGTGAGAGAGAAGGGTCCCAGCATCACTTCCGGGAAGGAGACATTACTGTCTACTCCCCGGGGCCTCACCATGGCCTTGACTTTAGGAAGACACGATTTGGCCCTTAGAATCATTCATCTGGGAAAACAATGATGGACACTTGGCTTAGAAAACAGTAGGCCTGCTTTGTTTGTAACTTGAGGCTCTAGTAACACAAGAATTCATGATGAGAAACATGGGGTTCATGAACGTTACACTTCAGCTCGGTCAGAGGACCCTCCTCTGTCAAGGGACTCTGTCTTTAGGCAGCTCTTTTATCTCAGGGTGCTTCCGGCGACCCCCAAGCTCCCACTTGCCCGGATCTGGTGCACGTCATCCCAGACCTTCCACGGGCCCGACGCGAGGAACCTTGGGCATCAGAAAAGGGAAGCACGCCTGGTTTCTGTGCTACAGCCCTGCCCTTATTGAAGGTGGTCTCCTCCCCAGATCACGTCCAGGTGCAAGCCGCCGGGTGTCTCAACAATTATTACGCTGGTTTCTCTGCACGTCAGTCTCAAAAATGCGAAACATAATTTAGTTCACGCAAGAATTTTGATGGGATTCCAGACATTTCTTAACAAGCGACGCCTTGATTCCCCTTCAGTTCTGGTGGCCTCGTGCCTGATGACATTGCTTCTTGTGAGTTACCGCCTTTGCCTGCAAGCTATCAGGGGACACAGGGGACACAGAGTCCGAATTCCCATCCTGCCTTCGGATCGGGCTGCCCTAACAAAAGATCCCTAACTGGGTGGTTTAAACAACAGAAACGTGTCTCCCACAGTTCAGAAGGATAGCAAGTCCAAGATCAAGGTGCCTATGCCTCAGTTTCTGGGAAGAACCCTCTTCCTGGCTTGGGGACAGCCACCTTCTCGCTGTGTCTGCACCTGGACAGAGAGCTCTAGTGTCTCTTCCTCTTCTCGGAAGGACACCGGTCCTATCAGATTAGTGTCCCACCGTTATGACCTATTTGAACTTTAACAATCCCTGTCTCCGGATACAGTCATGTTGGGGGTCAGGACTTCACCACATGAGTTTTGGAGGGACACGATCCTGTCTGCAGCACCCCTTAATAGTGGTGTGACGGGGGGCAATTTACACACGACTTCTACACTTTGTTTCCTTCATTTACAAAATGTACATTACATTTCTTTTGTATAGTCACCATCAGGCTTAAATAATATGACATGGGGCGCCTGGGAGGCTTAGTCGGTTAACCGACTCTTGATTTTGGCTCAAGTCATGATTTCGTGGGATCAAGTCTTGCGTCAGGCTCTGTGCTTAACGTGGAACCTGCTTGAGCCTCTCTCTTTCTCTTTCTCCCTCTGCCCCTCTCCTCTGCTCGCACACTCTCTCTCTCTCAAAATAAATAAATTAACTTAAATTATAAAATAAAATAAATAAAATAGAATGAAATAAAATAAGTAAATATAAAGTAAAACAAAATAAATAAAATAAAGTAAATAAAATAGAATGAAATAAGTAAAGATAAAATAAAATAAAATAAAACAAAACAAAATAAAATAAAACAAAATAAAATCTCCCAGAAATCCTGCAAACTTTTGGGCCTTTAAAAACTTCAGTTACGATTACGACCATCATGACTTTAGGAAGATGTTAGTTCATCCTTCCCTCAGAAGGGTACAGTCTACTCCAAGAGCAGGGTACAACCACAGGTTCCACGACGGAACACCCCGGAGCCCCGTTGCCACAGACCCCCCCTCCCCCAGCCACTGGGGGGATTCGGGCTGCGAGTGTGCCATCCTCGCCACCCATCCCTGGGCTGTGCCTCCCCGCGGACGCGGAAGGGAGGCAAAGAGACCGGAGTCGGCTTCTATTCTGCCCTCGCTAGGCTCTATCGCTTCTGCCGAACGTTCAACCCATCACCCCAGGAAATGAAACAGAGGGCCAGTCCGCAGAAAAGGACGTGCTATAGATGAGAGATTACAGGTAAATCACGCCTTTCACACAGTATCGTTCAGGAGTCTCCGGTGAGAGGCGGCGCACGCTCACGGAGTGTCTGGCCTTTTCGGGGTGCGCGCTCCCAGCACTCATCCAAGATGCCAACCCCGGACTCTGTCTCCCAGGTCCTCTCGCAGGCGCGCGCACGGGAGAGGGATACGGGACAGGACCCTCAGGAGAGCCCTGCGATCTCACGGCCCGTGGACACTGAACACCTGGATTAACCAACCAGACCATCTGAGACTCCGAGTCTGGGCTGGAGAGCTCGGGCTGGTCTTCGATTTGCCTCCACCGAGCCGTGCGGGGCCCCGACCCATCACGTACACAGAAGAAGGGGGCAAGCAGATGCTTGAACACTATGCTTGCCTTTTCTGCAAGGATTCCAAAGACGCTTTCCATTATGTTGTGTCGTAATGACTAACAGGAAATTTTCTCTGAGGTCTCAAAAAAATGAAAACACAGGAGCCTCCTACGCAACACATTTTGTCTTACGAGCGCCACGCATCAGATGATGGGCTAGACTTCTCCCCCTTGGGTAACAGAAAATGCAAAACACGATTCATATCTCATGTCTACTAAGTGCGTGTGACCTCTGGAAAGCACGCAGGGTCACGGCCTTGCTATTAGATCTAGTTTTCTCCCAGATTGCATGATTTCTTAAATGTTAAATCTTTTCGTATTCCGTGTCTTGGGTGCATGTTAGGTCTTCTCTTTTTTCTCGGTTTTATTGAGATGTAACTGCAAGTCTCTTCTGAAGTGAAGTGGAGGGCAGAAAACAAGGCTCCTTTTTTACGTACACTTCCCAACTTGAGTTTCAATGCATTTGCCACGATGCCAGTGACGGCCTTGAGTCTGGACGTCTGGCGAGTATCCTGTTCCGAGCAGGTGGGCTGGTGACACATTCGGGACTTTCCAAGCCCCCTCCCAGCCTTTGGGATGCTGAGGCAAGGCTTTGAGTGAAGGATCTTCATTTTGGCCAAGAAGAGGGGACCCGAGCGTCCCTCATGCATCGTGAACCCAAGAGTCCTCCTCCACCTGTGCTCTTGCCTCACGCAGAAAAGCACGTAAGCCGGTCACTTGTTGTTATTGATTTCCTCACGCTGAATACCGGTTTTTGCAAAAGACAGACACAATTGTCAGCCATTATTCGACAAATGTCTGCATTTAATTAAGTTTGATTACACAAGGCGGGATGAAAAACGTTGGCGAGGCCCATTGAGTTTCACAGAGCGCCTATTATTTAAATCTCTCTCATTGAATATCGCAGTTGCGAGTCTTCATTTAAAATCTTCACATCTCTATGGAATATGTTTAATAAAAACGTTTGAAAAGAACTGGGTCATTTTCACTACATTTCCCAACTCACTTCAATGGCTGCCACATAATATCGTCTCGAAAGCCAGTTTTTCGTGTCACACAAACCCAGCAACTCAGACTTCAAAGACTTAAACTTCAAGTAATTACTGACTATATTCTTCCGCAATTAGCTGTGCACGCATGCTCATGCCCTTTGAATTTCGTTCAAGGGCAGGACGAATGTAGTATGAACCCCTGACCAGATGTCTCCCGGAGCAGAACGCATGATATCGACACAGCTACACCGACACAGACGTTTGACTTCTCTTGGAAAGTATAGATGCCCCTTTGCATATCAGAATTCTGAAATATTTGGCCAGACTCCAAGAAAGACATTAATAAATGTTGTGCATGCTGAAGTAAAGATTTTAAACGTATACATTGAAAAGAGAAGCCATGGACAAAAACATTAACTGTGAAAATATTATAGGAAATAATACTAGTGAAAAAATATTCATGAAAGTCCCCAACCTACTTGTTTATGTCTTCGTTTTAATTCAAACAGTTTTACCGGTATGTTTCGTACGTACCAATATGCCTCTTGAGGGATGGGGCTCAAATGCTGTGTCCGAATTAAAGTGATGGCTTGATGCCTGTATTAGATTAATCTGGAAATAGCATCGTAGACTTTTGTTAAACCCTGAATGAAAAGAAGCCACTTAACGAAGGCTCCTCCTCCAGGTTCTATTCACTATAATTGACGAATTATCATGGAACGTCCAGGAATGGAAAGCCAAGGAACTGTATTTTCATCTAAAGCAACTCAATTTATCTTCGATTGTGTCACATAAGGAACTTACTCATAAAACGGTAAAGGCTTCAACTTTTTTCCCTCTGATTTAAAAAATAATGGTCATTATAACAAACTGGAAAAAGAAATTGTAAAGGAGGAAATGAAAAGTATGAATAACTGTCTAAGTCAGATAGTCAATGGCGAGTTTGTATATGTCCTTCCAGTGACAATAAATCAATAACCCGCTTCTTACATTTTCTAATCAGGTGTTTTTGGGGTATGAAGGAAAATCACTGATTGTTTTTGTACTGACAATTTAGTGAACTCTCCTACTAGTTCTGATGATTTAGCTCTAGAATCTACAGATTTTCTACACTCTGTCTTTTGTGAGTAGAATTGAACCCATGCCCCATAAGGTTAATGAGGTTAAAATTAACAGAAAATTGAAAGTTTGTTTTTCAGAGAACCATTTCTCCCTATTGGTTCTTTCCAGACCCCACTCACAAACTCACTAGCTGTCTCTGGAGTTGACTCAAGGCCAACTGATAGGGTTCCAGCCCAGGAACAAGCGAGGCCCTGCATTCCCGACCCAAATGGTTTTAGACCCCAGAAGTCCCCTCCAGTACCTATGGGCAGACCAAGAACTAGCCAGCCTAGGGCAGCCTAAACCAGCTCGAGCTCAGCCGTCGAGTCAACACAGCACAAACGGGCCAGGAATTTTCAGCAGCTGCCTTGGCTTCCTTATAAAGTCTTTACCTTAGGAGAAGCACAAGTTTCATTAAAATAAACATACGATGCAGGGGCTCCTGGGTGGCTCCATTGGTTAAGCGACCCACTCTTGATCCCGGCTCAGGGCATGATCTCACAGTTCGTGGGATTGAGTCCTGCATCGGGCTCTGCACTCAAAGCGCATAGCCTGCTTGGGACTCTCTCTCTCTCTCTCTCTCTCTCTCTCTCTCTGCCCCTCCCCTACGTGTTCGCTTTCTGTCTCTCTCAAAATAAATAAATAAACTTAAAAAAAAACAACAACATACGATGTTGTTGCAGACGCATGTGTTCCAAGTAAGCCTGTGCGACCTTACGCCCTGCTATGACGACAAAACTCTCCTTTCTGAGTGTGCATTCATCCCAACCCTCTCAACAGAAGGAAACCACTCACTCCGACTCAAGGAGACATGGCTTTGGAAGCAACTCCCCCGTGATCTCTTTATTTGCCGTGTGATGTCTCCCCGTGGTGTGGTCACGGGCTGTCACTGACCACGGACTGGACTCATGGTGGTCCAGTTCCAACACCTTTCTTCCTTCCAAGTCCAGTTCTTATCCCCTCGCGTCTACTTGTCTCACCGTATTTGCCAGGATGTCCACTGAAACACTGGATGAAAAAATGGTGAGAATGAGGACTCCTGCCTTTTCCTTGAAGATGATTCTTAACAGCTTTTCACCTTTAAGTATATTTGCTTTCGGTTCCTATTTTGTTTTCATAATGTATCATAATGTAATGAGGTTTTAAAGTTTGCTTTTATTCCTTATTCAAGGTGGATTTTACTTTATGTATGTATGTATGTATGTATGTATGTATGTATGTATGTATTTGAGGGAACGAGAGAGAGCGTACATGCATGAGCAGGGGAGAGGAGCAGAGGGAGAGAGAGAGAGAATCCTAAGCAGGCTCCGGGTCAGTGAGGAGCCCTGTGGGGGGCTCAGTCCCATGACCCTGGGATCATGACCTGAGCTGAAATCAAGAGGCTGACACTCAACCAACTGAACCACTCAGCGGCCTCTGGATTTTATTCTTTAGTCACGAATATGAACTGTTTTGTCAGAAACTTTCTTTTAAGCCTGCTGTTAAGCCCTCATTTAATCCCTTCCTGTGACTGATTAACTCAATAGATTTTCTGACCTTGGCCGTCTCTGAATTCCTGGGTCAATGGTACTTGACCATTAAGTACCCCGTTAAGGGGTTCGGTTTCATTTTGATGGATCTGGTTTGGTGATGTTTTATGTAGTAGTTGTTTTCTCTGTGTTTAAGGGACTGAGTTTCAGACACTACTTTTTTCAAGGACTGAGTTTCAGACCCTACTTTTTTGCCCCATGAAGAGTTGAGTAACTTTCATATCCTTTATTCAACCACGCGCTTTACAGGAGCACGAGGGATACCTGCTTCTTGAGAGTCTGTAAAACAATCTGGACCTCTTATTTGTAGGCGGACTTTTAAAAACAAAATCACAGATTCCATTGTCTTTACTGTTTACATGGCTGTTTAGATTTTTCTTCTTTTCTTGGCTCAATTTTACAAATTTATCTTTCTCCAAAAAATGTTGATTTGGGGGCACCTGGGAGGCTCAGTCGGTTAAGCTTCCAGTTCTTGATTTCGGCTCAGGTCATGATCTCACGGTTCATGAGTTCGAGCCCCACACTGGCTGGCTCTGTGCTGACAGCTCGGAGCCTGGAGCCTGCTTCGGATTCTGTGTCTCCCTCTCTCTGCCCCTCCCCTGTCTGTGCATTCTCTCTCTCAAAAACAAAATTAAAAAAAAATCTTTAAAACATGTTCATTTAACTTACTTTTTCAGTATTTGTGCCTATAATTATTCACTGCATTCTGCTGCTAAAGTGTATAACCTCAGTTATAGTTGGGGCTAGGTCTCGTGTCTTTTCTCTTTCTGAATATTGCTGCTGTCTTTTCTCCACGTTATGCTCCATCTTGTGAGTTCATTATTACTTTTTCCATCGTGATCTTATTTTCAGTCCAGTTTTACATTTTCAGGGGTTCCTTTGTTCCCGATTTGGGACAATGTCCCTGGAGTGGTGTGAGCTTCCATCCACCAGGGTTCCGTGTGCCTAAATGTTAATTTGTGAGCCTTGAGCTCCCAAGTGGGACAGGACCTCCGAGACTCTCTGTGGCCGGCTTCCACCTACACGGCCCGCTGAGGCCCGCCCAGCTCCCCTCATCTTTGTGGAGTTGCTGCTCAAGGAAACGCAAAGCTGCTCAGCACTACGCCACCCAGCCCATGGCCAAGCCACACTGGGTAACGCTACACCACCCTGCTTCGGTCACTTTCCATTTCCCCCAGCCCCCAACCTCCTCTTCGCTCTTCCTTTTTCACCTTCCCATAGCCCCTTTTGCTCCTTCCGTTCTCCGCTAGAAAGCCCCTTACCTGTCTTGGCTGCAGTTGAGCTCAGTCTACACTGGTCTCTCTCCCCAACTGCCAGGGGCTAAAGAGAGTCGGTCTTGCCCCTTTCCCAAGTGCCCAGTGCTGCTGCCCCCCTGACAATTTCTGACCCTGATTCTTCCTGTCCCCACCACGTATGCAGAAAAATCTGGACCCCAAGCCCATGTGTGTGAAGGGGAGCAGAATACGCCACCCCCAAAATATGCCTTTTTGGCTTAAGGATTATTTGGGGCTGATTATTTTTGAAAGGCTACAGGCCCAAGAAAATCTCTACACACAGAAGGTGCCCTTTCAAGAGGAAAATTTATATTTGTAAGAGAAATCAGGGGTGCCTGGGTGGCTCAGTTGGTTAAGCGTCCGACTTCGGCTCAGGTCATGATCTCACAGTTCGTGAGTTCGGGCCCCGTGTCAGGCTCTGTGCCGACAGCCTGGAGCCTGCTTCAGATTCTGCATCCCCCTCTCTCTATTCCTCCCTTGCTTGCACTCTGTCTCTCTTTGTCTCAAAAATAAATAAAGATCAAAGAAAATTTAAAAAACTAAAAAAAGAGAAATCAAATCACCATCCGAATCTACAAGAGATGGAAGGCAAAATCACAAGAAACTCTTCTCTTATCATTAAGGGAGCACCTTAAATCTCAGAACCACCTTACCCCTGTTCACTGGGGTTTCCTAGTGACTTCTCATAACTGGGCCCCCTCCACCAGTGACTCAGTTTTTCTGGGTCTCTCCAGGTAGACAGGAGACATATAGTTTTCTCTCCTTTTTAATATTTTGTTGTTACAGGGGCCTTGGGCAAGAACTCATAAAATTAGAGAGGGAATTATTTTTTCTCCCCTACAGGTGTCACCTATAGCCAAATGCCTTGTCCCCAGGAGGCCAAGTTTTGGGGCCTCTAGGCAGTCCCAAACTGCCAGGTCACTGTGGTACTGACTGTCTGATATGAATTTGGGGGTCTTACTTACTTTTTCTCTTTCACCAAAGCTATGTATTTTAAAAATAAAAAATGCATATTTACCCAGCATTTTTTTAATGTTTATTTATTTTTGAGAGAGAGAGAGAGAATGAGCAGGGGAGGGGCAGAGAGAGGGAGACACAGAATCCGAAGCAGGCTCTGAGCTGTGAGCACAGAGCCCGACACGGGGCTCGAACTCACCAACTGCAAGATCATGACCGGAGCCAAAGTCGGCGCTTAACCGAGCCAGCCAGGTGCCCGCCCCTACCTGGCATTTCTTATGTACGGCTGGAGGGGTTTCACGAGCCTTGGCCCTGTCTGCCATGTTGCCTGAAACCCTTGTAGTTTCTACTAATACGTCACATGCGT
Organism: Paguma larvata; assembly: GCA_030068075.1. NCBI lineage: Eukaryota > Metazoa > Chordata > Mammalia > Carnivora > Viverridae > Paguma > Paguma larvata. The sequence continues at coordinate 6,562,459 of CM057834.1, forward strand.
TGACACTTAGTAGGACTAAGGAATCTGTTGAATAATCAACTTACCCATTAACTTGTTGCATGAATATACATTTTCTAACTGGAATTCTACTCTTTAAGCTTTGTATGATTTTCCAGCATGAGCTTCTTAATGTGTGATGAACTTTCTCTGTCTAGATTCATTCTCCATATAATTGAACTATCTGATTCCCAGGGAGGCCCTCCTGGCAATGAATTAGCCACTGGGGATAATGAATGGAGGACGGAGCAACATAGAAATGAATTGCACCAAGTCAGCCCTGAAGTTTGCCCCAAGGCCCACATGACCCATAAAATGTCATTCGGCGGATCACCACAGCCCTGCTCAGGGATCAGAGGGGACTGTTTTGGAAACTAGGAAGCCTACCTCACTCCCAAATCCTACCCCCATCAGCCCAGGACTCCTGAGGACCACTACTAGTCCTCAACCAATATACTGTCCCCAAGGCACAAGGCCAACCTTCCAGCCCCGAATATGATCATGCAAAGGCCACGTCCTCATTCGCCTCTCTGGCCTGACTGCCTCCTGTGGGTTCTGGACTCCCAGCTCCCTAAGTGATAAAACCACTTGGATCTCTAACTGGCTTGCCAAACGTAACTCATCTAAAACTGGACTCCTGACCCCTCCCCCACCGTCTTCATGTGTCCGCATGCTTCTCCGCATCAACAAATACCAATCCCATTCTTCCAGCTGCTCAGGCAGAATTTCTTGCGGTTCCCCTGGACGCCTTTCTCTCACGCCTCAATCCAATCCATCAGCAAATCATGCTGCCCCCCCCCCCCCTTCCTGGCACGCTTTTAGTCCTGGCTCTACTCATCCTGATTTCTTGGATTTAGTGCGTTTCCAACTCAAGACGCACAGAGTCTATAGGTGCAATTCTGGAAATGGCTTTTTCCCCTGGGACACTTTTAGCGCGGTCTCCTTGGGGCAGGGTCAATGTATGAGCCACACCTTTAACCGCAGGGCCTAGTGGAGCACCCCGTGGGCATTTGGTAAGTGGCTTAGGAAAGGAGAGTGACTACTGGGCACAGCTCACTGCCAAGAAGCTAAGAACACTCGAGAAATCTTGACCATGTTGAATTTTATCTGAAGGTCAAGGAATCCCCCACTGTTTTGTGTTCTGGAAAATGGCGGATGGCCAAGGATTGCCCTTCCCCCACATGACTTAAATGAGTTTCACAGAGACTCCTGGTTTACCCATGACGAAGCCAGACACAGACCCTCCAAATCCGCAGTCTTGCCTCATGAATGATGAGCCGAACCGTTTCATCCCCAGGGATCGAACAGAACAAAATGCATGTTAAGCTCTCTCCAGGCCCCTGACTTTGCGGCCACAGTCAGCTTGAGCAGGAGACAGCACTGTCTCCATCCAGACCACGCCGGCCTCATGTTCTCTGATGGACTACCCAATGATTCTTCCCCCTTCATCCCATGTTCCCACACCCAGCACCCCCTTAGTGTCCATTTCAATGGGGAGCAGCTCTCATTATGAGAAGTCTCTCTTTAATCTGAGCCCAAATCTGCCACCCGTACATTCATTCTACCCACAAGGGCCCCCTGAGCTACACAGAACAAATCCAGTTCCTTCCCCATGAAATAAGTACTCAGTTATTACATTTCTCTCTCGAAACCTCAAAATGTCAAATAATTAATTGATTATTAATTAATTACACTAAAGAAATACAACTCTCATCCTCTTGTCTCTGAATCCTGGGCTCCATGCAGCCTGGAATGGTCCTTTCTATGACTGTGGTTGAAAAAATGTCAAACACTGAAGTATCAACAATCAAAAGCACAGAGTGATATTTCACAAAAGAATAATAGTTCACTGAAAATTAATTAGAACAACTCCAAAGAACCACCATGATGAACAAGTTTATTGGGATGACAGGAGAAGAGCGGGCAGCTGGGAACATATACCCTCTACTTGGGAACCAGGGGCAGACTCCCGAAACAAAAGGAGAAGGGTTACTCCCACCCGGAGGTGACAGCACATGTTACCTCATCAGTCATGTCAAAACATGAATTCTGGGGCACCTGGGTGGTTCAGTCAGTTGAGCGTCTGACTTTGGCTCAGGTCATGACCTCATGGTTCATGAGTTCGAGCCCCACGTCAAGCTCACTGCTATCAGCACAGAGCCCGCTTTGTCTCCTCTCTCTGCCCCTCCCCAGCCCATGCTCTCTCTCTATATATATAAAATAAATAAACCTTTTTTTAAAAAAAACATGAATTCAGGGGAGGTGGAAATTAATGAACTTTCCAGAAGGTTAAAAGCACCGCCTAGAGAGGAACGACGAAGATTAACATTAGGTATACGCTAGTCTGGGAAAACTATCGCCAGCCGAATGGGCAGGAAGACGAGAGTAACACAAAGTGAATTCGCAAATTCTGCAATCGCAATCCAGTAAACTCCACCTACGATGGAAGCATGATGTCACGGAGCTCAGAGAACTCTAACCACACGGGGCATCTAGCACCCCGTGGGGGAGCAGTTCTTAAGGAAACGGCTGCCCTCTATTCTGGGACTTCTACTAGCTAAAGACATTTTCTTACACTTTAAAGAAAAAAAAATGAAGGTCTACAACTTGCAAGAACAGAGAGGAAGAGAATGCCTCCGATTTGCTCCTGGGGACCCTGAAGAAGGGGGGGGCCTGCAGGTGAACATAGTGAGAACTTCAACAAAGAGACAAAAACTATTAAACACCCAAAAGCAGCCACATGGCTTAAGAATACCATAACTGAACTGAATGCTACAATAGAGGGGGCTGCAGCAGACTAGATGAAGCAGAAGAAAGAATCAGTGATCTGGAAGACAGGGCGGTGGAACTCACCCACAGAGAAAAACAAAAAGAAAGAATTTAAAAAGTGAAGACAGCTTAAGAGACCAATGAGGCCTCAAGAGAAACAATATTCACACTATAGAGGTCCCAGGAAGAGAAGAGAAAGAAAACATATTTGAATCAGTAATGTCTGAAGACTTCCCTAACCTGGGGAAGAAAACAGACATCCAGATCCAAGAGACCAGAAAGTTCCAAGCAGGACGAACCAAATGGATCCCTACCAAGACACACTATAAATAAAATGCCAAAAGTTAAAGAGAGAATCTTAAAAAAACTTGGCACATACAAAGGAACCCCCATTTGATTATTAAGAGATTTTCAGCAAAACTGCACAGGCCAGAAGGGAGTGGTGTGATACGTACAAAGCACTGAAAGGAAAAAAAAAAACTTCCAAACAAAAATCTACTCAACGAGGTTTTCATTCATAATTGAAGGAAAGAGAAAAGGTTTTTCCAGAGGAGCAAAAGCTTAAGGAGTTCATCACCACTAAGCCAGGCTTTCATTAAAATGTTAAAGGGACTTCTTTAAGCTGAAAAAAGGAGGTGCTAATTAGTAATGAAAAATATAAAAGTAAAAATCCCTGTGGTAAAAGTAAATATATAGGAAAGGCAGTGGATTAATCACGTATCAAACTAAAATGATATATAGCTAAACTAACACTAAAATAAATAAAAATAGCTATAATTACGCTAATTAGGGGACACACGAAATAAAAAGATGTAAAATGCGACATGAAAAACATAAAATCTGGGGTGAGGGGAGTAGAAATGGAGAGGTTTTTTTTTTTAATGTTTATTTATTTTTGAAAGAGAGAGAGAAAGAGAGAATGAGCACAAGTGGAGGAGGTGCAGAGAGAGGAGACAGAGGATCTGAAGCAGGCTCCAGTGCTGTCCCGCTGTCAGCACAGAGCTTGATGCAGGGCTCAGACTCACAGACTAGAGATCAGGACCTGAGCCAAAGTTGGACGCTTAACCGCCTGAGCCACCCAGATGCCCCCAAATGCAGAGTTTTAAAATGCATTCAGTCTTACGTAGGTATCAACTTAAACTAGACTGTTGCGTTGACAAGCTGTTATATGTGAGCGTTATGGTAACCATGTAGCAAAAAGCTATAGAAGATACACAAAAAAATAAAAAGAAAGGGATCCAATCCTAACCCTGAAGAAAGTCATTTCTTTTTTCTTTTCTCCTCTAAAGTAGGGGAAGAGAGAAAAGAAGGAAAGAACAAAGAACTACAAAGCAACCAGAAAACAACTACCAAAATGGCAACAATGAAGTACACACCTATCAATAATTTCTTTACATTTAAATGGACTAAGTTCTTCAATCAAAAGACACAGAGTGGCTGAACAGATTTCTAAAAGGCAAGATCTATCTATAAGTTTCCTATAAGAGACTCGCTTCAGACGTAAGGACACACATAGACTGAAAGGAAAGGAATAAAAAAAGAACGTTTCATGCAAATGGAAACAAAAGACAGCTCGGGTATCTCTCCTCATATCAGACTTTATTATTTAAAAAAATTTTAAGTTTATTTATTTTGAGAGAGACAGGGACACTGCGAGTGGGGAAGGGGTAGAGAGACAGGGAGACAGAGAACCCTGAGCAGGCTCCATGCTGCCAGTGCACAGCCCGATGTGGGGCTCGAACGTGCAAAACCTTGAGATCATGACCTGAGCTGAAACCAAGAGTCAGACGCTTACCCGACCGAGCCTTCCAGGCGCCCCTGGAGAAAACAGACCTTAAAACAAAGATTGTAATAAAACACAAAGAAGGACTTTACATAATGATAAAGTGGTCAATCCTACAAGGGGACGGAATGTTGGTAAGTATTTATGGCCCCTACATAGAAGCAGCTAAATACTTAAAGCAAATATTAACAGACTAAAGAGAGAGGTTGACAGCAATACAGTAATATTAAGGGTTTTTAACACCCTACTTACATCAGTGGATAGATCACTCGGACAGGAAATCAATAAGGAAATAGCGTGTCCTTGAATAGCACATTAGACCGGATGGACTTAATATATATAGAGAGAACATTCCACTCAAAAGCAGCAGAACATACATTCTTCTCTAGTGCACAGGGAACGGTCCCCAGGATAGGTCACATGTCAGGCCACAAAACAGGTTTCCAGAAACTTCAGATTAAAATCACATTGAGCATCTTTTCCAGCTACCATGAACATAGAAATCAATCAGAAGAAAATAACTGGAAAAATCACAAATATGTGGAGATAAAACAACATGTTAATGAACTTCTACAGGGCAACTGAGAAATCAAAGGAGGAATCAAAAAATACACTGAGGCGAATGCAAAGGGAAATACAACGTACCGAAATCTATGGGATGTAGCAAAATCTATGGGATGCAGCAAAAGCAATGCTAAGGCAAAAGCTCATAGTGATACAAACCTACTTCGAGAAACACGTAAAATCTAGGAGCGCCTGGTGGCTCAGCTGGTTGAGTGTCCAACTCTTGATTTCAGCTCAGGTCATGATCCCAAGCTCATGGGATCGGGCCTCACATGAAGCTCTGTAGATTCTCTCTCTCTCCCTCTGTCCCTCTCCCCTGCTTATGCTCTTTCTTTCCCTCTGTCTCTCTCTCTCTCTCTGTCTCTCTCTCAAATTCCAATGGTATTTTTTACAGAAATAGAAAAAACAATCCTAAAATTTGTATGGAACCACACAAAAGACCCCAAGTAGCTAAAGCAATCTTGAGAATTTTTTTATCCCACAAAGCTATAGTAATCAAAACAATATGGTATGGACATAAAAACAGACTCACAGATCAATGGAACAGAATAGAAAGCCCAGAAAGGAATTCACAGACATACAGTAATATATGAAAAAAGAGTTAAGAATACAAAATGGCCAAAGGAGAGTCTCTTCAATAAATGGTGTTGGAAAAACTGGATGGTGACATACAAAAACACAAAACTGGATTCCTATCTTATGCCATACACAAAAAGCAACTCACAATGGATTGGAGACTTGAATACAAGACCTGAGACCATAGAACTTGTAGATGAAAACATAGTTAGCAAATTCCTTGACATTGGTCTTGGTGATGAGTTTTTGGAGTGGACTCCAAAAGTAAAGGCAGCAAAAGCAGAAATAAGCAAGTGGGACCACATCAAACTAAAAAGCGTTTGCACAGCAAAGGAAACCATCGACAAAACGAAAAGGCAATCTACTTAATGGGAGAAATACTTGCAAATCTTGTGTCTGGTAAGGGGTTAATATCCAAAATAAATAAAGAACTTACACAACTCAATAGAAAAAAAATAGTAACAAATCGATTAAAAATAGGCAGAGGATCTGAATAGATATTTTTCAAAGAACTCATCCAGACGTCCAACAGGCACATGAAAAGATGGTTAGCATCACTCGTTATCAGAAAAACACAAATCAAAACAACTATGAGATGTCACCTCACACCTATTTAAATGGCTGTTATCAAAAAGACAGGAAATAACAACTGTTGGCAAGGATGTGGAGAACAGGAGACTTTTGTGCACGGCTCGTGGGGATAGAAATGGGCACAGCCACTATGGAAAACGGCGTGGAGGTTCCTCAATCATTAAAAATAAAACTACCATATAATCCAGCAATTCTACTTCTGGGTATTTATTCAAAGGAAACCAAAATGCTAATTTGAAAAGATATATGCACTCCTCTGTTTTTGCAGTAGATTTTACAAAAGCCAAGATAGGGAACCAACCTAAGTGTCTACTGATGGATGAATGAATAAAGGAGACGCGATGCCTATGTACGACGGAATACTACTGACCCGTAATAGATCTGAGGTTATCATGCTACGTGAAATACGTCGGACAGAGAAAGACAAAAAACGTATGATTTCACTTATATGTGGAGGATAAAAAAAACGAGTGAACAAACGCAACAGAACTCACAACAGAGAACAGAATGATGGTTGCCAGAGCGGGCACTGGTTGGGAGGTGGGTAAAATGGATGAAGGGGGTCAAGAGATACAAAGTTGCAGGCATAAAATAAGTCATGGGGACGCGATATACAGAACGGAGACTATAATCAATAACGCTGTGCATATTTGAAAGTTGCCAAGAGGGGCGCCTTGGGTGGCTCAGTTGGTTAAGCGTCTGACTTCAGCTTGGGTCATGATCTCATGGTTCATGAGTTCGAGTCCCACATCGGGCTCTGTGCTGGCAGCTCAGAGCCTGGAGCCTGCTTCAGATATTGTGCCTCCCTCTGTCTCTGTCTCTGTCTCTCTCTCTGTCTCTCTCTCTCTCTCTGCCCCTCCCCTGCTTCTGCTCTCTCTCTCTCAAAAATAAATAAACATTAAAAAAAATTTTAAAAAAGAGAAAGTTGCCAACAGAGTAAATCTGAACAGTTCTGATCACAAGAAAAAAATTGTAACTTTGTACAGTGACGGAAGTTACCTAGACTTACTGCAAGTGGTCATCTCGCAATGTACACAAATACATACTAGGCTTAATATAGTTGTACAGTCATCAAGGGTCTGACATTGACATAAACAGCTGGATCAATGGAACAAAATAGATGGTCCAGAATTAGGCCAAACTTCTATGAATCGATTTTTGACGAAAAAAGTCAAAATAATTCAACAGGGAAAAGTTGTTCTTTTCAACAGATGATGAAAGTAAGCATCCCCTTTACCTTCCACTATTTTCTAGAAGTGTGGACCACAGTCGATGAAGCTGAGGTCGAAAATCATAAGACATCTGGAAGATGACACAAGAAAAATGTTTATAACCTTTAATTAGGCAAAGACGTCACAGATCGGACACAGTGTCCACCATACGAGAAAAATCAATAATCAGACTTCGCCAAAATTTAAAACTACTGCTCTTTGGAAAATGCCAGTAAGTAAAGGAAAAGGAAAGGCATGGACTGAGAGAAAATTTTCACCACGTATACCAAAGGATGTGTGTTAACCTCTCTAAGCCAATTATAAAAATCAAACAGCTCCATTAAAAAAAAAAAAATGAGCCGGAGATTTGAGCAGGCATTTCACGAAATAAGCAGCACAAATGGACATACACCATGAGGAAAGATGTGTGTCACAGTCAGCCATAAGGGAAAGTCAAATTGCAGTCCCCAGATTTCTAAAGTTCAATGCTGTCCATGCCAGGTTTTGGCAAGGATGTGGCATAAATGTAGGATATATTTCACAAGTGTGGTATTAACCCAGTTCTGAAGCCATGGCTGAAAACACTCACTCGCCCTGGGAAGGTAGTTTCCTAAGCTCCCCTTCCAGCTCCTCCCCTTACCAGGCACTAACATTCCTGAGTTGGAATACAAACATATCCAACTGCCAAAAGCCCCAATAACTCACGCCCAGGAATGGCGACTCCTTACTAGGAACCATGGAATTATTCAAAATACCGAACCTCCGGGAAGCCCAGGTGGCTCCGCCTAGCTAACTGCATGCCACTTGCTGTCCCCAAGGCATCTCTTATGGTTCTAGTTTGCTGTCACCCGGTCCCTAGATGCCACCTGCTGTGTGGCTCCACCTGGCAGCCTTCCCCTTTGGAGTTATAAGGGTTCTGCCTTTCAACTACCTAAAGTTGTCCTTTGTGTTGTCTGTGACAAAGTTAAACACACACATACACTCACTCCTGGCAGTTCCGTTCCTAGGAATCTGAGAGACCCTATTTCTGCACAAAGGCTTATATGTTAATGTTTATAGCAGCACTATTCATACTAGTAAGAAACTGGAAACAACTCGAATGTCCAGCAAGTAGTCAATGGATATATTGCAGTATATTCATCACTGGAATTCAATAAAATCTGATGTATCCATACTATGGAATGTAATAAAATGTGGTACGTCCATACGGTGGAATGGACTCACCAAGAAAAAGGACGGGATTGATACATGCAACAACAGTGTGATAAGTCTCAAAAACCTGGCAGGTGAAGGGAATCAGACACAAACACTCATACTCTATGATTCTATGATTTCACATGAATGTGAAATTCCATTAAGAAGCATGTTAAAAAAAATTATTGTGACAGAAACCAGATCAGCAGTTGCCTGGGAACGAGGTGTATGATGGGAGCTGGGAAGTAAACTACTCAGTCAAAAAAGGGGATTTTCGTTACATGTAAACTAACGCCACCAAAACAATGTAAACACTAAGACTGAACTAAAAACACTATACAATTAAAATGCTGGAACAAAATTAATTTAACCAGGAAGTAAAGTATGTACAAGCCAACCTTGCTAACCCTACCCTTATCTTCCTAGTACTAATTACTTTTTTTAATCTCTACACCCAACAAGGGGCTTGAACTTACAACCCTGATATCATGCTCTTTCAACAGATCGAGCCTGGTAGTACTTCTAGTACTCCTTCAACACCGACTACCCCAAGCCCAAACCCATTTGTCAATTCTTCTCAAACTTAAGGGTTTGTTTGTTTAAAAGGTTGGAAGCTGCCCACTCTGGTCACTTCTTCAGGTCTTCACTCTCTCGTGAAGACTCCCATAGATGTGTACAAATTTAATAAAGTTTGTGTGATTTTTCTCTTGTTGATTAGTCTTCTGTTAGTTTTCATTTCAGATCCAGCCAGGAATTCAAAAAGGGGCAAGGAAACCTGTTTTGTCCCCTACACTAGGAATAATTATTTTTGGTATAGTTCACAAACTTCGTTCTGTCAACAATACAATCCCGTTTCTGAGAGAATTTTTCCAATTGTCTCACTCTTTTAAATGTGATCATAAAATTACCTGGAATTTTTTTCAACTTACATTTTATGGCTTATAAATTTGGAATTATTAGCCAAAGTTGAGAAAATTCTCTCTATAGCTGCCAAGATATGACATAACAAACCCAGAGAAAAATGTATGAAACGGAAGACTTTCTCATTTCGAATCCTGGTTTTCATGGGTAGGCCAAATATTTTCATAGGCACCATCTTTATAGTCATGTAGAGTAACTTTCCTCAATAAATGTGTTTTAAGACAAAATTCACCAAATATTTTGTCTCTATTTATGATTTTTTCGAATGTTCGCTGAATTCAAATGTTAGAAAAATCACATGGCTTCTCAACTTTGGGTCATTTCTGTAGAGAATACCCAATTTATCATATGAACTCAATCAAAACAGTCCTCCCCCATGCTGATAAATCCCAACACACAATGAGAAAGTCTGAAAATTAAATCAAACACAGTGGGAGCCCCGTCGTGTAACTCACGCAGTCTCTCCAGAGCTATCTAAGTACCGTCTGGATCACAGGTTTGTTTTTCACAAGGGTAACTTTCTAAACCTTCGAAAGCTAAAGTTCTTTTTTCTATTTGTGGAACACTATGATGAAAGATTTTGAATGATTCTGAAAGAAATATACAGCCAAAACACAGACAATGCCTTTATTGAAAAAAATACGTTGAGGTGCCTGGGGGGCTCAGTCAGATGAGCGTCTGACTTTGGCTCAGGTCGTGATCTCACCGCTCATGAGTTCAAGCCCCACATTGGGCTCTGTGCTGATGGCTCAGAGCCTGGAGCCTGCTTTGGATTCTGTGTCTCCCTCTCTCTGCCCCTCCCCTACTTGTGCTCTGTCTCTTCTCTCTCTCTCTCTTTCAAAAATAAACAAACATGAAAAACATACGTCAAAAACACCATTAGACACTTGGGTTGACTTCACAGATCTTCCAAGATGAAACTGTTTCTGAAGAAAAGCCAACTGGTGAAAGAGGCACCAACAAATCTGCCAGATTTTTTTTTTTTTAATTCACAAAATGACATGCTTAGATTATTTTAAAATATTGGCAATTACAGCTTCCATATTTATTTCTAGGATATCACAGTTTGCTTGGACGCAATTACACATACCCTGTGTGCCACGAGGAACTCCAAACCCATTTCTACTCCACTGGTTTATTAAGTTAGCAATATTCTGTTTTCTTAATGATGCTCGGCTCTGCCAAGAATGTATTCATAATAGCAAACAATTATCCTACTTCCAACCTTGAACTTTGAAAAATGCATCTAGAACAGAATGAGCAATTGCTTTAGATGTTTTACCTTTGAAAGAATTCATTTCCAAAAGTTTTGCTTTGATTTCAGGAGTGGAATTTAAAAAAAAAAAATCCTGACTTTGTTTTTGAAAATAACTGAATTGATTTTCTATCTGAAGCATAGGAGAAACTGATAGAAAACGGACGTTATCTAATTTGTTTGCTGAGTTTTTCTTCCGCTATTGGAGACAACACATTGACAGCTGTCGTTCTACCTTTTGTGCAAATATAAAAACCCTGCAATTGAAAATGGGTGACGTTCACCCAAAGTGAGTGGCTCTCCGTGAGAATTCATGGTTCAGAGATGGACAGGCAAGCACGCCTCTATCAGCACACGTGCTAAATCACTGTGTTTAGACAGCATTCTTAAAATTACTACTAACTTCTGAACTGGAAGCAATGCTTCTTAAGCAGATTTATGCTTCCCAGTTTTTTCTGTATCTGTTCAGTGAATTCACTGTGGCCCCATCAGCAACTAGACGAAGTTTGTGAAAATTATAAGTTCATTATCAATAGTCTTGAGAAATAGAAAATCAATACTATTTGCTAAATGCTCCCTTTCTTCATAATTTCATTCTTTTCCTTCCTCACTCGTGCATGCTCTTTTTTTTTGTTTGTTTTGTTTTGTTTTTGTTGTTGTTGTTGTTGTTTTTAGCTCATTGCTAATAAATGATTAGTTGCAAAACGGGAGAGGTCCACAGCTCAGCTCCAGGCTCTGAGATGGTTCATTGCTGTGCACACCAACCACTTTCTCAGGATTCCCCTATAGTGCCAGACTCCCCATGTACTTAAGAGCCTAGGCTTGTGTTGCTTCTTCGGGGTAGGGTTGTCAATTCTCGTCTTTTCGCTGATTTCCAATGAGGGACTTCTGCCAGTTTACTTAGAAACCGTAAAGGCACTGTCGGCTTAAGTGATGGGGAAGAGGTCATTTCAACAGCTGAAACTTATCTGTACCCTCACGTATGTATTTAAATATATTTACATTCCTTCAGAACACAAAACAAAAACCAAATTCTTTTTTTTTAATTTTTTTTAAGGTTTATTTATTTTTGAGACATAGAGACAGAGCGTGAGCAGGAGGAGGGCAGAGAGAGAGGGGGACACAGAATCCGAAGCAGGCTCCAGACTCTGAGCTGTCAGCACAGAGCCCGACGCGGGGCTCGAACTCACAGACCACAAGATCATGACCTGAGCTGAAGTCGGATGCTTAACCGACTGAGCCACCCAGGCGCCCCCAAAAACCAAATTCTTGTTAGGCTGATTAGAATTTGTGAACATCTCACCAGTAGGTAAAAGACCTCTTTCTGCAGACACTGGATTTCGTTTTAATTATTTTTTAAATAAATTTACATTCTTTACAAAGTTCTTCTAACATTAAGACCAGAACGCACAAAAATGGATTTCTTGAAAACAAATATCTTTTCATTCTCCCCTGCTTATAAAATCTTAATGAATGAGCCCTTCCTTCAGGCTTTTCATTACTCATGGGGCCTGGAGGGAATAGCTCAGCGTCTTCATTATTCTGCGGCTGTTATCTGAGATAATGAACATCAGGCTGCCTTGGTGATAATCATTTCATGGAGCCTGGGGTTTGAAGCCGTTGCATGAGAGACGTTTCTGGCACTCGAGATGGTTCAGAGCCCAGAGAAGACATGGGGTCGAGGGTCAGCAAAGTATTCATAAGAGCTAAAGAGACAAACTTTCCTCCCAGGGTTTCTAGAAGCATGGTATGACCAGTCATTCTCTCAAAGCAAGGATGGGAAGCCGGTCTCTCTCAGCTTACTTTAGTCAGATGGGATCGAGACCTCGGAGCTACATAATCAAGAAACGTTATATTTTACGTTTTGGTCCGCCCAGCCGTCCCATGTGTGGGCACCTCAGGGGACAATGGAGTATGAGAATAGGAAGTGCTGTCCCCAAGCCCTGGGGCTGTCCACTGCCACTGGGGAAAACCCAGGCCGATAAAGAATGGCTCCTCAGGGTGGTGAACGCCAGGGGAGGGGCGCCTGAGAACAGGCAGGTGAGGAGCTTTGGCACTGGTCCCTGAAAACAGATGGTGTTTTGCTTCTTCCAGAAGGGGTGCAAGGCATTTCAGGTGAACTGAGCAACCGAGGAAAAGCAGGTGTAGGGATGTGCCCACAGTTCTGTGTCCATCACCATGGGGAAGGCAGGGGTAGGGAGATGGGGCGGGAGTGCTCTGTGGACAAGCTGGGAAGCTGGGGGTGGGGGTGCTGTGCCTTTCTTTCCAAGGGGCCACCGAGGGGGCTCCAAAACTCTAATTACTAGAAGATAAATGAATTTGCGGTTTTCAGGGGAAAATGAGCAACACTTTTTATTTGGAGATGGAGACAGAGACAGTGCCGGTGGGGGAGGGGCAGAAAGAAAACCTCAAGCAGGTTCCGTGCTGCCAGCACAGAGCCCGATGCGGGGCTCGAACCCACGAGGAAGCCATGAGATTCTGATCTGAGCCAAAACCAAGAGTTGGATGCTTAACTGACTGAGCCCCCCAGATGCCCCTGATCGATTTCCTTTTTAGAGATGAGGAAAGTGAGGCCCAGATGTGTTCGGCGGTACGGTCAACGGCAGTGGTGGGCTGAACCAGAGCCAGCGAGCCTGCCCAGGGCTCTAGGCTCTCTCGGGGATTCTCAGATCCCCCTGCCCGAATTTTATGTGTCTCTCTATCTGCATGACTGGGAGGTGACATGGCCCTTCTCTCTGTGGTTCTTCAAAGAATAAGTGCATATCTTTGCTTTAGGCAATTATCTTGTTAATTTATAAAATGGCTCAATACTTAAAATGGGGAAAGAGCAGAAAACGTGTGAATTAACCAGAGAAAAGAACACTGTTCTTCCCGTGTGTTCGAAATGGATTGCTGAGTAACGATATGCATTAGTCCCAAAGAATAATCAAGTGTTAGCGCTCAAGGGCCCTCTAAGTCGTCTGGTCCGGTTCATATCTGAATTTGGTGCCACGGACTCTGAACACTTTCAAGGAACTGTTCCAACGATCAGAAGCGTCTCCCATCTGCCTTTCTGTGGGCACCCGCGCACTGTAGCCTTTCTCTCGGAGGTGACCCGGATGCAAATGCACTTGGGGGTTCTCCGGGGCGGAATCTAAAACACGCCCACCATGGTCAGCTCCTCACGTGACCACAGAGTCATTCGAACGACGGCTACTGTCCCGCCATGTTCAGAGAATTCGAGTTATGACACAGGTTAAACACAGACAGTCTCTTCAGGGGCTTATTATCTATGATTCTTATTATCTATGCGATCTGATTGCTTCTCATTAAAGAATTGGTGCTGTTTTCCTCTTATATGATAATGCTTTCCTCAATGATGGCTGATGTGCTTTCCACAGACACTCTGCGGATGTGTGATTAAAGATGAATTCCGCACACAGCTGTCAGGGTTCCCAAATTGTAACCGCTCTGAAGCGAAGGCACTTGTGTTAGAAAAGAGGAGATACAATTTTCAGAAGTGGTGGTTTATGGATTCCCTCCTGGGGTAATGGGCTCTTTTATACCTGAAGTTTATCTTCCTGAAAGACAAATAAAAGGTGTGGGTTTTCTGTTAGCGAAAGAGCAGGACGTGTCTACTGACCAACAAAGAGAGTATTTTATATTCCCTAGCGCACCCGCGGAACGTCCTCGCCAAGAATACTCATTGGCTCCTTCTCCTGGAGACGGAGACGGATTGAGGACGCCTTCCGCGGGGCTATCTCTTCTGCTTCTACCAGAACGCATCCCATGGAAGCATTCTGCGTGCAGCTCGAGCTACCGCTGGTAATGGCGCCATTGATCGCACTGTGCACGTGGTGAAGGTATCCACCCGCCCTGGAATGAATGGCTTTATTGTAAATTGTGACAATTGATTCCCCTTTTGCTGAGGACCCGGGCTGGGGATACTTTAGGCCACTATATTAATGACAGAGCAGCTTTTGGCAGATGAATCATGGCCAAGGACTATGAGTGGATCATCTTCTGGGGGGTGAAGGGCCTGGAAACCGAACCTCTTCTAAGGCTGGGCAAACTACCGCCGCGTTTGTGGTACCGATTCAGGGGTTCCTCGCAGGATGATCTGCCGATGGGTTTACTTTTCAGAGGCACAGCTGGATGCGGGGCTCCAGGAGGGATGAAGGAGGGCAGAAACAGTCCTGAGTCTTTGCTCTGGGGAGGGCTGCTGGGGTGTCTAACCCTCATGCCAAGCCTGCAAGGCACCTACAGATCGCCCCGCATCTGCAGGTGGAGAAACAGAAGATGCTAAGGAAATTAAGCAAGGGGACGGGGGTTCAGCCGAAAGGCACATCTGCTTAGCTCCAAAGCCAGGGGTTTCCATGCTACCACGTATGTCTTCAAGAGATTCAGTCTCACTTGACCGCTCGAAATCGGGACAAAGAGCATCCACAAAGCCTGTCTTCCAACAGAGCGACCCTACTACCTGCTTTTCCAAGGGTTCCGAGCCCCGCACCCAGAACGACTGCTACAGTTCAGATATATCTGTGCCCCTTCTGTCCTCACGCTCCTTCTTGGCGCCTCACTGCCTTGGGACTTAGAACCCTCATGTGACATCAAGGTTCTCGGTGACCTTGTCTATGTCTCAGCTCTCTCCTACTCCAGGCCTGTGGGACTGTCCCAGCCCCTGACTGGGTGCCTCCTCTCCTGCCCAGGACCCCCCCCTCCTGGTTCCTCCTGCTTCTAGAGCCCCTGGGGTGCTCCTTCCTCCTCTCTCATGGGCTTCTCAGGTCAGGAGCAGAGTGGGGGGGGGGGAGTCCTGGTTCCCTCACAGGACGTATGTTTCCAGAACTCCTCCCTTCTGCCAACGTGTCTCCTGTAGTAGACAGCTACCATCTGTCAGATTGGCGTTCATGACGCACTCCTAAATCCATGATGTGACCCAACTGTTACGACACAGCCACGTATGGAGCCGTGTGTCCGTTACACAGACATAGACACGATGCGGAGGAATCGAGTCACTTGATCAAACTCCTACTCCAGACGCCTCGCTGGATTCCAGGGCAGTGAGGGACTCCTCTTCACATCCGGGACGTTCAGAACCATTTTCATCCTGTTCACGGCGGTCTTGGTAAGAAGGCACCAAAGTGAAACACATTGGGGGGGGATGCCATGAAACATTTTAGAGTTTAGGTGCTTGCTCTGAAAAACCGTAGCATCGATTTCTATAAATGAAATTAATAAAAGGCATCGGCAAGGTTATCACAAAACCAGAAGCCTTTGCACGTGCGCGCGACCTTCCATGAAACAAATGACGACATGGATCGGAATCGTAAAGAATGTTCCAGACCTTTGACCTGATCATCTCACGGCTGGGGATGTATCCAAGTGAAATGGTTCAAACACAAATAAGGGCCACGCACACGGTAATGTTTACTGCAGTCTTACTCAGGTTTTGCCCTCTCCCTCCCTCGCCGCGGTCATCATAAATCCGAGCGAAGAAGCAGACGCAAGTTATTTACAGGACAACTTCCCCTCTAGACTGTGAGCTCATTCCAGGCAGCATCGTCAGTTGCCTCATCTTCATATCTGCATAAATAGGAAGTGCCTCAAGGTTTTGTAAAAGGAACACAGGTGCACGTGCACACACACACAAACGCTTCTCTCCGATAATCTAGAAAAAGAGCCAACTGTTCAGCAAAAGGATATGTTTGATTATGGTGTCTGCCCGGTTCCTGCATCAGAATGCAAGGTGATTAGGGGCTCTGGCTTCAGAGAAGAAGCAAGGACAAAGTTAACTTTTCCGTAAGAAGCAGCCCAGAGAGGGGCGCCTGGGTGGCTCCGTCGGTTAAGCGTCTGACTTCAGCTCCGGTCACGAAATCACGGTTTGTAGGTTCGAGCCCCGCATCGGGCTCTGTGCTGACAGCTTGGAGCCTAGAGCCTGCTTCGGATTCTGTGTCTCTCTCTCTCTCTCTGCCCCTCCCTTGGCTCATGCTCTGTCTCTCTCTCAAAAATAAATAAACATTTACAAAAACAAAAAAAGCAGCAGGCCAGAGAAGGGTTTCCAGGTGAGGACAGTCGGGCACATGTCTTGCCAAGAAGGGGGATGAAAAATGAACTCCCGGGTCTGATCGAAGGTACCGTGCAAAGGGGAAATGGCCAAGCCTGGTGGACACTAGTTTGTGACCCAAGTCCCGGCTCTGTCTGAAATTCTCATGGCCAAATGTGGTTCAGTTTGACTTTAGGAAATATACCAAAAAAAGAAAGAAAAGAAAGCCACTATCATACACTTCCTGTCTAGAAGTTTAGAAGTACTACATACTTAACTCAGAAAAGCAATTCTTCATAACACTCAGGTAGCAACCGCTTTGGGCCAGTCTGCGTCCAGCTTGGTTTGAGATTCTGTCCCAATGTTTCGACGCCAAAGTGTCCTTCTGTGCCACTCAGCGGTTTACAAAGAAGAGCTGCCGAGCGCAAAGATCTCGAGAGGAGGCAAAAACGAAGTCAAGACCCAAGAGCTGCCGGGGTTTCTCCGATGACCCAGAGGATCCAAGCCTGGAACGCACGACCTCAACCCCGGAGCTAGTGTGAGGTCAGGGAGTGAGGAGGAACGCCAGGGGACATTCGGAAGCTTCCCTGAAGAATAAATAATTGATGCTCGCTGGGCTTTATGGTGATTAATGGTGTGTGTCCCAAGCGTTATGCCCACAGCACCAAAACGTAAGCAAAACAGAAGACGCGTGGAGAAGAGACACCTCAGCCCTCTGGGCTTCTTGATCTGTGCTGGGAAACGCTAATGGAAGTTGAATAAAACTTTGACATTGGGAAAAAAAAAAAAAAGTCGTGTATGGATCATTCTCCGGCAAATCGTTCCCGAGGAAGTCCCTTCCTCTGAAAAGCAGAACTGCAGTGTCTCCCTCTTTGTAGGTCAGATTTATCCCACTTCTCGCTCTTGCTTTGGCTGCTGGGAAGCTCAGAACCAAATCTGCTGTCCGCCTGCAGGGCTGGGTGCGTCGGGATGGAAAGCCCGGATTGAGGGCAGCCTTTCTGAGTGGCCACGCGGTCATTTTCTCTCTGCCCCCATAGTTCCATTTTTATTTTTATTATTTTTTTAATGTTTTACTTATGTTTGAGAGAGAGAGAGAGAGAGAGAGAGAGAGAGAGAGAGAGAGGTGTGAGTGGGGGAGGGGCAGAGAGAAAGGGAGACACAGAATCCGAAGCAGGCTCCCGGCTCCAAGCTGTCAGCACAGAGCTTGACGCGGGGCTCGAACTCGTAAACTGTGAGATCGTGACCTGAGCCAAAGTCGGATGCTTAACCGATATTTCGATTTTTAAAATAGTACTACATGTTCTGTATTTCTAGAAACTCTAAAACGTCCAGAGAAACATCAAGTATAAAGTAATGCATCAGGAAATGCACCGAGTTCTCTGAATGATGGCTAAAACCTCACAGGTCCTCTGTGCACTCTCAGTGCATCTGACCAGGAGGACAGAGCTAAAGAGAGAAAAGCTCCTGACAAAGAAGGTTCTGGAAGCATGGTCCCCACACCGGCACCAATGGGAACGCCCAGGAGCGTGCGCCTCTTGATCTCTGGATTGTGAGTTCGAGCCCCGGGATGCGAATAAAGCTTACTTGAAAAAAATGGAAATTCTTGGGGCACCCGGGCCGCTCAGTCGGCAAAGCGTCCGACTCTTGATCTTGGCTCAGGTCGTGATCCCAGGGCTCGTGAGCTTGAGCCCTGCGTCGGGCTCTGTGCTGACAGTGCAGAGGCTGCTTGGGACTCTTTCTCTCTGCCCCTCCCTTGCTCATGCTCTCTCTCTCTCAAAATAAACAAACAAACAAATAAATCAATACTCAAAAGGAAATTTAAAAATGCAAATTCTTAGACGCCAGGCCAAACCTTCCAGCTCAGGAACCCTGGGGGCGGGGCCCAACTGGTCCGTGTTTTCACAAGCCGTGGGGGCAACTGCGATGCCCACCCGGGTTTAGCCGGGTGAAAGGTGCATGCTGGGGTCTGGGATCCCAGGACAGCACCTGAGACCTGCGGGTGCCTAGTGGCCTCTGTTCTCCCTGCATTCGAAGCCCCGGGCGCTGGGAAGTCGAATCATAAAAAGGAAGAGTCTAGAACGACAAAGAGAAATGCAACGCTTGAAGGGGGCAGAGAGGGGTCTATAGCTCAAGTGAGGAATAACCACCCATAGGGGGTGTGTGTGGGAAGGCTTGGCTTCCACTCTAGGGACAGGGTAAGTCGGTCAGAAGCCATCCACCAGCTTCCTGGCTTTTTATTCCTCTGTTTCTCCCCGACTGCCTTTTCTAAGTCAGACAAATATTTTCAGCGAGCCATGTTGAGTTCTTTTGTTGACTTTAGTTATTGTTCGAAGAATTAAAATATGCACCTGAATTTATCACAGTCTACTTTAGATTAACACTAATCTAATTTCACTAAAACGAGAATCCCATTTTTTTTCTCTCTCATGTCTTTGCACCGGGAATCGGCTTTGTCACCGAACTGCCATGTTACGGAAGGAGTGGGGAGTGACAGCAGCTCAGTACCCGAAACTCGGGGACAGGACTTGTCTCTCTGGTCAGCGGAAGGAAGAGAAGGACACCGAGGTCCAAAGAGAGTTGGGAATTCCCATTATATTTTTCTCTCTTTTTTTAATCTCTCTTGTCTTAATTCCCTCTTGTTTTTACGTGTTGGAACTGTTTAGTCATTTCTCAGATAGATGTATTGCCTTTCTCTAGAAACCGTCTGGGCTGTTTTGCCCTGGCTTAAGTGTTGTTTGATGAACAGAGCTTCTTAATTTTAACAAAGTCCAATTCATCAGCTCTTCCATCATGGTTAACATTTTGAGTGTTCTCTTAAATTCATCTTTGCCTACTCGGAATCGTAAAGACGGTCTCTAAAAGTATTATTATTTTAACTTTCCTATCTAAATGGTATTTGGAATTTATTTATTTATTTTTTTTGTACAGCATGAGGTAGAAGGCAAGGTACCTTCCACCTTCTATCCAATCGACCTAGCACCGCTTATTGGAACGATCCCCCTTTCCCCACAGGACTGCGGTATCGGCATAATCTCGCGATCTTTATGTCTGGGTCTTTTCTGATTCTATTCTGTTTCCATTTGCCAGTCTTTTTATCTTTGGGACAATGTCGCAGTATGTTAGTTACTTTCACGGTGTACCTTTTCCAGCTTTGTGGCTCTCCTTCAGGATTTCACTGGCTAGTCTTGAACTTGTACATTTCCACGTGGATTTTAGAGTCGGTTTGGTAATATCCACACACACACACACAAATCGCTGCACCTTTTTACTGGAATCATGCTGAACCAATAGCTAAATTTGAGGCAGGCTGACATTTTTACATTATCGAGTCTTCTGATTATGAACGTGGTATGTTCTTCCACTTACTTAGGACTTCTTTCATTTCTCTCACTAAAGCTTCAAGGTTTTTAACTGTGGCGGGACTCCTGGGGGGCTCGGTTGGCTCGGCGTCTGCCTCTTGATTTCAGCTCAGGTTACGATATCACGGTTTGTGATATGGGGTGTGCTGTCCGGACAGAATCAGCTTGGGATTTTCTCTCTTTGATTCTTTCTGCCCTTCCCCTGCTCTCTCTCTGTCTCTAACGCTCTCAAAATAAAGAAAATTTATTTAAAAAAGAATAAAATTGGGGCACCTGGGTGGCTCAGTTGGTTAAGCGTCCGACTTCAGCTCAGGTCATGATCTCATGGTTTGTGGGTTCAAGCCCTGCGTTGGGCTCTGTGCTGACAGCTCAGAGCCTGGAGCCTGCTTCAGATTCTATGTCTCTCCTCTCTCTGCCCCTCCCCCACTTTCTCTCTCTCTCTCTCTCTCTCTCTCTCAAAAATAAATTAAAATGCTAAAATAAAAAAAATAATAAAAAAAATTTTTAACAAAGATTAACTGTGGCAATCTTGCCAAATTGTGTTAGATTTACTTCTAAGTATTTAATATGTATGTGTCATTTGAAAGCACAGCTTTGAATTCATTTCTATTTGCTGCTGGTATATAGAAATACTGTCGATTCTTACATATTGACTTTGTATGACAACTCTGTATCAAGTATTCATCCTGATGTTTGTAGTTTCCCTTATATATTTAAAGGGCAAAATCTTGTCATCTTTAAACAGTGACCAAGTATTTCCAGAAGATTGGTGGTATTTTTGGGGGAAGGATTTTGGAAAGATTCAACGGTGAGGCCCAATGATACTAGGTTTTTCCTTGTAAGAAGGATCCTGGCATGAGCGTCTCCCCACCACATGCACCATTCGGTTCTGCCCAACTCACTACATGTGGTTTAGTCATGGTCTCTTCCCACTCTCTGAAATACACGGGAGGAAAAAAAAAGCACTAATTCTTCGTGTTTCTTACAACATTTTCACGGTAGTGCTTCTAATAATTCGAAGTCTCAGTATTTTTCCCGACAATTTTGAAAGAATTTTCATTTCCTTCCTCCGAAAAGCCATTATTTATTTTCCTGTGGCAATAAAGTGGCAAAAAACGAGTCAGCCCTGGAGCAGCGCAGGGGTTTAGGGCACTGACCCCTGTGCACTCGCGAATTTGTGCATTAACTTTCGACTCCCCAAAACACTTAACCGCTCACGGCCTCTGGCTGACCAGAAGCCTCACGGATACATAACCCGAGGAGCCGATTAACGCACGTTTTGCACGCTGTCTGTATTAAATACCACACTCGTAAAGGAAGCTAGAGAAGCGAAAATGTTAAGAGAATCACGAGGAAGCAAAAATGCATTTAGAGAACCGTCCTGTGTTTATTGGAAAAACATCTGTATGGAAGCGGCCCCACAGTTTAAACCTGCGTCATTCGGGGCTCAGCCGTACTGTCAGAAGCACGGATACTCCAGCACGAGGCACAATCTTTAGACGCAGGGCCTGGGGCATGCGAGGCACGCTGTACCACCCCGGCTACAGGCCTCCCCTTCAGGGAATCGGAGCTGAGCCTAACAAAGCCGAGAGTCAAGGTCACGCCCCACGTGCATGCAGGAAGGAGCGCGCGCAGGTGCAGAACGGAGTCTCCTGGTCCCTAAGGCTGCGAGCCTTCTGAGAAGAAGGGGGTTCAGTGGGATGAGCGCTGTGAGCCTCACCTGTGAAGGGCACCTGTCGCCGGAGTACACCTGAAATCTCACAAAGTCCACATCCGTAACACGCACTGTTTGTATCACGGAGAAAGAGAAAAAAACAAAAAAAAACAAAAACAGTGCCTCGCAAACCATTTTATCAAAAGAAAAACCTTAGGAGACTGATCTAGACAAGTCACCAAAGTGAATATATTAAGTGTACTTTATTTGTGATCATTTATTTATACCCCGTGTGTTCCTGGTTCCAAACTTTTGCTCCTTTGATGCAAGTGACTTTGACAGCTTGCAACTCAACTGTAATTCTCCTTCTGTCGGGAGAAGGAGGTAGTTCATGCTATAGGTCAAGACATTAGAGCATGCGGAGTAAAGGCCTGTTTACCGAGACCAAGACGTAAAACCTTCCGTATGCCATCCAAGCTATGTCTGCCCAAGCATTGAATTTTGTATAAGGCGCTGCCTTTTTTAATAGGTTTCTTTAACGTTTATTTGTTTTTGAAAGGAAGAGGGATGTGGGGGGAGAGGCAGAAAGAGAAGGAGAGACAGGATCCTAAGTGGGCTCCCAGCTGTCAGCACGGAGCCCGATGCGGGGCTCGAACTCACAGACCGTGAGATCGTGACCTGAGCCGAAGTCAGATGCTCAACCGACGGAGCCACTCGGACGCCCCAGGCATTGTTTTGGATGTCCTAGAATCTGGGATTCCGCATGGAATTTTTTCTTACAAAAACACTGTTTTTTGGGTGCGCGTGGCAGGGATGAACCACCAAAAATTATTCACTAATCTCCATCAATTATTACAGCGCACTCCTGCTCACTAGAAACTCTTCCTTTCTCAAGCCGATCTTTGGCTAAGAATTCCAAACGCCATTTAACCTGTCAAAGTCAGACTCCCCTCTAGCCAGCGGCGACTGGAAAACACATTCTATCTGGTGACTACGGTGTAGCAAAACTTATCAGCATTTATATGATGAGGCACAATTACATTTCCTTCTACTCGTGCTCCTGAAAATAAAAAGCGGTTGACGTTCTGACATAATTGGATCAAAACCTTTTAATATAAATCCCCCTAGAATCTGTAATCCTTCTTGAATCTGGTTTTAAGAAGCATATTTATGTTCCTCCTAAGAATCTTTAACACGCCTTTCCCCAAATCCTGCTTCATTCCATCCCATGCCGTCTCTCAAAGTAAGAGTCCTTCCAATTTTAATATAGGCACGCCAATAAGGAATTAATCCGAGAACAAACTGTGACCGCCACGGTGGGGGTGGGAGAAATAGGTGAAAGGGATCAAGAGAGTACAAACTTTCAGTTATAAAAATCCGTGTCACGGGGATGAAAAAAAAAATAAGAATTAACCCTGATAATTTCTAAAGATAGTTCTCTGACTCCGTCCCCTAACTGGGATAAATCCTCAGAGCAAAAAGAACCGCAAAGGAAAATCTTGAACTTTACTCAGTAGGCTTCATGCCGGTGATGGTATAAATAGAAGGTCTCCAGCGTGTATTACGGGGAAGAACAAAGCAGGACCGATGGCGTTGGGTGGCATACAGAGATGGGGAAAAGCAGGGATCAAGACAGACACCGAAAGAGATACAGCAAAAATGGCAAACCGTTAGCGATAGGTTCGTATAGAGAAAGGGCGTACCCTTCATTGTACTATTATACAACTTTTCTGTAGGTTTGAAACCTTTGTAAAGTTTCAGGGGTTGAGTGGAGTGTCTGGGGGGCTCTGTCAGTGAAGCGTCCGACTCCTGATTTCAGCTCAGGTCACGATCTCAAGGTTCGAGAGATCGAGCCCCACGTCAGGTTCTGTGCTGACAGCACAGAATCTGCTTGGAATTCTCTCTCTCCCCCCTCTCTCTCTCTCTCTGCCCCTTACCTGCTCACGTGCCCATGCACACTCTCTTTCCTCTCCCAAAATAAATCAATAAACATTTTTTAATGTCTTTATTTTTGAGAGAGAGAGCGAGCGAGCATGTGAGCGGGGTAGAAGTGAAGAGAGAGGGAGACAGAGGATCCAAAGCAGGCTCTGTGCTGACAGCACCGAGCCCAATGCAGGGCTCAAACTCATGAACCGAGAGATCATGACCTGAGCCAAAGTCGGATGCTTAACTGACTGAGCCCCCAGGCGCCCTTAAATATATTTTTTAAGTTTCAGAGATTGAAAATTCCTCAGAGATTGAAATCGTATCTTCTAACTTTTTGGAAATATCCCAACAAAGCTTCCCTATAAGATGCCAAAACTTTGTTTCTTATCATGCTTGGCAAGAGAAACAACAGTATCTTAGGTACTTAAGATACCAGATATGTGAACAACCCATATTTAAATCAATCACTAAATAACACTGACTCAACAAGAGGTTACTTGTGCAGTGCACGGCCCTGCACCCAGCCCTTGAGCTGGTGCCGCGGCCTAGACATGAGCCGCCCTCATCTCCGGATGGACCACAGGCATCTACGCACTCCTCGGCAGGTGCACTTCACTCCACACCCCTGCAAGGGCTGCCAGCCTCTCTACCAGCCTCTCCTTCCCCATTCCGACTCAATTCTTGCAAGCCTCACAGATACTAGCAAAGAAAGCCACACTGACGTCCCCGCCACCCCACAGCTGGCGGTGTGACCGTCTTTTCCAAAGAGCTTAGTCTGTGCTTGGAGGCCCCCTCGTGGCATCACACCCCATGGTTTTCATTCTTCACGATTAATACACGAGAAACAGCCTGCCCCGCAGAAAGCGCAGTCTACCAAGCTCCCACGCCGTCCGCTTACGTTCAAAAGGCTGCGCAAACCGTGCCTCCGGAGGCCTTCCTGCCCCAGACGAGTGACCTTGGTCTTCCCGGACCCTCCTACTTCCCCAGAAACTCGGTTCCCTCTCCCGTGCATTTATCGCGGTGGCGAGTCGGCACCCGTGTCCTACCGCGTGACGAGCATCCGCGGCCCCCACTGCCCACGCGGTGTCCACCGGCACGACCGGAGAACCTGAACCTGAGAATCGTCTCGAACACCGGCAACGGCGCCGTGCAACTGCCGGCCACCTGCAAAGCCCGCATCGCGCGGCCTCAGGCTCTCGGGCCAGCAGCCCCCCAGGAACGCGAGGACGCCGGGGCACTGCTCCCGCCCCTCTGAGCCAACGTGTGGCTTTGACCCGGAGCCCTCACGCCATGCCCCCGGCCCTGCAGACACCGCCTGCGTCCTCTCGCAGGGGAGGGACTCGCACTCTCGAAGGTGTGGCCATAACTCCGGAGTCTGCTCGCTTCCACCTCGACTGCTTGACGGAGCCGTCCCCTTGAGCCCCGGCTCGTCGGCCCACCGTCCCCGGGAACACACTCCTTGTCAAGTGCGCGGCCCAGAACGGCGCTCGGCACTCCGGCTACAAAGGAATTCTCGTTCCTCAGGATAGGAGACGCTCTCCCTTTATAAATTATGACCGAGGACATCCTGTCACTCCTTCTCCATGAAGCGGATGAGGCTTTTGATCTACCACGGGCTCTCACCGGAGGGGAGGGGGGGCGGTTCTCTTCCTGCCTGATTTACTTATGAAAAATATTCAATTACGGCTCCCAGTTTAATTCACTTAGTGATGGAAAGTAAATGAGCCCGACCGGCATGTTTGATTTGTCTTGGAAAGACAGCAACTGCTTTGCAAGAACAAACAGAGTTCAATTAAAAGTAGGGACTCTCCTCGCTCTGGAAATTGAAATTCTCCGCAAAGCACTTCTGAATACCCTAGAATACGGGGGGGACCCCATCTAGAGAGAGGACGCCTGCTGGTGTCCCCTGGGGCCAGCAGTCACGTGCTGGGCCCACAGGGGCGAGAGGACACACATCCCAACTCGCACAAGCACACGGCTTTGTCTTTCGTCGACCACGAAGCAGGCAGTGAACACGCGTAGGACGCGGCCCCGTGCACGGGCGCCTCACTCACCATTTTTGCAGATGGGGCAGCACTGGTCAGGTTCGTACACGGGGTCCACGCACTCCGTCTGCGGACACGCGGACACGGTGCACAGCACCTCCCCGTTGGCTTCGCAGCGGCACCGCTCGCACGGAGACACCTGCAACACAAGGCCATGGCCGGGTCAGACCTCCCGCCGTCCTCGCCGTGCAGACCCGCGTCTTCCTTCCCCCCAAACTTCCTGCGAAGCCCCCCGACGTGTTTTGAGAACATAAACAATTATCCAGAGGCGCCTGGGGGGCTTGGTCGGTTCAGTGTCTGACTCTCGGTTTCGGCTCAGGTCGTGATCTCGAGGTTGGCGAGTTCGAGGCCCGAGTCGGGCTCTGCCATGACAGTGTGGAGCCTGCTTGGGATTCTCTCTCTCTCTTTCTCTTTCTGTCCCTGGCTCTCTGCACCTCCCCCACTTGTGCTCTCTCTCTTGAAACAAATAAAGAAACTTAAAAAAATAAGTTAAAAAAGCAAGTATCCAGCCCAGTGGTTTGCAGAGTGGGAACAAACCAGGCTGCTAGGGCAGAGCCCATCTCCTTCGGGGCCACTGGCTTGTCCGTCTCAACTCCTCGAGGAGCGGCTGTGTTTTAGCGACCTGAACCCTGTACTTCCTTATAGGCTTTCTTCTGAAGACAGGAATCTCTTTACACGTTGAACGAATGATCCATCGTATAGAATTCTTGCCTAACGGCTCGTCATGCATCTGAACTGTGTTCCCACAGCCCTGCCAGGGGCCACCCACCTAGCCTGGGACACCCACACATCCGCATGGAGTAGACAGGACAGGGAAGGGGGGAGGAGAGGAGGGACCTGGCCGGGAGCTGTGTGGATATGACCTCACTTAACCCCCGCACCAGCACCAGGATCCCGTTGGGAGGCGGACAGCCCGGTGCCAGGCAGCTGGCCAAGGGCAGACCTCTCGTAAGAGCCCAGGTGCCCCCCTCCCCCAAAGCCCCTCCCCGGGGCTCGCCGTATTCCAGCCGCTGGCCCCGATTCCACCATTCGACGCTTCCAATCAAGCCCAGTGGCCTTCCTGGAAAGGCCGCACGCCGCCAGCTCGGTCCCGCCACCGTGACAGCCCATGCTGTGAAGCGGATGGCGTTTTGTTCCTGGAACTCCCCGACGCAGGGATCTGTCACCCGGGTCGACCCGGGACACAGCGGAAACCCAGATGCGGAGCCGGCAGTCGGACGCAGAAGCGGCGACGCGGAAACAGGTACCTTAAGGGATCGTGGGGCCGGAAGGTTGTCATGCCAAGCGTCCCTGGGCAGGGCTCCCTCCCCCCCCCCCCGAGCAACACTGCGTGCTACACTCACCGCCAGCCGGCACTCGTGAGGCGGACCGTGCCAACGACGCTCATGGACGCGCCTCCGTCTATCCAACGCCCGAAACAAAACTCAAATCTCCACCCAAGGGCCTGGTTGGTGTGCGAAGCAAAAGGTCGGTTTGTATTGAATGTTTATTTATTTGTTTAGAGGACGCGTGAGCGTGAGTGATCAGGGAGGGGCAGAGAGTGAGGGGGAGAGAGAGAAGCCCAGGAGAGCGAGGGGAAGAGAGAGAAGCCCAGGCAGACTCCGCGCTGTCAGAGCAGAGCCCGATGCAGGGCGCGGTCTCGCCAACCCTGAGATCGTGACCTGAGCCAGAGCCAAGCGTCTGACGCTCAAGTGACCGAGCCCTCCAGGCGCCCCTGTATTTCGACGTAAAGGCTTTTCTCGTACGCCAGACAGTCCGCCCGGCTGGGAGTCACGGCTGAGGCATGTCTGTGTGAGTGTGAGTGTGAGTGTGTGTGAGTGTGTGTGAGTGTGTGCGAGTGTGCATGTGTGTGAGCGTGCGTGAGTGTGGGTGTACATACGAATGAGTGAGTGTGGGGGTGTGTGTAGGAGTGTGTGTGTGTGTACAATGATGGTTTGTGGGCGTGTGAGTGTGTGGGCGTGTGTGTGAGTGATTGCGTGGGGGCGTGAGTGCACGTGAGGGAGTGCGTGTGGATGTGTGAGTGTGTGAGTATGTGTGTAAGTGGATGAGTGTGTGGGGTGTGTGTCTGAACGAGTGTGTGTACGAGTATGGGGGTGAGTGTGGGGGGTGAGGGTGAGTGTGTCTGTGCGTGAGTGTATGAGTTAGTATATGAGTGTGTGTGAGTACATGAGTATATGAGTGAGTGTGGGGTGTGTGGAGTGTGTGTGTCAGAATGTGTGTGTGTGGGGGGGTGTGCGTGGATATGTGTGAGTGTATGTCTGAGTGTATGAGTGAGTGTGGGGGGTATGGGTGTGGGTGAGAGTGTGTGTATGTGTGTGTGTATGAGTGAGTGACTGTGGGGGTGGGTGTGTGAGTGTGGGTGAGAGTATATGAGAGTGTGTGTGTGTGTGCATGAGTGAGTGTGTGTGAGTGGGTGAGTGTGTCAGTGTATAAGTGAGTGTATGAGTGAGTGGGGGTGTGAGTGTGTGTGAGTGAGTGTGCATGAGTGTGCATCAGCGAGTGTGAGTGGATGAATGTGTATGAGTGTGTGAGTGTATGTGTGAGTGGGGGTGTGAGTGGGTGTACACGAGTGAGTGTGTGCATCAGCGAGTGTATGTGAGTGGATAAGTATGTGTATGTATGTCTCAGTGTATGAGTGAGTGTGGGTGTGGGTGTGTGTATATGTGTGAGTGTGAGTGTGTGTGTGCACAAGTGAGTGTGTGCATCAGCGAGTGTGTGTGAGTGGATGAGTATGTGTATGTATGTCTCAGTGTATGAGTGTGTGTGTATATGTGTGAGTGAGTGGGGGTGTGAGTGTGTTGCAGGAGTCAGAGTGTGTGTGAGTGTATGAGTGTGTGTATGTGTGAGTGAGTGTGTGTGTGTGTGCGCATCACCGACTGTGTGTGGGGTGAGGCCTCAGAGCCGCCCAGGACGAGCGCCGGCCCGGCGTGCGCTGCAGCCCCGGAAGCGGAGACCCGCCCTGCGACGCCGTAAGGGCACGTTCTCCCGGAGGCCACTGGCACCAGAAGGTCGTCTCGCTGCCGGGACGGACTCGGCCCTTTGCACCGGCTGCTGTCCTTGCTTTCCTCCTCCTAGGAACCCCCCTTCGGCCCGCAGCATCCTCCCGTCCAGCGCGGATTTACTCGGCCAGCGGGACGCGACGAGGGTCTGGGGGTTGAAAAGCGGAGACCTTGAGTTGCAAGAGACACGGTCACCGCGTGTCGGAGCCGTCAGCGGGAGGGCTCGGGCGAAAGCTGGGATAGAGCGCAGACGGGGTGGGGCGGACGGCGGGGGGCCGGGCTCCCTGCCCCCCGCCTCCCCCGGGAAGCGGGAAGAATGCCCCACTGGAGGACAGGAGAGTCCGAAAGGAACGGGAGGGTCACGAATCACGGGAGTCTGTCCTCAAGACAGGACCCCGCCCGGCCCCCAGCGCCGCCCAGGCTGCACTGCAGGGACGCGGGGCAGGGCCCCGTTGGAGTTCGGGAATTGGAAAGAAGGTGAGATCAGGCATCCCGCCTGTCCCCCAGGGGAGCTCCACGAGGGACCACCGGGGTGCAAACGAGGGTCACAGCGACTGCAGGACCGGAATCGGCCTTCCCGCACGAGGGAGCACAGCCCAGGCGAGGTGGTCGGGAGACGAAACTCTTCTTCCTGCTCCTGGTTCTGCAACCTCTCCGGGTCCCCAGGGTCCCCACACCTGAGCCCATGGATGCCCACAGCCCGGACTGCTACTTTCTTTTTTATTTTTCTATTTTATTTTTAAGTTTATTTATTTGGAGAGAGAGAGAAAGCATGAGCAGAGGGAGGGGGAGAGAGAGAGAAGGAGAGAGAGAAGGAGAGAGAGAAGGAGAGAGAGAAGGAGAGAGAGAAGGAGAGAGAGAAGGAGAGAGAGAAGGAGAGAGAGAAGGAGAGAGAGAAGGAGAGAGAGAATCCCCAGCAGCCTCTGCACGGTCACCCCAGAGTCTGACATGGGGCTTGAACTCACGAACCATTGAGATCATGACCTGAGCAGGAGTCAGACACCCAACCGATGGAGCCACCCAGGTGCCCGATTGCTACTTTCTTAAAGGTTCTGCAACTTTATCAAAAATTCGACTGCAAGTTTTGCTATCACAGAATACTTAGAAATCCTGGCTCACGTCCTCGGAGAGCTGCTCATGTCTCAAACATGGGAGTTGAGGCTCAGAGGCGGGATCACCGTAAGCGAGCATGTCACGCTCAGGCCTCGCCTCCCGAGCGCCTGCCCTCCCCAAGCCCCAGGTCAGGGCTCTAATGGGAACACAGCCCAGTCGAGCCCTGCACAGAGCCAGACTGGCCAGAGCAGACGGCTATGCCCCACCAGCACCCTCAGGGGACACTGTGTCCACTGCTGTCCCGCCTGGGCCAAGACCCCCGCACACCCTTTGCAGGTCTTCTGCCTGCTTTGACTCCGAGCTCCCCATCCGATCACGGTCCCTGGGACCCTGCCCGGGACTGGGGTCACCTCGCAGAACTCTCCCATCTCCCACAGACGTCCTGGTGGGCCCCGCCACCACTCCCTGGGGGTCTGGCCCTGATCACTGATGCTCGGACTTCACCCCACTAACGGCCAGGCCTGCCGCGACCTCGCACACTAACGTACCGCCAGCTCCCGGTCTGCAAAGTGTGGCCCCAACCGACTGTGCCCGCTGCTTTGCATTCCAGTGCCTCGCTTGCACCGTCCGGTTACCCGGGGAAGGCTCCGATCGGGTGAACTCCGCCTGCTCCAGCCCCGGCTCGCACGTCCTCCTGCAGGAAGCTGCCTCCGAGCAGCACAGGTGCACCGGCACTGTCCCTCATTAAGCCGGTCGCGGCACTCAGGTGGCGGAGGAAAGGTTGCTAAGCTGCAAACCACAAAAGCCCATCTGTCTGCGTGAACTCAGGAGTGGGTGGCAAAGATGCGGCCACGCAGGTTCAGGGTCACCGGGTCACCGAGGAGAGGTGCAACCGGACCCAGCCGGACTCGGGCCAGCTCTTCTCCCTGCTGCCAGTCCCACCCCGCCTCCGCAGTCCCCACTCACACACGGGCACTGGCGGGGGGGTCTATCGTATCCGAACGAGAGCACCTTCCGCTCAGGATCCCCTGTGCTGGAAACGCCGGGACCCGCCACCGACAGAGAAGGGGACAGGCTGCCAAGATGACGGGAAGTTACAGCCCGCGATCCCAAGAACCTCGACACAGGGCTTGGCTCAGCAGTCACCGGGGCCCATGTGGCATTCCGGGTGACAGTGACCTTCTTTCTGACTCATCCCACCATGCCATACGCATGGTTGGAACCTCCTCCCCCTCCAAGGTAGCAGGTGCGGGTGGGGCTGATCCCAGCATCTGGGGGAGGTGGGCCTGCCCTGGGACGCCACTACATTCCAAGCTGTGGTTCTGACTCTGGCCACCAGGTCGGCGTCCTCACCTGCCATCCCGTGTTCTTTGTCCCACGGCGGAACCCAGAGGTAAGCCCGCCCAGGGCATGACTGCGTCTGCGAGCCGCAACACAGATTGCCAAGGCACGCGTCTGCCGTCACAGGGGGCAGCCCTTTCTCTTCCTCCAAAGTTGTCCTTGCCTTGGAAGACATTTTGCCAGGGCCAACCTAGCTTTAAAACAACAGTCTCTCTAGCTAACGAATTCCCAACCTACATACCGTATCACGTGCCTTACGACAGAAATACCCTTCTTTGCCATCGCACAGTTACAAATCCAAGTTTTGAAAAGACGAATATTCTTAAAATATTTATGTATTTACTGTGTGTGTGAGAGAGAGAGAGAGAATGAGTGGAGGAGAGACAGAGAGATGGAGGGAGAGGGAGAGAATCCCAAGCAGGCTCCACGCTCAGTGCAGAGCCCCATTTGGGGCTCGATCCCATAACCCTGGGATCATGACCTGAGCTGAAATCAAGGGCTGGACGCTTAAACGACTGAGCCCCCCAGACGCCCCTTGAATAGATGGCATTTAGAGGCATGGCCTAGAAGAACAGGCGGGCATTTGAAGAAAAGTCTCCATCCTCGAGGCAGCAGCTACGTGCCAGGAATGGACAGAACACGGGTTGGATCAGGACGACGGGAACTGGGCGTGAGACTACAGACAAGCCCTGTGGCATTCCTGCCTTCATCCCAGCCCTGAACCCCGACGGACCGATACCACTCCCGCCATTTTCCTGGAAGGTAAGCGCCCGTGGGAGAGCGGGGTGTTTTGGAAGACTGTTGGCGGGCCCCGCGCCCTGGGGCCGGCCTCGGATCCAGGGTCTCCGGTCTGAGGACGCCGTCCTGGCTTCCTCGGCCAACACGACTTCCGCAAATGACAGGTCTTCGAAGTGGACCCAAAGAAGTTCACCCTCACCCAGGACGCAGAGCAAGGAGGGACGGACCTGCCCGAGCAGGTTCTCCACGAAGCAACCGTAAATACCACGTGCAGAGCAGAGGCTCCAGAGAGAGATTAACCTGAGGGTAACTGATAGTTAGTTAGACCCTCGGAACGCTCAGTAATTATACGCGGGCCTGCTCCACAGGTACGCGGGCCATAAGGACTGTAAACTGAAGACCGAACCTATTCCCAAACAAATAAACAGGAACAGGAATCAAAATTTATAGATGGGGCAGTTCTTAAATGCGGAATGATGCCTGCACAATGGGTCTTGCTTCAATCGAGTGTCGTCTCGTACGTGTAAAGATCTACATCAGACGGGTACAGAGGTGGGGTGGAACGCTTCCGTAGGAATTGTGCATACGCGCCGTTGTACTGCAGCACACGTATCTTACGTTAATGAACTCAGGGCCGATTAGGCGCTCATCTGTAGGAAGAACCACCTTGTGTGATTTGGCAACTATGAATGTAACCGTTACAACCATGAGAAGCACCAGGAATCCGAATTACGGCAGGAAGCACGTTAATTGTGAATCTGGGTCTTGTCCAGTGTCCCAGACTCTTCCCACTCTGGGAGGCGGAATCTCCCCTCGGGCCCTCCCTCCTGCCCCACTCTCCCCGCACGGCGGATCCGCTCGCCATCCACCAGAAGACGCCTGCTTCTGTCACAGCCAGCCTAAACACGTCCTCTGTTCCGTGCTGCTGGAAAGAGCCATGGGCTGGGGGAGAGGCCAACAATGCCATGTGTCACCTGAATCCTGCCGCCTGAATGGCGACCATTGCTATATCTAATCTGGAACGTTCTACTGCAACCGCTGGAGAAGGCACCATGAAAGCCCACTGCCACCAAAGAAAAGCATTGGCTCCTGGTGGCCGGGGAGCGATTCCGGGCTAAACGCAGATGCCTCCTTAGGAGCAGACAAACGGGAGGCAGTAACATCCCGGAACGATTTCCCAAGGAACCGTAATGTTTTCCTAGGTGGCATTAATTTCAACAGGGAAGACAGGGAAGATGAGCTCAGAGCCTAGACCTTTCTCAGTGAAAGCCATTCGAGAGCACGTTAACTCTCGGCTCCATTTCTGTCTCCTCCTTCAGCGGAGGTGTCCCATCATGACCCCCAAACTGTTGGGCTCTGCCATGACACAAAGTGAGATTAACACGAAAACAAAGAGGGACACTGAAATCTGGATTTCCCTCTACTTTCCTCTCTCCCGGTCCTTCCCTTCCTTCAAAACCCCTTGAATTCTTCCAGGAGCTCTGGCTTGGAGCCCAGGGTCTCTGGTACCAAGAGCCCCAATCCCAGCTGCCGGTGAGCAGTCACCTCAATTCAGGGCGACTCAAGAGCAGGGCTGTGTGTCCAGCACATCCGGGACTGTGACAGTAACCGAGCCGGTGCAAAACTCCAGGCTCGCTAGATACTGACTGAGTCAAGGAAGTGATGGCGAGGGGACGCCTGGGGGGCTCAGTCGGTTAAGCGTCTGACTCTTGATTTCAACTCAGGCCACGATTTCACAGATCGGGAGTTCGAGACCTACGTCAGGCTCCAGGCTGACAGTGCCGGAGCCTGCTTGGGACTCGCTCTCTCCCTCTCTGTGTCCCTCTCCTGCTTGCTCTCTCTTCCTCAAAATAAATAAACAGACTTTAAAAAAATTAAGAGCTGAAATGAACTCGCACGGCATGTCATGAGAAACAAAAAATAAAATCTAGGCGCAGCTTTGCCTCAGGAAGAGCGGGTCGGCGCCTCGCAAACAGGCACTCACAAATCAGACACCCACGGCCAAGGACGAGGGGATAAAGGCGAATTTTTCTACTGGGAGGGATCGAGATCCAGATTACACACTTAATCCACACATGGAAGACAAGACGCAGTCACTAAGTCACTAATCGAGCGCTAAGGCAGTGACTTTACAGAAGGGATCCGAGGGCTTGTAAAGGAATGTTTCAAATTTGAAAAACAAAACGCACAGCCTGACCTGAGAACGCAGAGCCTCCGGAGTCTGAAGCAGTCGAGTTCCAGATTCAGGGCACAGATGTCATGCCACACTCTTCCTCTCACGGATTTTCTTACTGTTTCCCGGTGTCGCCTTTAAACAGCTACCATTCGTACTGAGGAGCTGGGGATCCAGGACTCCCCGACTCACCCAAGGGACAAACTTCTTTTCAAATCCAACTACGGAATCTGCACACGTCCGTCCTCCAGATTGGAGGGCGATGGGCACGCGGGTCCTGGGGCAGCGACACTGGGTCCCATCGCCACCTCCCGGGATGCCCTGCCCTCTGGAATCCTGCGCTCTCAAGGGGAGGTATGAAGAAAATCCCGCCACTCACCCCAGGGCTCTGTCCGGCTAGGAAGCTGGGGCACGAATACATGGAAGAGAAGCTAAAGGAACAGCAGAGGGGGTCAGATGCTAAGTGAGCTGGGTACCCATTAAGAATTTTTAAGGCGGAGGCACCCGGGGGACTCATTCGGTTTAAGCGTCTGACTCTGGACTTCGGCTCAGGTCACGATCTCACGGTTCAAGAGTTCGAGCCCCGCGTCAGGCTCTGTGCTGACCACACAGATTCTGCTTGGGATTCTGTCTCTCGCTCTCTCCCTCTCTGTCCCTTGTCCACTTGTGCTGTCTCTGTCTCTCTCAAAATAAATAAACTCTAAAAAAAAAAAAAAAAAAAGGAATTTTCCAGGCAAAGCTGTGGCTTTTGGCCAGAATGAGAGAGAAGAGAGAAAACCGTAATATGCGGAGGGTGCCATGGGGACAAGGCGCCCTTCCCAACATCCCGAGGCCGGCGCAAGCTCTTCTGCCTTCTTGGGAAGAATAAAAGTACCTGAGAATGTCTTCCAAGGGGGAGAAATCCACTAACGCCGGGTAATTAGCCCAAAGAGATGAGATTCCTAAGACCTCAAATGAGGACAGAGATACCCCACAGACACTTGGCCGCTGAACTGATACAGAACCACGCTTTCCACTGTCAGCAGAGGCGGGGAAGGAATTGTCCTGAAACTAAGGAGCCTCACTTTTTTTTTTTTTTTAAAGATTTTATTTTTGAAACAGAGACGGAGCATGAGTGGGGGAGGGGCAGAGAGAGAGGGAGACACAGAATCCAAAGCAGCCTCCAGGCTCCGAGCTGTCAGCACAGAGCCCCACTCGGGGCTCGAACCCACAGACCTCGAGATCATGACCTGAGCCTAAGTCGGACGCTTAACCCACTGAGCCCCCCGGGCGCCCTGAGCCTCACTTCTTCAGTGTTTGCACACCTGAGCTCTGTCTGCACACCCCGGCTCTGTCACGGAATCAGTCCGACGACCCCGTTGAATCCCGCAGCAAGGTGCCAGGGGCACCAACTGAAAACTTTGCTGGGGATGATGACCAGCGCCTTTCCCAAAGTCGCTGTCACGTTTCTGTCACCAGGTGGCGAAAGCGTCCTTTCCAGCCGCTGAGCCTGCTTCCGAAGTGCTGGCTGGCACACTTGTTAACAGGATGCGCTCGCAGGGAAATCACGAAGTCCCCTTCCATTTAAACCACCAGGTCTTATTAGCTTCCGATCGCCGGGAGCCGTGTCCTTGGGGAGCTGGAGAGAAAACGCTGCCTTGCCACCGTGCTTTTCTTTTCTTTCTTTCTTTCTTTCTTTCCTGGAGTGAAACACACCCCCAAGTCTGGTGAATTGCCAAGCACCTCCGGGCAAGCAGCCTGAACTCGGGGTCTGGGCGGACCACCGCGCCGCTCCTGTGCAAGCCTCGTGAATGCGTCCCGGGCCTCCCCGCAGGAGCCAGAAGGTGACCCGCAGGGTGCGGCTCTCTCTCCCACCGTCCCCTCGAAGCAGCTCTCTCCCCAAGGCCACGGCAGGTTGCTGACCCGAAGCTGTCTTATTAAACCAGGCGGGGCGCCCTCGAAGCTCCGTCTCCACAGGCGAAAACAGCAGGGACCCCGGTGCACCTGCCCGGCAGCCCGCGCCCCCCAGGGCCCCGGCGTCGGGCAGGGCCAGCACGGCGCGCTCGAGCCTCGCATCCCCTCTGCCCTGCCTCCTGTCCCCCGAGGGAAATGGGCTTGATCCTCGATCGCCTTCCAGCCTCCAGCGCAAGCCACTGGCGACAGAAAGGGCCTTCGGGAAAGATTATTATTTTTGTGTTCTCTTTGTCTTTCCACTCTCTGTCGGAGAACGGATTTGCACACAAAGGAACTTAATTAAGAACTGTCCCCAGAAGCTGTCAGCTTTCCAGCCACCCCGCCCACCGCACAAAAGATTAACAGTACAACGGTCTGACACCCCAACGCCGTATCGGAGAGTGACTTTTCCTTCTTTATGGTTGAGCTCCTGGCGAGGCTGTCCGTCTAATCACGTCTTTCAAATCCCTGAGCAACGAACTCCCTCAGATTCACACAGATCACGCGGGAACTCACTTAAGAGAAGGGGGGGGGGGGAACGCCGACAGTGTTTACGTGGTGTGTTCCGCTCGGTGGCAAACAGCTGAGTAGCTCGGCGAGAATGAGGAAGATTGCTTCTTCTGGGCTGAAGCACATTGGCGAACATTCTGGAACGTTCTGACTCGACAGATCGCATGCTCAGATCAAACGCGGGGAAGAGCAGGCGGGCTTCCTGTCACAGACTGCATGTTTGTGTCCCCCCGCCCAGATTCCTAGGCTGGAGCTTTAACTCCCAGTGGGGTGGGAGCTGGGGTCAGGAGGGAGGGGCCCCCAGGTGGGATTCGTGTCCTTCGAAGAGCAGGAACATGGCGATCGTGGTCGGCTTACTCCCCACCGCACGAGGACCCGGGGAGAAGGCGGCCACATTCGAGCCTCAACAGAACCAGCCCCTGCCGGCCCCAGGAAGCAGGACTCCCAGCCTCTGGTCTGCAAGAAGTAAATGTGAATTTCTACGGTGGAGGCAGACGGGTGCCCGGGGTGGGCCGGCCCCCAGCCTCCAGACCCCTGGCCCACTGCACACAGAGCAGGGCGGGCAGACGGGAGGGGCCGAGACCACAGGCAGCCAGGCCCGGGGCCCCCGACAGCTGGGACACTGGAGAGAGCCCCTCTCCTCCAGCCCCGGGAGCAGGGTGCCGTCAGGATTTGGGGAGAACTACCAGATGCTCTCTGCTCGTTCCCGGATTCCTAAACGGAGCCTTGAACGGAAGGGACCCATGGCCACCCGGGCCCTGCCACCTCCCTGGGGCCAGACGGGGGCGGTAAGGACCCGGGGAAAGATGTTGATAAAGCCAAACTTCTCTGTTTTAAAAATGGGACGATATAAAGCCTCTTGTTTTAGAATCTGAATAAAGGGTGAAAAATAAGTAATCCCTGAGAGAAAGAAACAGGGTCTTCATTTTATCCATCAATGACTGAAATTAAAAACCTTCCAAAGATGGGGCACACCTGGGGGGCTCAGTTGGTTGAATGTCCGACTTTCGATTTTGGCTCAAGTCGTAATCTCATAGTTCGTGAGTTCAAGCTCCACGTCGGGCTCCGTACTGACAGCATGAAGCCTGCTTGGGATTCTCTCTCTCTCTCTCTCTCTCTCTCTCTCTCTCTCTGCCCCTCCCCAGCTCACGCTTTCTCTCTCTCTCAACATAAATCAACATTTAGCCAAATTTTCAAGGAGCAGGCTTTTAAAAGGTGGGTATGAGGGCAGGACATGGGACGGGTTCTCTCAAGGATCACAAATTCCGATTTTTTCAAGAAAACAAGGCGGTGAATCAGGGGCATGATAGCAAGTGGTGGGGACGGGGGCAAACTAGGAAACACGCACAGTACGCTGAAACCAGTAGGTGTGCCTCATCCTAACGCGCATGCACGCACGCACCCACGCATGCACCGGAAGAAAACAGAACCACGCCACTGTGTGTCCGCATCCTTCATCCGACACGGCAGGAATAAGGCTCATCCTCGGTGGAGGAACAAAGACAACCAAACAAGCGTGTCCGTCTCCTCTGCCCAGAGCTGGCCAGGCTCCAGGACCAGGGCCCACGCTCCCCAGCGATCAGAGGGCCACACAGACCCCCGCCTGGACGGCGTCCGAGGTCAGAGTCTGGCCGTCCCGAAGCTCCGTTTGGCCCGCATCGGTTGCCCATTCCCGGGGAAGGCGCTGGACCCCCACTCGAGTCGTGGCTCGGCTCACACCTTTGGCCCCGAGCTCCTTTTCAAAGCTGAGTCTCTTCCAGAGCCTTACTGGATTACGACAGAACGCTGCCAGCCATGTCTCCAGTTAGGGAAGTCCGCTTCCGCGGTGGTTCA
This sequence comes from Paguma larvata, assembly GCA_030068075.1. Lineage (NCBI taxonomy): Eukaryota > Metazoa > Chordata > Mammalia > Carnivora > Viverridae > Paguma > Paguma larvata. Next base: position 6,600,905 of record CM057834.1, read on the forward strand.
AGGTCGGGTGCAGAAGGCACGGCAGGGCTCACTCCCAAAGACCTCCTCTTCGCTCTCGGGCTCAGGCGGCGGGTCCCTGAGAGCAGACCCTTGCTGCCGCCAGCTGCAAGACGAGCTTTCTTCCTTGGCTTCCTGGAGGGCGTGGGGACTGGAGGGGATCTCCACTGTCGGCGGGAGGTGACCGGAGCCGAGGCGCTGACATCAGGGCACAGTTGGCCCCTCAGGCTGCCTGCGTCCCCTGCTCCTCACAGGCCCAGGGGAAGGCAGTAGCCTTGCCCGATGTCTTTCTCTTCCAGGCTACCCTCCCCTGAAATGTCTGCGTGTGTGACCTGGCTAAGCTACGAGCAGGTTGAGTCACCCATGCGCAAGGCATCCCGGCCACCTGAGGACTCCCTGCCCTGTAGCTGTAGGGACAGAGATGCCACCGTGACAGCCTGTCACTGGCCGAGGGCCCGGTGTCCCCCAGAATACAACCATCGATGATTCGAGAATGGGACCAGGAGCGCAGCGATGGCTCTTGATACCTTAACGGGAATCAATAAATAAGAGACGTGGCTTGCTTGAAACTAAGCCGGGGTTTTCGCTGCTCTAAGCCTCCTACTGAGATACTGAAGGACCTCTTTCAAAAGTCACACGGCATTTGAAGGTAAAATATAAGAAGTTGTTTTTAAAGCTGAACAAGGGAGATACATTAGTGTAGCCTGTCAACCTATGAAGAAAGCAAAGAGGCAACACGGGAGGACCAATCGTTCTGGTAGATTCTCATAGAGACGTTACTATTCATTTCTGAGCCGCCTCGTGGACAACAGGTACCAAGAGCCAAGGAAGGAGCATGTCATCTTGAAGCGATCTGATTTCTTTTTTATTTTTTCCCAATGTTTTTGAGAGGCAGAGAGAGGCAGAGCATGAGTAGGGAAAGGGCAGAGAGAGGAGGAGGCACAGAATCTGAAGCAGGCTCCAGGCTCTGAGCCGTCAGCACAGAGCCCAACGTAGGGCTCGAACTCACAAACTTCAAGATCATGACCTGAGCTGAAGTCGGATGCTTAACCGACTGAGCCACCTGGGCGCCCTGAAGCGATTTGAATTTTATCACAGGAGAGCAGGAATGATTATCCACAGGCAAAGAGAGCTCGGTGGCATCAGTGACCAGCAGTCCCAGAAAGCAGGAGGGACCTTTGCAACCGCTCACCTATGACACGATTTGGCCTAAAACTGAGCTAGCTGCCCCTGCCTCCCGTAAGGACTTTTTTCCAAGAACATTTACCACTTGTATCGAACGGCATTTCCTGTTTAAGGATAAAGTTCCAACTCAAAATCCCAGGTCTACAGTCCAGGTGTTCCACTCCAGTGCTCTGGACGCTGGTCAGCACGGGCTGATCTCCACCCTGTAGGATTTCGGCAGCATGTCTGGCCTCGACTCCCTGGATGTCAGTAGCATCCCATCCCCCCCCACCCCAGTTTTGACAATCGAAAACATCTCCACGCATTGAACGAGTCCCCACAGGGACGACATGACCCCCAGTTGAGAACCACCTGTCTCCGCTTCAGGGAGCAGTAACGTTTCTTCCATTCCTTCTTGACTCTGTGACTTGGCTGCTCGGGTCATGTTCTCCTTCCTGAGTTTCATCGTCTACACTGCATTCGGAAGTTCCTTTCCTTATGGTTCGTTTGGTGGCATCCTCTAATTCTGTTTAAAAATTATCTTTGTTCAGGCTCCTTCCTGAAGGATAGTTTTGCTGGATACGTAAATTGGGTGAACTCTTCTTTTCTCTTTGTTCTTTAAAGACATTCTACTGTTTGGCGTTTTTCAACCAGTGACAAGAAGTCAGCGGTCGGCCCAGTTACTGGTATTTTACAGGTAAAGTCTATTTTCTCTGCATGTTCTTTTGCCTTCGGTGCTCTGCAGTCTCACTATGATATGGCTACAGGTGGATGTATTTTTGTTTATCTTTCTTTTTTAAAATATTTTTTAACATTTGTTTATTTTTGAGAGAGAGAGAGACAGAATGCGAGCAGGGGAAGGGCAGAGAGGGAGAGGGAGACGCAGAATCCGAAGCAGGCTCCAGGCTCTGAGCCATCAGCACAGAGCCTGATGCGGGGCTTGAGCCCATCAACCCCGAGATCATGACCTGAGCCAAAGTCAGATGCTAAACTGACTGAGCCCCCCAGGTGCCCCTGCTTATCTTTCTTTAAATTCATGGGGATTCCTGGATTGGAAAATCAAGGTCTTTCAACTCGAAAGTCTGGCACAACAACCCTTCAATTCTCCCGTATTCCCCACGACCTCTACCGGAATTCTGATCTGATCCATCTTCACTCTCTCTCTCTGTCCTCCGTGTGCCAAAACATCTCCTTCCTGCGTCCCATCTGTGCGTCCGTGTTTCACTCTGGGTGACTTCTTCAAACCTCTCCGCTGGTTCACTGAATTAGCTCATAACCTGTTTCCGACGTACTGTTGAACCCTCCCACTGACTCTCAGCTCAGACTCCCCTATGGTTCCTGTACACGAGTTGTACCTGATTCTTTTTTAAAGCCGACTAGTATTTGAAATATACTTGTTTTGTCTACCTACGCATTTCATTTCGACAGAGAGTTTTTGCATATTAAATAGTCTCATTTTTATTCCAATATCTGGGTCTCACTGATGACTTTGGTCTCGGCAGACTCTGGCTTATGATGCCCCTGCCTGTCGGTAATGTTAGTTTTGCCGTCGCATTCCTTGGAACGCGATGTGGGGGCGTGTGCCTTCCTCCTGAGAGCACTTGTTTCTATCAGATACCTGTCCACATTGCCAGTCGGGGACCCCCCCCACCTTTAAACACAAGTATCCCCCCTGGTTTTTCTGGACCACCCAGGGAAGCGTGCATATGGGCTCATGCTCCTAAGACGGCAGGTGCGCCAGACACAGCAAAAGTTCGCAGAAACCCTGTCGGCTCAGCTCAGCCCTGAGGCCCACCCAGGGGGGTCTGTCTGCACTGCCCCTGAGCAGGACATGCTCTTTGGGGGGGCACAGTCTTAAGAGACACATCCTGATCTGATGCTGTCTCCCTGGGGCTCTGGGCTTGTCACCTGCGCCAGCCTGGGTCCCAGGCATCGGATGGTGTTCTCAGATGGTCACCGCTACAGGCTGACTTTCCTGTCTGGATTCTACCTCTAGGGATTAATTTTCTTTTTTTTTTTTTTTGCCATTGGAACTGTGCTTTTAAGATGTGTGAGGTTTTTTTTAACTGGTTATTTTTGAGAGAGAGAGAGAGAGAATGGAGGAGAGGCAGAGAGGGAGACATGGAATCTGAAGCAGGCTCCAGGCTCTGAGCTGTCAGCACAGAGCCCGACGCGGGGCTCGAACCCACAGACCATGAGATCGTGACCTGAGCCGAAGTCGATGCGCAACTGACCGAGCCACCCAGGTGCCCCAGGATGTTTTCTATGCTTTCTGGGATTTCACGAGGTTCATAAGAGGTGGGGTTTCAGGCTATTAGTCTTCCCTATTCCCAGGCAAACGGGGCTTTCACCGTGTTTTAAGCCAAACCCTCTCTCCCCAAACCGGAGATGCGCAGAGCCGCATGGAAAATGGAGCCTGCATCCCTACGCTTCTCCGCGGGCCTCGGGCTTCGGAGAGAACTCGCAGGGCCACGGGCAGATGCCTGACATCATCCTTTTCTGCAGATTCGAAAGGCACTCCGTGTCCTGGCCGCACCCCAGTGCCCGACAGAAATAGAACGAGAAGTGAAATCCAGCTGGCAGGATCTCAGGCTTGGAACAGAAACGGCCAAAAAAAAAAAAAAAAAAAGGATTTCCAGTTATGTGGTCAGAAGCGCCCCACAAAGGACGGCTCTAGGGGACATGGGCTGAGGTGGAAAGCCGGATCTTCTACCCCAACTCACGACTGTTCTGTTTGAGACAGACTCATCTCTTCCCCCCTAGAAACCTGTCCCGGGCTTGCTCTGTCATTTAAAAATGAACCTTCAACCACAGAGTCTAGATGGACGGCTTCCAGTGGGGTGCCCGGCAGAGCCCCGCGGTGCTCCTCACGGCCCAGCACACACCTTGGGGAGGCTGCCCGCTTACTGGAGGCACTCCAACGTTTGGTGTTACGTCTGCGGGATCTTGTCCAGTGCCTGGCACGAATTTACCCAAAAAATATTTTTTTTAAACTTTTCTTTTAATGTTTATTTTTGAGGGAGAGACAGAGTGTGAGCGGAAGACGGGAAGACAGAGAGGAAGGCACAGAATTGGAAGCAGGTTCCAGGCTCTGAGCTGTCAGCACAGAGCCCGACGCGGGGCTCGAACCCACGAACCGTGAGATCATGATCCGAGCCGAAGTTGGACGCTTAACCGACTGAGCCCCCCAGGCACCTGCCAAAAATTATTTTTGAATTAAAAAAATGCTAGAAGAGATTTTTGTTGGGATCGATCAGATCTGGAGATACCATTCACCAAAGGAAATATTTATGGGGAGGCCCCAGAGAGCCCCTCCCTAATGCCGAGCCTCTGCGGACAGTCTTCCCAGCAACTAAAATCCCCCCGGGAGGGGGGGGGGTTAGTCATCTCCCACAAGCTGCACACTCGCCAGGAAGTCCCCAGAAACCACGCTCACCTGGATGCAGGCTTATTCTTTTTTTTTTTAAATTCGTTCAGCGCTTGGTAGGTTCAAATTGCTTTCTGATATAGCTCATGTCCTTCTCATAAACTGAGAGGTAACCAGGATACTCTTTACTTTGGACCACCGGAAAACAGGAGGCTCTGAGAATTGTTCGGCAGCACGAGAATGAAAGAGACAAGGGCTCACACGGATGTCTTTAAATGGTAAGTGCTCCATCCTACAAGATGCTGACTCTCCACTCACCCTGAAGGAGCCGGCCGTGACAGCACAGGATCTGGGCTCCTACGGGGAAATCTCTCCCCCTGTGAACAGAGAGGCGTTACAAAGCCATGTGGCCACAGGGCCATGAGTAAATGGGGCCAAGGCGGTCAGCTGGAGCGCCAAGGCCCTTCGAAAGGAGCGGCCCAACACAGCTCTGACAGATGGCGGCCATTTTGGAAGCCATCCCATTTTGACAACGAATGGGCCATCTCTGTATGTGGACAGACGTCTCATTTGTGAAATATCTGCCCTAGTCAAACGAATGTCTTCTGGGTGTTGAGCCAAGCGGAACACCTCTCTGGGGCTGCAGCTGGCTTTGGGCCACCAGTCTGCCCACCGTGGGCCTTAATGTCTGAGGCCTTGCCCACCTCTGGAGATCAACTGTCTTGTTCACTGCCCACGGGAATCCTTCCCCCTTGCCCTCAGGGAGGTCCTGGACCCAAATGCTTCTGTTCTCATTCCAACTCAAGATGGCCTACTTGGAAGGACACAGATGTTTCTTTCGTTCTAGATGGCCTGAGTCAAGTCCACAAAAGTAAGCCCTTGGCCAAGCCGATCCAGCAGGGGGCACAGATGTGGGGCAGGTGCTCCAAACCTGTACAAGCTTTCCCTTCTCCACATGCCTGGGAGTCTCCCGGTCACACACAAGATGGCACTTCACGACCGTTTGGTCACAGGCATAAGATGGGGGAGTTGGAAGTGCAACAGCGTAGGCCTCAGAGCCTGGTTGCATCACTAACTAGCTCCATGACTTGGGTCAAGTCACTCAACCATGCTGAACCTTAAAGGCCAACATCTGGCCATGTCTGAAAGTTCCAGAGAAAGCATATGGACGTCCCCCTTTAGAAAAATTGTTATTCTTGGGGCGCCTGGGTGGCCCAGTCGGTTAAGCGTCATGATCTCGCAGTGGGTGAGTTCAAGCCCCACCTTGGCTCCGTGCTGACAGCTCGGCGCCTGGAGCCTGCTTTGGATTCCGTGTCTCCCTCTCTCTCAAAAATAAATGCACATTAAAAAAATTCTGAAGCAAATTGCTACTGTTTTAATGGCTCTGGACAGAAAGGCAGACGCTGACAAGTCTGGAATTTAGAAAATCTTCCTCGGAACCCAAGCAAACTCAGACGTAGCAACGGCACAAGCAGCCGGCTGACTTAAACATGAGCTTCAGGAGCTTAATTCAAGATACTTTGCAAAGGTGAATAATAATAGTATGGTTTTACGTTAAGTAACACGCACCTGAAGAATAGAAACAGCATGGGCCTGAAAAATATGATGAATGTCTCTCTCTCTCTGCTGGCATCGTTTCTTAATTGCAGTCGAGATCTACTTAGATGGAGCTTTTGATTCCAAATTTCATGGAAGAGTTTTTTTTTTCATGACTGAACTTCTGGAAAGGAGATTTTGCAGCGGGGTTACTCAGGGGGCAGACACTGACGGCCTGGGGGGCCTGGATTCGCCCCAAGGCCCCACGCCCCTGCACCCGCGGATCTCTGCCCAGCTGCCTTCGGTTCAACAGGCCTCACGCTTTGAAAAACAGGCGAGCAAGCCGTACTTTTTTTTTTTTTTTTTTAGTTTTTTTGATGTTTATCTTTGAGAGAGAGAGAGTACATGCAGGGGAGATAGAGAGAGAGGGAGACCAGAATCCAAAGCAGGCTCCAGGCTCTGAGCTGTCAGCACAGAGCCCGACGCGGGACTTGAACTCACTTTGAGCTGTGAGATCATGACCTGAGCTGAAGTCGGAAGCTTAACCAACTGAGCCACCCAGGCGCCCCCGTACTTCTTAATAACTCAGCGTCTCTTTTTCTTCAAAGCCCTACACAATGGCCAATCGGAGTTCCTGATCACTGCGCGAGCCACCATGGACACGCGGGACTGGCATCGCACCACCCGGAAGCGGAGACGTGAGAAGCGTTAGTATTCCCCGAGGGCCTGACCCAGAGGCGGGGGTTGCATGAAGTGATTAGATTCTATGAAACCTGGGGACAAGCTTGCAGACCCCGTTTCTAACCTCGAGGTCTCCCAGGGGATCAGGAGGGCCCATGAGGCGAACCACTTAATTTTGTCGCTCCAACTGCGATCGTTTTCTGTTGGTAAATTCCAAACCTGAGCCGCCGCCGGCTTGCCTGGTCGTCATGGGGGCAGATCTGAAACTGCTCCACGGAGGCCCCGAGGGCTGCCTGTTAGGTTGTGTCCGATTCCCAGATCTACCGCCAAAAACAGCAGAGTAGGTCCTAACGCAGCGCCGGGAATGGGTTGCACACGTAATGAGAGCGGTTTTGGTGGGCTGCCGGACTATGCTTCTCGGGGCAGCGAGTTTATCACCAATCGCCCCGCGCCTTCCTTATAAATTCTTTATTCAGTCACACTGGCCAATGCAGCCTTCTCCCGGCCACAGTCCTTGTATCTCCTTGGGCTCCTGCATGTGGGGTCGACCCTGGCCTCTGACACCTGCTATGGCTCTATTCCAGCCGGGACTGTGCCTTCCGTCCCAAAATCACACGTTCCAGTGCACACCCCTGGTGCCTCCCAACGTTAATGTATTTCCAGACAGGGTCTTTGCAGAGGCAGTTAAGCTAAAATGGGGTCCTACGGGTGGGCCCCTGTGTGAGGAGACTGGACACAGACCTGCACGGAGCCTGAACTTGGTGAGGACACAGGGAGAAGACGGCTGTCTGCGCGCCAAGGAGAGAGGCCTCGGAAAAAAAACCAAACCCGCCCCCACCTTGATCTCAGATGTCCCGCCTCCAGAACCCTGAAACGATAAATCTCTATTGTTTAAGTTGCCTGGTCTGTGCTCCTTTGTGCGGCAATGCTAGCAAATGAGCACGTCCCCAGGGAGCAGAGCACACCATTCATGCAATAGATTTCATTTTATAAATGAAATGCCATTCATTTATAAAAAAAATTCAAACCGACAGACCAAGCTTCCTTCTCCAAAGTCGGATATACCTGCTCATATAAGCTGAAGAACAGAAGTTGAGAGGCAGCGGAAGAAAACGCTACCGGCCACTAGGTTCTTATGTGGATATACAAATTAAGTAGCAAATATCCCTAGAGAAAGGGGGATGTTACTCTAATTATTATTCGCGTAAGGGGATTTCGTGGACGCGGCGGGTGAGGTCTTCCGCTGACGTCTGGCTGAGATCATCAGCCAGGCTGTGAGGAACGGGGGTTGTGACGGCATCGGGAGGGAGCGGGGCGAGAAGCGAAAAGACAAAACTGTGAAAACTGGGCAACCAGCCACGTACCCAAGAAAGAGCAGCCCAGGAAGACGGGGAGAAGCCGCGTCCTCGCAGGGGCCAGACGTGGATCATCACAGGCACCAGGCAGGACCTTCTTCCCAGACAGACGCCCTGAGCGAGCACCCGGCCCCCATCACTACCTCCCTCTCTCTGGGGGAGCAGAGGACAGACGCTTTGAATGCCTGTGTGCCTCCCAGGGAAGGAGGCCCGGAACCGGCCCCCCTTTCACCTCCTTCCTTGCAAGCATTCCAAGCAAGACACACCTGGACCACCACGTCCAGAGCAGGCAGGTGAACCCTGGTCGCGCCCCCCGTGCTCAGCACCGCAACTGGACATAACCGCAACTCGCAATCACAGAAACGAGCATGATAATATACACCGCGCAGAATGAAACGGAGGAAGTTGCACCCGTTGGAGGCACAAGCGTGTCATCACACATGGGTGGCCGCTTTGCAACACTCAGGCACGTGGACGTCCCAGCAGCCGCTAATGCCCGGATGAAAGTTAAGAATGAAGTATCCTTGGACGTGAGAGACGTCCTCGATACTCCGAAGACAGGCTCAGGGGTATCTTAATTCTTCCCAGGGTTAACCGCTTTCCCGTCTCCCGTTCATGGCTGATATCTCCCATCTCCAGAGTCTGTGACACATTCTGCTTTCCGGCCACCGATTTTTGAAAACAGGAATCAAATCAGAGCCCCCCGCCCCCTCCCCGGCCCGCAGAGGCAGCTCCGTGGCAGCCAGCACTTAGCGATCAAGTACTAAAATACAAGTTTGAATTCCTCTTCCTGTCTGTCATCTCAGGTAGACGGCCGGTCACCCTGTGATGTGCCCGGGCTTTTTAGATCAAAATGCAGCTGACTTCATGAGACTCTTTTAGGAAACGACTATAAAACGGGATACAACGCAAACGACAAATGTAATTGATAAAAACCAACGGCTTGTGTTTGTGCTTATAACACATAGATTTTCTTATGAGCCTAAAACTCCAGAGAATTATTTCGTTGGGCCCACGCCTGCAGCCCCGGCCCAGGCCAACATGGAAGGTACCTCTGGTTTTGCCGGGAACTTTGCCTCGGCACCGACACATCTGGAGAGACACGTGCCTGGCCTCCCACTAGCAAGACAGCATAGTGAGGGCAGGGCACCTACCTAACTCCTGGGGTATGGTCAGGGTCTGGCTCATAGGCGTTTCCCAACAAAGTGGTCTTTGTTTCTCCGAAGGGCTAGAGTGAACGACCGTGCTATAGGCAGCCCTGGGGATGCACCCCGGACATGAGGTCATTAGAGCTTTAACAAGCCTTAGCGCACAGATGAGGAAAAATCGCCCCATAGGAGAGATGTGCTCTGTTCTTGTCATGCAGCTGGTTAGTGGCAAGGCCAGGATGGACACCTGTGCTTCCTGATTCCAAATCCCAGCATTCCTTCCACACTTGGTACCTGATCTACAGATGGGTCCTTCCCGGCTTTCTATTTCTACGACGCTGGGGGCTGATTCCTACAATTCCCTAGAAGCAGTCACGTCCTGGACATATCCTGAATGTGCTGGTCTCAGAGGCTGGGTTCTGGGGGACCCCAGCAGGATCCCTTTCCCCCTGCCTTCCCTGCTCAGTGCTGGGGCTGCGGACCCCAGGACGCCCCCTGCCGCCCAGGAAAACTCTCTCTGCCAAGTCAACAGGCCGTGTCCAGACAGGCCGTAAGTGGAGCCTCCTCTGGGGGTGCTGGATGAAGAGCTGTGCAGTTCTGCCCAGGCCACCAGGGAGAGGCAGGGCTGTCGGAGTCCCGCAAGGGGCCAGCATCTCCATCCAAACCCGCGCCCCAGCACAGCGTGTAAGGGCCTCGTCTTCACCCTGTTATTTAAATATTCTGCCTCAGTTTCCTCTTCTCCATCAACTGGAGATTACAGGTAATCATCTATTTCATAGCATGCTGTGAGGTTTACTCAAGCTAACCCCGGGGGCGGGGAGAAGCCCAGCCTCCAGACAGATGCACAGTTGGCGCTGGGGAGATGGCTATGGGGCTGTAAATCCTGTTACTAGATTGTCCCCCAAATAATAATAATAATAATAATAATAATAATAATAATAATAATAAAATAACCATAAACTGGACTTTCTGGGCTTTGCCATGCACTGTGTTCTGGCATCCAGTGAGCAAGCACTTTCTTTTCCTTTCGAGGACATTTGCTGATACCCCAACCCATAATCTGGGGAGATGGCTTAGTTCCGTGAATCGTCTCCCTTAATTAGCTAGTAGCCGCAGACTGTATCCCAAACGGCTCGCCACAGTACCCTGTGTCTGGAAACAGGCTGAGCATGCCAGCGGCCACGCTTCTGAAATTGGGAGCCGCGGGTTACCGGGACCGCACAGCCAATAAGTGCTCGGGCCGCGCCTTCCATGCCGCGGGCCTCGCCCTCTCCGTACCCTTTTACGGCGAAGACCTAAGTGATTAATGCGGGTCGGCCACTTTGCCTTCAAGATTACCTCTGCTCTGCAAAGAGAGAGCGTGTGGAGGGGACGCGAGCACAGCGCTGTCCGCCTCTGGGAACCAGAACGCGCCTCTTCTCCAAAGTGGGGGGGCGCCTAGCGCGCGGGGAGGTTGCACCCCCGCTGCGGGAGGTGCCGAGTGGCCCCGGCGGGCGCTCGCCTCTTACCACGAACTCCTCCAGAGTCTGGTAGGTCTTGCCCCGGAACTCGCAGTAGTTCTTCCTCTCCTTGCACTGCGGGCAGCACTGGCTCGTGTCGACGTGGATGCAGCGCGGGTGCAGGCGCGGGCACTCGGGCTGCGCGCACAGCGGCCCCTCCTCGGTGCACAGGCACGGGCAGGCCGAGGGGCCCGGCGCGAACTTCTCCCCGATGGCGTACACGAAGCCGCTCTCGTCCACGCAGCCCTTGCCGCGGTAGTCCGGGTACGCGTACTCCTCCGGCGGTTCCGGCGTGGGCGCCAGGTCCGGGCCGGCCGCGTCCTGGGCGGCGGCGGCGGCCGGGGGCTCCCCCTGCGGGGTGTCCCCGCGGGGCCGGCCCTGCAGGTCCCCGGCCTTGGCGCCCCCGCCCTGGGCGGCCCAGGCCTGCTTCTGCTTGCTCCACGCCTCCCGGCCCGAGAGCCCGCGGCCGCCCTTGCTCTTCCAGTCCCGGCCGCCGCCGCCGCCGCCCTCGTCCCTCGCGGGGCGCCCGAGCTCGCTCACCCGCCCCGGGCCGTCCCGAGACGCGTGCTCGCGCTTCTCCTGGCCCGGCTGCTCGGGCGCCTGGGCCAGCTTCTCCAGCGGGATGCTCGGACTGCACAGAGCCACCATCAGGCAGCAGGTGACCAGGAGGGAACTGGACAGCGCGCCAACTGCCATCGCAGTGGAGCTGGGCATCCCCTACCACGTCCCGGCGGGCGGGCGGGCGGGGAGCGCGGCCGAGGGGCGAGTCGCATTCACAGCCCGGGGGCGCGCCGCCGCCAGCCGGGAGCCGCCGTCCCTGCGGAGAGAACAGCAGCACAGCTGAGCCCCGCGGCCCGCGCGCGCCCGGCCCCCACCCGGCCCCGCGCCGCCCGGCCCCGGCGGCGCTCTAGAGGAACGAGCCGCGCGGCGCGGGCGGGGGCAGCAAGCCCGGCGGCGGGGCCCGGCCGGCGGCCCCCAGACCCCCACAGATGGTGGACACGGACGTGGCAGCGAAGTCCCAGAGACACGCCGGCCGCCGGCGTGTCTCCCGCGGCCGCGGCTAGCGGTGGGGACGGCCCAGGGCGGGTGGCGGAGCCGCGGCCGCCGGAATGCAGCGAGCCGGGCCCGCGCCCCCTGCGAAACTCGGCGGGAGCCACATCATCCGGGAGCCCGGGATGTGCCCCCTGGGGCGCTAGCCACACGGTCCCAAAGGTTACTAAACGGAGAATTCCGCAGTAGAGTTGGACACGGGAGACCGTGCGGGAAGATCGGGGGAGGGGGCTCCCTGGCTCGCCTTAGGGCGTTTGGGGAACGGGGGGGGGAGAGGGTTAACAGAGCTCCCGGGACCCCGTGATTCATTCTCAACAACTTTTTAAATGCCTGCAGGGCAGGGAGCTGAAGCCGCTTCCCCGCCCTCCTCCCGCTGCCCGGAAGCCCGGAAGGATGTCCCCGACCGCCCCCAGCGGAGGGCTCAGGGGTCCCGGAGGCTTCGGCTCCTCCACCAGTTCCCCCGCGCGCGCCCTGCCAGCCGCTTGGCAACTCGGAGCGTTGGCGAGAGACCCCCGCCCCCCCGTGGGCCGCAGCGCTGGCGGGGTTCGTGATCGCTTTCACCCAGGAGGTGGGGGTCGTAGCGGTGGGACAAAAGTGCCCAGGCAGCACCAAGGTGTTTGGGGGGGGGCCTGGGGTGCAGGGCGGGAGCCAGTTCTTCTCCTTTTCCCCATCTCAGAAAACCTCTCTGGATCCCAAAGTTTCTGCCGCCCAAAGGGCCACGAGAACCCTAGACGCCGCAGGGTGCGGGAGACCCAGCCTCTTCCCACCTCGCCCTCCACCCTCCACCCCTCCACCGGGGGAGCTCCAGGGGGGTCTTTGCCCCGCCCCACCGCCCAAACCCTCCTCCAGGCGAGCTAGGGCGACCTTGCCCTGTGCTCACTCCCAGCCCCGGCTCGATGCACCTCAGCTCGGGCCGAGCCACCAGATTTACAAACTTGGCGTCGGGGTCGGGAGGATGGGGTCTTCCCGAGCAGCAAGAGGGCGGAACGGTGCCCCGGGCGCGACCCTCGCGCGCCGGGCGCGGACACCCTCACATGCACCCCTCGGGCCCCGGGAGCGGGCGCCCAGCCTACATACATGAGCGCAGGGCGCGGGCCGGACGCGGGGCTCGCGGCGGGCTCCGGGGCGGCAGCGGCGGGCGCGGTCCCCGGGCGCCGGCGCCCATCCTCCGGCCGGCGGGGGAGCCGCGCGGGGCGCAGCGCGGCGAGCGCAGCTCCACCTGCGCGCTCCGCCCGGCGCGTGCACCCGGCGAGGGCGGCTCCGCGGGCTTGCCCGGCGCGCTGCCCGACTCGCGTCCGCGCCCGCGCCGCCCTCCGCCGCTCCGCCCCGGGCCTCGTCCCCGCGTCTCCGCCGCCGAGCGCGCCCTGGGGGCCGCCGGGGCTCGGCCTAGCCTCCTCCACCCGCGGGGCGCGGGGAGGTCGCCGCGCCGGGCGACCGGGGGCCCGGCCCGCCGCGGCGCGTCGGAGGGCGAGGAGACGCCTGGAGCGCGGCGCGGGGAGAGCGGGTGGCCGAGCGGCACCGAGGCCGGCGAGGGAGCCCGCGCGCCCGCCTCCCGCCGCCTCCCGCCCCGCGCGCTCCCCGCTCCCTCCGCCGCGGGCCCCCGCTCGCTCGCCAGGCGTCGCTGCGGCGGCCCCGCGCCGCGGGGACCTGGGGACCTCCCGCCCCCTCGCTCCCGGGCCCGGCAGCGCGACCCACCTGTCAGTCCCCCGCGCGGCCGCCCTTCGCTCTCCCGCTTTGTCACTCCCTCTCCACTGGACCTTTCCTCCGCGCCTTTTCCTTTCCTTGCTGCTTTTCTCTAATGCCTTCCTTCCTAATTGGCCCCCTCTGGCCTTGCTCCCGTGGACAGCTCGGTTTTGCCGCGTCTGGAGACCCCGAGCCAAACCGTGTTCGATTTGGCCTTCGAAGGCCGCGGGAGCTTAGCCGGCTGTTGCGAGTTATTTGCCTCTTCACGTTCGGGGACCCAGAGGTGTAGACGTGCGAGAGTAACAAACGCATAAAAATCCGGACCGCGTCCCTTCTGAATCGCTGCCAATCTCTCTCCCGCCCCTCGGCCTCCCTTTCCCTGCTCGCTCGCCCCGTCCGCCACAAGTGGCAATGTTTTAGCTTAATTTTGTCAGGATGCGAAACCGCTGAGCAGAGCCCCGTGTGGTTCAGACTTGGATTTGCTCTTTGATCCCGGGCATCGGAGGTTTTCCTTTTCTTGGATGAAGGGGAGAAAAAAAAAAAAGGTACCTGTTCAAATTAACTCCAAAAATGGAATTTTTATGAGGCTGGGCATTCCCGGGGCAAAGTCACCTGAGAATCGCTGAGAATGCCAGATGCGGAACCTCCCCCCCTTCTTTCCAGCCAGGTCAGGCTCGGAGGGGCGGGGAAGGGGAGGAGGACCCTGGGACAAATTCCTGTTCTCCCTCGAGATGCACACGGGGCGCCACGGAGGCCCGGGAGCCACAGGAAGGCGGGGGCCAAGCTGCTCTCCCTTATCCACAAAAACAAAAACCAAACAAAACTAACAGCCAAAAAAAATCCCAACATCCCAAACCAAAAATAAAAAACAAAAACAAAAGAAACAAAAATCAAAAATCAAACATAGACAAAAAGCAAAAAAAAAAAAAAAAAAAACAACAAAAACAAAAATTAAAAAACCATGGTTGCAGATTTCTATGTCCAAAAGGATTTGAGCCTTTCTGCCTGAGAGTCCCTAATGTCCCTTCTTCTTGTCACCTCACCTGGAGAGGCAGGTCACGTTGGCCCAGGCTAATTCTTCTGCAGTCTTGAACTATCACATTTGTTTTGCCAAGCGCTGTCACATGGCTGCCCTGGGGGTGGTCCCAAGTACATGGGACTAATAATAAAAGCCTACCAGTATGTGCAGGAGATTCGGCTTCTGGCTGAAAAATTGGTTGGGGGTCCGATTGAGGGAGTCACGATGTCTCTGTATCGATCAATCAGCGTTCCCGCGGAATCAGAAAGCCTTTGTCCCGGCCGCCTGGGCACAGGGGAGAGCCACGATTATGAGACAGCGAGGCTGGCAGGCAGAAGCCTGACAAAATTAGGAGCTAATTGTGCGACCCAGCATCCAAACCACTTTCTGTCAGATGCTCTCAGAGGTGGTGGGATGAAATGAAGGGGGAAGGCAATTTTAGAAGGATTTCTGTCCTTAGCGAAGAAAAACAATACCTGTGCAGCCTTGATTAGCTGACAAATTCCAGGAAGTGTTGGGACTTCGCAGGTTTTCGAAGAATTTATTGCATTGGCAGTAAATTGTTCAGCTTCCTCCTTCCTCCCTTCCCACCTTCCTTCCCTCCTTCCTCCCTCCTTTTCTTTCTTTCTTTCTCTCTCTCTCTCTCTCTTTCTTTCTTTCTTTCTTTCTTTCTTTCTTTCTTTCTTTCTTTCTTTCTTTCTTTCTTTCTTTCTTTCTTTCTTTCTTTCTTTCTTTCTTTCTTTCTTTCTTTCTTCTTTTTTCTTCCTTTCATCCTCTCCTTCCGTATTTGTCTACTGTCTCCTTAGGCTAAAGATTAAGAGGAGGCAGCAGAGAGATCACCTGATATCTCAGGGGCTTTGTTTTCTCATCTTCAAAAGGAAGAAAAGAAAATCTACGCATGGATAAGGAAGGCCAGCCTGCTCTGCGACTGTCCATATTTCCGTCCCCAGTCTGTGGCTTCTGTCTTTCCTTCTGGGTGCCAGGAGTTGAACCCATCGGGCAGAATCACGGCCTCGCTTACTCAGCAGTGAGTCTGACAGTAAGTGCCCATCCATCCCGTGCAGCAGAGAGAGAAGACTGGTTCCAGGCCAAGGTCAAGGCTAACTCTTCAGTTGTCTCTTCTGTTCAAGTCCCAGCAAGACTCAGTTCATGTCTCTGTTACAGGTCTTGTGACAGCTGACTTTCGCAGAGCTCCCGGGTGGCTGCACCCACCTCCGAAACAGGGGGCTCCCTGAAGGGCTGGGCTGCGTGGGAGTCATCTTTCTGTGCTTAGTCTGGGACCTGTGTGGTCTATGTGAAAGAAGGAAGGACGGGAGGAAGGGAGAGAGAAAGAAAAGAAAGAAGGGAGGGAGGGAGACAGACAAAGGAAGGAAGAAAGAAAAAAGGAAAGAGAAAGAAAGAAAGAAAAGAAAGGAGGGAGAGAGAAAGAAAGAAAAAAGAAAGGAGGGAGAGAGAAAGGGAAGGAAGGAAGAAAGAAAAGAGGAAAGAAAAAGAAAGAAAAATGAGGGAGACAGAAAAAAGGAAAGAAAGAACAAAAGGAAAGAATGAAGAAAGAAAAGAAAAAGAAAACGAAGGAAGGAAGGCGGGAGGAAGGTTGGGAGACTGGGAGGTTGAGGAAGAGGGAAGAAAACACCAGAAGAAACACTCCTCCCTCATACGATGCTGGGCGTGGTCACACCGCATCTCACTGACACCCATATAATAGACCAGTCCTGGGGACACCATTACTGTTTTCCATCTTCCCGTGGGAAGCCACACCCCAGAGAGGCCCTGAGTTCACTCAGGTGGCAGCTAACTTGGCTCACATGGAAACCTCAGACTCTAACGGGTTCTTCTGTCCCGGGGCAGCACTGCTGGCGGCCTCCAAGGGGGTCTCTGTGGGTCACTTAGTGTACTTAGCACACCGCTTCTCCCCAGTCCCCTATCCAGCCACTCCCAGGACGCACTCACTGGGCCCTACACCCCTGAGGACACGGAAGGGGCCTAGACCGGGCTGTGCGTCCTTGAGGCCAGTTCCTGGCACTCCCACGAGTCCACATGCTTTAGAACTCCACCGGGGACTCAGAGGACGTCTGTCAAGCAATGAGGACACGAACTGGGAGGTGCGTCACTGAAGGAGGGTAACTCCATGACAAGTGTCTCCGATCTAGAGCAGGAGTGGTGAGGACCAGGCTCCCGTCGGACCTCGTCCTCAAAGGGAGGGACGAGGCCACCTTCTGGAACGGGGGTGGCCAGGTGTTTGTGTCTTGAGAGTGGATAAGAGACTGCGTGAAATACAATACGGGATGAGGGTTCGGATGACGTCGCCCGAGGCCAGGGCCGGTGGGGACTGGAGGGCACAGGCGCAGAGGCAGCAAGCACCCTGTGCCTTTTCTCTACGGAGGATGCAGGCCAGAGCCGGTTCCAGACGTGGCCAGTGCGCCCGGCCCTTCCCCGGGAGGAGCTGTGGAAGGGAAGGGCGGCCTGCCTCAAGCTCAAGTCCAGCCCAGGCCGCGGGCGGGCTGTGGCCGCCACACTGCCAGAAATGCCGAGCCCTCACTGTCTCCCGCTGATCGCCGGGGGCCCCCTACCAAAGCGTTCCTTTCATTTCTCACAAA
Organism: Paguma larvata; assembly: GCA_030068075.1. Lineage (NCBI taxonomy): Eukaryota > Metazoa > Chordata > Mammalia > Carnivora > Viverridae > Paguma > Paguma larvata. Next base: position 6,618,000 of record CM057834.1, read on the forward strand.
ACTTGGGCGCAGCCGCATTTAACTGGAATTCTGGACTCTAGCTGGCAAAGAGAAGGCGCGATAAAACCGTCACCTGTCATAGTTCCGCAGGAGGAAAAGCTACTTCCGTAGGCAGTCAAGGGGGAGCAGGACTTTTTCGGTCCAGACAGAGGTTGACCCCTACTAACTCAGCTTAATAGGTGGGGGAGGCCACCTTTGGTCCTCTGGCGGCTTTTTATGGGTGTGTGCAGAGCAAGCCTGGGGGTTCCGGGAGCCGCTAATTAAAGCTCTGTTCTGGACTGGGCTACCGGTCAGCTCCTGCTTACCCTTTGATACATGCCTGGGGTTGAGAGTTACTGCTCCCGGGGCCGCCTGCTGCCCAGACTGCTGGATTACACTGCACTTTGGAGACTCACCCTTCTGCTGTCGTGCCAAGAGTCAGCAGCGTCTGTTCAGAGAGTCGAGGGGATGACTCACATATTCTTCTAAAATCAGGGACAAAACCGCGATCTTTGAAAGGAGGCTTCCGGGGACCAGGTTTTAATACACGCTACAGCCGTCCACTGCGCTCACATCCCAGACCGCAGACACATTGGCCACCGAGAAGGTTGCAGAAACGATCGTGATGAAACAGGGACCCATCGGAGTATATTGGTCTAAGGAGGAAGTCGGCGGCAGGTGCTAGGGGCCGTGTGCGGACTCCGGGCTGGATTTCCTTGGGATTGGTAATGAGAATCTGGAATCCAGTCTGGAGTACTTGCTGATACAGGATATGTTTTCTTTTCTTTTTTTATTTATGTTTATTTATTTTTGAGAGAGAGAGAGAGAGAGAGCAAGCAGGGGAGGAGTAGAGAGGGGAGGAGACAGCACAGAGCCCCACCCATCCAGTGTCTCCCGGTCCCCTCCTTTTTTTTTTTTTTTTTCTGGCAACAAGCACTAAGCTGATCTTCCTGCAGAGAACGGAGCCCTACTCTCTTCTTAGCCACCTACTTCTCGGGCAGAGCTGTCTGGTGGGGAGCGCAGTCCTGGGGGCCAGGAACGCTCGTGTGGTCCTCACGAGGACCGTGACACTCATGCTTGAACCATCTGAAAACAAAAGCTTTTCTCTTTCCCACTGAACCTGAGTCTTATAACCCTCAAGGCCGGCTCTGCCAGGTGCTTCACAAATCACAGATTTGACCTGGCGTGGAGACAACACAGAAGAGTGTCCAAGCAAGGACTGAAGACAAACGAAGTCCTGAAAACGTGATGCGAAGTCCTCGCACCCTCGAGAAGGCTCCACCTGATGTCTCCAGCCGCCAAGGCCAGGGTCCCCCTCTTGTGCCCCCCGGGGTGATTTGAGTTGGAGTTTTTTTTATCACTGGCAAATTCAAAAGCCCTGACAAGTCGAAGAGTTCACTGATTGAATTCACTGATATCCCAATTCGAACTGCGGCCCCAAACGGATCTGCGGCCCCCTAAATCCCACCACAATCATGGGACTGTACATGGCTTCGGTCCCGTCCTCGGCACCCTCAAAGTGCCCCCTCACTTGGAAGTTAAGCCACTGCCTCCTTTTGCACAAGAATTCCTTTCATGCTGTTCCAGCAAATCGGCCTCTGTGCGCTCAGAGGCAGAACTGTTCCTGAATTGTGCAAAGAGTTCCCGTTGCCAACTCCGCTACATTTTTTTTTTCCCCCTGGCAGCCCCAGCATCCAATCAAGATTTCTGGATCTCTTCCAGTTATAACACCATTTAGAAATACTCAGCATTTCCCAGCCTTGAATAATGTATTGATCCCTTTAAAAGGAGAAAATATTCTCACAGACCCCCGATGTTTACTTACATTCCCTTTATTGTAATTCTACTTAAATATATGCGAACGTAACACGCTACAGACTCTCGGGCTTACAGCTTTTAAGCAACTATAAAAATGAATTTACAGATCAGATATAAAAGAGACTTACAAAACCAACGAAATGGAAATGAACCACCTTTGGCGAAGGGGCCAGATGAGACGGCGCTCCTGAAGTCCCATAGTTGCTCACAGCGTGGGAGGCTCGTGTCCCCGGTTCGTCCGGGTCTTCGGAGCTCAGCATCATGACAAGACTCGGGCCTGGCGGGGTCTGGATTCTCCAGCATTTTTTCTCTATTCCGATTGCTTCAAAGGTTCATTAGCATGGCTGTCACTGGCCTCCACTCAACACAGCTAACACATTTATGCAGAAAGACTCGTCGTCCTTCTGTGTTAAGTCTGTGAGTATCAAGAGTTGCACCAAGCGTGGTATCAGCCTACTCATCACTATTTGTGAGCCGAGGGACATAAAATCACACTGCATTCCTCCATAAGGGGGTCCTCTGAGGGTCTAGAACCTACACTGTGGTTTCTAACCAACTTTATGGAGGAACTGTTTATATACAATGTGTTTGCCGGGCTTTTATTTACTTTGACGAATGCCGACAAGTGTGTATACATCTGTGACCATCACACCGATCGAGACAGACATTGCTGCTGTGGCTCCTGGGTGGCTCAGCCTTTTAAGCATTCCAGTTTGGCTTTGGCTCAGATCACAGTCTTATGGTTTGTGAGTTCAAGCCTGGCATTGGGGCTCTTGGCGAAGCCCACTTGGAATTCTCTGTCTCCCTTTCTCTCTGCCCCTCCGCCACTCATGTTCTCTGTGTGTGTGTGTGTCTCTCTCAAAAATAAATACACATAAAAAAAAGATATACATCGTTACCACTCAGTTCCTGTTCAGGGGTCCCTTCTCTGACCACTAACCCCTTCCTTAACGTCGTCAGGCCCAGGAAACGGCTTTCCTTCTGCTAGGTTAGGACTTCCCATAACATGGCCTCGTGTGGTACCGCAGCACCTTCTGAATCTGGATCCTTCACTCACGCTGGTGTTTTTGAGATGTTTACGTGTGTTATGTGCCCCGGGAAGCCGTTCATTCTTCTTACTGAGTAGTTTTCTGATGTCTGGCTCTACCATAGTTTTCTTTTTTTATTTATATTCAAGTGCGTTAACATACAGTGTAGCCTTGGTTTTAGGAGTAGAACCCACCCGACACCCAGCGCTCGTCCCGAAAAGTACCCTCCTTTATGCCCGTGATCCATTTCTAGCAACCCTCAGTTCGTTCCCTATATTTAAGAGTCTCTTATGGTTTGCCTCCCTCTCTGTTTTTATCTTATTTTTCCTTCCCTTCCCTATTCATCTGCTAAGGGACCTTTGGGTTGTTTCTGGCGTTGAGGATATTTAGGATAATAACTCATCTGGTCATTCCTGTATGAGTCTTCTTTGAATATGTTTCCATTTTTCTGAGAAGGAGAGTTGGTGAGCCTGTTTTCGTTTGATTGCTGTGAATTGGGTAAGTTCACTTATTAATTCTGATGCTGATTTTTTGTATTCTTCAGGATTTTCTAAGCAAAAATTATACGGGCTTCAAATAAAGCCGGCTTTAATTATTCTTCGGTCCTTATTAGTTTTCGTCTTTGAATGTCTCACGACATTCTTTGGGGCCCAGCAACAAAATGTGGAAGAAAAGGCTCAGAGCCTTGTCTCCCATCGTTCACAGGAAGCATTCGAAATGACGTGATTAAATAGGATGTCGGCCGTAGGTTTTAACTCTGATATCCTTTATTGGATTGAAGAAATCCCTTTCTATTTTTTCTTCGCTGATTGTTTTTATGATGAACAAGTGTTGAATTTTGTCCATCTGCTCTGCATCTGTTAACCTGATCGTAGGATTTTCTCTTAATGGGTGAATTACGCTGATGGAGTTTTGGATGCTGAACAAACATCGCCTTCCTGGGATGAACCCCGTTAGCCCGGGATGCCGGCTTCGATCTGCTGATATTTAAGGAGGACTTTTATGTTTGCATGCACGAGAAATATTAGTCCATATCTATTTATTTTTTTCTTGTAAGATCTCCGTCAGGTTTTGCTTTTAGGCTGGCCTCCTCTCTGTTTTTGAGAGAGCTTAACATTATGTCTTCATTAGGTGTTTGATGTAACTCACCAGGGAAGCCATTTACACCTGAAGGCTTTTTGTTGTTGGGAGAGGTCATCGGGAGGACGTGACCCCCAGCTGACCCGAGAGCCTGACCTGGGCTGTCGCTGGCTCCTCCCACCCTGCCACCATTTTAGGAAGTGAGTCCCACTTGCCTCCTCTGCTCCCAGAAGCTGTCCCAGGGACACAGCCTTGATGCGGACGTGGGACCTGAGACCATCTAAAGGGGCCAGTGACTGAGCCCAGCTAACGCCTCTGTAGAAGCTTTCGGAGTTGGGGGTGAGGCGGGAAACTCCTCCTCTCACGGCGCCGGACGCCAGCCTCCCGTGTCTGTTCCCTGGCTCAGGACACCCGCCGCCTCCCCAGCACGGGTGGCCACCCAGCTTCGGTCTCTCTCTGCCCTCCGGGGACAGGCCGGCTTCAGATCTCACCCGGGAACCTCCAGGGACGTGAACTGGACACTCGTGAGTAGGTTTCTAATTCTAAATTCAATTTTAAAAACAAACATATGACAGTTAGGATCTTCTCATTTGCACAACTTTGGTCCGATATTTTTAAGGCATTTGGTCATTTTATTTAAGTCGGCAAATTATTTTGGCATGGCATTGCCCATAAGGTGCCTTCGTCCTCCTTCTGGTAGCTGGGAAATCCAATCTGTAGTTGTCATTCCGATTTCAGCCTTCTCACGTGTATTTTCTTTCTGTTCTCTTGAAATTTTATCAATCTTTTGAAAACACCAAAGTTGGGCTCCATCGATATGTTCTGTAATATTCGTTTTCTATTCCCCTGCGTATGGTTTGCTCTTTTTTTTCTCCCTAGTGTTTTTATATTGGAAGCTTAGATAATTGATTTTCTATTCTTCTGTTAAAGTATAACTCTTAAAAGGGGCGCCTGGGTGGCTTAGTCGGTTGAGCCTTCAACTTCGGCTCAGGTCATGATCTCATGGATTGTGAGTTCGAGCCCCGCGTCGGTCTCTGTGCTGACAGCTCAGAGCCTGGAACCTGCTTCGGATTCTGTGTCTCCCGCTGTCTCTGTCCCTCTCCTGCTTACACTCTATTCGCTGTTTCTATCTCTTAAATATAAATAAACATTAAGAAATATATGTAACTATTTAAAGCTATTAATTTTACTTTAGAAAACCACTATATCTACATCTTATAAATGTCTTATCATCATTCAGTTCAAAATACTTCTTAATTTTGGGGGGATTTTGAAGACTCATTTCTTATTTAAAGTCTACTGCAAATTTTCCAAATATTTGGAAATATTTTGCATATTTTATAATCACTAATATAGAATTTTAATTTACTTGAAATGTCAGAGAACATAATATTTATGATTTCAGCCTTTTGAAAGGTACCAAAGCCTTGTTTCATGGCCCAGCGTCATCTCTCTTGGTCAATATTCCACGAGCCCTGGAAAACCTTTTGTATCCTGCAGATAACAGGCGTAGTGTTTCACAAATGTCAATTATGTTGAGAGTATTATTCGTATTGTCTATATTCTTAGTGAATTTTTGTTTGCAAAAGTATTCTATCATTTACGGGGCACTAAAATCTCCAACTAGGACTGTGTTTGCTTTGAATACTTTTCAGTTCTGTCCATTCTGGCTTCATATATTTTCAAATTGTATATTTTCATGCACACTTAGAACTTTTCGATCGTTCGACCTTTCTATCATTGGGCAGAGATTCTCCTCGTAGCGGGTGTCAACCCAAAAGAGGCTGTAAGGCAACCCAAAGGGTTTATTTGGGGTCTTAGGGATTGCAATCAGGGAGACACAGAGTTGACCCAAATTGAAAGTGTGCTCCGAATTGCAAGTGGGGAACGCAGGCTTACAAAGGCAAAAAACACAAGGTTACATAACTTGTTTTGAAAGAATTATGATTGGTGCTGGCAGAATTAAACTGACAATCTAATACACGGCGGGCTGTTTAGCTAACAGATGCTGCATTATCTCAGTTTCAGTGCGAAGTGGAAGGATGTGGTCCAGGAGGTGGGCCAGGTGCAACTGACAAGTTGCAATTAACACAAGTCAAAAGTGCATGGTGTTTGGGGAATGGACACCAGAGGTCTGCCCGGGGCCAGGCTTCCTCCATACCCTCTGGACACAATTTTGAGTGACTCTTAGCAAAGCTTACTTCGCTCTGGAATCTTCGTTCGTGTGGGCGGTACTCCTGGCCTGAAATTCAATTTTGTCTGGTACCGTCACGCCCATCCTCTTATGCTTTCCGCTGGTCCAATCTACCTTCTTCTCTACTTTCAATCTTGCTACGCACCTTTGTATTTACCATTCTGGAAACAGCATCACGGTGGGCAAGGCCAACCCGTCCATCCCCAGATGTGAGTCTCTGGTCCTTCCTTAATGCCTTTTGGATGAAAATCTCTGCCTTTTATTGAAAATGTTTAGTGCATTTTTGTTTACTGTAATCGTGGCTGTGGTCAGGTTCAAATCCAGTATCTTGGTCTTTGTTTTGTATTTGTCTCTTACCTTTTTTTGTTTCTTTGCTCCTCCCTTTTTGTCTCTTTCGGGATTGGTGGGGGTTGTTTTTATTATGCCCTTACATATCTTTTATTGGCTTGTTTTAGCTAAATGTCAGCATTACTTTTGTCACAGTTGCCCCAGGGATTATAACAGGTGCCCTTCATCGCAGGCTGCCTCCATTAATGTTATAGAATTTCATATATAATGCAGGCACTTTACAACATTATAAATCCAGGTACACGCCCCCGGACCCCATTCTTCACACTACTGTGGTTATATGGCTTACTTCTACATGTGTTATAAACCCCCCAAAAAATAGTTTATAATTTTTTTACTTTGACCAGCCATAAATGTTTTTAAATAAGAAAAAAACCTGAAATAATATTTCTGTTTCCTTACATGCTTACTCTTTCCAGTCCTCTTAATTTCTTTCTCTAGATACTACTTGTTTTTCCGCTGTTTGTTTCCAACCCGAAATATGTCCAGGAGCAGGTCTTCCAACAAAGCGGCAAAATCGGCCGTCATTTATCGGAACAGTTGACTTTATTATCAAAGCTCCTTACTGCCGGGTGTCGAAGTGTAGGGGGATGGATTTTTATTTTCCCCAGAACTTTAAAGTTTCAATACTTTTGACATTCCGTTGTTTTGAGTGAGACGTCCAGCATTTTTTTTTTAAATAAGTTTTTAAATGTTTATGTATTTTGAGAGAGAGCACAAGCAGGGGAGAGGGAGAGGGAGACAGCATAGGGCCCGAGGTGGGGCTCCAACTTACAAACTGAGATCAAGACCTGAGCCAAAGTTGGATGAGCTCAGAGCTCAAAGTCAGAGCCACCCAGGTGCCCCAAGAAGCCCTGCGGTTTAAAAACAAAAAAACAAAAAAACAAAAAAATCCTTTGTTTCCTTAGATCTATTTTGGAGTTTTCTTTGGCTTCATTTAAGATTTTCTATGTATCCTTGGTTTTAAGCCATTTAAGTATGCTGTTTTTAGTTATCTTTTCATGTGTATTTATCCTGATTAAATTACCAGAGCTTTCTGTACACCTGGGTTGTGGTTTCTGATTAAGTTTGACAACGTTTGGGGCAACGTTAACAAAAAGTTTTTCTTCCTTCCTGGCCTGTCCCTCCCTCCCGTTCTCCTGCCGGGGCCCCAGGCGCACCTGCTTCAGATGCTTGACAACCCGGGTCACCAGGGCAGTCTTCGTTTTTCTTTTAAATTATTTTTTCCCCAGGTTTCCTGAGATTTCAATACAACCTTGTATTCGTTTCAGGTGTACAGGGCGATATGGTATATGTATGTGTAGGAAAATGATTACCACAATGAATTTGGTTAATACTGACCTTTAGCTAAAACAGTCCGTCACTTTGTATAGTTAGAGTTGTTTTCTTGTGATACGAACGTTTAAAATCTACTCGCTTAGCAGCTGTAAAATACCCCGTATAGTGGTATTGCCTCTGGTCACCACGCCGTACCTGACGTGCCCAGAACTTACCTTGTAAGTTTCTCCCGGTATGTACCTTTGATCACTCACTGTCACCTGTTTCTCCTGCCTGCAACGCTCTGCCTCTTGTGACCCGAATCTCTTCTCTGTGCCCGTACTCTTGGCTTTTTGAGATTCCACATAAGAGTGAAACACAGTGTGCGTATTTCTCCACGTGACATATGTCCCTCAGGATTCCCTCAACGTCCAACTCTTTGGTCACGAATGGCAGAATTTCCTTCTCTTTCCGTGGGCGAATAAGAACCCATTTGTGTCTATAAACCTCAGATTCTGGATTCACTCACCTGTAGGTAACTTAGGTTGTCTCTTTGTCTCGGCCGTTGTAAATGATGCTTCAGTGAACGTGGGGGTGCACGCATCGCTTCAAGATAGTGATTCCGTTGCCTTCCATCGTGTGTCGGGACCCAGAACGGCAGAGGAACCTCCACGCTGTTTTCCGCAGTAATTGTACCAATTCACAGTTCCGCCAGCCGTACGCATGGTTCCCTTTCCTCCGCATCTTCACCAGTGTTTCCTAGCTCTGAGCTTTTTGAGCATAGCCATTCTAACAGGTGCGAGGCATATCTTGTCGTGGTTTTTACTTGCATTTCCCTGATAATTGGTAATGTTGACACCTTTTTACTTACCTCTTGGCCATTTGTGTGTCTTCCTTGAAAGAACATCTGTTCAGTTTCTCTGCCCATTTTTAAAATGTTCTTTTTTCATTTACATTTTTAATTTATTTCAATATTTATTTTTAAGAGCGGGAGATAGAGAATGTGTGGGGGAGGGGCAAAGAGAGGGGGAGACGGAGAGTCCCAAGCAGGCTGCGTGCTGTTGTTGAGAAGCCCAACATGGGGGTCAGTCTCACAAACTTGAGATTGAGCCCAATACACAGCCTGATCTCCTGAACCATGAAATCATGACCTGGGCTGAAATCAAGAGTTGGGTGCTTAGCTGAGTCACCCAGGTGCCTCTATTTTTTTTTTTTTTTTTTTTTTTACTAGACAGAGAGAGAGAGAGAGAGAGAGAGAGAGTCCGAGCAGGGGAGAAAGGGAGAGAATCTTAAGCAGGCTCCACACTCAGCATGATGCCCAACTCAGGGCTCGATCCCAGGACCCTGGGATCATGCCCTGAGCTGAAATCAAGAGTTGGCCGCTCAACTGACTAAACCACCCAGGCGCTCCCCATTCTATTTTAAAGTTTATTCATTTTGAGAGAGAGAGTGAAAAAAGAGAAAGCAGAGGGGAGAGGCAGAGAGAGAGAGAGAGAGAGAGAGAATCCTAAGCAGTCTCTGCACTGTCAGCACAGAGCCTGATGCAAGGCCTGAGCTCACGAACCACGAGCTCATGACCTGAGCCCAAATCAAGAGTTGGACGCTTAACTGGCACCCCTTATTGTTTTATTTCCTGAAGTAATCTCTACAACCAACACGGGGCTCGAACTCGTGACCCCGAGATCAAGAATTGCATGCTCTACCAATTGAGCAGGCCAGGCACCCCTCCGATCATACTATTTTTATGTTTAACTTTGTTAATGTGATGTATTATGTTTGGTCTGTGTATCTTGAGCCATCTTTGCATCCCTGGAATAACCCCCACTTGCTCATCGTGTTTGGTCCTTTTAATGTATTGTCGTATTTGGTTTGCTAATACTTTGTTCAGGATTTTTATACCTGTGCTCATCAGGCATGTTGGCCTGTAATTTTCTCTTTCTTGTGGTGTCTTTGTTTGGCCTTGGTATCAGGGTAACGCTGGCCTCCTAAAATAAATTTGGAAGCGTTCCCTCCTTTTATACCTTTTAGAAGAGTTTGAAAATGTTTTAATCCTTTAAATCTTTGGTAGGGGGCACCTGGGTGGCTCAGTCGGTTAAGCGGCTGACTTCGGCTCAGATCATGATCTTACGGTCTGTGAGTTCGAGCCCCATGTCTCGTGCTGATGGGTCAGAGTTTGGAGCCTGCTTCGGATTCTGTGTCTCCCTCTCTCTCTGCCCTTCCCCTGCTCACACTCTGTCTCTATGTCTCTCAAAAATAAATAAAAAAAAACATTAAAAAAAATACTTTGGTAGAAGTCCCCAGTGAAGCTATCTGGTCCTAGACTTTTGGTTTATTGAGAGGTTTTTAATTACTGATTCAATCTCCTTACTCACAATTGATCTGTCCAAATTTTTTATTCACGATTCAGTCTAAGTAGGTTAGATGTTTCGAGCATTTATCCATTTGTTGTAGGTTGTTCAACTGATTGGCGTCTAATCATTGACAGTGCTGTTTGTATTTCTGTGGCATCGCTGTGATGTCTCCTCTTTCATTTGTGATTTCATTTATTCGAGTCCTCTCTTTGTCTTGATGTGTCTCGCTAAAGTTTTGTCTGATTTGTCTATCTTTTGAAACAACCAGCTCTTAGTTTCATGGATCTTTCGTAGTGTCTTTTTGGTCTCTACTTCATTTATTTCCCTCTTCAGTTAAAAACCTTTTTTTCCCAGCCTATAATTCAATTTGGATGATTTACATCGACTCTTCTTCCAATTCATTTTTCATTTTTTCTCTGTGTCAAATCTGGTAATCCTATCCAGTAAGAGTTTATTTCTGATCGTGCGTATTTTGGTTCTATGATGGCATTTATATAGTTTTTTTTAAATTCCTCCTAACAGTCTTCATCTCTTTACTCTTTCCCTACTTTAAAAATATATTCATTTACTAGTTATTTTAAAGTACCTACCTGCCAGGGCGCCAGGGTGGCTCAGTTGGTTAAGCGTCCGACTTCAGCTCAGGTCATGATCTCTTGGCTTGTGAGTTGGAGCCCCACATCAGGCTCTGTGCTGACAGCTCAGAGCCTGGAGCCTGCTTTGGATTCTGTGTCTCCTTCTCTCTTTCCCCCTCCCCCTCTCCCACTCACACTCTCTCTCTCTTCTCTCAAAAATTTAAAAAACATTAAAAAATATAAAGTGGTTACCTGCTCGTTCTAAAATCTGAGCCAGCTGCTGGCTTGTTTCTATTGGCTGATATTTCTCTAGAGTGTGGTTTGCAGTCATTTATTTCATTGCATATTTATTATGGCATCTTGATGCACCAGACATATTCTAAGAGAATTATATATGCTGGAAAAAAGTCTGTGTCTCTGTATAGACAGATATGGTTTAGGTATAGACAGATATTGATACACATATAGATATAGATATATTCTCTTTATTTTAGGAAACTCTCGTGTCTGGCAGCTAGATATTTGGACTGATCGGTGTGATCTAATCATGAGTTGACCCGGCCAGATGGATTTTATACCTATAGCAGTAAGTCAAGCACTAAACGTTACTTTTTATCAGCTTGACTTCCAAGTTCCAAGTGCCTGCAACACCAAGGGGCGTCTACCTTCGATGTTAACACAAGTCGACTTGGGTTGATGTTGGCGCCTTTGTTTAGACTCCGCTCATCTGTCCCTTCAGGTTTCGGAGGGGAGTTCAGACTCCTTCCCCTTGCTGTGCTCCAGGACTCTGGAGTCCCACGGGGAGGCGGCCACACCTCACAGCCGTGAGCCTGCCAGGCTGCAGTGTCTCACAAATGGAACTCCCAGAGACTCCGGCCGTAGAAACCGTGGGACCGGGAGGCTGAGGTCCGGATGCCCCAGGAGGGAGACTCCCAGACGGAGCGCCCACAGTCTCTTTCTGCTCTCCAGCCCCACCGCGACCCCCCACCACCCTCTGCCAAATTCATTGGTCACAGAATTAAGGTGGAAAGGACGGTCCCCGCCTTGTGTCTTGCCGCGATTCCGGGGTGGCACGCCAGCCCAGAGGTGTAGCGGCACATCGCGGGGCGTCCTCTCACCCCCGCACGCGTCCTCCGGTTGAGTGACACCCCCACGTTCCTGCCATCAAGCTCGGTAGGGACAGGAAAGAGTGCTGCGGTCCTGGGTCACCAGGACAGGCTGGTCCTTCTCGACTTTTATTCCCTCAGGTTTCTTTGCGTCCACAGCACCTCGGTGACTTGCTAGGAAGTTGCCTTTGCCTTTTGGTGGGTGCCACGGGGTTGATTGTCTTGTCCACATCCTTCTGAATACTAACTGGAAGCGGAACCTGCTTATGTGAGGTTTTTAAAAAATATTAGAACACTGAAACTAAAATTTTAGGTCTACGAAACAGGTACCAATACGTCAAAGCTTCTGTCCCAAAACGCTCCGGTCCAAATTTGGCAAAAGATATTTTAATCGTTGACAGCCTTTGGGAGGTGAGCTTCCAAAGGGACATGGCCTCACCCTGTAAGCCTCTATGTAGAACATCAAGACAGTAGCCTGCGGTCCTATTTAATACAGGAAACTGAATCCCAGGTCCTAGGAACAGGGTAAGAGTCTAACGTTAAAAAGTAAGACTTCTTGGATACTAACCCTTTGTCCCGTACGTCATTTGCAAATATCTTTTCCCATTCTGTCAGTTGCCTTTTAGTTTAGTTTTGTTTCCTTCCTTCACTGTGAAGAAGCTTTTTATCAAACTCAACACCCCCAAAACAAAGAATCCAGTGAAGAAATGGGCAGAAGACATGAATAGACACTGCTCCAAAGAAGGCCTCCAGACGGCCAACAGACACGTGAAATGATGCTCAACATCCCTCACCATCAAGGAAATACAAACCAGCACCACAATGAGCTACCACCTCACACCTGTCAGAATGACCAACGCGAACAACTCAGCCAACAGCAGATGCTGGCGAGGATGCAGAGAAAGAGGATCTCTTTTGCGCTGCTGGTGGGAATGCAAACTGGTGCAGCCGCTCTGGAAAACGGTGTGGAGGTTCCTCAAAAAACTAAAAATAGAGCTACCCTATGACCCAGCAATAGCACTGCTAGGTATTTATCCAAAGGGTACAGGAGTGCTGATTCAAAGGGGCACACGCACCCCAATGTATTATCGACAATAGCCAAAGTAGGGAAAGAGCCCAAATGGCCATCGACGGGTGAATGGATAAAGAAGTGCTATATATGGTTAACATGTATATACGTATGTGTATGTATGTGTATGTGTATAATATATAGATCTATATACACACAGAACACGACTTGGTGATCAGAACGAATAACATCTTGCCATTTGCAACGACGTGAATGGAACTAGAATTTATTATGCTAAGTGAAATAAGTCAGGCAGGGAAAGACAAACACCACATGATTTCACTCCTATGTGGAATTGAAGAAACACAGCAGATGAGCACAGGGGAAGGGAAAGAAAAGATACAAACAGAGAGGGAGGCAAACCATAAGAGACTCTTAAATACAGAGAACAGAGTGAGGGCTGCTGGAAGGGAGGTGTGTAGGGGGATGGGCTAAACGGATGATGGGCAGTAAGGAGGGCACCTGTTGGGATGAGCACTGGGTGTTGTCTGTACCTGATGAATCCCCGGGTTCTACTCCTGAAACCAATACTACACTGTATGTTAACTAACTTGAATTTAAATAAATAATTTTTTTTTTAAAGTAAGCCTTCTTATCCTGGACCCTTTCCACTTGAGATTGCCAGAAAAAGGCATAAATCCTGCAGAAGACATACTTCTACTAAAAATATTATATGTTGTTTACCAGAAATTCAAATTTAACGGAGAATCCTGCATTTTTATTTGCGAAACCTACAGCCCTATTTCTATTATATAATACTGACTCTTTGTGTTAGCAGTTTCCACAAGAAGACACGATCATGAAACTTTCCCCCTTTTTTTTTCCAAATCAAAAGGTAAAACAAAAAGAGTGTTTGACCCTCTTTCTTCTATGTGAACAGAGTTTTGCCGATAGAGATTTTTGACACACAGTGAAGTCACTTGTGATCCTGGGATTTGTAGGAAGGATGGAAGCAAATGTTTTAGGGAAGTAACATCTCCTTCATTCCACTGTCCTTTCCTTGAGCGGAAGGGACACACTCTTTTTACTGATATTAACGATGATATGAAGGGCACTTAATACAAAAATATGTTAGTGTAAGAACATTTGGAAAATTACGACCTTACCTTAGAAAATAAAAAAATTCACCACCCAAGAGAAGCTCTTTTCACATTTTTGATACATTCTTTTTACTCTTTATGTAAATATAAGAACTGTGTGGGGCACCTGGGTGGCTCAGTCGGTTGGGCGGCCGACTTCGGCTCAGGTCATGATTTCACGGTCTGCGAGTTCGGGCCCCGCATCTGGCTCTGTGCTGACAGCTCGGAGCCTGGAGCCTGCTTCGGATTCCGTGTCTCCCTCTCTCTCTGCCCCTCCCCTGCTCACGCTCTGTCTCTATGTCTCTCAAAAATAAACCATTAAAAAAAAATAGCCCCCCCCAAAAATATAAGAACTGTGTGCATGTGCGTATGTGTGTGCAATATTTGTAGATTGACTCTGCGTCAGCCTTAAGTGCCAGCCTGTCCCCATACGCTTTGTTAAAGAAATAGCCCAAAAAGAAGATCACTTTAAATGCTGGCTACTGACCTGCTTAAACCTACGTTTGCATTCCGAAGTCCCAAGATGGCATTCCTCTCTCTGTCCTCGTGATCGTTACCCCAGACTCCTGGCTTCTCTGAACGATGCATGCGACCTCACACGTCCCAGTTAGAATCTCCTAGTTTCCCCTTGCTGCGTGCCCATCTGACCCCAGGAACGGCAGCAAATTGCTTTTTTTCTGTAGCTTCGAGTCCAGGGCAGAGTTGGCATTCCCATCCCCTTGTCAGTTGCTGGCAAATGGAAGAGCCGCGTCCACCCCGTGCCAGAGCGCACAGGGGCCATCTTGGGTGGTGGCCTTTCGTCGCTGAAGAAACTATAAAACTGACCCAAGCATGGAAGATCTCAGAATTCGTAGAGGGAGGGCCAGGCCATCTCCGGGGTCTACAAAGAGCTTTCGATGCCTCTTTATTGGAAGATGAACTTTATCTGCAGCGAGTTTGCTGCAGTGACAGATAAGAACTCTTGGGGACGGTGTGTTAATTGCACAGTTAGTATGTGCGGCCTTACCGATGGCTGGCACATGGAGTCTTTCGGTTGCACTATGTTGTTTAAAGTTAAGGGGTGTCTGGGTGGCTTGGTTGGTGAAGCGTCTGACTCTTGATTTTGGCTCAGGTTATGATCTCACAATTGGTGGGTTCAAGTCCCGCGTTGGGCTCTCTGCTGCCAGCACAGAGCCTGCTTGAGAGTCTTTCTCTCCTTCTTTCTCTGCCCTTTCCCCACTTGTGTTCTCTTTCTCTTAAAGTACCTACATAAACATTAAAAAAATTTTTTTTAAGTTAATATGTTTGTGTGACAGGTGACCGGAGATATTCCTTTGCTTTGGTAAAACCCATCATGAGGCAGCAAGTGCACCGAGAGACCGTGCAGGTTGGAGAACCACAGGGCAGAAACTAAAGGTGACCCGCACCTTCAGAGAGAGAAAGTTCCTTCTGGAGGCCAAAAATAGAGCTTAAAATTTGAGTTCCTCAATTAGCAGGGAACACTGTCTTTTGTTCCTTCAGTGCATTTTCAGAAAATCTCATGAGTCTCACAGATCCACCTGCTTTGGGAAGCGGGCAGGGTCATTTCCACAGTTGGGCCCGAATTCGTCAAATAAATATATGCCCCCCCCCCCCCCCCCCCCCCCCCCCCGCCAAGGATTTGGAGTTGAGCCATCCATGATCCTTCTCTCTGGCTGCCTCTCGTCTCTTCCAGCCTCCCCTGGAGCTCTTCCCCTGCATGTCCAGCTCTGTCGGAGAAGGGGGCTCCCAGGTGAGCTCTTTGGGGTTTCAGCTGGGCCCATTTTCTTGGAACCAGAGCCCCCCCCCCGGGGAGGTCTGGGGTGGTTAAGAAAGGGGGACAGACAGGGGCTGGCCTGTGAGCTCCCGCCCCAGTGCTCGGCTCCCGCCCCAATGCTCGGCTCCTGCCGCAGATCCCCCCCAAGATGGGTCTGTGCTTTGTAAGCTGTGGTTGGGGGCAGGCCTCCACCTCTCACCCCTGCAGGTCCCGGTTGACCCCTATATGTGGTTGTAGCTCTCTGCTCCCTGGAGTGTGGCCAGCGTATGAGAGCAGAGGCCCTGCCGACACTTGGGCACCTCACGGGCCTCTTGTAGACAGTAGGGTCGGGAGGCAGCAGTCCGGGGGCCACGCCACCGCTCAGATGCTGTTTTCACGCTCCTGCTCCCCTTCCCTCCTCACCTCCGCCCTGGACTCCCGCGCACATGCGAGCTTTGCTTTTATTTCAAAAGTCCGTTTTTGCTCTCATTTAACCACGTTCGGGACGGCGATGATGTGGTCGGAGGGTCTGTTTTGACAGCCGGTTAGCGTGGGTTGGCCCCGGCCTCCCTCGCTTACCAGGTTGGATGTGCCGCGCCTCAATTTCTCACTGTTTACAAGACGGAGCCAGTCACGTCCACTTCAGGCGGGTGGGCGTCCGGGTGCAGGGCTCACTGTGCGTATTTTCTCCTGCAAGGAAAGCCCCCACAGGGGGATGCTTCTGATGCCCCCTTTTACTTGGCCCTGGAAAACTGTCTTAAGCAGAGGGGACTTCTGGTCCTAGAACTCCTGATTAATTTCACTGCCAGCTCTGATCTGGGCGCCCCCATCCTCTCCCCGGTCTATCCCAGCGCCTTCTGTGTAGACCGTTCTTTCCCAGTCGAATCGGGAACATCCCTAGTTCATGTCGACCCAGGGCTCTCGGGTTCGAAGCACCAAGTACATGCCGTCTCGTCCACGAAGCCTTCCCCGGCCACCCAGCCGTGGAGAGCTGTTTCCCCGTGTCCTCGCCACCCTTTTGCGCGCGCCGCTATGTCACCATTGAGTGCTCCTAGCATGGGATGTTGCTTGTTGAGGGAATGTTTACCCGAGGAACTTGTCCCTTCCCCTTTACAGAGCAAACCCTGTGAGATCGGAATCTTTATCTGCCTCATCTTTCTTTCGCAGACCCTGGAAAACCGCCATGTGTGCAGAAGGTTCGCGGCAAATGGTTTTTAGGAAATTGATTCATGTATTAAAATATAAAGTGCTCGCCCACACAGTCTCTCCAGATCTTTTGCCATTTTATGTTCTTTAAAGTCCATCCTTATTGATAGAGCCTCTTTTGCCTCGAGCTAACAATTTTTCAGTAAATTATGGCATGCTCGAAGCGTATTTAAAATGGTAATGCTGTTTTACTTGTTATACGAAAAGCCTCGCATCCTAAGAGAAAAGGTCGGTTAGGAAAGACGGAATTACTATACACGCATGTGCATGCCAGCCCAGAAAAGCATAAGCCAATATGTTAATGGCAGTTCTTTCTAGAAGAGGGAATTCTATGTGACTTTTTCCATGGTTGTTTAATCTGTGTTTCCTATCTTCCTACGATGACCATATTAGAGTTTCTTAAGAAAAAAAGGAAAAAAGGAAATGTCATAGCTAAACTTTTAAAAAACATCGAAAATTGCCATAATTTGGGGGCATCTATCCAGTTTTCAGGGTGTGAGGTACTGTTGCCATGAGGAGTCTGGGAAGCCTTGGGTACAGCCCTAAGTGGCCTCGCTCACAGAGGGTTGGACTCTTATTTTTATTTATTATTGTTTTTTCATTTTTTAAATGTTTATTTTTGAGAGACAGAAAGTGCAAGTGGAGGAGGAGCCGAGAGAGGGGGACCGAGGACCTGAGGCAGGCCCTGTGCTGACAGCAGAGAGCCCGACACGAGACCTGAACTCACGAACCGTGAGATCCTGACCTGAGACAAAGTCAGATGCTCAACCTACTGAGCCACCCAGGCCCCTTGGACTTTTTTTTTTAATTAATCAACCAATTAATTAATCATTTATTTTTTTTAATGTTTATTTATGTTTGAGAGAGCAGGAGTGGGGCAGGGACAGAGAAGGAGAGACACAGAATCCGAAGCAGGCTCCAGCCTCTGAGCTGTCAGCACAGAGCCCAACGCGGGGCTTGAACTCACCGACTGTGAGATCATGACCTGAGCTGGCATCGGACGGTCAACCGACTGAGCCCCCCAGGCGCCCCGGACTTCCATTTTTAAAGCTGTACCTTCTCAAGGACTGTCCCCAACCTGCAAGACTTTTCTCAATTGAAGTAAAGACCTGCAAAGGGGGGCTGCAGCCTGCTTAAGTGCTGTACCAACATACAAGGGACATTACGAACACCAATCCATGCCAAACTTAACACTGCGAGCCAGGAAAACCCTGACCTTTGAAAGTCTATAGAAGTCGACAATTTATGGGCCCTGCGTGTTTTTCAATATAAAACACAGTTGGTGCGAGACAAACAATGGTGTTGTATTTTCCAAGCAAAAGATATCCAGCTAACCACTGGAATGGTGCTTATCAGAATGCCACTTCCCAGAATTCTCTACTGTTTTGTTACCACCTCAGACTGTGCCCCCGGGATGCCCCCTTCCAAGGGGGCTTTGTGCAGAGCAGGACAGCCATCGACAGACACGCGCTATGGGTCAGAAATCAGACGCACTTTTACGCAACTATTATCCTCTGTAATTTACATAACCCAGGGGAATAACTCTTTCATACTGGGTTTTAATTAAAAACTGTATTTTGGGGGCGCCTGGGTGGCTCAGTGGGTTAAGCGTCTGACTCTTGGTTTCGGCTCAGGTCATGATCTCGAAGTTTCGTGAGCTCGAGCCCCACATAGGTCTCTGTGCTGACAGTGCGGAGCCCGCTTGGGATTCTCTGTCTCCCTTTCTCCCTGCTCCTCCCCTGCACACACACACTCTCTCTTTCAGAATAAATAAATTAAAAAAAAATTAAAATAATAACTGTATTCTGGACTATTTTCGTTCCTACTCCCCCATGTAAGTAGATGCCTTGAAATCTTCATTAACAAGACCATTCGGGGAGGTCCGTGCTTCTGTTCATTGATTTTTTTTTCCAGGACAAGAATGTATGTGGGAACAACCCAGAGTCTTCAGATACATAAAAAGCCTCAGTATTTGCTATCCCATCTAAATTTTACTTTATAGATACAGGCAAAGCTTGGAGACGTTACCAGTTTGGTTCCAAACCACTGCAATAAAGTAAATATTGCAAGAAAGCAAGTCAAATGGATCTCTTGCTTTCCCAGTGCGTATAGAGGCTA
Source organism: Paguma larvata (assembly GCA_030068075.1). Lineage (NCBI taxonomy): Eukaryota > Metazoa > Chordata > Mammalia > Carnivora > Viverridae > Paguma > Paguma larvata. The sequence continues at coordinate 6,636,958 of CM057834.1, forward strand.
TGTTTACACTCTACTATCATCTGTTAGGTGTGCACCAGCCTTGTGTCTAAAAAACGTATATGCCTTCGTTAAAAATACTTTCTCTCTGAAAAACGCTAACCATTACGCAAGCTCTGTTAGCCGTGATCACCGAATCACCACAACAAATAGACCGATAATGAAAAAGGTTGCAATACTCTGAGAATTACCCGAGGTGACCTAGAGACACAAGCGAACAAATGTTGGGAAGATGGCACCAACAGACTCGCGGGACAGAGGGTTGCCACAAACCTAAAAGTTGTAAGGACCCGCAGTATCTGTTTAGCGCGATAAAGCAAAGTGCAATAAAACAAGGTGGGCCCATAGAGGCTCACCTGCCCCCTCTCCTCCTTTTAATTCCTGTAGTTCTTCTTACTCAGCCCACCGAGGTCACCATAAATGCTCCACTCTTTGCTCTAAGGCTTGTTTCGAAGATGAAATTCACGCAGGAGGTAGTGCGACTTCTCCTTAGTCCCATGAAGGGCCACCATCACAGGGACATCCCCCTGCCCCCGCCATCCGCCAGCACAAACAGTAGCCTCCCCTCAGATTTCCCAAAGACCTATTACTCTCAAACAATCAAATTCTTTTAAAAAAATTGTTATATTTTACTGTAGAGAAAATAATGTATATGAGATCTACGGTCCATGATGCCTTACGTGGACTCTCCAATGTTGAGGCAGTTTGCATTCTAGAAAAAAACCAAACTCGGCCATGACATAGGATCATTTGTACATATTTCTGAATGTTATTCCCGAGAATTGATTGAGAAGGTAGGCATCTAGGTTCACCGGTGATATTATTCTGTGGTTTTCTTTGCTGGTACTGTCTTCGTTCTGGTATCAGAGTAAGGCTCGCATTATAATATATGTTCTCCCCTTTCGTGTTGTGGCTGAATTTGATTCCTTTCGGTATTTTTTCACCCTTACGTGTTTGTCAAAACTGGACAGTAGAGGCATGTGTACTGTCAAATTAATTTCTTCAGTAGGTATAAGACAATTCAGACTATTTTTTTTATGTTTTTATTTTTAAAGTTTATTTATTCTTAAATTTGTTTTTAATTTTGAGAGAGAGTGAGAGAGAAAGAGAGCGGGGGGAGACAGAGAATCCCAAGCAGGCTCTGCAGTGACAGCAAAGAACCCGTTGCAGGGCTCAGTCACACAACTGTGACATCATGACCTGAACTGAAATCAAGAGTCGGATGCTTAACCCACTGAGCCACCGAGGCGCCCCTCAGACAATTCCTTTAAAGAATTTTCCATTTCGTCTGAACCGTTGGGATTCCTGGCTAGAGAGAGGTTTGTACTTTTCCCTTATTATCCCTTTAAGGTATATGGAGTCTGTACAGTGATGTCACCACTCTCATCCTAATGTTTATATTTCTTTTATGTTTCCTTTTATGGCTTGGTCTGATTAGAAGTTTTATAATTTTATTGATTTTTCTCAAAAAAACAGTTTTTTGTTTCACTGATATTTTTTTCCTATTGCTTTTCTATTTAAATTTAATTGATTTTGGTTCGTATTTTCTTCCTCCTGCTTCCTTTAGATTTAATTTGTTCTTCATTTCCTGTTTTCTCAAAACGACAATTTAGATAACTGATTTGAGACTAGCCTTCCTCTGTAATATAAGCATTGGATGCTATCCATTTTCCCTTAAGTGCTAATTTAGCTGCATTCCACAAATTTTCATGTGTTGTCATTTTATTTTTGCTACGTTAAAAATATTTCCTATTAATATCTTTTTATGGGTTAAGTATTTTGTTTAATTTCCAAATATTTGGAGGGATTTCCAGATATGTTTTTCTGTTTGTTTCCACTTCATTCCCACTCTTATCCAAGAACCTTTTTAGTATAATTTCAATATCTTCAATTTGTTAAGAGTTGGGGTTTTTTTTGGGCCAGGAATAAAGTCTATTTTGGTGATTGTACTATATGCACTTAAATCCATGGTTGCAAGTGTTCCGTAACATCAATTAGTGAAATTGATGGATACTGTTTTTCAGTTCCTCTATATCTGTACACTTTCTATTATATTACTGAGAAAGGAGTCTAGAAGTCTCCAATTATAGGTGTGGATTTCTCTATTTCTCTTTTCATTTTGTATATTTTGAAGCATAGTTGCTATGAGGAAAATTATGCAAGGGCCCTGTTTATCCCTGGAAATACTACCTGTTTTAAAGTTACTATGTCTAATATTCTTATAGAAGCTCCATTTTTAAATTTGAATAATGTATCTTTTTCATCCTTTAACTTTTACCCATCTATGTCTGTTTATGTATATATGTATGTATGTATATAATCTCTATTCCCAACATGGGGTTTAAACTCATGACCCCAAGATCAAAGAGTCACGTGCTGTACTGACTGAGTCGGCCAGGCACCCCTATGTCTTTATATTTTAAGTGGATCTCTCATAAATATCAGATATTTGGATCTTACTATTTTATGCATTCTGGTGATCTCTGCTTTTAAACGCTGTGTTTAGATCATTTATATGTAATGTGGTTTTTGATATGGTTGCATTAGGATCTGTTATCTTGCTAGTCATTTTTTATTGGTTCTGTCTCCTTATCATTTTTTTTCTTTTTCCCTTTTCGCGCATTAATTCAGTATTTTTTTTAAAAATATTTTATTTTTCAGTCATCTCTACACCCAACGTGGGGCTCCAACTTATAAGCCCTAGATCGAGAGTCACATGCTCCACCGACTAAGCCAGTCAGGTGCCCTTAATTCATTGTTTTTTTACGGTTCACTTTTATGCCCACTTTCAGGTTATCATTTGGTTCTCTTTTTTTAAAATACATTTTTGGGTGATTTAGGGGAAGACGTAGATTATACATTTTGATATAATCACGTCCAATCTTCAAATATTACACTCCCTTTTCTGATGCGTAAAGATAACCGAATTCATCCAATTTTCTTCCTTCCGTTATTTGTGATGTTTTATCATTTTTTTACTTGTAACCTACGATATAAACCTAGAATGTGTTGTTCTTATGTTGGTTTTTCACACCTAATCATATTTCAAAGCAGTTAAAACTAAGAAAAAATAGCTGTCTACGTACCTTCAAAGAGAACACGGTCCTTTCTTTGTGCCACATTTCTGCCTGACCTCCTGTACCCCTGCCTGGACGGCTGCTTTGACCAGTTCTTAAAGTGCAAGTCCACTGCCAATGGCTTGCCTAAGCTTTCGCTCACCTGAACAAGTCTTTGTCTTCTATTAAAAGGTATTTTCAGTAGGTATGGAATTCTGGGTTCACCATTTTTGCATTCAGTACTTTAAACACTTAAAGTGTCCTTTACTCGCCTCTCATTTGACAGGTTTCTGGTGAGAAGTCTGTCTTCCGGATTTTATCTTGCATCTCGGCTCTCTGATAGATTCAAGAACAGGTCTGATTTTGTAGATGATCCATTTAATAATTTTTTTTTTCTCGGAGGCAGGTTTGGAGTAATGCTTCCCAGCTTCCTAGATCCTAATTGGAAACCAGAACCAAGGCCTTTTAATTGAACCCTTCATGTCCTTTCATCCGTGGAGGGTTCCTTGAATTATTTCACTGGTGGTTGTCTTGACTTTGTTTCCTTGGTTATCTTTTTCTGGAACCACTTTTACTGGGAGCTTCTGTCCTGAAACTAAATTTCTTACCTTTTATATTTTCCATTTCTTTGGCTTTCAAACAAGCACAGGTTTCTTTGACTTTACTTGTACATTCTGCAATTCAGCTTTATATTCATGCTATCAGGTCTTCAATGCTTATGAATTCTTTACTCTTTGCTGAATGTAATATATATGATGTAAATATATGGCATGTATATGTCAAATGTGTATGCATATATAATTCATATTTATTAATTATATGTAAGATTTATATTCTTTTATATTAAGAATTCTTGGGGCACCTGAGTGGCTCTGTTGGTTAAGTGTCCAACTTCGGCTTAGGTCATGATCTCACAGTTTGACCCCCACATCGGGCTCTGTGCAGATAGCTCAGAGCCTGGAGGCTACTTCAGATTCTTTGCCTCCCTCTCTCTCTGGCCTACTGCACTCACATTCCGTCTCTCTCTCTCAAAAATAAATAAACATTAAAAAAATTAAAATAATTCTTATGTATTAAGAATTATGGGGGCGCCTGGGTGGCTCAGTCGGTTGAGTGTCTGACTTCGGCTCAGGTCATTATCTCATGTCTGTGGGTTCGAGCCCCGCATCAGGCTCTGCGTTGACAGGGCTCTGTGCTGACAGCTCAGAGCCTGGAGCCTGCTTCAGATTCTGTGTCTCCCTCTCTCTCTGCCCCTCCCCCACTCATGCTCTGTCTCTCTCTGTCTCAAAAATAAATAAACTTAAAAAAATTATGAATATATAATCCCTATGTATTAAGAATTCTTATTAAGAATTGTATGCAATTAATAACAGGTCAGTATATGTAGGAATATGTAATATATATACTATAAAACGTATATATGAGATAACATCTTACATATAATCACATATACCTCTTAATTACATAAATTACTTTATTTAAAGAATACTTCTTTCTCTGACCATGTTAAGTTTTTCTTAAGTTTATTTATTTATTTTGAGAGAGAGAGAGAGAGAGAAAGAGCATGAGCAGGGGAGGGGCAGAGAGAGAGAGAATCCCAAACCGTCTCTGTGCTGTTGAGTGGGACGCTTAACCAACTGAGCCAGCCAGGCACCCCAATTTTTGTTTTATTTAGTTTTCTTCCACCAGCATGGTCTCTATCTCCTCCAAATTGTTTTCTTTTTCTCCCTATTATTTTCCGGAAGCCTCTCTTTTCCCCAGATCAGAGCTTTCTTCAGCTATAGGATAATACATGGCTATCTTCTCATAGTTAAGAGTAGGGGATTGAAAAGCTAATTGGAAGCTCCAAAATGGGTAGGGCTCATTAATTTTGACCTCGACCAGTCAGAGCTGTTTGCGAGGGTAATTACCGACCCAATCTTCAGGCCTTTCCTGTTGGGTTAGTTGAATTACCCAGAGAAAAGCATTTCCATCTCCTGCATGGGGGCGAGGGCCTTCGTTCCCTTTGTTATTCTGGGAGCTGGTGTAGGGAAATGGGGGGCGGGTTCTCTGTATCCAGCAGTCAGCCTGGAGGGTCCCTGGCCTCTCTGCTAGTGGCGGGCAAGGCCTCTGCCCTCCAGTTGAGGTATGCATTTCCCTCTGCATTTCCAGGCTCCTGGCAGGGGCCCAGCCATGTAGAGAGTAGAAACTTCTGTGCAGTATTGGCTTCGTTTCATATCTTGCCTTCGCAGAGGCATAGAATTCCCGTCCTCCTCTTCTTCCTCCAGTCCCTCCTCCCCTCCTCCCTTCCTCCCCTTCTTGCCTTCTTCCTCCCCTTCTTGCCTTCTTCCTCCCCTTCTTGCCTTCTTCCTCCTCACCTCCTCTTCCCCCCCTCCTCCTCTTCCCCCCTCCTCCTCCTCCCTCCCTTCCTTCCTCTCCCCTCCTCCTCCTTCCTCTCCCCTCCTCCTCCTTCCTCTCCCCTCCTCCTCCTTCCTCTCCCCTCCTCCTCCTTCCTCTCCCCTCCTCCTCCTTCCTCTCCCCTCCTCCTCCTTCCTCTCCCCTCCTCCTCCTTCCTCTCCCCTCCTCCTCCTTCCTCTCCCCTCCTCCTCCTTCCTCTCCCCTCCTCCTCCTTCCTCTCCCCTCCTCCTCCTTCCTCTCCCCTCCTCCTCCTTCCTCTCCCCTCCTCCTCCTCCTCCTCCTCCCTCCCCCTCCTCCTCCTTTTTCTTTTAATTTAAAAAAGTTATTTTTTATTCTAAATAACCCATCCTTTATAAACCTTAAGGACACTCTGCAACACCGAGCTCTTTCCTGGGGCCGTCACCAAGAGGAAGGGAGGCCTGGTGGACTCAGGAGCCCATGCAGGGAGCACAGCCCCGCTCCACCCTCGGGACACACACGGGGGTTCTGCTTTCACTCCCGAGTGCTGGGAGCACATGCACAAACACGACGAGGTGGCGTCCACGTGCAGATCGGGGACGCACAGACAGGCTTTTTGGCCGAAGCCACCTGGTTTCCAGAACTCTCTCTCTAGGCGACTCTCATGTTTTCTTCCATTCGCCAATCTATTTGTGCATTTTGTGAGCGTTTCTATGATTTACTCACTGCATCCACCGTACGTCTGTAACTGGTATGTTTCGTATATTAAATTGGTGAAGATCACTGAGGTTCTGTGTGACATTGCGGGGGCGGGGAGGGGGGAGGCCTAAGACACCGAAAGAAACCATCTGTGTAGCCAGTAACCAAGGACTCACTGTGCTGCTATAAATGCCAAAAAAAAAAAAAAAAAGCCCTTTAAAATCGGAAATTAAATATTCATATATTTTCAGCGTTCGTAACAGTTACAAACCCTCTGTACCTTCACTTCATTGTATGTGGACACCGGTCTCGACTAGAATCTCATAAAATACATGAGCTCACGCGATCCATACATGCGATAATTTTTATCCGATGGGTTTCAGGCACATACTTTTCAAATGCAGGTTAACTTGATTTTCGATTCGTGTTGTATAAATAAGCTAATGAAGCAGACACACGGTTTGAAAGGGCTCAGAGCATTCCAAGAAATAGACGCATTCTCGTTTCTTCTCCTGAGAAATACCGAAATGCGTACTTAAGGAGAGTGATATAAAAAAAAATATTCTTTGAAATGGCCTCTGAATTGCATCTGGTGACTCCCTAAGCGGGCAAGCATGCGCCTGCTATATGGAAAAGCACTGCCTTCCCACCTCCGCCCCACGGCTCCCACCACCCCGGCTGGCCAAGGTGGAATCATCTTCTTTTTTTTTTTTAATTGGTCAATTATTTTATTTTATTTTTATTTTTTTGTCTACCTTTTATTCTTTTTTTAAATCTTTTTTTATTATAATAGTTTATTTTCAAATTGGTTTCCATATAACACCCAGTGTTCATCCCAACACGTGCCCTCTTTAATGCCCGTCACCCCCTCTCCCCCCTCCCTCACCGCCCCCCCCCCCGCACCCTTGGTTTGTTCTTAGTCTTTGAGAGTCTCTTATGTTTTATCTCCCTCCCTCTCTGTGTCTTTTTTTCCTTTCCCCTCTTCCCCTCCCCCTGGTTTTTGCTTAGTCTCACAAAGTAAGGTGGAACCATCTTCTGGGCAGTGTCTTACCGCGGCCCCACGTCGTGAACGGTCCTTGGGCTGAAGGTCTCAGATGCTGGGATCCGGTCATCCCTGAGCATTGGGGAGGGGGACCCCTCTGGGCCTTGGCACGAGGCAGCCCCTGGAGTCTGTGCGTCGGCCCAGTGGGGACCCCCCTCTGGGTGGGTGTCCTGAGCTACTCCATTGGGACTGGAGGTCTCTGGGGGGTGAGCCACCCTACCCCACGTAGAGAGATGGGTCATTGTGGAGGACCGCAAGGCTCTCTGCCTCCCCCCTCCGTATTTAGCCCCGTCCCGATGGTAGGTCCAGTTAGGGAGAGGAAGATGTCACTTTCAGGACTTTGTGGGTAAATCAAATCCACTTCCTACTTGCCTCCGGCTGGAGCCTCCCCTCCTTCAGGTGTGCGAGGCCCGCTCCTACCTGCCTCCTTAGCTTCGCATGTCTCCTGTTCTGTCCCTTCCCCCTGTCTCTCTGTTCCTGTGAGTTTAGGTCTCTTTTCAAAGTAACCTTTATTTTTAACGTGTATCTGGGGGCGCCAGGGCTGCTTGGTCAGTTAAGCCACCCACTCTTAATTTCTGCTCAGGTCATGATCTCCCGGTGGGTGAGACCGAACCCCTCGTCCGGCTCTGTGCCGACAGCTCAGAGCCTGGAGCCTGATTGGAATTCTGTGTCTTCCTCTCTCTCTGCCCCTCCCTCGTGTCTGTCTCTCTCTTTCTCAAAAACAAACATTAAAAAAAAAGAAAAGAAAAGGTACGTGAAAACTTAGCTGATGTGATGAAAAATATCTTTTCGACTAAAAGCTATACGTGAAATCATGAAAAACTTACAATCATGTATGTAAATATTTTACATCTTCTGTATATCACATATTCTCGCTATACATGATTTATTTTTTTATACGTTTTTTGAGTTTCACAAACTTCTATATGGCATGAATTATATAACAAGAAAATCTGGCTCCACAGGTTTAATAACCGCTTGATAACTTAATTGCCTGAGATTCGAAGGCCTCGTAGGAGTATAAACTAGGGTTTTGAAGGAAGACTTTAGCTGTCTCCATTTGGACCTTAGTCTCTCCCTTCGAACTAAGTTCTTCTTTCCAGCTAATCCTTTAAATCAGGCAAAAGACCCTTCAGGCAAAGCTTCTTGGAATGGGAACCATTGAAACTACCCCCTCGAGGAGCGCCTGGGTGGCTCAGGTGGTTACTCTGTCTCAGGTCATGATGGCACGAGTTGTGAGTTTGAGTCCCGCGTTGGGCTCTGTGCTGGCAGCTCAGAGCCTGGAGCCTGCTTCAGATTCTGGGTCTTCCTCTCTCTGCCTCTCCCCACTCATGTTCTCTCTCTCTCTCTCTCTCTCAAAAATAAATAAACATTAAAAGAAATTAAAAGTACCCCTCTAGCAATCAGGACTGCAAGACCCCGCCCATAAGTGACCCCAAGACAATAATGGACTTGACCTTTACTGCCTACCCGTGCGCCCTACCTACCCCCTGGCCTTTGCTCCACATTGCCTTTATGTAAGCCTGGAAGTATTTTCAGCACTGTGGAGACAGTCTTTGAGACATTCATCCACCGTCTTCCTGGTGTCGGCCTCCCTGAAATACATTCCTGTCCTGTTTCTCCACCTCCTAATCTCTCTGCCTTTGGATTTGGTGAGCAGCGCGGGGCCCGACCTGGTCTGTCTGGGACCCCGGAGCCGGCTGCTCTCGCGCCCCTGAGCCCCGGCTCCAGTTCTGCGGTTCGAAACCTTGTTTTTCACTGCGAAATCCATACCACGATTTTTTCTTTCCTGCACGAGCGTTGTGATTTGCGCAGAATGTTCTCTGAAAAGCGCCACTTTATGGATGGATGGCCGTGAACCGTGAATCGCTTCCCGTCCAGAGCGGAGATGAGAAACGTCGACAGGCCTGCCGTCGCGGCGCTGCTATAAAATGTCCCTTCTCTCTTAATTGTTTTCCTCTCAGGGAAAAGATAAAAGAAAGACATCAAACACAGCTCATCCTTAAATACCTCAGGCGCTGGTGGGAACTAACAGCCTGATTCTCGTTCTTAACTAGTAAACCCCAGAGTTTCTTAGCAGTTCGAAGAGGACTTGGAAATGGTTGGGGTTTGGAGCTGACAGCCAAGAAAGAATTCTTGAAGATGGCTTTTGGTGCCAAAAGGTGATTTTATTCGAGCACGGGGACAGGACCCGCGGGCAGAGAGAACTGCGCTGGGTCTGTGCGGGGTGACTGTCTCACACTGTGGAGTTGGGGCGGGGGGGGGGGGGAGTCAGCAGGGGGCCTCCAGAAGGACTTCGATGTGCTGAAGAGGACTCCCAATTTCCCAGAGGCCCGCCGTCCTGGGGCGAAGGCTGTCTTCCCTCCCGGAAGGCAGAAGACATTGACTTCAGGATGGCAGACGGTCCCCGGAGAGACTCCTGCTCTGGGTCTGCCTCCAGCATCTGCGAACGGGCCGCAGGTGATAAGGAAATGTGCTCCCTGCCATGTCCTTCTGGCCGGTGTCCCCCCTCACGGAGAGGACGGTGATGCTGGGGCTCCAGGAAGCCGCGTATGTGGGTTTCTGGACGTGAGGCTACGGATAAGATTGCCTTTTTTTTGGTAATTTACTAAGATATTTGTAAACTCACGGAGACTCTTGGCCTGCCAGACTGCGATCTCTTATCCCTTAACCATTTGCTTTCTTTCCTTTCCTTTGTTCGCAGCCCGGCAGGGAGTGTCCGAGGAATATCACACATGCCCCACCTGGTGGGGGGGAAGGTGTTAGCTTGTACTTTGCCCTCGGCTTGCCCTCTGCTTCTTCATCAGTCCGCATTTATTCTAGGCATTATGATCGATACAGGAACAAAGAGAAAAAGAGAGACAGCCGCTGCCCGCAGGTGGCGTGTACCGGCAGGGCATGGGACTACTGGAGAGAGAACCGTGTTACTTGTACAGCGAACGAGGTGACAGTGTTTGGATTTGTCGTCAGAGGTATGGGCTCATACGGATGGAGGGGCCTGAGGTGGGGAGTCAAGGCTTGGGAAGTCCCAGGTTTGTAGCTGCCCCCGAACACAGGAGCCCCTCCGAGATGTCACGCTGTGGCAACACATGGATACAACACCGCAGCTCACGGACCCGACGCTCGGGCTGAGTGCATTTCTGGGCGAGCGATGTGCGGGCACGTAGCCCAACCAAGCAAAGCCTTCGCGATCAGGCCTCGCCGAAATTTACAGATGTTTGCAGGACAAACATTTTCGACGACAGCTGCACAGAGCAATCTCGGATGCGAGCCTGTGAGCGCGTAACCAAGTCAGTATTTTACCTTGACTGCACCTGCTTCGAGCCGGGGCTGTGAGGCAGCTCATCCGGTGGGATTGGCTAGGACGGTTGTCGGTGGCCAGGGTCTGGTCCGACTGGTCTCAGCGTCCAGCCCAGTTGGTCCGTGTCGCTCCACAGAGTGCTCAGAGCGGGGAGGTGACCCAACGGCCCGTGTGGTTAACTTGTTTCACTGAGATTTCTTTTTTAAATACTACCCGGTATGTTCAAAGGAAAGCTAAAGGGTGAAAAGTGTACAATGATCCAAACACCCGTATTTTCATCACCTGCCGTAAGAGCAGGAGCAGAGCCAGGTCCCTGGGAAGTCTGTTTCCTCTTCGGTTCCATCCTCCTTCGGGTCGTCCAGCCCAGGAATGAGGTCTCAATCCCGGATGCCGTGTACCGTAGTTTTTCCGTACGGTTTGATCTCAGTCCATCTCCGTTTCACTTAGGTGGGCATGTTTTGAAATTTTACAGAGCAGTATTACTCTGTGGATATTTTTCAAAGTTTATTTATTTATTTTGGAGGAGGGGTGAGGGGTAGAGAGAGAGGGCGAGAGAGAATCTCACGCAGGCTCCATGCTGTCAGCACAGAGCCCGACGCAGGGCTCACACTTGGCTCAAACTCTCAACAGTGAGATCATGACCTGAGCTGAAATCAAGAGTCGGTCACTTAACGGACAAGCCAGGCGCCCCATCTGTTTTTTTTTTTTTTCCCCTTTCACTATTTTTTTTTTCCTCCCAGGAAGCATCCACTGTCGTAAAATGTAACCAGTTGTAGTCCTTCCCCACAATTTTGTTGTAGGAAAATACCAAGCATCGTTCCTCTGGATTCTCCTGTTAAGAGATGTTTGGTCTATTTCCACTTTTTTTTTTCCTTTCCTATGACCATCAACTGTGAGTGGTGTCGTGTTCTCCCCTGGAGCCCACGTGCAAGAGGTTCTCTGAGGTGTATAGTTGGGAAGGAAAAGGCTAGATCAGGGGATATGTAATTCTCCCGCTTTCCTAAAGTCCATCCGGTCGTTATCCTGTTGATGGTCCCATTTCTGTACCACCGACAGCGACTATAAACTTGCTTTGTTCTGCGTCTCCCTCCATCACTAGGGGTTGTAAAAGGCTTAATCATGCCTTGATTAATTCGTAGTGAATTCGAATAAAGTGGAGTTTATCTTCACATATATACGTTTTGTCATTTATGTTTTTTCTCCACTGAAACCGCTATCTAAGAAGTTTGCTCAGGTTTCTTTTAGGTGGTTGTTCTGATTATTACTGAGTTGTAAGCTTTTCTAATATGTGTTTCGTATGGTCCTTTGTTGGTTATAGATGGGGGGCATAGCTTTACCAAGTTCTGGGTTCAACTTTTTCACTCTTTGTGGGTTTTTTAAAACTTTTTAATAGAAGATCTTAATTGTAATGTAGTCCATGCATCAAACTCTTTTTCTAACCTTTGAAGCAGTAATAGATTCATTGGAAGTTATAAATAGAGTACAGGGAGGTCCCCACGTGTCTTTCCCACAGTTGTTTCAACGGTTACATTTTATAGAACTAGAGAGAAATATCAAATCCAGGAGTTAACGTTGATACAGTGTGCAGTTCTCTGCCATTTTATCGCGGTGTAGATTTATGTAACAACCACGGTGACGACAAGGAACCGATCCAGAACCACACAGATATTTGCTCCTGCTGTTCCTCACGGTCAGACAACACCCCCACACACTTCTTGCAACTAATCCTCACTTGACAACTACTAATTCTTTTTTCTTTTTTCTTTTTTTTTAACGTTTATTTATTTTTGAGTGACAGAGATAGAGCATGAGTAGGGAAGGGGCAGACAGAGAGGGAGACACAGAATCCGAAGCAGGCTCCAAATTCCTAGCTGTCAGCACAGAGCCCGACGCAGGGCTTGAACTCACAGACCGTGAGATCATGACTTGAGCCGAAGTCGGCCGCTTAACCGACTGAGCCCCCCAGGTGCCCCAAATTCTTTTCTTTATGTATATGTGTGTGTATATTTGTTTTATTTTATTTTGTTTTGTTAGGTTATTTTATAATTTTACTTCATCTCTATACCCAACATGGGGCTCACACTCAGAATCCCAAGATCAAGATTTGCACACTCCATTGACTGAGCCAGCCAGGCGCCCCTGTTTGCTTTTTAGTTGATTCACACAACATAAAAAAAGTAACCATTTTAAACTCGGCATAATCTTTCACTTAGCATAATGTTTTTGACATTCATTGTTAGCATGTATCAGTACTTTGTTCCTTTTTATGGGGAATGATTTTCCATTATATCTATATACTACAGTTCTCTCTTGGTCAACATTTGGGCTCTTTCCACCTCGGGGCTATTGTGAATCAGGCTTCTATGGGAGATACGTGTACGTACACTTGTTCAAGTACCAGTTTTTCATTTGGGGGAATGTGTATCTAGGGGTGCAATTGCAGGATCAGATGTATTTCTTTTTTTCTTTTTTCTTTTAATTTTATTTTTGAGAGACATAGAGACAGAGCATGAGCAGGGGAGGGGCAGAGAGAGAGGGAGACACAGAATCGGAAGCAGGCTCCAGGCTCCGAGCTGTCAGCACAGAGCCCAACGCGGGGCTCAAACTCACAGACCGCGAGATCATGACCTGAGCTGAAGATGGACGCTTAACCGACTGAGCCACCCAGGCGCCCCTTGGATCAGATGGGATTTCTGTTGAACTTTTGGGAAGAATGGTGCCTTGAAAATGTGATGAGTTTGATTAATTTTCTGATACCAGCTGACTGTTAACTCCTTCACTGTATATCATCTATTGACATTTATTATATATTATTTTCCCTTATATACCTTCTTTTTATGTTTGCTAAATTTTGCTGTTTGTGTTTTGTTAAAGGGTTTTGCATCTATAGAAATGTAAATTGTGTTTATTCTATCACTATAGAATATGTCGGAGACTGTTGCTTTTTTTCCATATCTTACAATTCTGTAATTTTGGAATCATTTATTTCTTGAATGATTGGTAAAATTTACCAATGAAGTCATAAAATCATCCAAACTCAGTTAATAATTATTTCTGTATTTCTTTTGTACATATTCAACACTTTTTCTAAAATATTTTTAAATTTTTATTTATTTAAAAATTATACATATCTTTTAATGTTTGTTATTTTTGAGAGAGAGAGACAGAATGTGAGCAGGGGAGGGGCAGAGAAAGAGGGAGACACAGAATCCGAAGCAGGCTCCAGGTTCCTAGCTGTTAGCACAGAGCCCAACACGGGGCTCGGACTCATGAACTGTGAGATCGTGACCTGAGCCGAAGTCAGACGCTCCACCGACTGAGCCACCCAGGCGCCCCTCTGTATTTCTTTTAGGAATAATTTTGGTAAGTGCCATTTTTCTAGGGGTTTTATCGATATATTGTTTTCAAATCTGTTGTTACTAAGATGATTATAATACGCTTATTTCTTCTCTGCTACATTTTTAGTTAACACTTTTTCAATTCTTAAAATTGTTTCCCTGTGTTTTCTCCTTTTGTGAAGGCACATTTCTTGAATTCTTACTCTACCTCTACCTACCTTTCTATGTGTGATGTTATTTATCTTTTTTTAACTTAAACCATTTTTAAGTGTTCGGTTCTCTGGTATGAAGTATGGCCACTTACTGTGACTTTGACTATGTTATTAAAATATTTAAAAGCTTTTTTTGCACCAGTGAGTCTGTTTCTGTTTCTCTAATTTCTGTTCTTACCTACTTCTGTTCATTTCCTTTTACTTTCCGTAGGCTATTCTCCCATTCTTTCTCATGTTCCTAAGTTAGGCGCTTAACCGTTTTTGGCAGGCTTTCTTTCGCTTGCAATCCAAGCGTTAATGAGTCTCAGTGTTCCTTTACAGTTCATTGGGTAGGGATTAATGTTCATTAGTTTTCAAATACAAACCGATTCAAATTGCTTTTTGATTTCGTCTTTCGCTTAGGAATTGGTGAATACAGTATTTCAAATGTCCCAACGTGTACATCGGTTTTATGTGTTTGTGATTGATTTCTAACCTAATTGTAGTTTCTTAAGATAAATTTGTACCTGTGATTCAAAGCTTTGAAATGCGTCGAAGGGGAAAGGCACCTGGGTGGCTCAGTAGGTTAAACGTCTGACTTCAGCTCAGGTCATGTTCTTGTGGTCTGTGAGTTCGAGCCCCGCGTCGGGCTCTGTGCAGAGAGCTCAGAGCCTGGAGCCTGCTTCGGATTCTGTGTCTCCCTCTCTCTCTGTCCCTCCCCTGCTCATGCTGTGTTTCTCTCTCTCTCTCTCAAAAATAAACAAATGTTTTTTTAAAAAATTTAAAAAAATGTGTTGAAGTGGCAGATAAAGAATGAGCATTCTTCCGTGGTTCAATTTGTTCCTTAGGTCAAGTTGAGTTCTCCTTCAACTCTTCCGTGGCCTTAAATGTTTCCTTCTGGGTGCTTGGTCTCTCATTGCAGGTCCGGGCATGCCAAAATCTCCAAGTAGAGCGTCCCGTGTGGGGGCACCCGGGGGACTCAGTCAGTTGAGACTCCGACCCTTGGTTTCGGCTCAGGTCACAATCTCATGGTTCATGAGTCTGAGCCCCACGTCGGGCTCTTTGCTGACAGTGTGGAGCCTGCTTGGGATTCTTTCTCTCCCTCTCTCTGCCCCTCCCCTGCTCAAAATAAATAAATAAATTTTAAAAAGTGATTAAAAAAAAGGATCATCCCTTTTTTTCATTAAGGTTCAGCCTGCCACTCACCTCACTGTTCTAGTGTAAACATTTGTAAATATTTTTAAAAAAAGTCGAAAGCACTTTATGGCAGATCCCTGTAAAACCACCACCTACACAGTACAGGTGATGTTTTGCTGTCCTTCTCTCCATATGTCAATCCAATGTATTCTTTTAACGCATCTCGCAGTAAACAGCAGTACCGTTTGCTTTCTCTTTAATATTTCAGCACGCATAACTTTAACAAAAATTGCTTCTGCGTTAACTTTTTTTTGGCGGTAAAATGTACTTACAATAAACACACATTAAAAAAATTTTTTAACGTTTATTTATTTTTGAGAGAGAGACAGAGTGCGAGCAAGGAACAGCCAGAGAGAAGGGGAGACACAGAATCCGAAGCAGGCTCCAGGCTCCGAGCTGTCAGCACAGAGCCTGACATGGGGCTCGAACCCACGAACCACGAGATCCTGACCAGAGCCTAAGTCAGACCCTTAACGGACTGAGCCCCCCAGGCGCCCCTAAGCTGCATACATTTTAAATGTATCTTCTGGTATGTTTCACAAGGTGCACACACCTGGGCAACCGAAATCCCTACGGACGTCCAGGCCGTCACCTGTACCTAATATCGCTCCTTGGTGGATCCCTGCCTAACCCCAGACAGCTGTCTCTCTGATTTTTTTTTTTTCTAGCAGAGATTAGTTTTTCCTATTTTTGAACTTTTATAGATGTAATTATATAGCATCCTTTGTTTTAAGGCTTGCTTCATGCAGTGTAGCAATTTCGGTATTATCCATGTCCTTGTGCATTCTTTCTTTTTATTGCTGAATAGGTTTCCATTGTACATATGGGTATGCCATAGTTATTGTATTCATTTTCCTATTGATGGACTCATGGGCTGTTTCCATGTCTTGAGTTATTATGTGAATAAAGCTACTAAGAACATTCTAGTACATTTTTTTTTTTTTTTGCAGACATACCTGGGAGTAGAATTATTGGATCATATGGTAAATATATATAGTCATTTTTTCTCATATGGCAAATATAGCGTATATATACATTTTTTATATATACATTTATAATGTATATATATATATAGTCATTTTTTTCTTAGTTGACCATTTTGTATTTCTTTTTTTTTTTAATATTTGTTTATTTTTGACAGAGAGAGAGAGAGAGAGAGAGACAGAGCATGAGTGGGGGAGGGGCACAGACAGAGAGGGACACACAGAATCTGAAACAGACTCCAGGCTCTGAGCTGTCAGCACAGAGCCCAATGAGGGGCTCGAACTCTGGAATGGTGAGATCATGACCTGAGCCGAAGTCGGACGCTCAACTGACTGAGCCGCCCAGGTGCCCCACCATTTTGTATTTCAGTGTACACACACACACACACACACACACACACACACACATAAATAAAGTCATTTTTTTTTTCCTCAGTAGTGCCATTTTGATTTTCAATCAGCAGCAGACCACAATCCCAGCGTTCCATGCTCTTGCCAACATTAGATGTTTTCTGGTCTTTTTAAATCTTCGTATTGTCGCGTGTATGTTGTGGTCATTGTTTCCTTGATGATTAACGGTGGAGAACTATGTTCGATGCGATATGGGACATTTGTGTATTTTTCTCTTTGAAATGACGCGAAGCTTTCACTCATTTTGTATTGGATATTTTCCTTTAGTCTCGTGTCATAAGCTTACTTTATAAAGGGTGTGTACAATCGTTGAATGTTTTTTCATTGTTTATATTCTTTATTATTTTTATTTTATGATTTATTATTTTATTTATTTATTATTTTCATTATTATTGTTTCTCTGAATGATTATCTTTGAGGAAAGCTGTTTTTGGAAACTTATTGCTGGGAGGGGTTGAATTGCTTTTCCTTCAGAGTCGTCCTCTTGTTGGTTACCTCGATACCATCGACCAAAGACTATATGAAGTTAAATTTTTCCTTTGAGGTTTCTTAGGCAACAGTGGTACCACATATTTAGTCTACAGTCTCTAGTTAGGTTTGACGAGGGAGATGTAAAAAAAATATTCTTCACCCACACCTTAGCTATAAACAAGCATGTTTCCTAATGTTTCGTCGATTTTTCAGCATTTTTTTTTTCCATCGACACTCAACTTGAGGGCGTGATGCTCATGTCTCCCGTCTAAACAGGGGTTACCATTTAGACGCCCAGCTGTGAGCCTGTCCTCACTTTGAATGCCTGGTCCTTATACAAGTACTTTTAAGAACAAGCCTGTTTAAATGAAAATTCTTCATGTTGCTAAGACATAAACTCCTCCGCCCTTCCTGAAACGGCTTTAGGAGAGTCGGTTTTCTAGCTATTTTAATGTCCTGGTTGTGCCTATGTGTAACCTGAGATTCTTTCTATCAGTGTAGCAGAGAGGACATTTGTAGAATTTCTAGACTATTGATGGAGGTACTAAATTCATCATTTCAGTGGAAACAGTAGTTTAGACCAAGCGATAACGGAGAGACAAGAGCACACGAAAAGATGCTCAACATCACTCATCAAAATGCGAATCAAAACTGCAACGAGATATCACCTCACACCCATCAGAATGGCTAAAACCAACAAGCGTTGGCGAGGATGTGGAGAAAAAGGAACTCCTGTGCGCTGCTGGTGGGAATGCAAACTGGTGCAGCCGCTCTGGAACGGAGGATGGAGGTTCTTCAGTTAAAAATAGAACTGCGCTCGGATCCAGACATCGCACTGCTGGGTATCACCCAAAGAATATGAAAACGCTAATTTGAAGAGATGTATGCAACTTTCATAGCCACGTTATCTACAACAGTCAAATCATGGGGGCAGCCCAAGTATCCATCAATAGATGAATGGATACACAGATGTGGTGTGTGTGTGTATGTGTGTGTATATATATGTATAATGGAATATTATATATATGGAATATTACTCAGTCATAAGAAAGAATGAAATCTTGCCTTTTGCAACAACATGGGTGCTTCTGGAGAGTAGAATGCAAAGCAAGATAAGCCAGTCCGGGAAAGACAAATACTTTGCGATTTCACTCATATGTGGAATTTAAAAAGCAAAGCAAATGAGCAAAGAAAAGACAGAGAGAGAAAAACCAAGAAATAGACTCTTAACCATAGAGAACACACAGATGGTGCCCAGAAAAGAGGTGGGTAGGGAGTGGGTAAAACAGGTGATGGAGATTAAGGAACGCACTTGTCACGATGAGCAGCGGGGGTCGTATGGAATCATTGCATCACTACATTGGTACGTGAAATTAATACAACACCGTATGTTAACTACACTGGAATTAAAAAAAAAAAAAGTGTGATCTCCGAGAAATTGTCAAAAATGTTGTGAAGAGTTTTGTTATAGGCTATGGGTTATGTGCAATAAAACTTTTCTTTTTAGGGCACCTGGGTGGCTCAGTTGGTCAAGCATCAGACTCTTCATTTTGGCTCAGGTCATGATCTTGCGGTTCGTGAGTTTGAGCCCCATGTCGGGCTCTGCGTTGACGGCATGAATGTTCTTGGGATTCTCTCTCTCCCCCTCTCTCTCTCTGCCCCTCCCCAACTCATGCTCTCTCTCTTCTCAAAATAAATACACTTAAAAAAATGCCTTTTCACGAAGTAGGGACCCCATCAGACTTTTGACAAAAAAAAAAAAAATCATTTCTTCAGTGTCAGGTTTAACTTTCTCTCTTTCCTTCAGATTTATGTCCCCATGGAATATCTCCTGCAAATGTTATGTTTTTTTTCCTACAAAAAGACACTGTTTTTCTTTAACTCTTTGTTTTCCTTGATCTAGTGGCTACCACAGTTCATGACAATGATCCTCAAAAGGAAAGCCCAGCAGAGATCGTTGGATGGGTTGAGACTGAGTTCGTCATTGAGCCATCCTTCTGTCCCCCATGGACTCGAACAAGGGAGGCCCCTTTACACAATTCGGCATAATCGTATTTCAAAATAATTTCCTGAACATGAGCCTATAATGGACACTAATTCTTGTGGTAAAGAATAACTAAAGGGAATACGTTTTAAGAATGAAAACGTAATTGAGTGTTAAATAGTTCACGTTCGAATATTTGTTTGGATCTTCATAAATTGTACAGTGTTCCATAAAGGCTAGATTTTATTTAATTCAGATACTAATTTGGCCTTTTTACCGAGCCTGCTGTTAATTGCCTTAGAAGAACCAAATGCCTGCCATCAAAAAAACTATAAGCAATCAGGCGCTGTGTGAGCGTAGCAGGTGCAGGAAACAAAAAATAATAGATGATTCCTACCCACGAGCTCCTTCCTACAAAGACAGACTTCGCGATGGTACAATATCTGTGTGGCTCTGTGTTGCTGCTGGTACGCCCAGCCCAGGAGCAGATTTGCTTCATCGGGATCATGTGTCTATTGTCTGAAAACACCCATCTGGAGAAAGCGCTAACGCTACAGGCAAATAAAATAACATATGTGACAGCGATTTCAAAACTAGTCCCTCATTATGCAAATGTAAATTATTATTGTAACTATTGCTTTCAAACCAGTTTTTGTTCCCGAACTCTGTCTCCAGACTCTTCTTCTTAACATCCACGTGCAAACCCCAACTGTTGAAACCAAGTCATTGAACTGTGTTAGAGCTTTGGGTCATTGACCACACCACAGTGTTTTGGTTCAAATTTGCATGGTGATAGAATTGCCACTTAAAGCAATAATAGTTGTTTTTAACGGCAGAAAAATTCTTTAATGATTCCCTGCTCTGGCATAAAAGAAGCTGGTACATAATACTGCAGTGGGGCTCTTGCTTTGGTTTCTCCTTGGCCTCCGAAGGTCACAGCCTGGGTTGCGTATGTAGATCCTACCTCAGGTAACAGATCTTGAGGACATTAGAAGACACATGGAGAGAGATTTACATGTTCAAGATTTGTGGGAAAACAGGTTTGTGTATCACAAAACTATTGATAATAGCAAAGTGTCAGAAGCAACCTCTTTATCTAGTTTATACGGATTGAATAAAACTTGACGTATCCATATGGTAGACTATTACGCGGTGATCCAAATATTTATGGGGACTTTTTATGCAATTATAGACATGGCGTGATGTGCAGTGAAATAGTAGTAGTCAGGATTGTTCATACATTAGGATTTCAATTTTGCATAAAAATTTAGCAAAAATACTGGGTGGAATGCATATAAAAATACTTCCGTGGGTCTCTGAGTGGTGATAATGTAGGTGATTTAAGATATTTTTTACATGTTTTGATTTTTCCTTAATTGCAAACAATGATGGTCATTGTTTTTTCAATTATCAGGACAAAAGATTCACATTTTATTAAATGGGCAAAGGCTCTCCTTTAAGACAAGCATCAAACAGCTACCACCGAATCTAGCCGGCAACCCGAATTTGTAAAACTGTGGTTGCGACATGGCCACACTCGCTCGTTGACGTATCTTCCGATGACGCATCGCGCAGAGCTGCAGGGCTGAATAGGTGCAGCAGAGACCACGTGGCCCACAGAGCCACCTGGACCTTCGCGGGGGAAGTGTGCCGTTCCCGGTTCTATGTCGTCACCTTGCTATTAATCTCTCCCCATCACTCTTGTGGCCAGAATCACTGCCCGAATCTTGCTTCTTCACAACGGGGGTTCTTCTTGATGGACTTCTCACTGTCAACTTGTCAGGAGCCCAGATTTCCCTGCTGTTCTGTCAGCCACCTCTCAGGGCTTTCTGACAGCTTGGACACAGGAGTGCACTGCCGGTAGCCATTGCTGTCCCCTGTGGTCTTGCATTTCCTACTGTGTGGTTGACATTGTGCCTGGAATTGCCGTTAATGCTTCTGCTGGTACAGAGGCCGATGAGGACCCATTTACCTCCCCTGGGCTACCACTTCCCCCATGGCAGCCACTGCGTTGACATCCCTGTGTCCTGAGGAGTTGTAGGAGCCTCTTCAGTTCTCTTGAAGCCCTGACGCACACTTTTGGGGGCCCGGTCTGTCCTGAGACAACCCCACTCGCGTGTCCTCGACCGAGGTCCCTACGCATTGGCAGTGGGAAAGAAAATAGATTTTCCCATTCACAAGGAATGCATGCAGGTATTCCCTGCCCTTTAGTTTAAAAAATATATACATAAAAAAACTAAAAACAACAAAGCTACAGACTAAAAGGCAAAGTTTGGGTCATTTGCTATAATCACTCACCTATGTAGTTTCAACATGTTTCAAGAACTTTCTATGTGTTGTTTTAATTGTCCTGAGAACTCTGGTGAGTTTTATGCTATATTATGGATTTCCTGAGTTGTTAGTGATAAATCTTTGAATGTTTACGTTGTAAAGTCAAGGCTTACCTTGTCTGCTGACATGGAGACTCACGTCTCACACGCATGAGCTCAGGGCTGCAGCCTCCCCGTGAGGGGCCTCTCCCAGCACAGCTTCCTGCCTCACACGCTCTCTCTGGAGCAAAGGTCTCTGTGCTCCGTGTGACTCAGTCCTTAACAACCAGGAATCCTGACCTTTCCATCTGACTCATGCACATTTCATTCTGCGTAGACCTTCTTGGGTGTCTTGTGGCCACAAGTCCCTACCATTGAGTTGTTCTTACATCAGATTTTAATAACTGCCAACCAGTTGAATACTTTGGATATTGACTCATTGATTAGGATCTGATGAGCCTGACATTCTCTTTCAGATTGAGTTTTCAATGTTGTATCTTTCTGTCTCAAACCTGTACATCCTGGGAAGGGAGGTACTGCTGGAGCCTTTGTCTTTCTTGTGGGTGTCAGTTCCGAAGGGCTCTTCTCTTAACATAGCCCCTCCTACCAGTACACAGTTGAGTTAGAATTTTGCTTACGCACTCAAGATCCTCCAAGACATTGTGTTATAGTTCTTATTCATCAGATGAAATGGAGCTGAGAACATACTTGTTTTTAAATGTTTATTTTTAAGAGAGAGAGAGACAGAGAGACACAGTGTGAGTGTGGGAGGAGCAGAGAGAGGGAGACACAGAATCTGAAGCAGGCTCCAGGCTCTGAGCTATCAGCACAGAGCCTGATGCGGGGCCCTAACTCGTGAACTGTGAGATCATGACCTGAGCTGAAGTCAGATACTTAACCGAATGAGCCACCCAGGCGCCCCAAACATATTTCGAGCTTTGTCACTGTATCCAGAGAAGATCCAGAGGAAGCTGTCAGAAGAAAGTGGGAAAGGCTCAGAGGAGCTCAGTATCACCCCAGCAGGCAGCCTGAGCTAACGCCCATGCCTGAGGAAGACGTGTGCCAGGTTGTAGCTGCTGAGCCTCGGGTCCTCGTATGGTGGCTGCTCCTTCAGCACAGCCCTTTAGATACCAAGGAAGTTTCCTTCCCCCAGGACAGTCGTCTTTTTAAGCACCCCAACCACAGCCGCCATTATCACGGACCTCCCTTGGGAAGAGAATAGAAACACCACTGAATCTGTATTTTGTTTCCAGATGGAATGCAATTCACTCACCTACACTCCTAAGCCATTAATCACCTTTAGGTGAATTTTTTTTTTCCCTCTTCTTCTTCTTCTTTTTTTCTTCCCCTGCAAGAAGTGATGTGTCTGCATCCAGATTTTAAAGGCAGCCTTTGTAAATCTGAACATGGACATGAGGTCCAGAGGCGAACGTCCCGACTAACATGCAGAGCAGAGGCCTCGTTTATCTGGAGTCAGGGGAACACCAGATCCCCTGCTGTTTGCCGCACCCGCGTGGCAGTGGGCGTGATTGCATATACCTCCTTCTCGAGCGCTGAGCTTAAGTCATGTTCTTGTCACATTAGTCACTCGCTCTTTTAGGCTATTTTCTGCCTACCTGCCCCCACCGTAGGCATGGCACTTTTTAAAAAGGAACAGCAGAGTCTGTTGAGTGCGCCATGCAAAGACCTTCTCCGCGCTCACTTCTGTCGCAACATGTAACTAACCAAGGGCTCCTTTCTGAGGTTCACGGTCAGGAGATGGCCGGGTGGTCCGCTCAGCCTCAAATGGAACAAAGGGGCCTGGCCCCTGGGGGAAAACAAACACCAGTTATTCCTTGAGGGCAAGGCTCCTTCCCCAGGAGGAACCAGTCTGGGGATGTCATTTTATTGTCTCTTACTTGACCATCGTGAGCTCTGTGGAACAAAGATGTTGTCAGTGGGGTTATTGACATTTTTAGGAAGCCGGCGTGGCCGGACTCAACAAGGAAGGCTGGCTGAGGTGGACGCCTGGTGGCAATAGGAGCTGTGACTCGAGTCCTCCCTGAGCACAGGGCTTGGCCCTTGAACGCGGCCCACGAGTCACTCCGCATTGTCGGAATCCTAAGACTGACCAAGCTTAAGGGAGGTTGACTGTTATGAACTCAACTCCTGATGAGAAAAATTGTACACAGAAAACACCCGTTTGCGTGTGTGCAACGAGAAATAAAGCGGCCCAGGGATGATGCTTTCCTGTAAAATGCGGTGTTGGGGCCTTCATTCTTTGGAGACAACGGGCGCCATGGGCAAGCCCCTGCAACCGGAGAGCTGCTTCTGGATTTCAGAACCGAGCTGGTTTTGTTGGCTGGGCGAACTTGGTGCGTCTACATTCATGGTACGTGTTCTTCCCGGCCCAGGGCATGCTCGGCTCCGTGGCCAGGCCCCTCCTCCCATAGAAAAAGAGAGACATGAGATCTACAAAGGCTGGCCCTGCATTTCCCATGCTTTCGTTGCTGGCCCACCTGCCTTTTTATAAACGAATGTTTATTTATTTATCTTGAGAGCAAGAGAAAGCACGAGCAGGGGAAGAGCAGAGGGAGAGAGAGAGAGAGAATCCCAGGTGGGCTCCAAGTTCAGCGCAGAGCCTGACACGGGCCTCAGTCTCATGACTGCAAATCATGACCTGAGCCGACATCCCTGAGCCAATGTCAAGAGTGGGGTTCTTAACCCACTGAGCCACCCAGGCGTCCCTACGCTTCCATGGATCCCCTTTTCCTAACTCAGTTCAGCAACATGTCGGTTAGGTATTGTTGTTTTCTTTGGACTCAGTTTCATTATGTGACCATCTGTGTTGTTGCCCTGATCTCCTATAATTTCATTTACAGTAATTCTCCAATGACAGTCTTAAGGACATGGTAAAGATCACAGAGTGGGGGGGACAGGCAGGGGGGAGATTTATGGCTGCCTCAGATTAGAAGACTGTTCCACAGCAGAGAGGACAAAATGCGCGCCTGGGTTCTGCACTCCTCCGACCCAAGCCGAGATTAAAATACGTGCACCTTGTCTTCTCTGATATCTCATTTTTCTATCTTTACTGCCTCTCGTTTCTTAGTTCCTAAGTTCCTCCTCCTCACATCCTTTCTCTTATATCCTGATTATTCCAGCTGTCCCTCAGATCCTTAGTTTCTAAAATGATTTCTTCCTCTTTCTTTGGGAACTTTTAGGAAGGTGGTGTGGCTGGACTCGACAAGGAAGGCCGGCCGAGATGGGCGTTTGATGGCAATATGAGCTGTGACTCGAGTATTCACTGAGCTCAGGGCTTGGTCCTTGAAGTCTTTCGTTTCCTTAATAGAATGTTAGAGGGGAAAAAAAGTCAGTTTGATTGTGATGGCATAGGGAAGTATAGGGTAAATTCAAGTTGATCTGCTATATTCAATCCAAGATTTAACAGGAAAGATACAGACAGTGGGCCAGTGGAGGGGCTGACGAGGTGGATTTTTTTGATTACTTGGTAGATTGTTATTAATACACTTCTGTGTACTAGGATGAGGTATTGCAGTGGATTACAGATTAAAAGAACTGTTCATGTTCAACATCATGGGGAGTCCCACCTAGTACAGTGAGACAAGAATAGGAAATAAAAGGCATGCAAATTGGAAAGGAAGAAACAAAAGTGTCTTTATTCTTAGCTTATAGGATTGTCTATATAGGACTGATTGAAAAATTCTTGGAACTCTAAGTGATCATAGCAAGATGGCAGGATATAAGGATAACGCATCTAAATCCATTAATTTTCTGTATACTGTCAATGAACAATTGGGACTTGAAGTACAAAATACAATGGCACCAAAAATGGAAATATTTGGGATTAGATTTTACAAAATACGTACGGGATCTATATGCAGAAATCTACAAAACTCTGATGAAAGAAATCAAATAAGATCTAAGGAAGTGAATAGATATCTGAGGTTCACAGATTAGAAGACTCAGGATTAACATGCCAGTTGTTCCAAACTTGATCTATAGAGTCGATGCAATCCTAATTAAAACTCCATGAGGCTATTTTGCAGATATTGACAAACAAAGCCTAAGGTTTATTGGAAGATGTAAAAGGCCTGTAATAGCCAATGCATGACTGAATGAGAACAGAGTCAGAGGATTGACAGTACTTGACTTAAAGACTTACCAGAAAGCTACAGTAATTAAGACAGAGTAGAAAAATAGATAATGAACAGAATAGAGGGCCTCAAAACAAACATAAATAAATACAGTCAACATGTCTTTGACAAGGGAGCAAAAGCAATACAATGGAGTAAAGGCAGCATTTCCAACGAATGGTGCTGGGACAATGGGACCCCCACGAATCTGCATATAGACCTTACACTTCTCACAAAAGCTAACTCAGAATGGGGTCATACACCTATATATAAAATGCAAACCATAATATATCAAGGAGAACACACAGGAGAAAATCTATATGGTCTTGGGCTTGGTGATGAGCATTTGGTGTGTGTGTGTGTGTATTAAAGTTTATTTATTTTTAGAGAGAAAGAATGTGAGCAGGGGAGGGGCATAGAGAGAATCCCAAACAGGCTCCAGTGTGGAGCCCCATGTGGGGCTTGATTCCATGAACTGTGAGATCACGACCTGAGCCAAGATCAAGAGTCAGACACTTAGGTGCTCCCATGTGTTTTTGTTTTGCTTTGTTTTTGTTTTTTTTTTTCATAAATAAGATGAAAAGTACAATCCACAAAGGGAGTGTGGACTGTTTGGATGCTATTAACATTGAAAACTTCAGTTTTATGAGAAACTACTTTCTAAAAGAATGAAAGGCAAGCCACTGTTGGGGAGAAGATATTTGCAAAACACATATCTGGTAACATCTTGTAGCCGGAATACATAAAAGGTTCTTAACACTCAACAAGAGGAAATCAAACAACCTACTTCAATAATGGACAAAAGACTTGAGCAGACATCTCGCCAAAGACAACATATAGATGACAAATAAGCCTAAGAAAAGATGCTTAATATCAATTGTCTCAGGAGAATTGCAAGTTAAAATAACACCATGATACCACCAACATGTGTTAGAATAGCTAAAACCCAAAAAACTGACAATACCAAATGTTATTTAGGATGTGGAGCAACAGAAACTCTCATTCATTTCTAGTGGAAAAACACATGGCGTGGCTGCTTTGCAAGATAGTTTTGCACTTTCTTACATGGCTAAACATAGCCTTACTGTGTAAGCCAGAAGACACACCCAGATCTTTATCCAAGTGATCTGAACACTTAGGTTCATGCGAAAACTTAAATGAGAATGTTTACAGCAACTTTACTTATAATTACCTAAACCGGAGGAGACCGAGATGTCTTCCAATAGGAGAATGGGTAAAAATCAGGTGTCCCTCCACATCGTAGAATATGATTCAGCAAAAAGAGAGAGAAATGGCTGGCAAGCAATTAAAAGACGTGGATGAATCCTAAGGGCACATTGCTCTGTAGAAAGAAAAGCTGGTCTGGAAAGCTTCGTACTATGTGATTGAAATCTACAACATTAGGCAATCAAAACTCTAGAGGCAGGAAACAGATGAGTGGGCGTTAGAGATAATGGAGCAAGTGAAAGTGGGGGAGAGCGAAAGCGTTGACTAGGCGGAGCACAGGCGATGGCGGCACTATTCCGTCTGATACTGTAATGGTGGGTACGTGACATTATGCCTTTGTGAAACTTATAGGCTATTTCTAGCACAATGAGTGAACCATAATGTATGAAAAAAAATCAGTCATTTAGAAGGTCGGGGAACACAGGATTGGAGCAGAATCCCATAAAGCAATCTAACTGTATTACAAATGCATGAAACCATCTCACTGAAGGAGCAAGGGGAATAGAGTGCTGACCAGTTACTTTGGAAATGAATGGAGTCCCTAAGACTAAAGACAAGAGTAATTTTATATAAGCATTGTACTCTAGTGGATAAGGTTGTTTTTACAGGGGTATGCTTTAATAATCTTGATCCTATTACATATGTCTGCTGGAATTAAATAAGTAAATGGGTGGTAGATGGCTGGAGCCTGCTGTCTCTCTGTTGGAGTTGGTGTTATGGGTAAGCAAGGAGAAGAGGCCAGAATGATCCATGGATTAGACGTGGATTCATCTAGATGTTGTAATGGATTAGAGCTTAAGACATCAGTAGGAGCTCAAGCTTAGATTATAGATACAATAGTTCTCTAGAGATAGATTTATAGATGTGTGCGTATAGATCTACGTATATATGTAGGTTTACACAGACACCTCTCTGTCAGCTGAGTGGGGCTACAGAAGCAAGCAAGAGCCCAGTTGAAGTGAGCACACCTAACACCTGAATCTTGGCTTCTAAATGCCATTCTCCAATGAAAGGAAGCAAGGATCCTGGGAGAAACAGCTAATTCCAGGATTGGAGAAGGAAATACATAAAATGAGTCAGAATTATCTTGTTGGATCAAAAAATTGGGAAGTGCTCAAAACAAAAGAAAACAGCAACAACGCACACAAAGCAAATGCCAACAAAATAACCCCCAGCACAATGAAAATATTTCCAAGGGACACGAGAGACAACTGAAAGTCTCCAATAGTGAAAGCCAGAAAATTTGAGCAAAGACATAAAATAGTATTGGATTATAATCCAAAGTATAAAATAAATATCCAGAAATCCACACTTATACAAATGATTGAATAAAGAAATAAGCGAGGGTGAGCCATCAAATCTCCTGTACGGAATATCTAAAATTTTATGTTGTTTCTCTGCCCTCAAGCAGGTGGAATGGAACTCCTCGCTTCTCACATGTGGGGTGTACATAGTGACTTCCTTCCAAAGAGCACACTGGGAAAAGGGGTAAAAAATTGGAAATCCCAAATGGAGAAACCTGAGAAACAGTTCTTCAAGCTCCGGTGGTAACTCTGGTGGCTAGTGTGCACCCTCCATCTGATGGGATGGAAATAGCAGCTCACCTCTGTGGTCTTCCTCTCCAAAGCCCACATCTCCAGCATAATCATGATTACACAGCCGAGGAGCCCAAGGAGACAGGACCACCAACTGTGGTACCCTGATTGCGGTCCTAGAATGGAAAAAAGACATTCAATAAAAATCAAAGGAATCTGCTCATGGCAAGAAGTGTACCATACTTATGCACAAAATATTAGACTATTTTTATTAATAATAGTATTATACTATTGACTATTATGCTATTAATAATATACTCTACTATTATAGAATAGTTGAATATATATACTCTACTGTTATTATAATGTTATGCTATAAACGATACAATTTTTACAGTTTTCTGTAAATCAAAACCTATTCGAAAATGGAAAGTTGTTTTTTAAACCACTGAGAGAAGTTTCACTAACGTTTCAGCTAAACCACAATGGATCGGCAGCCCTTTTTGAAAATGATTTGTACCATCTACCCTGAGGTGACTTGGAATGAATGAGAGCATGAGCAGGGACCTGGCCAGCCTGTCGTCTTGTGGGGAAGGTACAAAAGAAGCCATCATGGGCCCCTTTATCACAGGGACTAGTAGCATCAACATACTTAATGGAAACCTTTTGGGAGGGTCTGACAGTGGCATCACCGGTTTCCCGGCAGCCTCCTCCTTTTTTCTTTCATGTTAATACAGCTATATCTGCAGTGTGTGGTGGCTAAAACAAAAGAACTTTGCAGATATTGGAAACCCCGCAAAAGTCTAGAGACAGATTTAGTGAGACTTACACGCTCCCGTCAGGTACTAGCCCTGGGCTCCTAGGAAATGTGCTTCTCCAACCCAGTCACGGAGTAACCCACAGACTGCTAGGTTTGGGTGCGCCCAGAAAGAAAGACAGCTTTGGGGGGGCAGGCCCAGGCTATGATAGGAACATTCCTGCCCCAGGGACCACTGGATTGAATAAGGTCTCAAGAAGAAAGCTATAGTAATTAAGACTGCCTTCAGGGCTGCTGGCCATCCCGAAGAGGAGAATCATGGGGAAGATCCTGAGGGGTAGAGCAAAGCCATGCCTTCCTCTGTGGACAGTTGTCCCCCTTTTAATAGTTAGCTTCTTGCTTGCGATTGAGTCCTGGGAGAGATGACCACTTGCTATGAGGTAGACTATAGGACTTGAGGTTTCCATGATGTGCTGGTCAATACCCAATCACAAAACCATAGGCTAAGAGTAGAGCAGTGATATATTTTAAAGGGGAGTGGGACATACATACACTCAGGCAGATCTATAAGGCATTACAGTCTGAATGACAAGGGGACTAAGACTTTTTGTTCTTTCTTAAGCTTCCCTCAGCTCACATCTGTGGCCTCGAGGGAAATCCCCTTTGGCCAGTTACTGAGAAGGAGCCAAATCTCAGTCCTGGTTTTCAAAAGACGCTGTGTAAATACAGTGGCATCGGCCTGAAGTGACTCGCTGCCCCCAATAAAACCCCGCTCAGGAAGGACCCTGAAAGTTAGTGGTTATGGGCAATCCTTCCAAAGTATAGAACTTCCAGGAGTGATGTCAGGCTCTTCATTTAGAATGGAACGCGAAATGGCCAGAGACCTAGGTATAACTTAATCATGGAAAGTGCCTTATGGTTTGGACAGTTAACCAAGGATTTGGAATTGATTGGGAGGGTCCTTTCTGGCACCAACAACCAATTGGGTTCCCCAGATGCCAATTGGGTGTCCAACGGTTCAGTTCAATCTGACAGTACCCGGAGTTAGCATCAGATTTCACTGATTGAAGAGACTGGTCCCATAAGACCGTCCTCACTTCAGACTCCAGCTGCAAGTCCTGGGCTCACGTACTTGTAATTGACCGGGTATAAACTGAGGGTTCCCATGATCCGCTCCTCCTTATAAAGAATATGGTCAGGAGCAGCCGGATGGAAGGATGCGTGGGGAATGGGGGAGGCGTGGAACTGCCCTGCCCTCGCTGTTCGAGCCACCCTCCCAGACGCCCTCCCAGCCTGTCCATATGTTCACCCACCCAGAGGCTCTCAAATCTCAGAGTTCAAGACCATTTATAGAGTTCAATCTTAACTCTTAACTCCCTCACCACCTTTCCTGAGGTAAGAGGTGGGGCTGAAAGTTCCAGGCCTCTGATTCCTTTGCTCTCCCGTGACCTGCCCATCCCCAGGCTCTCCAGAGACCATGCCCTGAAGCTCTTCATCAGCATACAGTGGTGTGATCTCAAAGGCCTCAAGATAAAGAAGACACTCCTCTGCTCAGGAAACTCCTAGATTTTTAGGGGCTCTGTGCCAGGAAGTGAGGACAAGAACAAATATATTATTGCACCGCAATTAGCGAGAAGGGGTTTTAGGGAAGCAGGAGGAGTTTGGGACTGTTGCGCAGGAGGGAGACGTGAGGATATTTGTGTCTCATACAAATGTTCAAGAAGGTCATATGCTGCAGAAAAAGTTCTTGGCAATGGAAGCGATCAAGAAAATCCATCCTGTGGTTCCGAGCCGGTCACGCTCTGCTGCCACGTGGCTCTTGCTCACTGGCCCATGTGTAGTAGCCATGGTGCCGGAAGTGGGGGCTCTGCTTGGGGTCAACATATGGACTTTCCCGCACGGAGGCTGATCTCATGAATGCCGCTGCTGGGCCAACACTAGGCTCCTCTGGATCCTTCCAGAAGGATCCACCAGTTCCCTCGAGACAGCGATTATGCTAACATTGTAACTGTCCTAGAATGGATTGGAGACACAGAGATCTCATTTCCCTGGTGTAGATTTGTTTTGTGTGACCAGAATGCTTCTATCAGCAGCACTGGTCTTGATACGTGCTCTATATTCTAGGAACAACCAGCCAGATAAATTCATGTGACGTGTCCACCGATGGTTTAGGTATCACTGGAGATAGCCACCCATCAGATTGGATTGCTATTCTATAGGATGGGGTATATGATGGCCCAGGCCCACTACGTGGATAATCTTTGCAGGGCCTTTGTTTCCTGTCCCTTCAATCCTGACATCTGTTGATCTAGAAATCTTGGTTTCCAAGAAAGGAATGGTTGCGTCCGGGGATACAACATCAGTGGCTTTCAGTTGGAAGCCGAGAGTGCCACTTGGCTAGTTGCGGCTCCTTGGGACTTTGAACCAATCGGCACCTGGGATTGCTGTATTCTTTGACATGATCGATCCTGATTACTAAGTGGGTGCTGGGTTGCTACTCGCTATGAGAGTAGGGATTATCCAGCTAGAAACTAGGGGATTCTCTTACTTAGAGTGCCTTTTAGTAATTCCAGGTTCAATGGTAGTAGCCATTCGCCACGGTAATGACTCCATAAAGTGAGGACCTTAAGCACCCTGCCTGGGGAAGAATGCAAACCAGTCAAGGCACTAATTGAGGGCAAGAGTGCCCAACACTGGGTGTGAGTGAGAGAAGACATAAAGATTAATGGCCGCCTCTTGACCAGTTAGAGAAAAGGGGAGTGAACCAGTGCTAGGTTCTTGCTGTGGGCACAACAGCCAATGGCAGCCTGGCCACTATTCCATATGAGGTGTGTCGGTGGTGGTTCAGAGGTTATCGTAGCCTGTAGAGTCACAGCCACAGGTCCGTGGGAGAACTGCAGGCCCATGGGATCCTGGGTGGGGAATGGATAAGCAAGGGGAGAGGGTGAGAGCCTTGTCTTTGGACAGTTGTTGGTTCTAGACACATGGTAGCATTTGGTTGTTCCTCAGTGGTAAATGGGTGAGAGCAGATGCTGAGTACAGAGTCGATGGGCTGTGCTGGTCCTGAGCTTGGCTCTGTGACAGAGTGAAGGAAACTTCACTCATTCAAAATGGAGTCGGAAAGCCCTGAAGGGGGCGCTCTCACACAGGTACCACCCCTTCAGCCCGCATTGGCAGCAGGAGGAAGGAAGATAATTCTTATCTTGACAAGGGAGGACACTGTTCACGTAGGAATTCTATCTCCTGCTTTCAAGAAAGAGAGGGAAGATCTCTCCCTGCTCCAGCACCACCACCCTAACCGCCCCTTCCAGCCCAGGAGAAATGGTCACAACCCCAAACTCTTGTTCTTCTCTAGTGCACTGTGGTTCAAAACAACCCTCCCCAGTTTTCTCCTAAAACCTAATAAAAGCTGCTCTTCCCTTGAACTCTTTGGACTTGCCTGTGTCTTGCCAAAGTTTGCTTGTCGTGAATTGCAATTTCTCGGCTCTTCTCAAACCAATTTTTCTAGTAAAATAACTGGCTACCGGGGCGCCTGGCTGGCTCCGTTGGTGAAGCCTGCGACCCCTGATCTCCAGGGTCATGAGTTTGAGCCCTGCATTGGGCACGGGGCTTACTTTAAAAAAAATATCATGAATAAAAGATGTCCCTGGATTAAAAATAAATAAATGGCTGTTTTATTTTTAAGGTTGATGCCTCCTTCAGATGCTCCCCTCATCTGTCTCCTTCTTTGCTCTGTCTCGCAGGGACTGCTCTATTCAGGCTGAACCATCAGGCTCTTGCGTCAACTCCCGATGGGGTTCGGTCAGTAGGAGGCACTGAAGACAGCAAAGGGGAAAGGAAGGGAGAGGAGACAGACCAACTTCCGGTGCAGTTTTTGTGGGATGCTTCGAGCTGCTGGGCTCTGGAAACCCTCTTCCTTTTCCCCTCTGTCTAGGGCTCATGGATGATGGCTTCTTGATATGGCCAATTTCTGGCTCGTTTCACTGTCTGCCTTTGTCTTCTCAGGTCTCCCATGTCTGGGGAACCCACTCCCTGAATTCAGTTCTCCTGCTTTCAAATACCACAGGTGGCTCTGGTCGGACCTCCTAGATGGGTGTGCACCCCATGCCGGTGCACAGGGTCCCGCTCTTCAAAGGGCCCTCTGCCTCTTTCAGTGCTCAGCTGTCACCATATTGAGACATTTCACCTTGCCCTGGTCGCACAGATGACGGGGCCAGCGTTGCTGACTAACGCACACAACAAATCAGAACTGCCAGCTGTCCAAGCCCAGAGGGGGTTTTGTCCTTGACGGGACTGCCTGTCTAGGGCCCTAGACATGGGGTGGGATGTTCTCTCGGACATGTAGACCGAAGGGCAACCTATGGCTCTATCAAGGAGAGGAGCAATGCCGTTGGGAGGAAGGGCCATAAAGCATAATGACAGAGGCGGTGAGGTAAGATTATAAACAAGATCGTGAGTAACAAAGTCAGAAGCGGGGACAACCGGCAGTCTGTTGCTGAGGACTCCGTGGTTTGCTTTGAGACCGTGAGCAGGGTCGGGGTCCCAGTGTTCGGGGTGGGGGGGAGGGCAGGCTGAAAGCCCCAAATGGCCCATCCAGGTTCACACATTTTGTGCCCAGACGGTTTCCCTTTCTCAAGACCGGGTTTCCCTTCCTAACACATTAATGCTGTTGTTGGGTCATCTTGGAAACACAGATGGCTTCTTCATTTTGTAGCCCCCGTGTCCTAGACATCTTGAAAGAAGGCACCTATGCCAGGAAAATGTCGTTAACAAGTACTTTGTGGTTAACAAGTGTCTTTGTCTTTTGCAAGTACTAGCCCAGCGCTACTGCCGTCCCCAGAGACCATGCATTCTGAGGCGAGAGTTTCCATCTTGGTTCATTGAGTCTCTGAAGGAGGTTCCTGTCCAGAAGATTATGAGATTTATTAACCGTTCATGGAGGGAACAAATCCAAGTCTTTGCATCTTATTTATAATGACAGTATATATATGCCAACGTTTATATAAGGCACGCTATGTTTCGGGTAGCGTGTTAGGTACGCGTCTCTCTGGTGAGGTCCCTAAAAGATACCATGAGACAGGACTGTTGGCATGCTCATTTTACTCCTGAGAAAACTGGGGCTCGGAAAATGTTAATACTGGTTCAAAGTGGCGTAGGTAAGGAATGTTAAAGTCGGGGTTCACATGTAGCCAGTCGACCTGCGGGGAGTTAGCCTCCTTGTGCAACGGCAAACCAAATTCTGGCCCCATTAACACGCCTGTTTATATACGGTATGGTTACGAAGGCTATTCGTGATGTTATTGCTTGGTTCAAACCAGTTCTTCCTTTTAACCACGTGACGGTGTCCTCTTCCCTGCCATCGTGTTCCCCTGGGAAATGGCCCGCCATTACATCACTGATTTCCTGGCCTGCCCCCTCCACCAGTCCTGTGTCTCTTGAAAAAAATAAAAGGAAAGTAATGCTACATTTCTGTTGTCAGCATTTAGAGACATGCCTAACCCTTTAAAATGACCTTACACACATCAGGGGTTATGTGCAAATGAAGGGGTGGATGAAGGAGTATGGATGATTCTCGAATAGGATTCGGGAGATCCGAGGGGAGGTGGGAACTTGGCCACTCTGTCTCGCGGCTCTTCTGACGCGTGACTCCTGCCCACCTCACCTCCCGTGGCCTCTCTGCTGTCATGGTAACTGCTGATGCTCCTTTTTTATCCTCCCCTTGCCGACTGCTTGGCGATTTGCAGTTTTTATGAATGTGGCTAAAGGGAAATTCTTGTCTTCCCTTAGACCTTTCTTCTTCTTCTTTGTGCTAGTCTTGACAACGTGTCCAGAAATCAGGAGCTCCATCGGGAGCATTTAGGGAATGTCCAAAGACTCTCTGGCCAGCAGAACCATGTCATACTTCTCAAGGAATTTTATCTCTTGTCTTCAGGGAAGCCCCTGGGTTTGTAGAGTTGCGTAGAGAGTCTTTAGTGATGCTGGGGGTATATAGGTATTTGGTTATTCTTCTGCATTCCCGCCCCTGCTTCAGAATAAAGCTTTTCTCGTCCCAGTCCCTGCCAAGTCAGCATGTTGACTTAGGAAGAGCTGGGAGCCAGGAAAAGCTACCGGTGTTATTTAGATAGTGCAATATTTTCTCTCTCTCTCTTCAAAGCTGTTTTTACAGTGTCTGCTTTTCTCATTCCGCTCCAGCCAAACCAGTGCGAGGAGACGGTTCTACAGAAGCGGCTCACTTCTTTGCTTTCCTTTCTGACTCAGAGGGTCATGTGATTAGTCACTAATGAAAAAGGCCAGACTCCATCAAATTCACATTGTGGTCAAGCACAAATGTTGCGTGCACAGGGCCGCACGGTAGGATCGTGAGGTGGAGAAAAACACAAACTCTCCTATGAAATGAAATGAAAAGCCCAACAAACTCGGGTTCGGTCCCAGCTCTGACATTCTCTAGAAGCTCAGAAAAGTTCCTTTTGCTCTCTGAGTCATACTTCCTTTTTCTGTGAGATGCAGGTGATGCGGAGTTGGTTTACCACTTAATGAAAAAATAAAACAGCCTATGCAAAGCATCTATAATAGTGTCTGGCAAATAGTAGGTGTTCAATTCTTTTCCAGTTTTCTGTATTGGAAAATTCTGTACCGCTTCTGTAGAACCATCTCCTCGCAATGGCTTGGCTGGAAACTGGCTATCAAGTCTTCGTGTAGGAGAACCAGTATGTCTTCCTTCCCCGGTATCCTGAGCAACCAACTGTTCTACCACTGCTCGGAACCTCCAGTGGTAGCTCACCCCCTTCCTTGGAGCCTGGTCTAAGCCCTCGTCTGAGTCGCTGCCCTCCATGGATCCTGTTCTAAGTCCTTAGAAAGAGTGGAAGAGAGAGTGACATAGAGCAGGGGTGGACTGCAGTATTGGGTTTTGTTTGTCTATTGCAGCATTTTCCTGCCCCGTTCCTCCCTGGTCAGAAAGGCCCGCGTGGCTGATAGGCTATGTCACAGCTCCGAAAGATCCCCACCTCCTGGGTCTCACTCCCACCTTGATCGCGGGCAGGGTCCATGACTTGCTTTTCTCCAACAGTATACGGCAACAGCAATGTCCACCCATGACTGCCTCTGGTGTGTCGCTCTAGAAGACTCTATGGTCCCCTCACATGACAGCATTCAAACTAATTTCTTGTTCACAACCACTCAACGGAACAGAGCCCCTTCGGAGCCTCACCTCAGTTTGCTGTGAGCCCTTCATACGTGGGCTGCTGTGAGATGGGGAGACCACGTGCCCAGGCGCGGCCTGAACCGAGTGTGTGCGCCTCCACGCCCTTAGCCCTGGCTTCATCCCTTCGCCCGCTCCATCCTTGTCTCCAGCTTTGGACCCCAGCTGACTGAGGCTTTCAAGGCTGACGTCCTGCTTCACCTGAAGACTCCCGGCCCACTCTCTGACTTGTCATCGAGTCCTTCTTGGACAGACTCTCTGGAGTTCAGAACTCCTCGGGTTGGCCACCTAAAGCCCCCTTAGCGATCTGTCTCAGGGGCTGCCTCAGTGGACCCGGCCTCGCGTTGCCCACCTGGGTTCCTGTTTTACAAGGATGGAAATGTCCTAGTTTTTTGTTTGTTTGTTTGTTTTTGTTTTTGTTTTAACAACAAGGTATAGGAAAAATCTCCGGTTTTTCCTCCCTTTCCTAGACTAGTAGAGGGACCTTTATCCTCATTAATCATCGTGTTGGCTTTGCCACTGCCTATTAAGGTCACTTGGATGCTGGCATGCAGTACACTTGCTAATTATCCTGGCTTTTGTCCACTTCGAAAAATGATG
This sequence comes from Paguma larvata, assembly GCA_030068075.1. Lineage (NCBI taxonomy): Eukaryota > Metazoa > Chordata > Mammalia > Carnivora > Viverridae > Paguma > Paguma larvata. Next base: position 6,673,742 of record CM057834.1, read on the forward strand.
AATGCGTCGCCGAAACAGTCACTCACACCAGCGATACATCTGTAGGGCAAATCTGGACACAAGGTAGAGTCTTATTCTCTAATGTAGTTGAAAAAAACAATCCCACATAGTTTCCTCACAGAGGGTAAACACAAGGAGAATATTTGTTGTAACATTGACTAAGGGATCTTAAGGGACATTTACGGCTCTTGTGCTCAAGAGGTTGAATCCAACTACGTTGATTCGTTTCTTTGGTGGTTCCTTTAACGTAATAGCATGTACGACGAGTGAATGTGTTTGATGGAAACTTTTGTCACGTGTGGGCCACGCTTATGACTATGGACTCTCCTTTAGCAATCATATATGATTCTAAAGCCCAGAATTCATGTCGGTGAATGGACGGAGATGCCTAATTTGCTCTCTGAAAAGAAGGTAGTGAAGTCGAAAAGTCCAGCCTCTCCCTGTTGCCCCCTGCTGTGTCCCAAAGCCACAGCAGAAGATCGCAAGGACCACCTATCACTGTGCTTCGGGGGTTCAGGATCCCTGAGGAGTGCTGGCAATTAAAGGCATTTGTTTTATCGCACCAGCCACGTGTGTCCGCGGCCCCCCATGGAGACTCCTATGTTCTCCACTGCAGCCCACCAGGCAGTACAGTAACTCCCAGTCTTAGCACAGGGCTAGACTTGAACTGACCACGAAGGAGGAAATGCTACAGCACTTTCTGTTTGTTTGTTTTAAACCTCTTCCTTGAGTCACTTTTAAGAAACTCTCTTCCTCCCTATCGTTGTGTTTTCAAAAGGATTGGCGGCAGTCTTTGATGTGTTGTGACCGTGTGTCCACTTTGGACTGAGGGGTAGTAATTGTGGTTCCCTTTTATGGGAGGCATTTCACCAGGCCCCCTGCTGGCTACGCATTTTTCTTTATCACCCACCGTGTCTCTATAGCGCAGGGATTACTATTTTTCTTTGAAAAGCGAGGAAACTGAGGCTCAGAAAAGTTAAGTGCTCAGATATGTGACTTCCAAGTCCCCCCCCAAAAAAAAAGAAGAAGGAGAAAGGAGAAGCAGGAGAAGGAGGAGGAAGAGGAAGAGAAGGAGCAGGAGAAGAAGATCCATTTTCAAACAGGGAGGCTCACGCATATTTTGGTAAGCAGAGCAAGCTCAAATGGTAGGTGCAGCTTGGCACAGCCTATAAAAATGCTGACATCAATTTAAAGACACAACCCCAGGACTGCACACTTTTATTGAATAGAAAGATATACATACTCAATACAAATTAGTCAGGTGCTAAGTTACATTGCTGTCTAGTGAATAAGAATATAAAAACTTGCACTTACATGGGCACCTGGGGGGCTCAGTTGGTTAAGCATCTGACTCTTGATTTCAGCTCGGGTCATGATCCCAGGGTCATGGGGTCAAGCTCTGTGTCGGGCTCTGTGCTAATAGCGTGGAGTCTGCTTGAGATTCTCTCTCCCCCTGTCTCTCTGCCCCTCCCCTGCCTGTGCATGCTTGCTCTCTCTCTCTCTCTCTCTTCTCCCCCTCCCCCCTAAAATAAATAAATAAACTTAAAAAACTACACTTATGAAGATGTAAGTATGTTGGTTAATTCTGAGCAGGTTTGAAATCTGATCCCAGCTCCCTTCAGGTACCTTTTCTCTTTGAACAAGTGTATAGGAAAACTATAGGAAAATGCACCGGTGTATTTGCAGGGGTCAGGTCTGACAGGCGTTCTGATTCCAGAAGTCTCCTGCCTGAGTCAGGCACGTAGATAGACCTCATCCACCCTTCTCAGCCATGGCGGAACCACTCCTGTTTCTTTCATTCTTCAGGAAAGAGGAAAAGTGAGTCCCTCACCAGGCGTCCTAAGATTTCTTCTTCCAGAGAATTTTCTTCTCCCCAAAACAAATCTGACTATTTCACATTTATGAGTAAAAGCTGACTGTGATTCCCTAGAAGCTTCTTGTTGAAGTCAAATTCCTTTAAATCCTGGGGCTGATTGATTTATTGGGCCCTATTCTTCCCGCCTCACTGTATCCACGCGTTTTGCCTTTTTTACTTTGGCCATCCTACCACAAAGGCAAAATGGACTTCCTCATCCATCAGCCACGTGCTGTGTCTTGTGCCTAGTTTTGGCCACGGGGGTAGCAGCTGACAGTACGTAGGGGCTTCTATTGTGCCTGCACACTAGGTGAGTTCCCTTGAGCTTCTGTCATCAATCTGGAAGGAACAGAGTCCTGTAGCCTGTTGGTCCTGCCTGGAGGAGGAAAGACATGTGGAAGGGAGTTGCCCCAGTTAGATACCCTAACATGTGAGTAAGAAATAGATGCTTCGACTTGTAGGCCATTGAGATTCAGAGGTTGTCTGTTATGCAGCTGGAGCTCACTGTTACATATCCCTTCTAGTACTTCCCAGGATCCAGACCTGCTGATTCTTTTGCTTCACACCCCACCACTTGTCCCCTGGTGACTTCCCCAGTGACTTCTGTAGGCCGGCATCTCCTTGAGTGCGACATTTCAGCTTGTGTTGTTTTCTGCTGGCCCAAATGCCTGTGGTGATTGTTCTCAGCCTTCTGTCTGCCTACTCCCCCGAGAGAAGGTGATGCCCACAGGGACAGGAAGGCTGGCTTTGGGAGCTGAAGGGCCCCGCGTGGTAGGTACAGACTAGCTAAGCCTGAGTGCATACAACCACTCTAACCTCAGTTTTCTCGTCCAGGAAATGTGGACAACAGTATCTCACAGGGTTCTCACGAATATTATGCTCGTATAGATCTCTTGTTACGCAAAGCATTTTTCCTTTTTATGTGAGGTCCATATAAAAGTTACTTTATCTAGGGTGCCTGGGTGGCTCAGTCGGTCAAGCGTCCAACTTCAGCTCAGGTCACGATCTCACAGTTTGTGGGTTCGAGCCCCGCGTCAGGCTCTGTGCTGACAGTTCGGAGCCTGGAGCCTGCTTCGGATTCTGTGTTTCCCACTCTCTCTCTGCTCTTCACCCACTCACACTCTGTTTGTCTCTCTCTCTCTCCAAAACGAATAAACATTAAAAAAAAATTGTTTAAGTTACTTCATCTTAGGAATTACTTATTCCCACCTCCCATGCTTCTGTCTCCTTGCTGCCCAAAAAGGAAGCTCACTTTACTGAACTGAGATTAGGAAGCCCTTATGCTCTCCGAGGGAGAAAATATTTCTCATCCAATGCCGGTTGGTACATTATGGGGATCGCCTCTCTCTTCTGCTGGGTCCAACTCCCTTCCTGGATGACCCCCTCTTGCTGCTTCATGTGCGGACCCCAACTTCCTGAATCACCCTCCATTTTCTGTGTCTCGTTTCAACCCCCTACCCACGTCCCTCTGACGGTGCCTTCTGTTTACTTCTTATAACGAGGAACATTCATCATTTTTACATGTTTTCTTTCCATAGAACATGACGGACATGATTATTCATATGGAGGAGTAAACAAATTCAGCTTGTTTCCTTCTGGGAACCAGTAACCCTAGAAGCTATTAATTTAGACTGGTGAATAGGACTTTGAAAAGCATTTCCCTTTTTAATGATGCATTCCCTGTAATTCTATTGTATTACATTCGGGATATAACAGGAGAGTCCTCTGGTGGCTAATTTAACACCTGTTCTAAGATGAAAAGACCTTTTTTGTTGTTGTGCTTTAACCACAAGTGCATTAATTACATTGCTTTTTTAAAGAGGAAAAAAAATAAGACTGAATATATTCCGCAAGAATTAAAGAAATGTAGGTTGTACGTTGTCCTGCACTATTTAAACATTTTCAGGAGCACCAGATTAAAGTCCGAACGAAGGTCATGATTCACACACACTGCGTTTGCTTCTGACAGTTCTCGCAGTCCTTTGGTGCCTATTTCTTTGTGCAAGTTGAGGAAATACCTTTGTTTTCCATAACTTTTTGATAGCTTCGAAGAAAGTAATTAACTATTAGGGAGGCGTGCTTCTCAAGAAGCATAATGGACAAAGAAGGAAAGGGTTCCTGTTTGGAAGTCAAGAAAATGTGCATTGGGGCAACTTACGACATGTGTGAAATTTAGCAAATGTCTTCTCTGTGTCTCTGTTTTCTCAACTATAAAACAGAAATAATAACAGAGACACCAAAAAGTTATGGTAAGATTAAATGCAGTCTCCAAAGCATATTGGGTCCTGACATTGTAATAATATTTCTTGGTTTAAAAACATGATGGAACCCCTTTTGTCATCACTGGGGGGCACAGACCCAGTTGGGGTTGCTGCCATCGACATGGGTCCAGTGTAGACACCATCTTCTAGTTCACTGTGTGACTCTGAGAGTCACCTGGTCTCTGCAGTCTCAGGCTGGTCAACCACGGACAGGGGCGATTATTAAACTTTTAGGGTTATAGAGTAGGAAAGCATGTCAGAGGGCAGGGTCATCCGTTGGCTTCGTAGCATGCCTTTCCTCGTGGACAGCTTTACTGAGATAAAAACGATATGCCCAAAGTTCACCTACCTAGAACAAATAGTGATTCTTGGAATATTTACTAAGAAATAATCCCTGTAATCTATTTTAAAATTGTGTTATCTGTCTTTATTATTGATTTGTAAGAACTCTTTACATATTCTGGATATACATTATTTATCAGATATATGATTTGTGAATATTTTATCCCATTTTTTCCTCCCTCCCTCCCTCCCTTCTTCCCTCCCTTCCTCCCTTCCTTCCTTCCTTCCTTCCTTCCTTCCTTCCTTCCTTCCTTCCTTCCTTCTCCCTCCACCTTTTTCTTTCTTTCTTTCTTTCTTTCTTTCTTTCTTTCTTTCTTTCTTTCTTTCTTTCTTTCTTTCTTTTTTCTTTCTTTCTCTCTCTCTCTCTCTCTCTTTCTCTCTTTCTCTCTCTCTTTCTCTCTCTCTCTTTCTTTCTCTCTTTCTTTCTTTTTTTCTTTCTGTCAACACTGGACAGATAAAAGTAACACAGGTTCTATCTCCATATCTCTATAGGATATTATGAGTCATTTACTAATAAGACAGTAAAACCCCCAAATAAGCACCCATTTCCTTAATTTGCTCTGCCACACTACCCCTCTTTCTGCACAAGCTGTTAGCTGACATTTATCACAGAAAACCCAACTCACCTGTCTCGGTTATAACTGTAGTTTGGAGAAATAGGAAGGGTGCGTGGGTTGGGAGTCAGGCAAACATGGATTGTTTCTGTGTTGTTTGCAAAAAACCTACCTTTCCTGGGCCTTGGTTTCCATTTCCAGAAACAGGGAAAAGAACACGGTCCTTTCATGGATAATAAGCTTAGATGAGATGGTGTGTATAAGAGGGTGACTATAAAAGCACAAGACAGGGGCGTCGGGGGGGCTCCGTCGGTTAAGCGTCCGATTCTTGATTTCAGCTCAGGTCACGGTCTCGTGGTTTGTGGGATCGAGCCCTGCACTGGGCTCTGCAAGGACAGCGTGGAGCCTGCTCGGGATTCTCTCTCTCCCCCTCTCTCTGCTCCTCCCCCACTTGCATGTACTCTCTCTCTCTCTCTCAAAATAAACAAACATTAAGAAAACTAAAAGCACAAGACAAAGAATGGATATAAACAAATGACTGCTTTGATCGTTTGTCACTTAGTTCAGGGGCTGTGAGTACAGACAAGAGAGAAGGGTTTCAGTTCCCAGGAAACCCACACTGACAAACATCCGCCATATCAGCCGAGGTTTGGAGGGGGGTCGGGTGTGTCCGGGGGTTGGGTAAAGAAATGAGCGGCATGGTTATACTCTCATATAAATAATTACAGAAATAAATATTGATTGCATCAAGGCAAGCAAGGCACTTGGCTTCCTTCGAGTCGCACACCAGCGGCCTAACCCTGACATTTTTATGCTCCTCCTGCATCATCCTGGCTTTATTTTCTTGGGGTTCACCGAAAAGGGAACCTTCGGTGACTGAGGGAAGAGAGCCTTTTGTGGACTTGAAATTCTGTCTTCGGTGCAGGCTTCGGTTTTCCCGGTGGTAATGTACTAGTGAGATGACCTCACACGCTCCCCACGGTCACGTGTCTCCCTGTCAGCTGCTCTTGTAATCAGCTCCCACCTGGTGTGCCGGTCCCTGGTCCTGTCCTGTCCACACTCAACACAGTGGCCAGAATGGCCTGCTCGCAAGACAGAGCTACACGCTTTTCCCCAGGACCGCACCCCCCTCCCCCCCCCCCCCCCCCCCCCCCCCCCCGCTTTTCCCATTTCTTCCTGGTTAATTCCTACGTCTTTATCCAGGATCCCATCCAAACACCACCTGCTCCGATTAAATGAAGCAGATTTCTCGTATCCTTGTGTCCGTTATAGCTTTATAATTACTTGTGTGTGTGGCTTGTTCTCTCTTGAATTATCAATTCCCAGGGAGCCTGAGTGGCTCAGTCAGTTGGGCGTCCGACTTTGGCTCGGGTCATGTACTCACGCATGGATTTTGAGCTCAAGCCCAGCGTCGGGCTCTATGCCGGAAGCTCAGAGCCTGGAGCCTGCTTCGGATTCTGTGTCTCCCTCTCTCTCTGCCCCTCCTCCACTCGTGCTCTGTCTCTCTCTCAAAAGTGAATAAACATTAAAAAAAATGAAAAAAAATTATTAATTCCCCAAAAGCTGAAAATCACTCATTACTCCGTGTCTCTCTGATGGGCGCACCCCTGCAGTGTGGGTGGCTCCTAACACACATTCAGTTCAGGTGTACTGAACCCAATAATTAAGTCCCACCAAGGACAGCGGGAGTAGCTGTCAGGCCAAGCGCTCAGAACGCCGCTGTCCCAGGGAGGGACCCTCGCCAGCTCGCCCGGCCACTCGGTCTATTTTAGACGCCGCGAACAACAGAGTAATTTGGCAGTCCAAGGACAATTTTCCACCAAAGAGTCTTCTAATTCTTCCTTTCCGCTTTCATGTAAACATTTGCACTTGCTGACACAACTTCTACTTAGCATTTATTTCTCTTTTTGCCGAATGAGGCTAGTTACTGCCTCATTTACATACAAGACTCGCTACTTAAGAAGTGTTCACAAATCACGATAATTAATACTTCCTCGCGCTCGATATCACCTATCTCCAAAGCAATTTAAATTTATTAACGAAGGCAGCTAATTGGTAAACAAGTGTAAACCGCCGCCACCGTTACGGAGAGCGGGGACTGGCGACGTGGAGGCCGTAAGTGATTTGTCGGAGCCATTCAGCAAATGAATTGCAGACAGCGTCTGCACCAGCCAGTGGTTGGCTCTCAGCCCTGCATCTAGACCGCCGGCGCTGGCCGTGGGCAGGAGCAATGGAGGGCAATTAGCTATGCAAATCAGGTAATTACAGACATAAATACTCCTCGCCCCTCGCCACGTCTCTTGGCCGGGGCCGGCCCAGTTGAAGCCAGGTCTTGGAGGACTGTATTAACAAACTCAGCAGGGCTTTGAGCTCAACCTCGGTGGGAGAAGCTATTACCCAGCGAATCTTCTCTGCTGCTCGGGTCGTGGAAGGAAGTAGCTGAGCTCCCCAGCCCGGTGCTGTCTGAGATGAAACACTTCTGTCGTGTGCATAGGACACGTGCTGGCTCCTTGAGAAAAAGGGAAGTGAATCACATGATAATTAGCCGAAGCAGGACGTTTGTCAAGACGCTCCGTGATGGGCATTGGGGAGTAAGGTGGTGAAAAAGACGCCGTCTCTTCCCTTATGAGAATTATCAAGGGGCGCTGCCGTGTTCCAGATGTTTCTATGTGTGCGGGACTCTTCTCCCCGGAAAACTCGGGGAGGTTTGATCGGTTTTGTTTACAAATGGAAGGCGGGAGAGCTGAAGGGACTTGGCCAACGTCAAAGGCGGGCGCGAACTCTGGAGATTTACACTCAGGGCTGTGTGATTTCAGATCTCACGTCTCTTAGCGCCTGAATCAGGAACAGAGAAAAACCACACAAATCCAAAGTGATACACTTTCGCAGAGTGAAATCAGTTAAGTAACTGACATCGGATGAAAGCTTACTCGTTAACCATCAGAACGACCGTTCTGAGCACTCGCTGTGAGGTAGTTGCTGTTTTAGAGGCCGTATCCTCATTTTCTTTTCTAAAATGTTTGTTTATTTTTGAGGGGGGCGGCATGTGTGTGCAGGAGGGGCAGAGAGAGAGAGGGAGACAGAGGATCCCAAGCAGGCTCTGTTCTAACAGAAGCTAGCCCGACGCCGGGCTCGAACCCAGGAACCGTGAGATCGTGACCTGAGCCGAAGTTGGATGCTCAACCGTCTGAACCCCCCAGGTGCCCCTAGAGACCGTATCTTCTTAATCATTTTACAGGGAGGGTGCGTGGGCCAAGAGAACAGCACAGCTCATACTGGGCAGACCGGAGATGACCGTGGGCTCCTCTCTGCTCGGTCAGTGCTTGCGTCTTGTGTTACAGTTTGCTTTCCTATTCCTCAACCACTCTGTCATTTTATAGGCTCCCAGCCGTATTCAGAGTATAATTCATATTTTGGGTTCCTTCTGATCTTCCCCGAGGCTCCAGGAGGCCGGCTACTTGCTTCCAGGCGATGGGCACATCCGGGGAGAACCACCATGCAGCACGTGGGGATCTGGACACAGCGTGAGGAGACTTGCTGGCCCCTGGCACCCGTTGTCAAGACGTGAGACTTGGAAGTACACACACAGGGTATATTAGGAGACACAGAGAGGCAGGGAGACGAGAGGGAGAAGCTGAAATTAAAACATAGACGGCGCCTGGGGGGCTCAGTCGGTTAAGCTTTTAACTTCAGCTCAGGTCATGTTCTCATGGTCCATGGGTTTGAGCCCCACATCAGGCGCTGTGCTGAGCCGAGCCTGGAGCCTGCTTTGGATTCTGTGTCTCCCTCTTTCTCTGCCTTTCTCTCAAAAATAAATAAAAATTAAAAAAATTAAAAAAATATATATATATATAGACAGCACTGCTCAAATGCATTCATTCTGCTTGGTGCATGCCTGGGAAAGTGGGGTGGGGGGGCGCAGTTAGGGTGGAACACCTCCATGGCTCTAGGCAGTCTTGCCTGAGGGACGGTCACATGACACGTGGGGACACGGTCTGACTGTGTGTTCTCTCAGCAGCCCTCCCTGGGCTTTGGCCTCCTGACTCCAGAGCTCTAGAAGTTTCCACAAGATGACCTCTTCCTTGACTTCCGGCCCCGAAGATCCTCTAATTTTGTCTTGTTGTGAGTGGGTGAGCATTGAGGTTAGCAGGGGCCATTGATACAGCTGCAGGGGTCATCCCTGCCTGCTTGCGATCCCTGCTCCCCAAAAACTGGGGCAGCGGTAGTGACTTCCATACAGCGCTGTTGTGATTTGAAAGAAGCGATATCTGGGAAACTTCCAGAACAATGGCTGGTCCCTCATGAGGCTCTGGGAGAGTGTGTGTTGTTAACAGACTTGTGGATCGCGTCCGCAGGGAGGGCAGGGCTGTGACTGTGTGGTTCACGGCTGCACTCTAGGGCATGCCGTGTGGTTGGTTCCTGGCAGGTGCTGGGAGAGGCTGAGGGGTTTGAAGAAAAGATACAGGGGCACCTGGGTGGCTCAGTCGGTTGAGTGTCTGACTTTGGCTCAGGTCACGATCTCAGAGTTGGTGGGTTCAAGCACCGCATTAGGCTCTGTGCTGACAGCATGGAGCATGGAGCCTGCTTTGGATTCTCTGTCTCCCTCTCTCTCTGTCCCTACCCCTGCCCCCCTCAAAAATAAATATGAAAAAAAAGTTAATGAAAAAGAGAAAAGATGCAGAGAGCAAGAGTTAATCTCAGCACTCCGTTAATGTTGTTGTCATGACCACCCACCCCCCCACCGTCTCCTTCATTTATTCCTTTGAGCAGAGTGGTAAAGAAAGACCCGGCTCTTTTCTGCACCTTGTCTTAAGCTTGAAGTCACCCCACGTATCTGCGCTTCAATGATGCACGGGCCTGACCTCTCCGTAAGCACAATCCTGAACCAATTAGAATCGGATCTCATAGTTTAGGCTTATGCGGACGTGTTCCCAGCTTCTCTCTGGCTTTTATGAATGAGCGCGTCTTTCCACACCCACACCGTAGACTGGGAAGGAGGAAGGTGCTCGGGGTGAGTGGCGGACGAGCGGCTTGTCAGGAAGGCACCGCACCCAGCAGGTGGGAGGGAGGACGGTTCTGGAGACCAGAGTTCGTCTCTTTGCAATATTTGCTTCTGATGTGGGTGTTACATCTGTGGTCCTAAAAAGGGATGCTGGGGGGTGGGGGGCGTGGGGGTGTGGGCTTAAAAGTGGAAATTTGGAGGCAGTCTTCAACATTCCTGCCAGCAGGCTTGCTCCTGTCTCAGTGAGGTCTGGAGTGGATCCGATGCGTGTTCTGGGAATAATGTTAAAAACACAAAGTCCAGAAAGCAATCACATTTAAATAAAATAATGGCTACCGGAAAATAACTACGAGGAAGAAACGTTGCCCTCAGTGAGAACATCGGACTGCTTCATCTCTCGCAGTGGAGAACAGACCATCTTCTTGGATGTCACTTTGGCAGACGAATTGTTTTTTTGTTTTTTATTAAGAAGATAAATAGTACACCATCAACACTCCAATCTGGATAATGTTGAAAGCGGCCGATTAATCTGAAATGAGAGAAGCGTACCCAAATGAACTTACCCTGCAAGGAGGGCCTCATGTATCATGAGGAAAGAATCAGATTAAAGTGGGCAGGCTTTGTAATAAAACTAAAACAGCAGGCATCTGGGAAGTCGGCCAGGGAGATGCTTGTGGCTCCAGTTTTTCATGAGGAAAAAAAAACCAGAATTATAGCGTGGCCTATAATTCTAGGTGTTTTGGTTAGGTGGTGTGCTGTCGGTGGATGCAATGAGATTTCGTCAAGATAAGGACATTATACTGTTTGTATTTATTTGTGAACTTCTGAAATTTATTAAGGCATATATACATGTAACACGTTTGCTAATTTTTCTGAGGGATGGTGTACATGTTGGGGGCTAAATAGAGCCGAGCAGGACATTCTAAAAGCGTGAGAGATGAGAAATCACTCAGTGTGAACGAGTTTCGCGTATTGCGGGTGCCATCTTGGATCTAGCAGGTATTTGATACAGGCACTTTAAAAAAGTAAACATAACAGATATTACTCGTGAAGCAGTCACTTTGAGAGGCCGTGTATCTTCATTACAATGTGACAAACTCTCTCTGGAATCTGTTGACAGAGTATCCTCTAATTTAAAAACTTACATGTATTCTCCTTTTCCACTATTACAAATGTATCCATTGTCCCAAAGACGGACATGCCTCATTTTTTCGTGCTTTCCTTTGTCTTCACCATCCCCATATACCTTAATTTTGTTTATTTCACATAAATATCATCCTACTGCAAACAGATTTAACATTAAAATGTACCAATTTAGGGCTTCTGGGGGGCTGAGTCGGTTAAGCATCTGACTCTTGATTTCAGCTCAGGTCATCATCACATGGTTCGTGGGATTGAGCCCCACATAGTCTCCATCCTGGGTGAGGAGCTTGCTTGAGCTTCTATCTCTCCCTCTCTCTCTCTCTCTGCCTCTCCCCCCACTGCACACGTGTTCTCTCTCTCTCTCTCAAAAGAAATATACTTAAAAAATATCAATTTAATATAAACAATTAATTTATAGTCTAATTTCCTCCCCACAGAGCAGTGTCTCCTCACCAGCATGCACATCTATTTCTGTAGATGAGTTTTACGTTGGAGCAGCCAGAAAACTTTCTTAGTCATGCGTGGTTTATAAAATGTTTTTACAGTTTTGGCGGAGTCTCTGTCTATTACTGGGCAGCCAAGCAGGTGGCCTTCTGGAAACACATCCAGCACACTGTTGTCTGGCATCGGGCTGCTCCTAAGGGCCACTGGGATTGGGTTGGATTGGAATGGCACAGGCTGAGAGCCAAGGAGACAGTAACAGGGAATTCCGTAGAAGGCGAAGATGATGGTGAGGGAATGATTGTAAGAAGGTTTATTTGCCTCCAGAGCCACGCCAGCCCTCTCCGTGCATGACAGGCTTGTGTTCTGGGTGGGTATTTAGTCGGGGCCAATCAGAGCCATCCAGTGCCCTAGCCTTAGTGATTGGTTGGGGAGTGGACTCATGGCTCGAGGTAGTCCCAACAGAGTGAAACGAAAGACATTTTTAGGAGAGCTATGAGGAGAGACTCATGGTTTCCCTAGATGGAACATAAGAAGCCTCAACATACTGACAGCCGTCTTTCTGAAGGCTAAGGCAGCTCCTGCAAGGGGCTGGGGCCCATGGAATCCCAGAGAAGCAGCCAAGGGAGTCCAGAAGACTATGCCTGAAGCCTGCGGACCCTCAAACTTCTCAGTTACTGGGCGGATACAACTCCCCTATGGTGTAGGATAGTTGAGTGGCTTTTTCGTTTCTTCCATCTGAACAGATCGTAGGATACGGGGTTGCGCTGGGATCAGAAGGGGTGGTTGTAAGAAGATAAATAGTGGCAGGGGGAGGAAGCCACCAGCATGGGAAAAGATCAGGAGCAGGAGTTACAGGAAAGCAGACAGGAGCTGCGCAGGACAGCGAAACACAAGGAGTAAGAGCATTCTGTGAGTCTGGTCTTGCAATCTCTTTTAAAAGACAAAAGCTCAGATGAGTTAATTTGTGATCCTGGTTTAGAGCATTATGTAGGGAAGTCAGGACTGAGCTGAGATCTGGCTGATTCTGTGCTTTTTTTTCCTGCTTTATTTTGGCCTTATCGCCGTTCACAGAAAACCCAAATGAGGCCAGCTCTAAGGAAGGCTCTAGAGGATACCTCAGTGATGGGCCGGGTCACACATTGAGTATTCTGTAAGGACGGTCTCTTCCGCTGCCGACATTGGAAAGTCTGTAACCAGAAACAAACGAAAGTTAGACTCTATCTGTTCAGGGACCTGATTCAGCTAGGCGTTGGGGACCTGGTGCACACGTGTAAACATGGCCGAGCCACATTCATTTGCATGGATCTTGTCTTGCCTTTTGAGTTCCGAAGTATAAACAGCCTCCTGAGGAAGAACAATGGACAAGTGTTTGATCTAATGAAATGCCAGCTTGCTAAACACTTTGGGGGGAAACCCCAGAATTTTATACTCTTCCGTCACGGGACACAGTGGAAACTCTGAGTGGGCCCCGTGGCGCTGACATCAGTGGGATGCCGGTGGGATTTTTCTGAGAGAAAAAAATCTTTAATGCACATTTCCGTTGTATCACTGTTGTTGACATGCAGTCACTGATTTGGACTGACTCATTAAAGACAGTCGAGACTGGGGCCCCGGACTGAATCAGTGGGTTAAGCATCTGACCTCACCGACCCCAGCTCAGGTCATGATCTCGCAGTTTGCAGGTTCGAGCCTTGCGTTGGGCTTTGCGCTGACAGTGTGGAGCCTGCTTCAGATCATCTGTCCCTCGCTCTCTCTGACCCTCCCTGGCTTATTCTTTCCCTCTCTCTTCAAATAAATAAATAAATAAACTTAAAAAAATGCTTAAAGAGAGTTGAGATATTTTTGCCTGTTGTCAACTTCAACCTCTGCTCAACGGATGAGTCACCCATGAGGCAAGGGGTCAGGAGGACGGAGGGCTCTCTGAGTAACGTGGGGGGGTTTAGCTAAATAAACTTGAAATATTTGTATGTATGTATGATTGAGAGGGGAGAAAAGGAACCAAGAGCAATTTAGCATTTATGATGTGCCAGTCACAGTGCAAAAGGATTTATAGGCATTACCTCACTGCGTCCTCACAGCAATCTCATGAAGAAAACGGTGTGACCGCCATTGTCCGGAGGAAGAAAATGAGCTTTTGAGAAGACAAACAATACAGCTAAGGAGCGGCCATATTGGATTTAAGCTCCCATTTCTGGATCTAAAAGCCACTGCCCCTCCCTTTTACGTCAGGAACGCCTCAGGCGTTCTTGAGATTCCAAAATACGTACTCTTTAGTTGACAAATAGAAATTAAAGAGGACACGATATAAGAGAATGATGTACTAACAATATTTTTCGGCAAAGTGGGGTTCATATGATCAAAATATTTGTGGTATTCAATGATAACGCTTAGAAAATCAATTCCTAATTTTAGCATAGATAAAAAGGGTCATATTATTGTGTCCAAAACATAATTACAAATCAGCCACAAAACATTAGAGGGAAGGTGGGAAGGAGCAAGGGAATACAAACACTTGAGTGTTTTAATTTTTCATTTATGAGGTAGGAACAATACACCTACTTTTTAGGTGATTTAACAAAGGCCTTGTACATTCCCGATCCATAGTTTTCAAAATATCGAGCAATTTTTTTAAATGTATATTTCAGAGAGAGAGAGAATGAGTGGGGGAGGAGCAGAGCGAGAGGGGGACAGAGGATTCAAAGCAGGCTCTGTGCTGGTAGCAGGGTTCGAACTCACGAACCATGAGATCATGACCTGAGCTGAAGTCAGACACTTAACCGACTGAGCCACCCAGGTGCCCCTAGAATATTGAGCATCTTACTATCTGACTGGTGACATTGTTATGCCCAGAATTTGGAAACCCCAAGAACCACCAGGGAGTCGAGCCCGATGCAAGAACAAAGAGCCTTTAATCAAGCTAGCTCGAGCTCAATCTCCTACCTGCATCTATCTGCACAGAGAGAGAGAGAGAAGGGGAGGGAGGGGGAGGGGGAGAGAGAGAGAGAAGGAGTGAGGGAGGGAGGGAGAGGGGAGGAGGAGGGGGAGAGCGAGAGAGAGTTCCAAAGGCACAAGAGTTTTAAAGGAGTAGTGGGAGGGGTGATGGTCGTGGCCCTAGCTGATTGGCTGAGGAAGGGTCAGGGTCCTATTCCTTTCCAAAGCGGGAAACAGGTGTCTCTATTTGGGGGGATACAGGTGCTCTAAGGATTGGTCCCAGCTGGTCTGGTGAGAGGTGGAACCTGATTGATTGGTCCATCCTAGTCTTTGGGAGTCCCGATTTGCCCTTACAACATGGCTTGATTGCAAGACGTTAAGTAAGACAAGTCACTGGGGCTAGGCCCCACACAATACACTGGAGCAAGTCTCAAAAGCCAACTATAAAACCATCATTTTATTTTAGTAATCCATCTTAATTATGGTTCTTCAATAAGCAGGATGTGTTCGGACTAAAGTTTAGAAAATTCAGCTAAGAAAAACTCTAAGAAGCCACCAGCAAGGGCGCCTGGCAGGCTCAGTCGGTTGAGCATCGGACTTCGGCTCAGGTCATGATCTTGCGGTTTGTGAGTTCGAGACCCACTTTGGGCTCAGAGCCTGGAGCCTGCTTCAGATCCTGTTCTCTCTCTGCCCCTCCCTTGCTCCCACTCTGCCTCTTAAAAACATAAACATTTAAAAAAAAATTTAAGTGGTGCCTGGGCGGCTCAGTCAGTTAAGCGTCGGACTTTGGCTCAGGTCATGATCTCAGTTTGTGAGTTTGAGCCCCGCGTCGGGCTCTGTGCTGAGAGCTTAGGGCCTGGAGCCTGCTTCAGATTCTGTGTCTCCCCTCTCTCTGCCCTTCCCTGACTCATGCTCTGTCTCTCTCTCTCTCTCAAAAATTAATACCATAAAAAAATTTTCAGAAAAGTTTTAAAAAGTCACCAGCATTTGGAACCCTTACAAATGAAAAATAAAAAGGTTCTCGGAATAATCCGAATCTCAACCTATTTCCTCTCGGATCGCACTCCTGATCGGCAGCTAGTGGAAGAGTTGGGGGCAGACCGGAGCTGCTGTCCGTGCTGCCCACGCTCGATGTGGGGGGCCGAGGCGGCTTCCCCGTGATCCCAGGACAGTGGCTGTCTGGGGCCTGCCAGAGGGGTGTTCCTTCCCTCCCCTCTCTGCTGTCTTGGGGCCGGGCTCTGCTCCAGGAAACAGGAGCACCCTTCCGCCTCCTCTCCGTGTTGGGCTCAGGGCCCGCCTGGGCCTGAGGAGTGTGCACGGCTGGACCCGGGGAGGGAAACCATCTCTGCAGCCGCTGCCTGGAGCTGAGCCGTGGCCGTGGCATCATCATGACGCTCTGTGCCCCCAGGAGCCCACAGGCCTGTGGGTGTCTATCCACCAACCTCCCTGCCTCAGCCATTCTGCACCGGTGGAGTCTGGGGCCAGGCGGGAACGCAAGTATCTGAATGACTAATGAGCTAGGCGGCTGAAGACAGGTTTGCAGGTAAAAACGGGCTTCCTTCACTTCCCTGAAGTGCCAACCGTCGCCCCTACACGCACTTTCCTTTCAGGACCTGTCCTGGCCGCTTCCTCCATCACCGCAGAGGCAGGGAAGCGACTAGAAGCAGAGCCGGGCGCGGGCCAGGTGCCCAGCAGAGCCGCCCTCGAAGGACGACAGACGGAGGGCAGGGAGATGTGATTTAGCACAAGGCTGCTAGAGAGAAATGCAATTCAGCGCAGCCTGGGGAGCGGAGGGGGCCCTCCAGGAAACAGGCTTGTCTGCGTGGAAAGTGCCAGGCCTTGCCGGTGGCGGGGGTGGGGTGGGGGGGCAGACAGCAGCTGGGGCACCCGGCTGCCTGTGGCAACGGCCAGAGCAGAGTTTGACACAGCTGACATCCAGTCGGGCCCACAGGCGCTCTGATCGAATTCATCTGCATGTCCATGGCCTTGTAGGGTTTTCGAGATTCTCCCCGGGCGACGCTAATGCCTAGCGGCGGTGGGGAGAGCCAGCAGGCCCCTCAACACCATGCCACTGTTTCTGGACAGTCTTCAGTCTACTTAATGAGAGGACGTGTCTGGGCGCCACAAGGACACAAGGCCTCGGGCGGATTAACCCAGAGGCAGTGTCCCCGGGTGGCGGCCGGAGCCGATTTCAGGGGTTCACACTGAGCAGGTCAGGGGGCCCGTCCTTGGAGAGGAGCTTCCTCAGGGCTGACCGCAGCCGGAAACACACCGGGGCCCAGTGAGAACAGAACGCGCCTGGCCCTCCACTGAGGAATAATTGCGGCCATGGCGTTTGTGAAATAACACCAAAGGCTCAGGTTACAAACGGTGAGGAAAGGAAGAGAGACCCATCTGGGGGTTAGAAGTAGTTGCAGAGGAGCGCCTGGGGGGCTCAGCAGGGTGAGCGCCCGACAATTGATTTCGGCTCAGGTCACGATCCCAGGGTCATGGGATCGAGCCCTCCATCCAGCTCCGCGCTGAGCTCCACGCTGAGCCTGCTTGGGATTCTCTCCCCCCCTCTCTCTGCCCCTCTAGCCCTTCTGAATTCTGTACTGTTTTATAGACTGGGGTTTTGAATCAGATTTTTTTTGAGGGGGGAAGAAAATGCCTAAGTGCTGAAAAAAACAGCCATTTAGAAGACGGCGTCTTAATATTAGTTAAATACATATGACGACCAGTCCAAAGAGTGGGCCCAATGGCCCCAGACCATCCTTATTTGTCGTCTTTTATTAAATCACAGCGTCCCTGTGCTCCCACTAGGTAGACAAGCGGGGCTGGGGGGACCCCACCCTGTTTGCTGGGCTCCAAGGGCAAAGCAAGTTACAAAGACGGACTTTTGACAGTTACTTCTGGCCAAGTATGCAGCCTGCTGTACATGACAACATGGGTTCCAACTGCCGGGATCCACTTTCGCTCAGGATTTTTGACGGGGCGGGGAGGGGTGTGGAGGGGGGTGGGGGGGTGGCGTCCCTAATCCCGGTGTTGTTTGAGAGTCAGCTTCTTTTTACCACGCATTTTAAATCTATTTTCAAATACCGTTTTGTAAACTAACGACTTGGGCACCAAAATCATAGGGAAAAAAAAAAAAAAAGGATTAATACAAGTCTCTTAGTTAAGATCTCCGGATAAAACAAACTGGAATGCCGGTGTCAAGCTCCCAGCCCCCAAAGAAGGACATGCAAATGGAATGAATTTGTTTACGTAAACAATCAGAGACAGATGATGGCAACTGGCTTTGAATGAGGGTAACGTGATCCAATTCCTTCTCGCACTAGGTCAGCTTTCTCTTTGGTAGGTAGTGCACACTCCAGCAAGGAGACAAGGCTCTTGCAAAGCAAATGCGGAGGGGTCAGCGGCCCTGAGCGTTTGAATGAGGACACAGGGAAATGGGGGCAGAGGCACCTCCGAGGAAGGGCGCACACGTGTGTGCTGGGCTCCGGCGTGTGCGGTCACACACACGGTCACACGCCCGCGCACCCTAGCTTGACGACAGAAGACATTCAGTGTGAACGCTGGGCGCTGAGCCCTGGGTGACCAGGCATCACTGTGTCGAGTTCTTTCCTTGCATGGCCGGAACTTAATATCTCATTTAAGCCTCTCTGAAACTTTACAGCGCCTTTTAGAGACAAGACGTGAGTGAGGTGAGGCTTTGGGTCGAATGGGGCGGGGCTTTGGGTCTCAGCTCCTATTCAACCGAGGTCCTTGGACTGCAAATTCCCTCTCTTCTCATCCTCTGTGCTGGCCCCTGTTGGTTGGTTTTTAAAATTAAAAAAACCTGTCTCTGAACAATAATGGGTCTACACCCCAGAGGGGGTCCCCACTTGGCTGAAAAAGAATCACGGTGGTCCCACGCCTGGGAATCTGGCTTAATCAATCTGGAAGGGTCAGGAGGAGCTGATTAAAATTTTTGATGTGTCAGCAGGTTTTCGTAGCTGGGTTGAAACTGTTGGAGGTTGCGATATTTTATTCTAATTTTATTCTGCATAATATGCCCCGCTGAGGATTCCTCGAAGCCTAATGAACCAGCACAAATAAGTTATTTCACATAGGTTAATGCTGCAGACGATGAGGTATCTTTCCTGGTTTTCTAGGCTTTCATTTGAATCTCTGTCGCGAGTGTATTTATTCAAATATTTTTTGTTGCTCTTAGCACCTCATTTTCAGCGGATGTCTTCATGGCGCCTTATTTTTTTTTAAAGATATATATACTTAGTTGTGGAATTACTGCTTTATAAAGAACAGCTTTGGTGATACTAGTTTTAGCAAAAAAAAGAAAAAAGAAAAAAGGAAAAAAGGAAATCTGAATATCTGTGAGCAAACTCACAGATACCTGTGTCCAAAGTAGACTTGGCCTTAAAAGGGGTGACAAGGCAGAAGGCTGCTTTCTCTGGGCGTCCCCCGAAGCCTGAACTCCCCCAAACCCGCCCCTCCCCCCCCAGCTTCAAGATTCCTCCTTCCCTCCTTTCTTCCCAGCCCCCCAGTCTCTTTGTCTTGCTCTCAACGTTTTCTTGTTTTCATACACTGGGCTGCCCCAGCCTCAGACTTAAGCAGCCTCTCAGTTGAAACGATTAATGGGCTCATTGTAGTGTTTGTGTCCCGATTTTAAACGACCGAAGGAAGAAAGGGACTTCTCCAGGCTGCGCTAACAGTGCGGTCCTGCGGCAGGTCGAGGACAGCCTAGTGGGCAGGCCTGGAGGATGGTGTCCATTTGCAACCAATGGATGGAGCCAGTCTCTAAGGGGCGTGGGTGCGAACAGAACCGCGGATGCCAGCCTGTGCCCAGAGGACTCATGAGTCTTAATAAATGTTTTCCGAGGGCCCAGCGTTAACAGTATTCACTTGTAACATAAGGGTCCTAGAAGACAGGTAAGGAGAGAAGCCTTGAAGTGTGAAATTTTGGGTAGAAAGGTACAAATTACTGAGAAAAAAAGCAACGAGATGGTAACAATGGACAAAAAAAGATCCACGTTCCTTGTGACATCAGAGGTAGTTTACTAAGTATGTGATGTTTTTCATTACAAAAATATTATATATATAGATATACATATATATAAGTATATGTGATATCTATCATTTTATCATCTATCCACTATCTACACCTATGTTCTACATTTTACTATCATCTGTCTTTTATCATCTATCATCTATCTATGTATCTACCATTTATCATCTATATATCTATGTATCATCTATCTTCTATCTATCGACTGTCTACTATTTATCTATCTACTGTCTGTCTGTCTGTCTATCATCTTTCTGTCATCTATTGATCTATCACCCATCAATCGATCATCTATCTACTCTCTACCTATGGTTTCAAACACCTGAATCTGAGTCCCTGTGGGATGGGAGGGAGAGGGTTGTCTTCTATCTCCCTATCTACCTTCCTACCTACCAGTGCGCAGGGGAGGAGCGAGAAGAGCACAATTGTGTTGTGAAAACCCGGAGGCGTGGAAAATGATGTTCCTCCTTGGCCAGCAGGAAGCTTGTTCCATGAAAGTCACGGTGCTGGCTACTGAGATGCAGAAAAGATCTGATTTACTATTGACGGGCAGATAGCACAAGGTAAAAAAAAAAAAAAGAGAGAGGAAAAGAGCGGCAGAAATTACTAACAGTTAAAGAACATCCACTGGAAAAATGTCGCCCTAGAGAAGATAAAAATTATGACCCCAGGCGCCTGGGTGGCTCAGTCGGTTGAGCGTCCGACTTTGGCTCAGGTCATGATCTTGTGGTCTGTGGGTTCGAGCCCCACGTCAGGCTCTGTGCCGACAGCTCAGAGCCTGGAGCCTGCTTTGGATTCTGTGTCTCCCTCTCTCTCTGCCCCTCCTCCACTCATGCTCTGTCTCTCTCTGTCTCAAAAATAGATAAACATTAAAAAAAAAATTATGACCCCAAATTTTGGCTTCAAGAAAGAAAACAAACAAGCAAATCCCTGAAACTCAGCAAAGAATTGTATTCATGAGGAAAGACCACAAAACAGGAAAAGAACATAAATATCATGAAGAAATGCTGCAGCAGAGGAGAAAATGAAACATGAGCTGACAGAACCCAGGAGAGATACACAGTAGAAGGAAAACCATTATAAAAATAAAGGACAGGAAGGAGTGCCTGGGTGGCTCAGTCGGTTAAGCGGCTGACTTTGGTTAAGGTCATGATCTCACGGTTCATGGGTTCGATCCCTGAATCTGGCTCTGTGCTGACACCTCAGAGTCTGGAGCCTGCTTCGGATTCTGTGTCTCCCTCTCTCTCTGCCCCTCCCCTGCTCATGCTCTGTTTCTCTCTCTCTCTAAAAAAATAAAAATATAAAGGACAGGATGGATACCATGGAAGATCTACTAGGAAACATAGAGGAAAAAGTGAGAAAAGTAAGCAAAATAAATTGGAAATAAAAATATGTTGAGGGGCATCTAACTCAGTCTGTTAAGCACCCAACTCTTAATCTCAACTCAGGTCTTGATTTCAGGGTCATGAGTTCAAGCCCCATGTTGGGCTCCATGCTGGGCATGAAGCCTTCTTTTTCTTTTTCTTTTTTAAATTGTTTTATGTTTATTTATTTTTGAGAGTGAGAGACAGAGCATGAGTAGGGGAGGGGCAGAGAGAGACACACACACACACACAGAATGTGAAGCAGGCTCCAGGCCGTGAGCTGTCAGCACAGAGCCCACCATGGGGCTTGAACCCACAGACTGCGAGATCATGACCTGAGCCAAAGTCGGTCACCTAACCGACTGAGCCACCCAGGTGTCCCTGGTCATGAAGCCTTCTTAAAAAATTTTATATAGAGAAAGAATAGAGAGAAAATTAAAAACATAGTACAGAAGGAAAAGTGATCCAACACACATACAATTGGAATGGCCAAAGAACAAAACCAAATCTATAAAATGGAAAAATATTTAAAGACAACTGAAGAAAGAAAATTAAGATTGCAGCATATTCTCTGTAAGATTATATCCGATGCCAAGCAAAGCTTTACCTAAAATGTTTAAGACTCAGGCATAGAATAGTGATGTTAGTGGCACTCATGTATAAATAAATACTTGGGTATTCAGACAAAAAAGAGCAAGTCATTTATAATGGAAAAAAAAAAAGATCGATCTCAGACTCTCCCCAGCAACATGCAACACATTCAGTGCAAGGTGGTAAAATTATACTAAAATATGTGCAAGGGAAGAAATGGTGAGGCACGTACTTTAAACTCAGCAATTCTTCTTCTAGAGTAAAGGCTACAAAACAGGAGTTTTCAACATTCAAGGACTCAGGGGCTGTTTTTTTTCTTGAGAGACTTTCAGGAAGACGCTGTTGAGCCACCTACAACATTCCTGGAAACACTGTGGCAGAAGACTGGCAGTGGGTACTGAACACAGCTACTAGCTGATTGTGATGGAAGTTGTCGAGAGTGACCAGAGAGAATGGAGATGTTGTATAACAGTGCAGGGAAGTTGAAACAGGACGGGAGGTACAAGGTGGGCAGTATGCTCTCTGATTGCCTCACCTTACAAAGTGAGAGTGGAAGGAAAGCTATGAGTTTACAAATCCTCTAATAAAAGTTCAGTGTAGTGGACAGTACACAGGGGAACACTAAGAAAGATAATATGGTTAAATTGGGTGGGACAAAAGACCATGATGGGAGAAGGTGATGGGGGTAAGCCAGCTTTATCATTCATGGCTCATGGTTAGAAGTAATACAAACAGGCGCACCTGGGTGACTCAGGTGGTTAAGCGCCCAACTCTTGATTTCAGCTCAGGTCATGAGCTCCTGGTTTGTGAGTTTGAGCCTCATGTTGGGCTCTGTGCTGACAGCTTGGAGCCTGCTTAGGATTCTCTCTCTCCCTCTCTCTCTGCCCCTCCCATGCTCGCACTCTCTCCTTTCTCAGAATAAATAAATAAAACATTTTTAAAAAAGTTACAAAAAGAATGGAAATACCCAAATAATTAGAGGTAAGGAGAGCATATCACTTATTATTATATAGGTAAACACTAGGCAAAAATTAGAGGACCTCACCACACACACACACACACACACACACACACACATACACACACACACACACACACACACCACCGAGGCACACAATAAAAGACTTAAGAAAAAAACCCAGAATAACATTAAAAGCCATGAGAAATTTAGAACCCACATATCTGCCATGTGTAAAAATGTAAACAGGCTTAGCTCACAAGAGGAAAAGGAATAAAACGTTTCCATGTTGGCCCACAAAGCAACACCCAACTTTGTGCTGAATATGAGTCATGTACACAATAGGATCCCAAAGGCTAGCCATGATGTGATATCCAAAGACAAGGAAAATGAAACAAAAGTAAAATAAGGAGAATTCGTGATGTTACATCAAATGAAATGGCATCCAATGAGGAATTATGACATGAGAC
The DNA here is from genome assembly GCA_030068075.1 of Paguma larvata. NCBI lineage: Eukaryota > Metazoa > Chordata > Mammalia > Carnivora > Viverridae > Paguma > Paguma larvata. The sequence goes on from CM057834.1 coordinate 6,696,701, forward strand.
AAAGAGAGACACTTAACCATCTTAAAGACACAATTACCAATGAGTATATCATCTAAATATCTGTAATGCGAAAGGTAGATTACAGCCTCTTAAAAAGCAAATGTTTCAAGAGATAAGATAGATGAGGAACAGACCGAAATTCACTAGGAGTAGGAGAATTTAATTCACTTTGGTCAGTAGAAAAGGATTGGAATCACCCCCAAAGAAGTAAAACTGTGGGATTCCAGAGTACTATAATTAACAAGGCTTACCTGATTGGTATTTATTAAAATATGTGCACGGAAAAAATATATCTTCTTTTTATAAGTGCCTCCAACGTTCACAAAATTCAACCATACATTAAATACAAAATATGACTAGGAATTAATTGTAAAAATCAGAAGCCAACCAAAATTTTTCCTCCTGGAACTTGAAATAAACTGACTTATCTCCTTGGTCAAAGAGGAAACAAACACAAATAGAAATTATATGCCGAGGAGGAAACAGTAATAATGAAAAGAACTCAAACCGTGGGTTTAGAGCCAAAGACTACTGACAGAAAACAGTAGCCTTAAATACTTACACCAACAAAATACAGGACAAAGAACAAAGATGAAATGTCTGACCTAGAAGATTTGGGACAGAATGAAAAAAAAAGAAAGAAAAGGAAGGAATTACTAGAAATAAAAGCAGAAAACAATGGAGTATGGGTGGGAAATGCCGAATTAGATACATCTAGAGTTGGTCTGTGATAAAGACAATAAAAAGATGAAAGATTTACCGGCGTAATCAGGAAAATGCTCAGAATGAGAAATGAAGACAACATCACCACAAAGAGTAAGTCTGTGGAATGATGCCTTTACTTTACTCAATCCCATTTATTTGTGGCCGGGGGGGTGCGGGGGGGAGGGAATGAACATAATCAGGTGACTATCTCTACATGTTCTGAAAACAATTAAGAAACTATTTTTAAAATTCTCGAAGCAATCAAATTAGTAACTTAAAATAGGTAGATCTTGGGTAGCCAGATCAAAAATATATCTGCTTCAGCCCAGATCCTGGATTCTGGCATCATTTCTGGAAGAGCCAGGAACCACATAGTGATGACAACGCTCAGCTTCTATTGGTTTATTATTAGTATTGGAGATACTAGCAAAAATATTCAGCCAAGAGAAAACAGATCTACAAAAATTAAACAGAAATTGAGACAGGTGCTATGTGAAACTTATTTGAATGTATACTGAGAAAATCCAGGAGAACCAACTGGAAAAGAAAAACACATAATCCAAGAAGTCAGGCTTTTTATAAATAAATCAATAGCTTTCAGAGGTAGACACCACACCCAATTGGAGTATATGAATAGAAAAAGCATCCCATTTGCCACAATAATGGATAGAGTAAGTGCAGAGGAATTAACTCCACACAAAATGTGGAAGGCCAATGAAAAGAGAACAATAAAAAATTGAAAAAGATAATAAAAGTAATAATCATAATACCTTGAAAAGGATACTTGAAAAATACAAATGTCTACTATTTTGTGGATGGGAAGTTCAACTTGATAAAGGTATCCGTTCAAAACTAAATAAACATTAAAACAATTAAAAAATAAATGTATCAGTTATATCTAAGTCACGTTATAAATTTAATGAATTATAAATAACATCAATTACAAATTATATGTCATATGGTTATGAATTGTAAGTAAAATGTCAGTAAATTCTTTTTTGATGTGAATTACTTAAGATATTTAAAATCATATTGAAAAAGAAATTTAAACTAGACAGGGATGGAAAATCGATGCAAGTAGATGAGTCGCAACAGATTATTAAATACGTCTGTAGAAACTAAGAAATTAGCGTAGCACTGGCCTACTAATATGTAGACTAAAGAAAAGATCAAAATGCATGTATATACATATATATATATTTAACATAAATTAAAGTTGGTGTCTCGAATCAGTGGGGACAAGTAAGGACCATTCAATAAGTATTATTGATAAAATGAGGCCACCCATCTGGAAAGAAATTAATTTGGGTCGCCACCTCACACTCAACAGCTGGAAAGATCCTATGTGGGTCAAAGATTTAAATATAATTAATTGAAATTAGAATTTATTTATAAACTTGCAGTAGAGAAGTTCTTTTAAGCATAATTAAAAAAAAACCCAAACCACGACAAGAGAGTCTGAAAATTCTAGTACGTTAAAGGCAGTCATCACAACCATAAGACATGTACTCGGCAAAAACAAATAAACTAGCCATAGTCAAAATTCAAAGGCTTGGGGAGAAACGTTCCAATTTGTATCACAAATAACTGACTTCCTTGGTATATAAAGAGATAACGTCAGATAACATGGTTAAGCTCCCTCAGCCTCTGTCGGATTGACAAAAAATGGAAAATTTGTTAATATTCCCTATTAATAGGCTGTGGAGAACAGGGAACCACACATATTGCTAGCGGAGATATGAACCGGAAAACTTCTATAGGAGAATATTCTACGACTATTGATCAAAATTACCAATGCTTATACCTGCTGGCCCACCGATGCTACATGTAGGAATTTATCCTCTGAATATATATATTTACACATTAAAAAGGCAGTGTATTATCGTATTATTTATTGCAACATTGTTTTTAATAGCAAAAAAAATCATGAATATTTTCATCACTACAGACTGGAAAAATTAATTCTGATCCTTTTTTTCCTCTAAGCTGCTATGAAATTTAAAAAAAAAAAAAAAGCTTTTCATACATTAAGTGGAAATTTCTCCAGCGTTCACAGACAACACCATAATTTTTGCTTTTATGTTTGTGACATATGTCTAGAAGGATATACAAGACAGAGTAATAGTGGTTACCTGGTTGGTTACCTCGTTGGGGGTGAGGTAGATGGTAATTATATAGCTCCTGAACAGAAGCCCCAGGGCCGTTTCTCACTCCTGTCTTGGACTATTTGATTTTGAACCACTTGAATATATTCTTTCCAAGAATCACGTGACTCCTGTGAATATAAAAGTTACTCTATTTGTTTGTTTCTGGCTGCAGGGGAACCTTTCGGAATGGAGCCCAGTGAGATTCGGTGATATCTCTGAAACCTAATCTAGACCTTTCGATTCTCTGGTTTTTTTTTGCTATGGAAATTTCCAGGTGCCGGCTTGTAAATTTTCATGTAACGGAAATGATTCCTTTTTTCTTCCACGAGTAGTTTGGCAATTTTCACCCAACGTGTCCGTTATGCCTGGGAGATGAGTTTTTCCTTGTGTGTTAATTTCTTAATAATCAGTTGTGCTCGAGAACTCATATCAATGATTTTAATACAGTTGACCTTGAACAACGTGGGGGATTAGAGGTGCTGACTACCCCCTCCACCCCTGCAGCTGAAAATCCACATATGACTTTTGAATCGCTAAACACTTAAGTACTAATAGCCTAATGTTGACTGTAGGCCTTACCGATAACGTAGACAGGCTAGTAACACATATTTTGTGTATGTCTTGTGTACTGTATTCTCACCATAAAGGAAGCTCAAGCAAAGACGATGTTATTAAGAAAATCACAAGGAAGAGAAAATACATTCACAGTTCTCTCTCTGCTGGATTTATTGGGGAAAAAAATAATCCTTGTATAAGTGGTTCCACGCAGTTTTGTTCAAGAGTCTACTGCCGTTTAAATAGTAATGAAAATTGCTCTTTCTGGACATATGGGGAGAACTGTGTTATAGGTGAGTGTCATTTATAGCATTGATATATAGGCTAGATTGTGGAATCCACATGGATATAGGTTGTCTATACTCTTATGAAATTTGAGATAGACAAATTTATTTTTCGATTATATTTCTGGGTTGATGTTAATTAGAGTGGCTCCTGATCTAAAAATAGAGATTCTTTTTAAATTAAATTAAGTTAAATTAAGGGGTGTCTGGGCGGCTCTGTTGGAAGCTTCCGACTTCTGCTCAAGTCATGATCTTGTGGGTGGTGAGTTCGAGCCCCACGTCAGGCTCTGTGCTGACAGCTCAGAGCCTGGAGCCTGCTTTGGATTCTGTGTCTCCCGCTCTCTGCCCCTCCCCCACCATGCTGTCTTTCTCAAAAACAAATAAGCATTACTTTTTTTAATTAAACATTTTTATTTTTTATTAAAGTTTTTATTTAAATTCCAGGTAGTTAATATACAGTGTCTGCTCAGCTTCAGGGGCACAATTTAGTTTCTCGAGACACTCACATACAGCCCCCAGTGGTCATCACAAGTGCACCCCTAAGCCCCCACGGCCGAGCTGATCTTCGTGGTGGCAGCAGACGCGATGAGACAAGATGTGGGTGCAGCTGGACTCCCCCCCACCTCCCTGGGTGTCCCCTGGAGACGCAGGCGTGGCGCACCCATCACCGTTTCAGCAATCCGTGTGGCATCGCCGCCTAAGTCCAGGCGATATTTTCCAGTTTACCTCGCCTTTGCTTTTTGATCCGCGGTTCATGTAAGAACGTGTTCTTTAATTCGCACGCGGTTTTGAATTCCCCAAGTTCCCTTCCGACTGTGATTTCTCCCTTGATTCCACTGTGGTTGGAGAGCGCGCTTTGTGTGATCTCTGTGCTTTCACACTTACGGATTCTTGTTTTCAGGTCTCGCAGAGGGTCGTTGCTGGGGAATGTTCTCTGGGTGGGTGAGAGGCACGTCGGCCTGGCTGTTGCTGGCTGGGGCCTTCTGGAGACGTCTGCGAGGCCTCCCTTGTTTACAGTGTGGTTCAGCCTTCTCTTGCCTCGTCGACCTCTGTCTAGTTGTTGCACGCAATCATGGAGAGCAACATCAAATACCATTAAGCAACCGTCCTGTAGGATTGAGCTCAATTTGTGATATATCGTTTCTAAGTGTACTCCGGATAGAAGAATCTAGCAATTCTAAGATATTTGAAAACCCAGCCACTGTGGATCACTGAAACTTATCCCACTAGGAACCCGTTGAAAGACCAAACTGAAAGTATCAGAACTTAGGAAACACGGCCTAAAGTGGAAATTAGGCCATGTCAATGGGGGCACATCTGAAAATAGGAATGTATGTTGTTTCTCTGAGCGTGGGATGGCTGTTTCCACGGACTGTCCGGTCCCCTGGTAGGGGCCTCAGCCTCACGGGTTCTATTGCTTTTTCCTGGTCTGCGAGGCTTTTCTGTGGGAAACAACCCAGCACGGCGACTTTTGGTTGATTTATTCTCTATCACGGATGCTTGCTGTTGTCTTTCCTCAAATTGCTATGATTTTCACAATGGAGAATTCTACGTGGAGAGATGAGTTCTGGAATGTTTGCAGCGGGGACCTGATGCCGTCACCAAAACCCATTTTCCTTTCTTCTCTGGCATCTTCTAGGCTGGTGGTCTGCATATTTTGTGTCTCAGGGTCCCTTTCCACTTGGACAGATCGTTGGTGACCTTAAAAATGCTTTTGTGTGCATGCATTCTCTATTTTGGTATTTGCTGCATGAGAAACAAAACAGACATTTAAAATAATTCATTGATTTTAAAGTAATAAGCATCCCATGTTAACATAAGTAAACATAAATAACATATTTCTCGTGAAAAATAACTATATACCCCCCCCCCTGAGAAAAGAAGAGCAAAGTGGCCTTATGTTTGGGAACCTCTTTAATGTCTAACTTCACAGGATGTAGCTGAGTTCGCACACCTGTCTCTATATTCAATCTGTTGCAATCTGTTGTTTTGGCTGAGGTAAATGAAAAAGAAATACGACCTCCCACAGATACGTAGTCACAAAATGGAATAGCATTTTGATCAGCCCTTCATCGTAGACATTAACTGTGGATAAAATTATAGACATTCTGACTTGATTCTACAGCAAATCTGGACAAGAAGTAATTTCTTTAAAAATTGTTTATTTTTGAGAGGGAGTAAGAGAGAGAGAGAGTGTGAGCAAGGGGAGGGGCAGAGAGAGAGAGAGGGAGACAGAGAAACTGAAGTAGGTTCCAGGCTCTGAGCTGTCAGCACAGAGCCCGAGGTGGAGCTTGAACTCCCCAACCGTGAGATCATGACCTGAGCCGAAGTCAGATGCTTAACCCACTGAGCCACCCAGGCGCCCCATGAAATAATGCCTTAAAGTATAAAGGTTAGTTGCAATCAAGTCACATACGGGGCTGCATTAAAATCCTTTCGTCTATCTTGTACTTTGGATATATTTTTCATCCATGCATGACTTTTGGTGCATGAAGTATTGATCATTTGGAGAGTATTGGTTCACTTGTGTATGCAAATCTTCCTTTAACCCTGAGGGGCGTGCATTTTCAGCAACCACACGGTGTAAGAAAGGAGGAAATTAAATTTGTGGGTCTCCAAGGCATGAAGAATAATGAACTATAGATTCCTTCCCCCAAAACAAAATCGGGAGCTAATTAAGGAAATGCTCCCAACGCAGGAGGTAGTTACCTCTCAGGGTTGGGAAAGCTGTGGGCTTGTGAGCCCTGGCTCCCCACATGCTGATGGAGAGACCACTGGGTGCACGGTGCCTGGTCTCCCACGTGCATTGCACACGTGTGTGACGATCACATAACAGACTTGGTCTGCAAGTTATCAAGCCCTCTGGGAGCCATCTGTACCTGAAGGTGGATGTTGTATCACCTAGATGTTTCGATGTTTCAGCTGGTTGTGGGACTGAGGTGGGAACTGAATTCAGTATCTTCTGTGGGGGTAAGAGTGAGCGCTCCTTCACGTGAGAAAGACAATGGAATGGATGTCTAGGCACCAGAAGAGTTGACTGTGGCAAAGACTGTTCTGGATTCCTCATATCCTGTTTCCTTCCCCCACGTGCAGAGTTGGGCTCCATTTTGGAATATTTCTTATAGTTCCATGGGGCTATTTAAGAACTGACTGTGTGAAAGTGTTGTCATGAGGCCAGAAACATTAATATTGGTCCTTTCTTTTTTAATTTGTTTATTTTTTTATTTTAAAATGTATTTATTTATTTTGAGAGGGACAGAGACAGCGTGAGTGGAGGAGGGGGAGAGAGAGAGGGAGAGAGAGAATTCCAAGCAGGCTCCACATGATACGGGGCTCAAACTCACAAACTGTGAGATCATGACCTGAGTCAAAATCAAGAGTTGGATACTTAACTGAGTGAGCCCTCCAGGCACCCCAATATTGTGACTTTCTTGAGCAAAATGGTATTCTTTGTGTTAAATAACAGATTTATCTATTGTTGTTATGGTAACACTAGTCTTACTTCATTAATATAATGGTATTCCCCTTAAAAAAAAACTATTTATTTTGAGAGAGAAAGAACAAGGAGGGGCAGAGAGAAAGAGAATCCCAAGTAGGCCGCACACTGACAGATGCGGGGCTTGAAATCATGAACCGTGAGATCAAGAGCTGAACCATCATCAAAAGTCTTGACGCTTAACCCACTGAGCCACCCACTTGCCCCGGTGTTCCATTTTTTAAAGCTTATAGCATGCTTATTTTGTTGTTTCCGTGAGCCGTACGGTGGCTGATTTGATAGCAGTTCTGTGGAACACGTCGTGTGGAAGTGTTTGATTACTAACTCAATGCCACCCAGAGTATGACACGGAGGCTGAAGTCCTAGTGAAAAGATCTTTATTAGATTGTGACGGAGTCAGAGGAATGCTCACGATTCCACACAAAGCATCCAAAGGAAAGAACGTTTGTGGCCGAAGCAGCATCAACAACAATGACCTTTTCTAGAAAAGGCAGTAGGGCTACCTACATTCAGTAATTTCAGAAATATAAGCTGCACCCTGTTTCTTCCTTTGGTCATCTCATAATCGTGAGCCTATGTGATTTTTCTATGTTTCCTGGATCCTTATGTAGGAGGGTTTGGTCGTATCCAGTAATATCACCTTGAACCCAAGGAGGACTGTCTCTTAGTTGAAGAATCCTGGGATGATTTACCTCTGGGGTGCCCTTCAGATGAATCAGTTCATCTATTCTAAAAGTCATCTCTAGTTAGATTTTACATTTTTGGGGGGAGGGGGATTGCACAAACAAGGGAGAGGGGCAGAGGGAGAAAGAATTTTAAGTAGGCTTCATGCTCAGTGAGGAGCCCAATATGGTGTTAGATCTCACAACCATGAGATCATGACCTGAGCCAAAATTAAGAATCGAACCCTCAAGTGACTGAGCCACCCAGCTGCTCCTCTAGTTAGATTTTAAAGTCAACTTTTAGAAATGCATCGGTCACTCTAACGATAAAGCATCAAATTTAATGATCCAAGTATAGGCAGTCATGTGAGATAATCCAGTGGTTAGTGTTTAGGCATGCGAGGAAAATCCCCCACTTAAAGTATTTCCTAAAGGAAAACAAGGCTAGAGTGGCTGTTATTGATTTTCGATTTGATTAGAGACTATTTTATGCATCAGATAAATAGACAGATAGAAAATGAATGTCTTGAAAGGAAGACCTCAACTAGCTAACCAAATTGGATTTGGAAGCAATTAAAGAGTAGAATGAAGCTTGCAGAAAAGTTAATAATACTTAAGGCAAAATTAAGAAACAGTGGATTGAAACAATTTTAGAAAATAAAACAAAATAGAAAATAGAATAATATAACTTAATCTAAGAAAGAAGCGAGATCCTGGTGAAAATGAAGGAAGCAAAGGGTAATGCTGTGTATTATGAAAAGCAAACTAGGAGAAAATTATCCAGAAGTAAACAAATAGGCAAGCCTCCAGAATTGCCTAATAAGAGAATTTATCCTTGGGGGTCTGGGGGGCTCAGTCGGTTAAGCGTCCAACTCTCGATTTGGGCTCAGGTCATGATCTCACAGTTTGTGAGTTCAAACCGGGGTTGGGGCTCTGTTCTGAGAGCATGGAGCCTGCTTGGGATTCTCTCCCTCTCTCTCTCCCACTCTCTCTGCCATTTCCATGTTCATGTACCCATGTACATTCTCAATCTCTCTCTCTCTGTCTCTCCCCCAACATAAATAAATAAATTAAAAAAAAGGAAAGAAAACCCATCCATTTCTTCAATGAATGTAACAATTTTACGTAATGAAGAAATGTGCTGTCTTCAATAATAAAACTCAGAAGGGACTGTGAAATGTCCAAACAGTGGAAAAATCACAAAGTGATAAATAACGAAGGATCCATACCCCAAGTCTAATTGAGGAGGCAGAGCCAGACACAGAGAAAGAAGTCTTTCGTAATTTTATTCACGTGAAGACATTATACTTAAGACCAGAGGATCTCTTTATTTTTTCCATTTTTATATGTGAGTACTTTTCACCAAGTCCTATACTAATGCCTCGACAGGTGGTCTGTGTTAGTGTTCCCGCCTGTCATCAAGACATCGTTACTTGCCTGACTTTTATTTTCTCCTTGTAAACTTCTCATAGAGGTAGTCTTCGGAAAGTACTGAACTCCCGTCAGGAGGATTTAAGGGCTAGACCTCTCCCCACCACACTAGCATTGTGTAGTCTTGGGAAAATCCTGTAGTTTCTTTGGAGATCAGTTTCCTTGTTGGCATTCTAGGTAGTTGACAGATTAGAAGCAATGACATCTAATTCCTAGGCCAACGTAATTGCAACTACGCCCAGGTGGCTCAGTTGGTTAAACATCCGACTTTGGCTCAGGTCATGATCTCACGAATTCATGATCTCACGAGTTCATGAGTTCAAGCCCCGCGTCGGGCTCTGTGCTGAGAGCTCAGAGCCTGGAGCCTGCTTCAGATTCTGTGTCTCCCTTTCTCTCTCTCTGCCTCTCCCCTGCTCAGCTCTGTCTCTCTCCCTCTCTCTCAAAATAAACATTAAAAAAATAAAATAACAACACAGTACCATTTTCTTTCCTCATTAGAAAGTCTTTAACCTGATCCTTCCCTACTTGAGTATAACTACTTCAAAACTTGTGATAGGTAGCAGATAGTCTTATGAAGCTCAGGAGAAAATTATGGTATGACTATAACCTATCAATAACAAGGAAATACGTGTTTGCATCAAACAGGTGCTCTGAATCGCGCACATTTGTAAATACAAACCAGCGTTAACACTGTGGCTGGGGGTCTTTTCCAGACTAAAATGTACGCATTCCTAAAGCAGATAGGAACCGCAGCAGCTGTGAACTGGGTCTTGCCAATCTGACAGTTGTTTGGAGACTACAAATTAGCAGCGCTTGTGGTGTGCTTGGAAGCCATTTTTGCCAACGAAAATAGGAAGCAATTTTATCCGAACGTGGATTTTAAAGCAAGCGCGTTGATTTGGAGAGCAGGCAGGTCAGAGGTTTGCATCAAACTGACACTTCGGATAACGAGCATCGTGGGGGAAGTTGGTGTCACTCGCCTCTTGGAAACCGTGACCAGGCTTTGACCTTAGAGGAGCAAAAAGAGAATTTCTTTTCTAACAAAATTGGGTCTATAAGTGTGTGGCCTGGAGAAGCAAGATCTCAAAAAGGGAGAATTCCCCTAGCAATGGATGAGCTATGTGCTCCTTGTATACGTTTTCAAGACTCTAAGAGTAAAGAAAAAAAAATCAAATCAGATTCCCATTTCTCAGAGAGTTATGATTTATTTTTACAAAATTGAAATCATTTAGCAGAGTAATTCTTCATTCTGCTTTTCTTCATTTAACATTCAGTCATTTGAATTTTCACGGGCGCCTGGGTCGTTCAGTCAGTTAAGCATCCGACTTGGGCTCAGGTCATGATCTCACGGTTTATGGGTTCGAGCCCTGCGTTGGGCTCTTTGCTGACAGCTCAGAGCCTGGAACCTGCTTCGGATTCTGTGTCTCCCTCTGTCTCTGCCCCTCCCCCACTCACACTCTGTCTCTCTCTCTCTCTCTCTCAAAAATAAAAATAAACATTAAAAAAAGTAATCAAATGAATTTCTCTACATCATTACTTGTTTGTTTTTTTTTTTTAAGTTACATTTGGTGATTATAGTTTCTTTGACCATGATTCTCCATTGGAAATTCCACTTTTCACTCTTATTTAAATAAGTGTGGCGAACACAAAAATCTCTGCCTATATTTCTGATAATTTTCTTAAAAATGTTTGCCGGAAACAAAACTATTGGGCCAAAGGATGTCCTAATTTTAAGGTTCTGTCAACGTATTTTGAAATTGCCTTCTAGAAAGCATTTTATCACTTGCATCTACAACAGATGTGAACTCTTAACTTTAGTCATCGTTCAGTTCGTATGGATTCAAACAGTTGAACACATGACACGATTCTTTGACTCTGTGACCTTAACATAGGGCTAGAGGGATTTGTCTCTTGTATTCCGGTTTTGCTGGACTGCCCTCCAGAGGTGAGGCCCCAGGATAGGTGGTCACGCCAGTGCCTGAGGATAAACAAAGTTACTGGCCAAAGCACTTCTGAGAATTTGCTTTGATCAGTTTGTGGATTTGCTCCAACGAGTCGGGCCGATCTGCTTCTTTGGAGCACAAATAATTAAAATCTACTTGTCTACTGGTTGAAATATTTGTTTCTCTGGAGATATTTCAAAGTTTTACTTTTTAACGTTTGTTTATTTTTGAGAGAGCGAGGGAGACAGAGCAGGAGCAGGGGAGGGGCAGAGAGAGGGAGACAGAGTATCCGAAGCAGGCTCCAGGCTCTGAGCTGTCAGCACAGAGCCCGACTCGGGACTCGAACTCATGAACCATGAGACCTGAGCCGAAGTCACATGTTCAAGTGACTGAGACACCCAGGCACTCCTCTCCAGAGATATTGCAAATAAAGTAAAAGATGTGTTTTTCTGGTAAGTTCGTAACGCATGCTCCTCACGGCAGAGCGATACAGCAGATAATGCTTAAGCTAGCCAATAATATAATTACATAAGACACAAATCAAGTCATCCTTTCTTTAAACCCTTTTATAGGACCCTCTTTTGGTTTGTCATATAACCTGGTTCCTATTTTATAGGATAGTTTTTTCTCTAGAAGCATTTTGTTTTCCTTGATTGTGTCTTCCTGTCAATCTAGCTCCTAGGACTCTTGCTGGAGTGCTGGAAAAATCTCATAAAATTTGTGGAATGGAGGGACGGCTGTCTCACCTAATGCTTACAAGAGTTTTACCTATGTGAAACTAGCTCCCAGGGGAGGTTCAGAACAGGGATCCAGTTTATTTCCTTCTAGGTTAGGTTCTTCCCTTCTAAGCTATTTCAATAAGTGAGCATTATCTAATTCAATTCTATTTCATTTTTTCCGACCCCTGTTGGGGTTGACTTGATTAGGACATCAGTCTATAAAAAGGGGGTTCAAGACTTAGAATTCAAGGACGAATGGAATTAAAACATAAAATGGGGACATCTTCATGGGTTGATGACCTTTAAATATAATTCAAAATATAAAAGTAATAAAATATGCTATCCCCTTTATTTTGGGGAACAGAAGTCATTTTAGCCTCCCCAAACAGGAAGGATTTATCCTCTTCCTCCCCCCGTACTTTCTTCACACCTGAGAGCCGTCACGTGGAACTCTTTGTGTCAAATTCTCCCGGGCGCTGATTGAATATCTGACAAGTGTTTATTGGCTTTTTTATTCATTGTTTGTTTTTTCTTTTTTAGTTAAAAAATGTTTATATTGCATTTTAGTTCATTTATTTTTTAAAATGTTTATTTTGAGAGAGAAAAAGAGAGAGAGAAGAGGAGGGGCAGAGATAGGGGGAGAGAGAGAGAGAGAGACAGTCTGAGCTGTCAGTGCAGAGCCTGAAGTGGGGCTTGAGCCCACGGACTGTGAGACCATCACCTGAGCCGAAATCAAGAGTCAGACGCTTACCCAACCGAGCCACCCAAATGCCCCTTAAAAAATGTTTATATTTTAGAGATAAATGGCCAGCCAACTGAAAACCTATTCTTTAACTCCAGTTCTCTCTTCCTGAAAGTTAGACGTAAACTTACTGGCGGACTATTTTATTTTTTATTTATTTATTTTTTTGAGGTGACCCCACCAACCCCTAGATTTTCCCCTCTATTCCTGCTCATGGCCCAGCTTGTATCGACAGGTCCCCGCTTTCCTCCTTTCACCAAAAATGCAAAACGCAGTTCCACTGTGGCTCTTAAGGGTTCCAAGGGTCAAAACTAGGGCCAGGAAATCTTGAGAATGGCTAATCCCGTTGAATTAAAAGGAATCCCTCCCACAGCTGTTTGATTGGGACAGTAATCCATTCCTACGTTCCCGGTGGTCAGAAATATGTTGGAAATACGGTCTTCTTGGGCGGAGAGTGCCACCTGTGCACCAGGTCCTCTCCGTTGGTGGCGCTTCCTCGGTCACCGCGGAGGTCACAACTCCCTCGGGAGAGGCGTCATCACACGGAACTGATTTGCGACCTTCAGATTTGGCGGCCCGGAGTCTGTGGCTCTTTTGTGCTTCAGCTGTTTTGTGAGAAATCCCTTTCTGTCATTCTGAAATTTCAAAGAAAGTAACCTATTCACAGACTTGGAAAATAAGTGTTATTTAGTGGTGTATGATACGTGCGGTGGCCCCCTGCTTCTCTCTTCCTCTTTCTTTCTATTCAAGGGTCATCATTTTGAATGTATTTTTTTTTTTCAGATTCTTCTGGAAGCTGATTCTAGATCTGATAAGTACTCATTTGTTTAATTGTTGATTGACTGCTTGATCGACTTTGCACATATATGGTGACTTCCTGCCAAGGCCCTCAAGGGCCACTAGTACACCTTGGGGTGAATTAACATGCACCCCTTGTTACCATGCATACATGCGGGGCCGGACCTCACTCAGGGGTTGGAATTCAGCTCCCGTTCAGCCCCACTGGGTGACCCTCTGTGTGCAGGTCACGACTTCAACAGGTGCATGGGGCACTCTTGCTTCTGACTCTGACAGACCAGGTCTGGACCTTCCTCTCATCGCCCCCACCCCCCATCATCTTGCTTGTCCCTGACTGTCGCTCCCGGGCCTGGGTCTGAGGGACTGGTGACCTTCTCCTGTTCGTTTCTTCTGACCTTGGCCCATCCGGCTTCTGTGGTAACCTTCATGCCAAGATTAGGCTGACCCAGTCTTTTTTGAGTATTGAAACGCTGTCCCCAGCATTTCATCTTGGAACTTCGGTGCAGCCACTAGCAACTCAAAGAAACGCTTCCTTCAAACATGGCAAGATGTAAGTCTGCAAGCCTGCTGGTGTATGGCTTCCAGGAAGTAATTTGTATTGAGTCAGACTTAGCGATGTGCCCATCACGGTCATCCGGGTCATGGATTTTGCCAGGTTTATGGTATGGGTATTAAAAGAAAACTCTAGGTTCTGTTGCACAGATTTAATTTATGATTCATGATCAGAAGTTGTTGCATTGGATGCGTGTGTGTTAAGAAGAGCTCGGCAGATGTTAAAAATAAGCCATCCTTGTAAAATACAAAACTTCCTCTGATCTGGCCCCAAACCCAATTATGCAGGGTTATATTACAGTCAGTCAAAAAAAAAAAAAAAAAAAGAAAAGAAAAGAAAAGAAAAAGGAACACTAGGGGTGCCTGGGTGGCTCAGTCGGTTAAGTGTCAGACTCTTGATTTCGGCTCAGGTCATGATCTCAGGGTCATGTGATCAAGCCGCGTGTCGGGCTCTGTTGCTTGGTATTGTCTCTCTCCCTTTCTCTCTGCCTTCTCCCGCTTGCTCTGTCTGTCCCAAAATAAATAAATAAACTTAAAAAAAAAGAAAAGAAAAGAAGACGAAACACTAAAACTAGTATGTGGCTGGAGATTGGTGGATCCTGAAAACAACATTTTGGAGTATTTGATTAGTTTGAACAATAAGTACCATCCACAGTTCTGTGGATTTCAGGCAGTGAGGAGACACACCGTGCCCTGTAATTCTGCAGTCTTCAGGAGTGGACCAGATGGGATCCACTTCGGTTGTCCTGATACATTTATTTTCCGTCATTACGACAGACAATCTCATAGAAACCCAAGATAATGGTGGCCGACATCTACTGTGCACTGACGTTTGCCATGCGGCCTTCCAACGCTTTTCTGTGTGTTGGCTCATTTAAGAAGTCCAGGCCAGCCGGGCCACAAGAAAACGGAGATCTGAAACCCTCTTTTTAAATATCTTTCAGGGGCTCTGTCATCTCTTTCACGTCTGTTACTCAGTAATTCCCCTCACTCATTCCCTGTCTTCGCACATGGTCAGAGATGACCTCTAGGGAGCCCGACTGACCTAATCCGCTCTGCGGATGTTGTCCTGTGTCTCGTCAGCTGTGGGATAGCAGCACGGGTCATGAGACAGAAACGTTGCCAGAGGCCATCCCGCCATGACTCCAGACCTACAGAACAGGCCGTCAAGTGCCCCGTTCACATCCGGGGACCCGCTGAAGAACGGAGGTGCCTGCCACACAGAGGTGGGCCTGAGCCCTGTTGGGTGTGTGGCCAAGAAGTGTGCTCGGCGAACCCCTGTCAGGCGGGGAAGCCAGGGGTGGAAAAGAAAGACGAAGTCTCTGTCCACTGCCTGGATGCCGTAGATTCCTGGTGATTCTCCCCGTGAACGTTTCGCATTCTCCTCACCACCGCACTGGAGTTCATCCTCCCTTCTATGCCACAGACAAAATTACCCTTCATCCCTGCAAATTAAACCTGTGGATTTCTTGCTAAAAACGCATTCATTGCTCCTCTGGTTCACAGCAGCCACGTTTTGGGGGCACCGGGTACACTGGTAACTGGGAGCTGGTGGTGAGAACTCGGTGGAATTCAGTCGGGACAGTGGGAATGGCGGACCACCTGCATCGTCACCAAGAAGGAAATGAGCACAGTTGAAATTTACCCATGGCAACATGGCGCCGGGGGGGCGGGGCTGCGGTGACAGCAACGAACAAACGCCCTCGGGCACTAAGCTCCCCCTGCTCTTTCCACTTGTTGCACCTTGACATGTTGCACACTGTCTCCCCACCAGGCCAGGGATCGCTGTCTGAAAAGTTCTGGTTCTTTCTTTCATTTTGGCCCTCACGTCTGTTGTTTTGTAGAACTTAAATATGCTCTTCTATGTCCCGCTTACCAGCCTGCAAAGTCCTACTTCCTTATGGAGACTCGTCTTGGTGAGTCTTCGGTCTCGTGCAGGTCCCTGAAGGCTTCCTTCTTCCCATCTGACGTGGCCAGGCGTTCCTTCTCCTGGCGTCCCCAGCGCTGGGGACGGACCGAGTACAGTGCTCACCTGCCCCTGTACAGCTATGCTCCTGTCCTTCCCATCTCTACTGTACATGTCCCGAAGACGGGGTCCATTGGGGCCGCTATACCTGAATACCATCAGCTGGGCAGGTGAAACAACAACTGTTTTGGAGACTGGAGGTCCAAGCAAGGCGCCGACAGGTTTGGTGTCAGGTGAGAACCTCCTGGTTCATAGATGGCCAGCTATTTGCTGTGTCCTGCCATAGCGGTAAAGATACGGTCAAGAGCTCTCTGGGGGTCTCTGGGACTCTACCCTTGTGACTTAATCACCCTCAAATGCCAGCACCCTGGGGACTGGGTTTCAGCATGTGAATCAGGGGGGGGCACAAATAGTCTGTAGCAGATGGGGGACACTTTCATTCCTCTCCACTTCCTTGGCTGCATGTAGACTTCATGGCACGTTTTCTCCACGGACTCCCGAGTGGGGGGCATCCAGACCCCTTGGGCGCTCCCAGCACTCCACCCTCCTTCCTGACTCTCCTCGACTGCCCCCCGAATTCTGGCCACAGCCAGCTTGCAGATGCTGGACCGTGTGAGGATGTCCTAAACACTCTGGGAATACCCCTGTTCTGCAGGTGACACTGTCATGATGATCTACCCGCCTTTTAACTCCGTCGGGGTGATCAAGTGTCCGGATCTGCCCAGGACTTCCCTGGTTTCGGGACTGATAGGACCGAAGAAACACTTCTGGGGAAACCCAGATGTTTGGTCACCCTCCATTATTATTTTTTTTAAGTTTATGTATTTACTTTGAGAGAGAGAGCATGAGCCGGAGAGGAGCAGAGAGAGAAAGGGAGAGAGAGAGAGAGAGAATCCCAAGCAGGCTTCATGCTGTCGGCACAGAGCCCGACGCAGGACTCAAACAAATGAATCTTGAGACCATGAGCCAAGATCAAGAGCTGGACGCTTAATCGACGGAGTCACTCAGGTCCCCTGTCACCCTCAGTTATTTCGTGCGTTTTTCCATGACGTGGGCTCCGCCTCCTTCATTTCCCATCTCCGTGAGTAGCGTGGCACTAGGGCAGAGGAAATGCTCGGTAAATGTTTGCAGAAAGAAGAAGTGAATGGATTAATTGCCAAAGGCTGAACATCAGCAAGGAAAAACAAACACACAAACAAGACGCGAGCTCCTGATTATATAAGCCGACTGTGGGGGAGGCTTTCCCTGCACCCCCGGTGCAGCTGGAGCTGGAGCTGTAACCTAGAGGCATGCATTTCGATGCTAATGACTGGATGGCGGTATATGATTCCCAGGGAAGGGGGAGCTTGCTGCTGAGTCAGCTGCCCACTTTTGAATCTATTGCATTTTAAGTGGGAAGCCAGAACAGAGCAAGACACTCTGAGGACATGGGCGAAGTCCATCTCTAGCTCCTAGTTGACTCTATTACTCACTCCTTGCCTGCTATTGATTTCGTTTATGTCACTCCCAGATTTGTGGCCATATCGTTTCAACAGAGAGTTTAGAATTCAGCTATGGTCCCGGTGACCATAAAAAATCTCTATTTCATCGTCGATTTTTCCAGCCTCTTGGTTCAGGTGATGGATCTGATGACCCAGTGTGTTATGGGAGGGGGTGAGGATAATGCCTCGCCATGCCTAGACCTGTCGGCACAATGGCATGTCATTTCCATACGTTCATTTGCCAGATGAACGGGTTGCCAGATTGTCTCCTGGTACCTATTCTGTGTGAGAAGCCGTCTTTAGTTGTATCCCCTTCCCCTGGGATCATCAAACAGTTAAGGGCTCCTGGCCCAGGCTGGTTGGGGATCTGAGCCACCCAGATGAGCTGCAGGGGTGCCCGGAGCCCAGGGGAGGATCCTGCAGGTGTTGTGGAAGGCAGACATCAGATCAGGAAAGCATGCAATGAAGTCATGTGTCTGAGGTGCCTGGCGGAGGGTGAACCTAGGCATGGGGAGGTAAGGGAGGGATCAGGGAAATAATGTGCAAGCCGGGAGGTGGAGCGTGGAGGGCGGGAAGCAAGACCTGGAGAACCTCCCGGATCTGAAGACAGAAGCCAGAGCAATCTTTCCGCCCAGCCAGACACTCAGAGGACGCAAGCTTCAGTTCCGTCTCAAACCCTTTGGCAAACACTCCAATGCCATGAAGCCTCAGTTCCTCAGCTGTAAATTGAGGCTGAGAATCATGCTTTTCTGGCTGCGTGGGGGATAGTTAAACGGCATGATTTATGCAGGCCGTAGAGCACCACCTTGATGGTTGTGTGTCGTGGCTCATTCAAGAACCTCTTTGGCTGACTTCTCTACTTAGGGGCTTAGAAACACACTTGCACCTGCAAAGAGGCTCTTACTGCGGAGCACAGCAGTTCCCTGCTCTCAAGGGTTTGCAGCTCAGGAGGCAGGGTGAGAAAAATATGCCATGCAAGCTAAAACGTGTGAAGCACCAGTCGCTAAAAGTACAGCTAAAATGCCATGGAATGTCAGAGGGAGAGATTTGGTTTTCTTTCCAACTGGAGAAGTCTTCACAGAATGGTCTGAGGGGTCCCTGGAGAGGGAATAATGAGGCCAGTGGTTCTCAACTTGGCTGGCATGGGTGGAACTCTCTGATGTTAAAGATGCCTGCCCCCCACCTCAGCCCTCCTGACACCGTGGCCGAGGTGGTGTCCTGGGCCAAGGAAACAGGGCTCCCACGTGGCTCTGCCGTATGCTGGGAATGCCAACATGGGTTGGGACACATGGAAAAGAAGGCAAGGGAATCTAGGCAGAGGCAGGAAAAGGGCTCTGGTGGGGATTTGAGGGCATCCACGGCCAATAGCTAGTGTCTGGGTTTGAGTGCAGGTAACTGATAGTTAGGGAGAAGGTCGGGTCACACTTCGGCCTCTCTGAAAGTTGAGCAAAGGGGTGTGAATGCCTGCTGGTGGCCTTTGAGCAGGGGAGTCATCTCTTAGACCCCAAACTTGAGAAAGTCCCATCTGGAAGCAGAGAGTCCATTTTTGCGGCTTCGGCCACGTTCCAGGGGAGGCATGAAGAAGGAATTAGTGGGGGTGGGTGCAGGAATCAGTAGGGCTTTTGGAGAAGCAGTTTGCTTGTAAGAGCTTGTCCATTCAAGTCACAGACCTCAACTGTGCCCAAGTCTTCGGCAGGCTGGGGGCCTCGGCGTGCATGGTGGCTTAGAACAGCACAAAGTTATCATCTCACAGTTCTGAGGTTAGAAGCCTGAAATGGGTCTTACCCCACTCAAATCAAGGTGTCGGCAGGGCCACATTCCTTCTGGAGGTTTCTAGGGGAGACTGGTTGCCTTGTCTTCCCCAGCTTCCAGAAGCTGACTCCACTTTCAAAGCCAGCAATGGTTGCTTGAGTGCTTCTCATGCTGGGTCACTCTGAGGCTGACTCTTCTGTCTCTCCCCCTCCCACTTAAAGGATCCTTGAGTTACACTGGCCCCGCCAGGGTAATGCTGGATAATCTTATCCCAAAGTCAATTAATAGGCAACCTTAATTCCATCTGCAATCAAACTTCACCTTGCCAGGTTACATGATATATTCACAGACTCCACAGGTTAGGAAGGGGTTATCTTTGGTGATGGTGGGGGAGGGGGAGCACTATTCTGCCTCCCATGTATAGAACTGAGGAAAGTCAGATAAACAGATAAGCAAAAGAAAGCAAAGTATATACATTTCTGTACATATGGATCTGTATACACACATAATTTCATACTGAGGAAGGTGACAGTCCACAGTAGCAGAGAAGATGTGATGGAGAATAAAGTCAGACTCAGAGACAGTCCACTGGAAGAGGTGATAGCCATGTCCAGGATGGAGGGAACACCTGTTCCCAGGTTGGAGGCAGAAGCTTCCACCTCATGCTGATGCCCAGGGCATCTCTGGGGAAGTCAGAACTTCTCGTGTGAGCACTCTCGGGCAAGCAACTTAGACTCTCCGCTCCTCCAATTTCTCATCTCTGGGAAAATAGAATACTGATTTATCTTTACACAATAATTTTGAGGACTGAATGATGTGGCATGTTTTACAAAACAGCTAGTGTCTCTGCTGATTCCCCGATACCCAGACTCAGAGCTTCTGCACAGAGAAGGTCGTCAGTAAATACTTGCTGAATAAAAGAATTCATATTGATTTTTGTGCTGGCACAACAGGGATATTACTTTTGGATATTTTTCAGTGTATTTCCACATTCTGACTTTTTTTGTTTTGTTTTTGTATTTTTGGCCCAGGAGACTTCACGCTCATTAAAGCGGTGCTTCAGAGAGAGAAGACATACCTGTTAAATCAATAAACTAGTTTCTTCAGGTTGACTGTCAAGGAGATTTTTTGTTTGTACTATATGAGGATGGTACGATTATAAATCGGGTTTCCGGGGGACACACAAGAGCTCTGGTAAAAGGAGGGAGAGAGAAGTTCTCGAGGCCGCCGAGCATCCAAGAATGGAAGCTGGAGGCTGCATAGCACAGCGCCCCTCGCGGAAGTGCAGAGTGGTGCACCTGCGCTGCAAGAGAGTAAGCTTGCTGCTTCCCAGCGGGAGGTGGAGGGTGTGCAATGCAGGGTCTGGGCCTCCTAGAGAACCCCTCAAGCTGTGCAAGGTGGCAGAGAGGAAGGGGAGAGGCCACTTCTGAAAGCCTAGTTTTTCATCCACTACTTGGGGTTATGCCTGGGCATGAGGCTGGGTTTTTAGAGACAGTGAGATTGATGGTACAGATGATACGGCCGTTTGGATCGAAGGGACTTTGGTGCAAGTGCACAATGCAGTCATTCAGAGCAAGGCTTCTCGAACTTGAGGGAACATCCGCATCTCCCTGAGTGTGCTCCGAACCCCGTAACACGCAGATGGCTGCGCCCCACACAGTTTCTGAATTGGGAGATGCGGGTGGGGTGTAAGAACTTGCTCTTCTGACAGCCTCTCAGGTGCAGCCGGTGCTGGTGTTCTGGCAGCCACTTCTGAGAGCTGATGCCTGCGCAAACCCTGCTGCCCAGGGAACCATCAGCACCTCTGGCAGCAGGTGGTGTCCCTTCAGATCCTTGGGCTTCCCGTGTCAGCCAAAGGACCTGGAAGTTCTCACGTCCTCCATTAGATGTGCTGAGAATACCGTAACCCAGCCAACTAGGATTAAGGTGACCCTGCATGCAGAGGATTTGAGGGTGTACCCTGCAGGCAGGCATCCCAAGAATGGACACTGCTTAAGGAGCAGGAATCGAAGGGAGAGGACATTTTAAGCAAAGAATCTGAGATTTAGCTAAGAAAAGTATTTCCATTTTGTAAAGCAGCCTCAGCTTCTTGGTGAGTACTGAAACGTCCTGAACTTTGTTTTTTACTCGCACTTCGGTAGATGGGAAATTATGCAGACAGTGGGTCATAAATGAAATGTAGAAACTGAAAACGTTTTCACTGCACATAGTTGGAGTATACTGTGTATAAATTTGGGGTCTCCTTGATTTTGTTCACTTGTTTGTTATCTTCTTCTGCGCCTTTGATTGTAAGCTCTTTGAGGACAGACAGGGCTAGTCTTGTCTTACTTATCGAAGTGCTCTGTCCTGATTGGTGCTAAGTGCTCAACAAATATTTGATAAATCCATAAACCAAAGAAGGATCAAAGTGTGGTGGCAACGGCCAACAATGATATGAAGCCAGATAAAGACATAGTACACAGTCATTAAATTTTTTCCCAGTATAGTCAAAGTCATATAGACACGGTGCTATTATAATGTTAACAGTAAGACCCAGAATTCAGTATCTTTCCAATAGCAAAGGAAGTAGTCTGAGAAAAGCACGTCAAATGGAGGCAGTAACTCTGGGAAGGGGGTTCGAGGTCATGTTTATTTTCTTTCTGCTTTTCTGCTTTTCCTAAATTCACCTACTTAGTGTTGGCACAGGCTCTTGGATGAGAAAACGCTATGCAAGTAAGTGCACATGAAGAGTGGCCAACATGCCCCTATTAAAGAAACATTATTGTAAATGAAAGTTATTCCTTGAAGGAATGTAGCCATGAGGGCCGCAGTGATCAGAGCACGGGAAAGTGGGAATGTAATTTAAAGGACCCAGCAAACCGTGGCTGCATGACACGAGCAGGCGCTGGGACTGGGAAATAAAAGAGTTCCAACCGTCGCTCTTGTCAACCGAAGAGCCCGCGCCTCCTGGAGCCCTGGCGTGTCAGGGCGCAGGAAGCTGACGATGAAGGTGGACGTCCCGGGTAACGGTGGGAGGATCGCCTCGCCTCGGCCGCGGTCGTGATGTTCCCATTTGCAACACAGAGGAGGTGTTCTCTGTGCAGCTGGTGCGGAGGGAATGGACCTGGAAACTCTTCAGAGACATTGTGTTGCTTTCCTCACACAGGCGTGGGCGGGCTGGGACTATAGATAGGGGTGCAGCTGTAGATATGAATGTGTAAGGTGTAGATGCAGATACAGACGTGGATGTGGCTATAGATGGAGATGTGGGTGTGGAAGATGCAGATGGGGATGTAGACACAGACGTGGACGTCGATGTAGACACAGATGTACACGTGGCATCTAGCCGTGGAGTGCACGTGGATCTAGATAGCTCAGGATCTGCTCTGTGTCTGCTTCTCCATCCTCCTCTCCCTGCTCTTCTTCTTCACGAATTACGTTTTTCCCCCTGTTTTGTACAAACGCCATGCTATTTCTTGTCCCCTTGTGTTTTCTTATATTGTTTCTTCCTCCTGGAAAAACCCTTCTCTTCCTCTCCAGGCCAGCCTCTTCGAGCATGAGCCAATGAGTCACACTTTCGGGAAACCTTGCCTGTGCTCTTGGGGCAGATGGGGCGGTGCCCCCTGCAGGGTCATGCACCCCTGCATTTTTTGTCTCTGCCTTGGCACGTGTCACACAGCGAGATCGTTGCCTTTTTGGTTCGGAGGGAGGTAGAAGAGCATAATAAAGTATTTCTCAAACTGGGGTCCCAATGGCTGCCAGTTACTAACTTACACCCGATCACAGCCGGGAGATTTTAGTGGCCACATATGGAGTCGTGTTTAGATTTGAATGGGCACCATGGAATTCTTTCACTGTCCCCAGCTAATGGGAAAAGCGCGAGGTGAATTAACTCATGAGTGATGCGCTTTCGCCTGGCGGAGGCCAGATGGCACCATGACATGCCTCAGTAATGAATTTCACCGTCGCTGGGATGCAGGGAAACGGTAGGAGGCGTGAGTCATGGCAGGTGCTCGGGCTCACAGGTACATAGTTGCACTTTGCTGTTCCCAAGCCACATCCCCTGCCTCGTTCACATATTGTATTAAGTTATGTTGGTGTTACGGTTTGTGTAGTATTTGCAGATGTGTTCCATATTATATTTGCATGGGACCTAAAGGAGTTTATACGAGGCATTACGTCTTTAGATAATTAACGTTATCACAAAATGAGTCACGATTTGAAGAGGCTGTGGGAGAACCTTTCTTTGCCTGTCAAAGAAAAGTCTGGGAAACACAGACCAGGTGGCTGAGCATGTGGGCTCCACAGTCAAGCGTTCCACTCTTGATTTCAGGTCAGGTCGCGATCTCACCATCCGTAAGTTTGCGCCCCACGTCTGGCTCTGTGCTGACAGGGCCAAACCCGCTTGGGATTCTATTTCTCCCTCTCTCTGCCCCTCCCCTGCTCTCGCTTTCAAAATAAATAAATACACTTTAAAAAGAAGATTAAATGAGATAATCCATGCAAAGCATTTAGTCCAGGGAAGTCACACTGGTTAAAAACTAAATCCGTGTGATCATCCCCATTGTTAATCAACGTCCAGGTGAGTGTTTTATCTGTACTCAACTCCGTCCCTGCACAAACTCAAGTGTTTGGAGTATACCGAGTGTAAACAATTCATTAAGGTACAATCTTTCTCTCCTCTGCGGTTCCTCAAAAAGAGGCCTCCCGCGTGAGGGTTTAGTGGTTCTTGAGTCAGTCGGGAATGAACCGGAAACTGTGTCAACGACTCTGTCTTTCAACCCTCGGCCCTTTCGCTGAAGCACCGCCTGGAACCCCAAACGGATTCCAGAATCTCCTTTGCTGCTCATTGGCTCCAGTCCTTTTCTTTTAGAAAATGCTTCTTTTGCTTCAGGAATGGTTGCCCGGTGCGTCTCTTAAATCTTAGCTCGACTGAAACCCATCCCCACCCACCCTCTTTGTAGTGACTCAAGGTTTTTCACTGGGCAGACTTTTGTGTGAATCCCCACACTCACCAGGCCTGCGGGCTCCTTCCCGGGGCAGCACCTGTTGTATCAACTTGCTTCCACCGACGCGCCGCCCGGGGAGTTAGCCTCCTCTTATGCTGGTTCCGTGGACAAAGCGTGTCAGTGATGACTGTACTTCCACAAGACCTTCTGCTGTTTTCTGATGTGTGGAGCCTCTTGGCACCCGAATGCCATCCAGACTTGTTCACCTTGGAGGTTCCTTCCGCTTGTTGACCCACCAGGAATTTCAGAGGCGCTCATCGGAACCCGGTCTAAAAACACATCTTTGTTCCAGGGGGCATGTCTTGGGCTAGACCCACCTCCCCCTCCTCTCCAACTGCCAGAAATTTCCGTTAGCGCGAGTAAGACTTGTTCCGCAGTCTGAAACAGGAAAGCTCCTCACAGAGAAGGCCAGGGAGAGGCATCACGGAGATCAGGACCTGGAAATGGCTGTGTCCTTTCAGGGGGAGACACAGAGACAGTTTCTCTGGTGACAGTCTCGTCATCAGCGCAGTTGATGGGATGGCACTGATCCGAACGGGCATCTTAAAGAATGGAAGCGCGTTGTGTGTTAAACCCACGAGCGGATGTTCGACTCCACCAGGGAACAGGGAAGACAGAAGTGAAAATGGAGGACACAGTGAGGTAGCATTCTCTGCTCATTCTGTGACCTCTGGCAGGTTACTTCACTACCCTGAATTCCCATTTCTATCTTCGAGTCAGAAGTAAGTCAACGACTGTAAGCTTTGCTCTGAAGATCGAATCCGGTCATACGGCAGTACGGGCCATTCGCCGAGTGACCAGCGACCTTGCAAGCTGGAGCCGCCAAAGCCATCTTGATATGCAACCAGAGAAAAGAGGATTCTTTCATGACATTTGAGAAATTTTGTGAAAATATTAAAAACACTCTCCTTACAAGGTATTCATCCAAAGGGCACAAAAATGCTGATTCGAAAGGGCACACGCACCCCAGTGTTTCTAGCAGCGCTATCAACAATCGCCAAATTAGGGAAAGAGCTCAAATGTCCATCAAGTAATGAATGGATAAAGACGATGTGATAGATGAGATAGAGATAGAGACAGAGACAGAGACAGAGGTAGATAGAGATATAGACACAATGGACTATTACTCAGAGATGAAAAAGAATAAAATCTTGCCATTGCAACAACATGGATGGAACTAGAGTGTATTATGTTAAGCGAAATAAGCCGGTCAGACCGAGAAAGACAAATATATGATTTCACTCCTACGTGGAATTTAGGAAACAATAGATGAACATAGGGGAAGAGGAGGAAAAATAAGATACAAACAGAGAGGGAGGCAAACCATAAGAGACTCTTAAATACAGAGGACAAACTGAGGGCCGCTGGAGGGGAGGTGGGTGGGGGTGGGCTGAGTGGGGACGGGCATGAAGGAGGGCACCTGTAGGGATGAGCACTGGCTGTCGTCTGTCAGAGATGAATCACTGGCTTCTACTCCTGAAGCCAATACTATACTCTGTGTTAACTAAGTAGAATTTAAATAAATAAATAAATAAATAAATAAATAAATAAATAAATAAATAAATTTTTAAAAGGCTCTCGCTTGTTGGTTATAAATGTATGGGGAAATAAAGAACAGTGAAATCGATGTTTTCCAGCACACTGTAATTTAACCATTAGGAACATTGAAAATCGGTGTTTTCCGTCTTTGTGAAGCGTGTGTTAAGAGGGACTTGGACGACATTTGCCTCTCCTCATGGTGTAGCTCAGGACAGGGGGCCAGCATCTTTTCTGGGCCTCAGCAAACTGCCTGTGCTTGCGATGTTTGGGTCAGCTCCCAGCCCTTTGTCCTCTGTGCTGTCTGTACCTCTGCCCGCACCTTTGGTGGGAAGACAGTTCCAAGGCTCATTCCTTCCGGGTCACCCATGACCTCTTCGTCAAAACCACCGTCTTGGTTTGTAGGGAGAAGGTGGCACAGCTGGCTCCCCGGGCGGCCCATCTGCCAAACGACAACACTGCGCCCGGCCCCTCCCCTGCTGTTATAGCCTCCCTCACCTCGGGCTTAACTTTCCCTTCCGGCACCTTCGTTGCTCCTCACTTGGCCGCACTGTCCCCCTTCCTGAACGATTCCGTCTTCTGGTCACCTGTTTTGGAAACAAGTCAGGCTCATTCATCACAGGAGACACGGGGGCAACATGGGACCCTTTTCTGTCTGTGGCCCCGACGCTGTGCGTGACGTCCAGGCCAACCATAGACAGTTGCACAGGTTCTGGGTGGCAGGCCGGCAGAAGAGGCCCCCCGCGAGTGTCGGGCCTGAGGCTCAGCCTATCGGGCGGCCTCCTCGCAAGCCTGGGCTCGAGGACTCAGGCGCCCCGGGGACCCGGCTTTCCTGCACATTCCGCACTCCCGACCCCAGGTCAGATCTTCATCCCTGGGTCTCTGTCTGAAGTGCTCTTCCGCGGAGGCCTCCTTCGGGGATTAGGAGGATGAGGAAACGCCGGAGACGCCTTTCTGATGCAGGACCCAGTTCAAAACTTTAGGCAAGAACCTGCGCTAATGTCCTGTGGGTAACCGAGGGCGAAAATGGTGTTGTCAAAGGTACACGTCTCTTCTGTATCACGGTCAACGGTAAACAGAACTCGGGTAGGTCAGAACCGCGCCCTTCTGCTAGCTGTGTGTTAGACCAAGAACATCTCAGCTCTTCCTCTGCCCTTCCCGACACGACACCTCCGTGCCGGCGGCCTCGCAGGTGGGTGATGTGTGACACTGGCAGCCAGTGAGCGCGGCTGCCCCAGATGGGGTGGAGGCCCCAACGGGTCTGCGGGTCTTTGGGTCTTCGGTCAGCCGGTCCATACGCAGGGATCAGAGTGACGGACTCTGATGCCCAGCACCGCACCTCTGACTTTTAGATCAAGGGCTTCTGGGGCGTGTTGCCATCGCAGTGACCCCCAGCAGGACATCTCAGTGAGCTGACACCCCAAGGAAGAGCGGCGTCCCCTCACCGCACCCGGTCTCCTTGCCTCCCTCCTCTTCTTCCCACTGAGGTTTCGAGGGTTGTTGTGTTGATTGAGCAGATGAGCTGATTGGCTCATTAATCCTTCCATTCTCAAATGTTTATTTTTGTTTTTTTAAAGTTGTATTTAGTTTCGAGAGAGAGAGAAAGCATGAGCAGACGAGGGGCAGAGCGAGAGAGAGAGAGAGAGGGAGAGAGAATCCCAAGCAAGCTTCACGCTGTCAGCATGGAGCCAGATGCGGGGCTGGAACTCATGAACCGGGAGATCATGACTGGAACTGAAATCAAGAGTCAGATGCTTAACCGACTAAGTCACCCAAGTACCCCCATTTTCAAATATTTATTAAGCACCTAATAGGTGCTAGGGACATGGTATAATCTGTAATTTACTGAAACATACTTTGGCCAAGGGTCTTTGTCTTTCAGTCTCTTTCTGGTACAAAGCAGGACATTAAGTCACCTTCCCCAGGGGGCCATGAGGGGCGGCAGGCATCAGCCGTTGCTGCTGATCATCAGCTCCTGCCCCTGCTCCCCCGCCATGTCTGCCTGTGGCCCCCACAGCCGCCCAGTCCCCCCGGGGGGCCCACGGAGGGCTGCTAGGACACACCGTGCTGATGGGTAGGGCACACGGTGCTGATGGCTCCTGCAGCGGGCACAAGACTCACACTCACTCTGGATCTGAAGGAAATACTTGACACCTGTGAGTGAAATCACCAAGGAGCTTTCACCCTCAAGGGAAACTGAAGCATTTTCTTTCTGTGTTCGGAGCAGGCAGGGGCATCCTTTTCTTCGTCCTAGACTTGTAAGTTTTTCAGGAAGCAAGGAAAACACTGTCCCAGAAACCTCAGTGCGGAGAAAAGAGGGATGTCAGGCGACATGTTGGCAGAACAGAAGGCGAGTCAAGAATGCGTTTATCCTCATGTCCTCATCTTGGGGCTCAGGGGATCCGAGGACCCCAGCGCGGTGCCTGGAACAGCGTCAGAAGGTGTTTCCCACAGAGCAGCCTTTGCCGAACGCGCCCCGTAGGAGGGGAGTTAGGATGGAGGGAAAAAATTCTGGCCCTCGCCGCCATGTCTGGGGCGCCCTCGCCATCCACTCTCACGGGGACTCCCTTCCTGCGGGCAGATGCAGTCCGAATCCCCGATGAAAGATCAATTCCTAAACCTGCCTTACCAAGGAATTTTCTTGCCAGGGTCTTCCACTTGGGGCGTGCACCCTGATTTAACACTCGCTGGCTGACCGCTGCTTTGTCTCCAAGAACATTTGCCTAAGTCTCTAACTCTTGTTTCTCTCTCTCTCTCTCTTTGTAAAATGAACATAAAAGAGCTAATGCTGAGTTGCTTTCGGTGAGAAATTAATTATTTAAAGTATGTAAAAAAAAAAGGAGCAAAGGCAGTTCAGTGGAGAATTGGAATGGCTTTCCAACAAATGGTGCTGGTCTCAAAACAGAACAAAAACAGGAAAACCCAAAAAACTAAAGCCGAAACAAAACACATAGTGTTGGCAGATCTGGACATGCACGCTCAGAACGGTGACTGTAGACAGAGACCTTAAGTTACCCCCAAAATTAACTCAGCATCGGTCACAGATCGAAACATAAAATGTGCGTCTCTAAAACTTCATGATCCGTGAAAGAAGAGTTGGCAAGTTGGACTTCATTAATATTAAAACTTCTGCTCAGTGGGAGACACTGTGAAGAGTGTGAGAACACGAGCCACAGGATGGCGGAAGTTATTTGCAACACACACATCTGCTAGACAACTGGTGTCCAAAATATCTTTTAAAAAACTCTTCAAAGTCGGGGCGCCTCGGTGGCTCAGCCGGCTAAGTGTCTGACTCTTGATTTCAGCTCAGGCCTTCGTCTCACGGTCCCGAGTTCAAGCCCCACACTGGGCTCCGTGCTGGAGTGGAGCCGACTTCAAAAAAATTATTAAAAATCTCTTAAAACTCAACAATAAGAAAACCAATTAAAAAAAAAAAACCACTAAAAAAAATGGGCAAAAGATCTGAACAGACATCCCATCAAAGAAGTGACACACGAGCACAGTAAGATGCCTCCCATCATATCTCATCAGGGAAAGATGAATTAAAATGACAATGAGATGCTATCACACTGCTGTGAGGATGGCCCCATCCGCAACACTGACAACACCAAACGCGCGGAGGAACAGGAACTCTCACGCATTGCTGGTGGGAATGCAAGATGGCCGACCATTGGGTGGTTTCTTAGAAAATTAAACATACTCTTACCATAGGATCCAGCAATCTTGCTCCTTGGTTTTTACCCAAATGAACTGAAAACCTATGTCCACACATACAAAACAAATGCACACGGATGTTTATAGCTGCTTTATTCATAACGGCCCAAACTCGGAAGCAACCAAGATGTCCTTCAGTAGGGGAATGGATAATACACTGTGGTACATCCAGACAATGGAAAATCATCCCGTGCTTAAAGGAAATGAGCTACCAGGCCATGGAAGGGGATGGGGAACCATAAATGCATATTACTAAGTGAAAGAAGCCAATCTGGAAAGACTACATCCTGTATAATACCAACTAGAATCTGACACTCTAGAAAAAGCAAAACTATAGAGACAATAAAAGGATTAGCGGTTGCCTGAGTTTGGGGGTTGAGGAGGAAAAACAGGCAGACCACAAACTATTTGCTGGTAGTGATCCTATTCTATGTGCTACCTTAATGGTGGATATGTGCATTGTCCACCTATCCAAATAAATGACATTTTGGAACATTCGAGAACAGAGTCCCACCAAACTCTCACTCATGTGTGGCTCCTTCTGAGAGTTTACGCTCACTTTTGTGTGGGACACAGATGCTGACTGCTTGGCAAAGACACTCGGATGACAGAACCTTATTAATAATTCCAATTACTCTTCCCGATTGATCTCCTGTCCACAACTTCCTGAATTATACCTTTTATTAGATAAGGTTCTCAAGAAAAAGCAAAAGGGAGCGGTGTGCACTTGTCCTGGCAAATGTCATGTTGGCAGAGATGATTTATTATGAAAATTTCCAATGGAAATGTCCTCTGCCTGTGTAATGCATCACCCAGTGCTGGCCAGTTAAATGCTGCGGTTTAAACTAGTGAGTTGAAGAGACACTCAGGCACCCCATGTATAGGTGGGGTGCACCAGGGCGGGGTGGCAGAATGGAATGGTCATGATCCGGATGAAGACTCAACAAACATCTGTCTGCTGAGGCTTGGTGTGTGTCAGTAATTAGCTGTATACATCTGCTTATATTATCTTGCTGAGGCTTCAGGATAGTTCCGTGATGGAAATGTTACTACTCGCATTTTGTCAATGAGAATAGAGGCAGGGGACGTCTCTTGCAATCATCGTAACTTACCCAAAGCCGCATACTTTCAAACATAGGTGAAGGACAGATTTAAGTACTGTTCTTTCTCTCTCTCGACATGTGGCCATAGCCCTAAGTGGCAAGATGGGATTCCTTTGCCCCAGATTCTTGTCAGGGGACATAATCCCCAAGTCCCTGCCATGTATTTCCTATTTCATAGGCAAGTGTACGTGTCCGCGTTCATGGACAGTGGTCTGAAGAGCATTCTGTTTTTCCGTTCCTCCAGCTACTTCCGGTTGACTCTTGATTTCATCCAGAACACCAGAGGACGGCATGCTTGGGACACATGAAGTGGCTCCTCTCTTAGACTAGATAGTTCCTTTTTCAAAAATTTTTTCAAAACATTTATTCATTTTTAAGAGACAGAGTGCAAGCAGGGGAAGGGCAGAGAGAGGGAGATATAGAACCTGAAGCAGCTCCAGGCTCCGAGCTATCAGCACAGAGCCCGATGTAGGGCTCGAACCCACGAACTGTGAAATCATGACCTGAGCTGAAGTTGGACGCTTAACCCCCAGGCGCCCCTCAAACCGGATAGTTCTATTTGCCCCTTTGCCTTGTATCAGCCGATGGCACTGCGGATCACTGAAATCAGGGACTGCATGGAGCCCGCTGCTATGTCCACAGTTGAGATATTGTTGAGAATGTTGTTTACTATGTAACGTGGGTTCCATTTATGGGTTGTAAGAAGTCAGTTGAGGGCTGGTGTCCAGACACTGGCAGTATCTGGAGAGATGGGAGGCCCACGCACAGAAGTCCGGTGTTGACATGTCTCTTTACAATCGCTGGGGAAGAGGAGGTGGTGGGAGGTGGGGGCCACGGCCCCAAAGCCACGTGGTTACTGGAGAGAAATCCAGGAACGCAGTCAGTCATGGAGGGAAATAGGAAGGCTTGGGCTCGGAAACTGGTGCAAGACCAAAGGGGTAAAAAACGCACGGGTTTTTCTAAGTCAGAAAGCCCGAGGTCACCCCGAGTGACTCAAATTTTCTGGGCCTTGGCTTTCCTCTGTGACACTGGGATAAACCTCCAAGACGCGGACCGTCTAGAGGATTAAATAAGATAATGCATGGGAGGCACCCAGAGTGGCGGTTGGCACATCGCCGAAGCTCACACACATGATAGAAATCGCTGGGGGCACCACGTGGACTTGGCCGGACACAGAAGTCCGGGTACTGGAGCAGAAAATCGGAACGCGTGTCCGCTTGGGCGGATTCTCCTCTCCACCTCAAGGGGCTACGTCTCCTGAACGGCGTTGCAGGTCAGAACCGTGGTTCCAGATACTGACACACGCCTCTTCTAAGGCGTCCTTCTGCTGCTTCTTGGAACGCCTCTTCGGTCAAGTTCAACTGCGGGCAGCAGCCGCAGAATGTCATTCCTCAGATGCCGCAGCCGGCAAGTCCTCTGAGAAACTTCTTCCCTTTGTGACTGAGCTCCTGACCACAGTAACATCTCTTGGGGGTCCTTTTATTTTCCAGGTCACTTCCTCCGCGTAGATTCTCTCTCCTGGTTCATGTTTTTGCCTGTTTCCTAAGCTAGGATCTGGAAAAAAGGCGTTCCTTTAAATCGAATTCCTCCGTCACGGTACAGTTTCCATTTCTTGCCTCAGAAATCTGACCACACGGATTTTCCTCAGAAGAAAAACTAATTAGTGGGTCTGTATTTTTTGTTTTGTTTTGTTTTTAATTATGGAAGGTCTCGTTGGAGAAAAGAGACCATACGGTAAAAGACGTCACGGTGGAGGGCAGAGAGTGAACTTGAGTGTTCTCCTTCCTTTGTGGCCCCAAGAAAGAAAGAAGGGGGTTTGGGATGAGTAATTGCCTCTTCTGTGACAGCAGCTGCAGAGATAATTTCACGTACGCGCTCTCAATTTTGGGTCACGGTCTTCCGCGAGGCACTGATCCTCATTTGCATTTTCTAGAGGAGGAACCGGGTTCATAAGAGCCACAAATTAGGCTGTAGAGGAACAAGGACTTGAAGCTGGGGCTGGTTAGATGTAAAAACACATTCATTTCTATTTATATGTGTCGAAAACAAATTAATACAAGATCCCGGGATGTTCTGAAAATTGTCACTCCGACGCATTTCCGTGAAGCTCCTGTTGATTGTGGGGCTCCGTGGGGTTTGCAAGAAGGAAAAACTTGACTCTCTGCCTTCCAGAGACGGCTGTTTCTCCTTGATTGCCATCGTTTTCCTGTTTTCAGCAGAACACTAGGCTCAATTATGGGTTTTATGAAACTCTATAATCATTTTAGTGATCCGAGATGCTGGGGCTCCAGCAATCACCTTCCCAGATGCTGGCATATGGTGGGGTTTGGGGTAGAGGCTAAGCTGAACGGGGTGCATTCCACTGGGGGTCATGTCCACTCAGACAATTTGGTGTAGAAGAAGGTCTGTGTGTGTGTGTGTGGGGAGGTCCGTGTATAAGCAGGTCTGCATGGGGGGGCGTAGGCATGAGGGGGTGTGCGTGAGGGGTTGTGGGCACAATCAGGAGTGCATGTGGGTGTCTGCGCGTAAGGGGGCGTGTTGCGTCTGCGTAACCAGGTCGGCTAGGAGAGATCCGTGCCAAAGCGGGTCTGTGCGTGGGGTCCGTGTGCAGGACATATGTACACAAAGGCAAGTCCCCTTTGTCGGGAGGAGGACCAGAGACTTCTAGAAGCAAAGCAGGGACCCCCGTCAAAATTCGTGTCACGAGGGGGCCTCAGAATTCAACTTTGGGGAAACCTGGCTGGAAACGAGCATACCGATGATTCATTTTCATTACGCGTCGAGAGCGAGAGCCCTTACTGAGATCCTGTGTCACCGAGGGGCTTCTCCCTGCCCCAAGGGTCGGAGACGACTTCATTCCCACTCAGGAGTGAACGCAAAACTCACGCTCGTTCCTTTCTGTTCCACCGAGCTGAGCACTGTGTCCTCGGACACGCATCCAGCTCCCAGAAAGGCCGAGGATGCTGAGGACAGCAGGTGTAGTCGCTGGCCGCTTGCTCACGAGCGTTGGTAAACTTCAACTCTTGGGGGGTGGTGAGGGAGGCGGGTGGGGGTGGTTTGAATGCTAGGTGCCGCCCTGGATTGCCACCTGGGGGAGTTCCCAGTGTGTTGCATCAGAGACCGCTGGGGGCGCAGAGAACAGCTAGAAAGGTTCGGCTCTCCGGCAGCCGAGGGCATCTCCTTGCTGGGCAGACTCACGGGGGGCGCAGCACAGAGACCAGAGCACTTGTCTTTGGAAGTAGCATTGAGTCCACAGCCCGTGCGGGGCTCAGGCCCTAGGAAGGCGCGTGGGGGCGCATCTGTCCCTCCCTGAGGTCGCCTCGGAGTCTTCGAGGAGTCTCATTAGCCTCAAGGAAGGCCTGGCTGTTGGAGAACCGGGAAGGTACGACTCAGCCTCCTCTGTGGCATCCCTTTTTTGGTCCTTTGGAGGAGGCCGGCGGCCCCTGGAAAGTGTTGCTCTGCCCCGGCCATCTGTCCGCATCCGTGTCGGGCATCTTCAGTGCTTTGCCTCTCCAGTTCACCTGACTCGGGGTTCCTGCCCTTGTCTGGTCCCTTCCATCTGCCTCCTGCCCGCTGCCAGTGGCTTCCTTAGCTCTGGGCTCATTCCTGTTCTCTCTGGTCTTGCTGACCTCAGACAGGCCTGCAGTTTCCAGCCCGGAAGAGCTTTGAGTTTTTGTTTTTGTTTTTTTTTGTCTTTTTAATTCTGTTGAGGGAACAAGAGCGCACGTGCACGCACGCCAGTGAATTCTTTTCCCCAAACTTACTGCAATTAGCGAGCAGCTGCCGGGATGAGCCTGGGATTTGGAATAATCACGTGCGTTTGGAGGGATACAGAGATGTCACTCTAATGCATGTCCTCGGTGCCAGCCTGGATGCCCCAGGGCGCCTCCCCGGTGGACAGTTCAGAGGACTTGAGTCCTCGCTGTCCTGATGGCCCGCACAGGCATGGTCTCCTCTTGGCATGGCAGGGGTGTGTGTGTGGGGGGGTGCTGTATTGATTCTGGCCACTTTGTCTGATGTCTTCGTCTTCCCAAACCCTGCTAACTCTGTCCTTGCATCGGTGGACAAAGATTGTCAGAACAGATGCCCCTCCACCTAGTTCCCTACTGCACTCGCTTATGGCTCTGTCGGAGATATAGACCAAGTCCGTGCGAGCCTGGACCCTTGCACTTGCATGCGACAGACACGGGGCCATCCACAGTTACTACGTGATGACTTAGGAACATTACTCCCCAGGCCACTGTCCTTCATGTCTGCAGCTAGGGAGACTGAGGGCTCAGTCTACATCCTTCTATTTTTTTTTAATGTTTATTTAATTTTGAGAGAGAGAGAACTTGCGAGCAGGGGAGGGGCAGAGAGAGAGGGCAAGGAAGAGTCCCAGATAGGCCCACTCTGTCAGCACAGAGCCTGATGCAGGACTTGAACCTATGAACCGCGAGATCATGACCTGAGCCAAAGTCAGACGCTTAACTGACTGATCCACCCAGGCGCCCCTGGTCTTTCAAGCAAAAGGCACAGAAAGGTTGACTGTCATTAAGTCTGGGTCCTGAGTCTGTTAAATTGACTCGCTATCCACACACTGACTGCTCTTGTCCATTCCCCCGAGGCCTGGGGCAGCCCCCCCACTCCAGGCTGTGCTGGGGCCGCTGGGGCTGGTCGTGACCATTGTCTCCCCCGTGGATGTCTGTGCCCACTTCTCTTGGCCTGGATGTGTGGGTGCAGAAGCTGTTCTGTGGTCCACGCAGGTGTCATCTGTTAGGACCTCCCCCCACCCCCCACCGGCCTGCTCAAGGAACCTGTAAGCT
The DNA here is from genome assembly GCA_030068075.1 of Paguma larvata. Lineage (NCBI taxonomy): Eukaryota > Metazoa > Chordata > Mammalia > Carnivora > Viverridae > Paguma > Paguma larvata. The sequence continues at coordinate 6,732,080 of CM057834.1, forward strand.
CCCATAGTAGCTAATTCTAGAAGCAGAGGTGTGGGAAATCAACTAGCTAGGTCCTGGTTAAGGGGGTTACAGGGAATGAATTACACTGGTTTCTGGCTCTGCTGAAAACAGCTGACCAGTATGTAGTTAATGCCTGTGTAGGGGTTGGGTCCCACCTGTGTCCATGTGAACTCTTTAGTCCATGTTATCTGTGGACTATCTTATCTTGTTCTCCACCCTGCTTTCAGCCTCTGTTCTCTTGTCTTCTTGGGAACGCCCTGTTTCCGTCCTCAGAGCAGGCTGCAACAATTCCTTTGTCTCGTTTTAATTGCTCCCCTTTTAGGGGCCACTGTTCTCTCCCAATGGGCGTGGAAGACTTCCACAAGATTGGAAGGGGAAGGAATTTTTATAGCGGCTCCTATTAAAAAGACCGACTGACTGCTTTCTGTCGTTTAAGTAAGTCCCTTACCCATAAAGACATAGGAACAGGTAGAATAAAGGGTTGAATGTCACCTGTTTGTCCTTCTGGCCCAGATGCATGTGAGGGGCCTTTTGCTTTGGTGCCCACTCTGGTAACGGCTAGGAGGCTAGGTCTTTTTTCCCACAGTTTAGATCATTCATGGGAAGAGATTACAGAGACACCTGCTCCAGTATCAGGGAGCCCCGTAAAATGCTTTCATGAGCACAGGTAGGACCCATCCCCTGAATACGCATTAACTAGGTACTAATCAGCGGTTTTCAGCAGGGCCAGAAACCAGGGTAGTGAGTTCCCTATAATCTGCTTAACCAGGAGCTAGCTGTTTGATTTCCCATCCAGAGGTCCTGGGGCAGAGGGTTGCCTGTAGGGAGAGGGATCTGTGGAGGTCAAGGCTATCTGTAAACATGCCAAGCTGTCTCCAAGTTGAGTTTGTTGAGTTTGTGTTGAGGAGGAAACAAGACAAAACAGAACAGAAACAGACACCCATTGGGGTGGACTGTATTGTATCCCTTCAAAATGCTTAAGTTAAAGCCATAGTCCCCAATGTGACTGTATTTGGAGATGGGGCCTTTCCAGAGGTAATTAAGATTAAATGAACCCAGGGGCACCTGGGTGGCTCAGTCGGTTAAGCATCTGACTTCGGCTCAGGTCATGATCTCTCGGTCCAGGAGTTCAAGCCCCACATCAGGCTCTGTGCTGACAGCCCAGACCCTGGAGCCTGCTTCTGATTATGTGTCTCCCTCTCTCTCTGCCCCTCCCTGGTCTGTGCTGTTTCTTTCTGTCTTTCAAAGGTTAAAAAAAATGTTAAAAAAAATTAAAAAAAAAAAAAGATTAAATGAAGCCATAAGGAGGGGAGGCCCTCATCCAATGGGACGGGTGTCCCTGTAAGAAGAGAAGGAAACACCAGAAGGGTGCATCGAGAAAAGGCCATGTGAGGACACCATGAGAAGGTGGCCAAATACTTGGCAAAGAAAGGGGCCTTCGGTGCCTGGATCTTGGACTTCTAGCCCCCAAACTGTGGAATGAATTTCTGTTGTTTTGAAGCCACTCAGTCTGTGGTGTTTGTTACAGCAGCCAAGCAAACCCATATACTTCTGGAATGGACCCTTGAGCATCATGAATGTGCCTGAATGTGCCATCCTAACCCCAGAGGACACGAAAGACACAATGCTGGATACACAGTAGACACTCGAGGGTGGACAGGACAGGGGTGCATATTTGGATGGATGAATGCACTACTTGGACACTATTTGTTCTACACGTGGAAAGACTTGTCTCCAGGTATCACCTCACTCGCTTTCCCTCAAAAACTAAAAGGGTGCTGGGTTTTCTATTAACACAGTCCCTGATACTTTGTAGATAATCACTACAGGTGAGCTTAATCTGAATATACTTTTTCTTCCCCTCCATGTACTTTTCTAGTTTTCTTTTATTTTGTTTTTATGTTTATTTATTTATTCTTGGGGGGCGGGGAACAAGCAGGGGGGGCCATTTACATTTTCTGCAATCGCCCTGGAAAAGCCGAAATGAAATATTCTCATTTGTGTTGCTTTGGAAAAAGTGATGGGCTTGGAATAAACCATCAATATTTAACCTCCCCAAAGAGGAGGCGACCCATAGCAGGTATAGGGAGAGAGGATAGAATACGGAGTTTGGAGACGGAACTGGGCTCCGATTCTAAGCTCCGGAGAAGCTCGTCCGGGTGCTTTTGGGAAAGCTAGCAAATCCCTCTGAGTCTCAGTTTTCACGTCCATAAAATGAAAATGTGACTTCGTTTCTAGCAGCAGAGTAAATTGAGGTAGTTCAAAATCTCTCTAGTTCAACACACACACAAAGGCTGGATACAATACACAAGCAGAAAGAAGACCAAAATCCACAGCTGGGCTGCAGAGAAAGGACGTGCCGAGATGCCAGAGATGAGGAAGTTTAAAACCAGAGTCAAGAGGGGCGCCTGAGTGGCTCAGTTGGTTAAGTATCGAACTCTTGGTTTCAGCTCAGGTCATGACCTGATCTCACAGTTCGTGGGTCTGAGCTTCATACATATAAATAAGTAAAGATCTGCTAATCCGATGCTGGGAAAATTTAAAAAGTCACGGTAAAACGGCAATATTCTTTGTTAGTAAGGACACACGAACATGCAGGACAAGTATCAAATGTATAGAAAAGTAACACACCACCTTCGGGAAACTCTGAGGACTGTGAACCAGTTCAGAGATGGAACCCAACTACATATGTAATATTTAAATTTTTCAATGGGAAAAGAGAGTAAAGAAAGAATTTATAAGGGAAGGGAAGAAGAAAGGAACCAAGGAAAAAGGAAAGATCTGAAGGGAATATGGTACAATGCTAACATTTAAAAAATCCACATGGCACCTCGACGGCTCAGTCGGTTAAGCACCCTGACTTTGGCTCAGGTTATAATCCTGCAGTTTGTGAGTTCGAGCCCCGCATCAGGCTCTGCGCTAACAGTGCCAAGCCTGTATGGAGTCCTCTGTCCCCCTCTCTCTCTGTCACTCCTCCAGTCACACACACACACACACACACGCACACTGTCTCTCTCTCTCAAAAAAATAAAACATTAAAAATATAAAAATAAAAAATCTGGGGGGTGTAAGCAGGGATTTTTTTCCTATTACTTTCTTCTGTACGTTAAAATATTTCATATTAAAGGATGTGAAATAAATAAATGGAGATGAACATACCCATTTTTAATAATTATTGTGATTATTATGTATTTTATGTATAACATATAGTATATAATGTGATATATAGCCTACCAAGTAATAGGTATATACATATGTATTTATATACTTAGGAAATACATAAATGTGACCTCTATGCCAAGTTGAGGAAATAATCAGTGTGTAACAAGCAAGGCTTCCATCTCATAGTTTGTACAGGAAAACCGTGTGTCCTGTGTGTGTCTTCTCTCCACGGCCACAGTGCTCACGAGACTGCAGACACCACATGCGTGGGTTTCCATTTGTCGAGTGATCCTCCCGGACACCAGCTCAATTCTAACCCTGTCTTCCTGGAGTTAGGGTCACACCCTGCAGGTTAAGGGCTTAGTCCCACAAGGCTGCCCCCATCCAGTTCAGACACCAGTTAGTCCTGGTCGTCCTCTTACTTCTGACCGATGGGCTTTAAATCGGGATTTACACAACCGCCCTGCTTGGGTTCGATAGCTTCTCAGGATGGCTCATGGAGCTCTGGGAACTGCTTACTTATGTTTACTGATGTATGACAAAGGAATAATAAGGGACACAGATGAGCGGCCGGATGCAGGGATATGGAGGGCACAGTCTGGAAAGGTCCTGAACTTAGAAGCTTCTCTCCCTGTGCAGTTGGGGCGCACCACTTTCCTAGCACATGGATGTGTTTGCCAGCCCAGAAGGTCCCCAAACTCCACACTTTCGAGATGTTTATGGAGGCTTCCTCACGCAGGCATGATTGGTTCCTGACTCCATTTCCAGCCCCGCTCTCCTCGCTGAAGGATAAGAGGTGGGGCAGAGAATGGCAAGCTTCTAATCGTGGCTTGGTCTCTCTGGCCCCAGGAGCCAGCTAAGAGTCACCTCATCAGAACAGAAAACACTACTGTCACCCAGGACAGTCAAGTGACTTAGGAGCTCTGTGCCAGGAACTAGGGCAGGGACCAGTACAAATACAGTAAAACCTTGGATTGCGAGGAACTTGTTCTACGAGTGTTTTGCAAGACCCGGAAGCAGTTCCAATCAATTTTAACTTGATAAGTGAGCAACGTCTTGTAACAGGAGTCGTACGTGACGCCGAATGTCACGTGATCACAACTGAGCCAATGGTTCCGGAAATTTGCTTGGATATATGAGTGCTTTGGATGACAAGCACATTTCTGGAACAAATTATGCTCGCATACCGACATCTTACCGTTCCTAAATATTCTTTCACACAACTTTTTCATTGTGTTCGATACGTGTTACCCAAACGTGTCTCTCCCTTTCAAGGATTTGAGCTAATGGAACTTAGAAAGTCCTTAAGGAGACACCACAGTGGAGCAGACAGCGTGTGCTCCTGGGGAGGTCCTTCGGTGCGGAGAGGGCCGGACATACCGCAGGGAGCGGTCGTGAGGCTGGCGTGTCTGGGGCCGAGACTCAGCTCTACTGCCTCCTACCGGATGACCTTGACTCTTCTCCTCGTGTTTCCCTTCCTCCTGTGTGAAATACGTATATGACGGCATCTACCTCAAAGACTACAGTCAAGGTTAAATCAGTTAATATAGGAAAAACACTGAGAATATTGCCTGGCCCACAGTAAGTACCATGTATTCTTGGGGATTCTGAAGCTCAAGTCCCTGAAGTGAACTTATTTCCGCGAATTTAGAGGGAAGTTAACAGCTTGCGTTTGGAGCTTAATTAATGGTTACGGATGCACCAGCCAGCGCCCGAGGAGAAAGGGGAACGTTGCCGTAAAGGTCTCGTTCATCTTCCACAGTCTGGCTGCTCTGACTTGGTCCTCATGTTTGCGGCTGGAGACACAGCGGCGAGAAGTCGCCCCATCGCTCCAGTGCAAATTTAACTTCTCGTTCAGCCCATCAGCTCAGGTCACAGTGGGAAATCACTGGTATCGCTATTCTCTGAGCTTCCAAATGGGAAAATAAAGCCTTTCTCTGAGCCCAGTAAGACAAAGCAGTGACGCACTCAGCACCTGTTGCGTCCTGTGCCTGGTGGATTCCGGCGTCTTCGTGGATGGTGCCATATTTGGGGCTTTGCCTCTTCTGGTGCCCTGGACTGGTCTTTACCTCATCTCCCGAATAAGAGCAATGCCACAAAATGAAGGAGAAGAGAAGAAAGTTGTAGAGAAGGAGGACCAGAGCCAGTGGGGGTTTTCAGAAGAGCCCGCACAGCTGGGGGGGACAGTGGGTCGGCAGGGCTCTTGGGTAGCTCCCCAAGGAATGCTCCGGCAATGACCTCGACCCGTTGCTAACCAGCCTTCTGAGAAGGCAGGTCCTCCCAGGCTTGTATTTTGTCTGTGGTTGGCGAGGTGTGCGGGTGAAAGGCGGCCACAGTGGCTGCTGCCACTGTAGGGTTGCGAGTCGCTGATGGATAAAAGTAAGACCGCCAAGGCAAAGTGTGGTCTGAAAATACACTTTATTGCAAGCACCCTTGGGCAAAATTCCACGACTTGCAAGAGAGGAGTCGGGGAAGTCGCGTGTGAGATTAGGAGTTAGGAGTTTTTAATGGGTTTGGGGAGGAGATTTTGAAACTGGTGACGAGTTAAAGTCCTATTGGTCTATTGGAATGACGTGTCCGCCTCCCAGTGCTGTGGTGGGACCTTCGGCCATCTTGGGTCCCTTCTTCAGGGTTTTTGGCGGGAATGTCGGCCATCTTGGGTCGGTTTCCATTGTATGGAGCCTTCCCTCCGCCCTAGCGCAACACCACCTTCCTCCTCAAGTCTCCTTTTCCGAATGTCACTGAAAAAGACTCAAAAATATCACTCCGAAAGTCCACAAATTCTTGGCCTGCAGAAGAAGCCTGCGTGTCTTGGTTGAGTGCAGGATCTAGTAGTGTATAAAATCGATTTGAGCAGCGTGGGGGCACCTGGGTGGCGCAGTGAGTTAAGCCTCAGACTTTGGATTTCGGCTCAGGTCATGATCTCGTGGTCTGAGTTCGAGCCCTGGGTTGGGCTTTGCGCTGACAGTGGGGAACCCATTTGGGATTCTTTCTCTCCCTCGCTCTCTCTGCCCCTTCTACACTTGTGTGCTTTCTCTCTCTCAAAATTAATAAACTTAAAAAGGAATTGAAAAAGAAAGCAGCCTGAAGACCCCTGAGGGGCTCTCTTCCTCCCCAGGGGAAATGAAAGACTGCTCAGGTCACTTCACTACAGAAGGGTTTGGAGACCCTGGCTCCTATGAAAGCACCCAGAAGCGCCCACAGTTCATGGGGGTGCCGCCGACTTTGCCCTCATCAGAGGCGGGAGGCCTGATGTTCAACAGATGCATTGACTCACTCCTAACATTCTTGGAAAGTCCTTCCTGCATTTTTCAGATTGGCTATCTCCTAAGTCAACCCCCAAAGGACTAGAGCCCCTCATTCCCCTCCTGCCAGAAGCATCCAGTCTCCTTATGTCTAACAATGCAAAATCCATCTGAGAATGAGGTTAACAGTATAAAATGTATCAAAGTCACGTCCAAGGCTTATTAATTTGCTTTCGTGGGTTTTAACTCGGAAGTTCCCATCAACAGTAATGGGATTAGGAGGTTAAATGCAATGCGCTGAACAAGGGGACAGTCATCAAAGCAGGCACAAACAATTCATGGAAGAAAAAAGTTTTCATAATAATGCACATTAAATGTAGATATTAAACTAGAATTGCCACGGAGGAAATCTTGTTACTGGTGAACAGGTTCATAAAATCTACATGCAGGCTGGGCCATTACCGGTCACCTCCGCCCTGTGATTGTGGAAATGGGAGGTTTTCCTGGTGATTCTTGCCGAGGGGAAACTCTTTGTGCCCCTCAAAGAGGGGACGGTTCATTAACAATAGCATCAGTTATTCCTATATTACCGGAATAAAACCTTTGTCTGCAGGAGACGAGACCCTAAGCAGAATGATACTGCAACCGGGAGGATTTGTGTGTAAGCTAAACTATTTCCAGACAAATCAGCCACTGACAAAAATTACTTGGGCGATGTATCCATAAGGATGATTTGTGAAGTTAGGAGCCAAAGGAGAAAATAACTTCTAAAAATATACTTTCCCCGAGTGCCTACCTTATAGTATTTTTCAAAAAATAATTGGAACGGTGAAATTAGGGTCCAGAAAAATTGAACTGTCTTTCTCTTGCACTCTCTGGGGCACGTGCTCGCTAGGGTTGCCGTAATAAAACACCACAGGACCGGTTGGCTTAAATAACACGAATTTATTCTCTCGCAGTTCAGAAAGCCAGAAGTCCAAGATCAAGGGGACAGCAGATCTGGTTTCTCCTGAGGCCTCTTCTCCTTGGCTTGTAGGTGGCTGTCTTTTTGCCGCGTCCTCGCGTGGTCTCTTCCTGCGTGTGTGTGCACATCCTCGGTGTCCCTTTGTGTGTCCGAACCTCTCTTCCTGAGGACACCGGACAGACTGGATTAGGGCGGCCTCACGGCCTCATTTCAACTAATCACCCCTTTCAAGGCCTGGTCTCCACACACAGACACATTTTGAGGTGCTGGGGGTTAGGACTTTGTTAATTTTGGGGGGCACGCAGTTGAGTCTACCATTGGTCTATCTATTTATCTATCTGTCATCTACCTATTTATCTACTATCAATATGCCATCTATCTATCTATCCATCCATCCATCCATCCATCCATCCATCATCTATGTATCTACCTATATCTATGTGTCTATTGCTTGATCTACTGTCATCTGTATATCTATGAATCTATCTACCTACCAATCATCAATCTATCATCATCTCTCCCTCTCATCTACCATCATCCTCAACCATCTACCTAGTTTTTAAAACTCTCACTTCGAAAGCTGAAAATAACTGAAAATTCTTTGCGAAGTAAAATGAATACACATCTAAACAAAGATATGTAAATAGCATCTATGTACATGGTGAGGTGAAGTATCTCTGACCACTTTCATGGTGATCCTTCCTCCTCCCCAAAGGGGCCACTTCCTGTCTGTAGTACAGAATTGTCACTTCATCCCTCATGACACTATTGGGAGTATCAAATAATGTAATGACCATGAAAACGCCTAGTCCTAGACAGAAGGCCATTGATGCTTGCTAGTTCCTTTACTTTTGTGTGAACTGTCTACTTAGATTAAAACAAAAAGAAAAATCGCCCAATTTTCAATCATAAGTCTCTTTATCCAGGACGTGAACATATTTTATTTTATTTATTTTATCATTTTATTTTATATTTTATTTATTTTATTATTTTATTTATTTCCTTCTTTCTATCTTTAAGGTTTTATTTTAATTCTAGTTAGCTATTGTACAGTGTTATATTAGTTTCAGGTGTACAATATAGTGATTCAACACTTCCAGACAACACCCAGAGCTCGTAACGACAAGTACCCCCATCACCCACTTCCTCCATCCCCCACCTGCCTCCCCTCTGGTAACCGTCAGAGTACTCTCTATTGTTAAGAGTCTGTTTCCTGGTTTGAGTCTGTCTCTATTTTTCCCCTTCGCTTGTTTGTTTTGTTTCTTCAATTCTGCATGCGAGTGAAATCATGTAGTATTTGTGTTTCTTTGGCTGACCTATTTCGCCTGGCATAATGCACTCTAGCTCTGTGCACATCCTTGCAAATGGCAAGATTTCATTCATTTTCAGGGCTGAGTAAGCTTCCATTAAATTTATGTATATATATCACATCTTCTTTATACATTCATCAGTCGATTGACCCTTGGGCTGCGTCTATATCTTGGCTGTTATAAATAACACTGCAGTAAACAGAGGGGTGCCTGGATTCCTTTCAACTAGCGTTCTTGTATTCTTTGGATGAATACCTAGTAGTTCAATTGTTGGATTAGATGGTAGTTCTATTTTTAACTTTTTGAGGAGTCTCCATACTGTTTCCCACAGTGACTGTACCAGTTTGCATTCCCATCAAAAGCACGAGAGGGTTCCCCTTTCTCCACATCCTCACCAACACGGGTTGCTTCTTGTGTTGTTGATTTTAGCCATTCTGACAGGTGTGAAGTGATATCTCATTGTGGTTTTGATTTGCAATTCCTTGATGATGAGTGATGTGGAGCATTTTTTCATGTGTCTGTGGGCCATTTATATGTCTTCTTTAGAGAAATGTCTGTTCATGTCTTCCTCCCATTTTTAAGTTGGATTATCTGTTTTTAGGGTGTTGAGTTGTAGCGATTCTTTATATATTTTGGATACTAACCCTTTAGCAGATATGTCATTTGCAAGTATCTTCTATTCATTGTTTGCCTTTTAGTTTAGTTATTTCCTTCACTGTGCAGAAGTTGTTTATTTTGATGGGGTCCCATATAGTTTATATTTGCTTTTATTTTTCTTGCCTCAGGAGGCATATCTAGAAAAATGTTGCTATGCTGGTTTCAAAAAAGTTACTCTGTGTTTTCTCTTCTAGGATTTTTATGGTTTCAGGCCTCACGTTTAGGTTCTCAGTCCATTTTGAGTTTATTTTTTTGTATGGTGTAAGAAAGTGGTACAGTTTCCTTCTTCATGTTTCTGTCTAGTTTCCCAACACCGTTTGCTGAAGAGACTGTCTTTTCCCCATTGGATGTTCTTCCCCAATGGATATTGTCAAATATTAATTAACTGTACAATTGTGGGTTTATTTCTGGGTTTTCTATTCTGTTCCGTTGATCTATGTGTCTGTTTTTATGCCTCTACCATACCGTCTTGATCACTACAGCTTTGTGATACAGCTTGAAGTCGGGAATCGTGATGCCTCCACCTTTGCTTTGCTTTTTCAAGGTCGGTTTGACTCCTCAGGGTCTTCTGTGTTTCCTCACAAATTTTAGCATTGTTTGTTCTAGTTCTGTGAAAAATGCTAATGGTATATGCATAGGGATTGCATGAAATGTGTGGATTGCTTTGGGTAGTGTGGACTTTTTAACAATGTTTGTTCTTCCAATCCATCCATAAGTATGGAATGTCTTTCCATTTCTTTGTGTCCTCTTCAATTTCTTTTATCAGTGTTTTATAGTTTTCAGAGTACAGGTGTGTCATCGCTTTGGTTAAGTTTATTCCTAAGCATCTTATTGTGTTTGGTGAAACTGTAAATGGGATTGTTTCCTTAATTTCTCTTTCTGTTGCTAATGTTTCTTCATTAGTGCTATATAGAAATGACACAGACTTGTGTACACTGATTTTGTGTCCTGTTTTTTTTTTGTTCACCGCATTCGTTTGTCAATTCTAGAAATTTTTGTGTGGAATCTTTCAGGTTCTCTATATAAAGTGTCATGGCATTTGCAAAATAGTGAAATTTTTACTTCTTCTTTACTGATTTGGATGACTTTTATTTCTCTTTTTGTCTGATTGCTGTAGTTAGGACTTCCAGATCTTTGATGAATAGAAGTAATATGAGTGGACATCCTTGTCTTCTTTCTGATCTTAGGGGAAAAGCTCTCAGTTTTTCTCCATTAAGGATGATGTTCGCTGTGGGTTTTTCATACATGGCCTTTATCATGCATGTTAAGGACCTACTTTGTTGAGGGTTTTTATCATGAATAGATGTTGTACTTTGTCAAATGCTTTTTCTGCATCTATTGAAATGATCAGATGGTTCTTATCCTTTCTCTTATTGATGCTGATGGACCACGTTAGTGGATTTGCAAATATGGAACCATCCTGGCAACCCATAAATAAATCCCACTTGATCATGGTGAATGCAGTTTTTTAAGTGTTGATTTTGCTGTGCTAGTATTGTGTTGAGAATTTCTGCATCGTGTTCCTCAGAGATATTGGCCTGTAATTCTCTTTTTTAGTGTTGTCTTTATCTGGTTTTGGTATCAGGGTAAGGCTGACCTCCTAGAATGAATTTGGGAGTTTTCCTTCTCTATTTTTGGGAATAGTTTAAGGAGAATAGGTATTCATTCTCCTTTAAATGTTTGGTAGAATTTTCCTGGATTTTTGTTTTTTGGGGGGAGAGCTTTTTGATTACTTATTCAATTTCTTTGCTGGTTATTGATCTGTTCAAATTTTCTATTTCTTCCTGTTTCAGTTTTTTTGTAATTTTTAAATGTTTATTTACTTTTGAGAGAGAGAGAGAGACGGAGTGTGAGCAGGGTAGGGACAGAGAGAGAGGGAGACACAGAATCTGAAGCAGGCTCCAGGCTCTAAGCTGTCAGCACAGACCTTGACGTGAGGCTCGAACTCACAAACTGTGAGATCGTGACCTGAGCTGAAGTCGGACGCTTAACTGACTGAGCCACCCAGGTGTCCCATTTTCCTGTTTCACTTTTAGCAGCTTATATGTTTTTCAGCATTTATCCATATCTTCTAGATTGCCCAATTTGTTGGCATATAATTTTTCATAATATTCTAAGTGATTGTATCTATGTGGTGTGAGTTGTTATTTCCCCTCTCTCATTCTTTTAAATTTATTTGAGTCTTTTCTCTGTTTTTCTTGATAAGTCTGACTAGAAGTTTATTAATTTTATTGATTTTTTTCAAAGAACCATCTCCTGGTTTCATTGATCTGTTCTATTGTTTGTTTTGTTTTGTTTTTAGTTTCTATATCATTTATTTCTGCTCTCATCTTTATCATTTCCTTTCTTCTGCTGGGTTTTGGTCTTGTTTGTTCTTCTTTGTCCAGGTCCCTTAGGTGCAAAGTTAGGTTATTTATTTGAGATTTTTTCATGATTCTTGAGGTAGGCCTGTATTTCCATAACCTTCCTTCTTAGAACTGCTTTCCCTGTACCCCGAGGTTTTGAACCTTCGTGTTTTCATTTTTATTTGTCTCCATGGACCTTTTTATTCTCCTTTTATTTCTGGTTGACCCATTCATTGTTTAGTGACATGTTATTTAACCTCCGCGTATTTGTACCTTCCCAGACTCTTTCTTGAGGTCGACTTCTCATTTCATAGTGTTCTGGTCAGAAAAGATGCCTGGTATAACTTCAGTCTTCTGGAATTTATTGAGGCTAGTTTTGTGGGCTAATAGGTGATCTACTCTAGAGACTGGTTCATGTATACTTGAAAAGAATGTGTTTTCTGCTGTTTTAGGATGGAATGTTCTGAATATATCTGCTAAATCCATCTCGTCCAGATTGTCATTCAAAGCCATGGTTTCCTTGTTGATTTCTTCACTGATTTTTTTACAGAAGTATTCATCTTTGCTTCTTTTGTGTTTCCTACCTATATACCATCACTTTTGTTCCCTCCTTTCCACTCAGGGTCCCTTTTAATATTTCTCATAGGGCTGGTGTAGTGGTCACGAATTCCTTAGATTTGTAGGTCTGGGAAACTCTCTATCTCTCCTTCTTTTCTGAATGATAGCCCTGCTGGATACAGTATGCTTGGCTGCAAACTTTTCCCATTCAGCACTTTAAGTATATCATGCCACTCGCTTGTGGCCTGCCAAGTTTCTCTTGCAGAATCTCTAGCTAGCCTTATGGATTTTCCCCTATAAGTTAATTATTTCTTTTGTCTTGCTGCTTTTAAGAATTTTTCCTTATCATTATATTTTGCAAATTACATGTTTTGATGTGGTTCTGCTTGTGTTGATTTTGACAGGTGTTCTTTGCGCCTCCTGGGTCTGGATATCTGTTTCCTTCCCCGGATTAGGGAGATTTTTCAGCTATTATTTCTTGGAATACATTTTCTACTCCCTTTGCTCTCTCTCCTTCTTCTGAGAACCCTATAATATGCACGTTATTATGTTTGATGGAGTCACTTATTTTCCTAAGTCTTATTCTCATTTTGCATGCTACTTTTTTCTCTCTTTTGTTCAGCTGGGTTACTTTCCATTTCTGTGTTTCTAGTCATTCTTTCTTCCTCTGCTTCTTCTATTCTGATGTTCATTCCAGAAACTTCATTTCTCATTTCATTTATCGTGCTCCTTATCTCTGCTATCTTATTCCTTATCTCTGTGTTAAAGGTCTCACTCATGTCTCCCACTTTTTTTCTCAAGTCAACTGAATATTCTTATGATCCTTGCTTTCAATACACCATCAGCCTGTGTTGTTTATATCTGTCTCCTTTAGATCTCCGGCTGTGGACTTATCCTGTTTTTTGGGATAAAATTCTGTCTCTCTGTGTCTGTTTCTCTGTGTTAAGAAAGTCAGCTGTGTCTTCTGCTCTTGAAAGTAGCGATTTTATGAAGAAGTCCTGTAGTGCCCTGCAGTGCAGTGTCCCCTGTTCAACAGCTCCTGGCACTTTAGGAGAGTGTCCTACGTGTGTTACTTACCACCTGCTCTTGTGTCACGTCACTTTTCCTTTCAGTGAAGTTGTCCGCATTGACTCTCCGCCTGTCGTGGGTTGTGCTTGCTCTCTCTGGTGTTAATGGGACCCAGGCAGGCCAGCTTTGGCGGGGGAGGAAGGGTGTGCCCGCCGGGGAACTTGGGAGTGCGGCAGGGGGCGTTAGTACAATGTCCCCGGGGCCACTGTGCTATGCTGGATCCCTGGAAGCAGCGCAGTGGCTGGTGAGGCCACGTGCTGGGGCCGCAGAGGGTGCAAGGCTGGTCGTGGCCAGGCCCAGCATGCGACGGTGGCCGGGGGGTGAGGGGCTGGGCCCCTGGCGGCGGCCAAGCACTGCAGTGGGTGTGCGTGGAGTGCTGTCGCCGCTGTGCACTTGGTGGCCGGGCGGGTGCACGTGCATCTGTTAAGAAGATCCGCCCCGAGACCAGGGCTGCGGCAGGCTCGGAGTGGGCGGGGCCTCGGGAGAACTCGTAGCAAGTGTCCCTGCAGGCCCGTCTCCCGTGGGTGGCCCTGCGTGTATGCTGGGGACTGGGGGAGGGGAGGAAGATGGTGACTGCCAGCTCCCTGGTTTTTGAAGCAGTGCATGAAGTCACCATGATCAGATCTTGTCCCCAGCATTGTATACACTGCCGTTCTTATGCCGCCTCTCTGTGCAGGCCGCTGTCTCTTTAAGAGTAGTGACCCAGCTGGGGTTCACCTTCCCAGCCAGCCCAGCCCTGGATCAGCTGACTTTTCGAGTCTTTGACACCTAAGAATTCCTTTTCTCTGTCTTAAAGATTTCCCTTTTACAGCCACTTCATGTAAGCAGACTTCCTCTCCTATGGGCTCTTTTGTGACGGGTGTCGTTCATTCAGCACAGAGCCTTCAAGCTTCATCCACGTGTAGCAGGTGTCAGTAGCTCTCTCTTCTTCTGGCCGCACAGCGTTGTTCCCACGTTCATGAGTCGGTAGATACTGCAGTTGTTCCCATGTTTTCGCTGCTACGAAGACGGTTGCCTGTACAGGCTTTCGTGTAGCTGTGTTTCCATTTCTCCTGGGTCCGAGCCACGGCACGATATGGTCGGCTCCACAGGTAACTCCATGGTCAACATTTTGAGAGAATGCCACACTGTTTTCCCAAGCGCTGCGACAGTTTATACTCCCGTCGGCAGTGTACGAATGTTCTGGTTTCTTCACGTCCTCACAGCCATCGTTCTTGTCCTTTGGCTCACGGCTCCGCTAGTGGGTACGAAACGGTATCCCACTGTGGTTTTGCTGTGCGGCTCTTTGATGACTCACGGTGGTGAGCATATTTTCTTGTGCCTGCTGGCTATTTGTGTACGTTATTGGGAGTCGCGTCTGCCAAGATCCTTTGCATGTTTTTTTTTTTTTTAATTGGGTTATTTGGCTTTGTATTATAGAATTTCAAAAATAATTTTATGTATTCTAGATGCAAGTCCTTATCAGACGTACGACTTTTCAAATACTTTCAGTTCTGTAGGTTGTCTTATAAACTTCTGGATAAGTGCAAAGAGTTTTTGCACTTCTAAGTGCAAAAAGTGTTTATTTAGACTGAGTACAATTTGCCTTTTTCCTTTGGTTCCTTGTGCTTTGGCTGTCATATCTAAGAAATCATTGGTAGACCAAGATCACCAAGATTTTTCCCTTTTATTTCATTCTTTGGATGTGATAGTTTTACCTCGTACATTTATATCTCTGATCCATTGGGATTAATTTTTGCATATGGTGGGACGTAGGGGTTGAACTTCATTCTCTTCTATATGTCTGTCCATATTCCTGCCCAACGCAGAGTCAGCCATGTCAAATGCACTTGAGGCGAAGACAAAAATTTATGGCAATCGTAACAGAGTTAGTAAAAAAATGAGGACAAAACTTTTTTTCAAAGTAGGGTGGTGGAGAGTTCCACTTCCAGAATGGCAACATGAAGACATCTTGGGAGACAAAATCCTTAATGAAACTGATGGAAAGCATAAAAAAAAAAATGCAACCATTTACTGTTTCTAGAAATCGTCCTAAGGACAGACAATAGTCGAAGAAGCAATCACTCAAGAAAATCTACGGCTCGGTAACAACAGCCAGTCTTACTTTTGAACCATGGCTCCTCCCTCTCCTGACCTCCAGGCTCCTGTAAAAGAATCTCCAGGGGTGCCTGGGTTGAGCATCTGACTCTTGATTTCGGTTCAGTTCATGATCCCAGGGTTGTGGGATCGAGCCCTGCATTGGGCTCTGCTCTGAGCATGCAGCCGTCTTAAGATTCTCAAGATTCTCTCTCCCTTTGCCCCTCCCCCCACTCGTGCTAGCTCTCTCTCTCTCAAAAAAAACCAAAACAAAAACAAAAACAAAAACAAACATAAAAGCTCCACTCAGATGGTGCAGACTTGAACCGCTGGCTCCTATTCCCCAGTTCCAAGTCAAGGGCCATAATGTCTTCCCAGGAGTGGGAGGGGCCGGACATCGGTGTTTCTCACTCTGTCCCCTAGCTGCCCGTTGCACAAGCTACAGTCTGGGCCACCCCAGCTGAGAGATTACAGACTCCTTTTTCTACCCAGTTGCCACTTGGGGGCTGGCAGGGAGCACTGAGCACACTGGGGCTCTGGTCAACCGTCATCTTGGCTCATTTCTACGGCAGAGGTCTCCAGCCAGGAAACGCGGGCCCCCCAGGGCCGGTAGCCGTGGCAAGAGACAGTTGGAGAAAATCCTGCTAAAACCACTCTCCTCCCAGAGTGACTGCACATGAGTCCAGGGAGGCGTGAACCCTCTGAGAAGCAACTCCAGAGACTTCCTACCCTGGGAGAAATAAACTTCATGAAAATAACTCAGCCAGTCAATAAACACACAAATAATGGTCTTTGGGATTCCCCCTCCCCCCAAGACTTTTCTCCTTCCTTGATTTCTGGTCATTAATCTATTTTACTTATTTCCCTACCACTTCTCAGCCTTTCTCTGCCCCCATTATGGGTCCTGCTTCTCTCCTGTCTTTCATACGAAGACGGTTTTGCCAGGTTTCTGCCTCTGTCCCTCCATCATTCTCAACCGTATGAATCCTTCGAGGACCCGACTCTCCGGGCGTTCATGAAGAGGGACCCTCAGTCTACATCGTTCTCTCTCACCCCCTCTCATCTCCTCACCTGTATTTCTAACCCCCCAACGGGCCCCACTTGGCCATCTTTCAGACTCCTCCAAAGGAGCACTTCGAAAAACGAGCGCAAGTCCCCTTAGGAGCGTATAGTTCCATTATCTAATGACCAGACAGCGTAGAGTTCACGGACTCCCTCTGCCCAGTCACTGAAGAACCTTCTATATTCTCTTCCTAAAGAGTCCTGTGTTCTATATTCATGCGTGTGTGTGTGTGTGTGCACGAGCATGCACACTAAGGACTCTAAGGATCCGTGATGAGTTTATAACCTCACACCGCACCTCTTTTCAGAAACTTTTGGTGTCTGTTAGCTGACCCCAGCATGCCTCCAGTTTCCTTGGATGACTACAAAAGCCCTCACCATGGTTTACCATGTTCCTTGGCAAAACCACGTCCCACCTCCCTCTGCTTTTATACCTCGCCGTCTCCTTGAATGATCCTAACCAGTGCGTGCCTTCACCAGCACACTCCGCTGTTTATGCCTTAACGATATCACTCATGCGATATTAGTTTCTGCTGTCTCATCTGATAAGGATCCTACTTGTCAGAAAGACACCACGAGACTCAAAAGCATAGGAAAAAAATATACAAAAGAACAATAAACTGAAATCTGTGTAACTACTATCAAGGTTAAAATAAGACAGTCGCTACCAGAGGTACACCCCCCCTCCCCCGTGCTATTCCCACCTCTTCCAGAGAGATATTTTGACAGTTTCAGTAAATATTCCCTTGCCATTTGTAAACACAATTTTACCACCGGTGCACGAATGTCTGATGATGTGACGTTTGATCTTGCGTTGTTTTGAAATTCATATGAATGTAAATCATACACAGATATCCTTCTGACTTGCTTATTTTGCTCAAAATGCCTAAAGTTTATCTATGTTGATGCCCACGGTTGTTACCACCAATCTTTTCGTCGCTTTGCAGCATTCCATTGCGTAATACGCCTCAATTTGTTTAATATGCTCTTGATGGAGGATTAAGCTGTTTCTAGTTTTCGACTGCGACAAACAATGCTGTACAGTCCTTCTTGTTCACGAAGGCAAGAAATATGTCTGAGAGCAAATTTTCTTGATTTAAGAACATGTAAGTGTCAGCATCTGCCAAAATGTAGTTATGCAATTTACATATTTCCCAGTTGTATACGATAGTTTTCATTGCTCTAGAGTCTAACAATTGTTCCTGTAAGAACTCTTAATTTCTGCCAACCAGTTGGGCTATAATGGTATCTTAGGGCAGTTTTAATTTGTGTCTTCATGCTTATCAATAACGTTAAGCATATTTTCATTTATTCATTGGCCATTTGCATGTTCTCCTTGTGTGGTGAGTATTCAAGTCTTTTACCCACTTTTAAATGGATACTTTGCCTTTTCTTTTACTAACTCTCTAATTAATTCTCTTATCAATTGCTTATTGATGTGTTCTAGGCAAATAGGTGGTTTATCTTTTCAGTCTTTTTATTTTTAAGTGTATTTATTAATTTTGACAGAGAGCCAGCAGGGGAGGGGCAAAGAGAGAGGGGAAGAGAGAAACACAAGCAGACTCCACACTGTAGGCACAGAGCCAGCACAGGGCTTGAACCCACGAACCGAAACCAAGAGTTAGGCACTTAACCGATTGAGCCACCCAAGCACCTCATGATATATTAACAATATATTTTGATACAGACTTCTTATTTTATCAAATGGATTTACGTTTTTAAAAAGATATTTATTTATTTTAAAGAGACAGAGACTGAGACAGAGAGAGACAGCACATGAGCGGGGAGGGGCAGAGAGAGAGGGAGACAGAGAATCTGAAGCAGGATCCAGGCTTCGAGCTGTCAGCCCAGAGCCCAGCACGGGCTTGAACTCACAAACCGTGAGATCATGACCTGAGCTAAAGTCGGACGCTTAACTGCATGAGCCACCCAGGCGCCCCCAGGTGCCAGGTGCCTTTACAATGTTTTCTTTTAGTCTCTTATGAAAGTATTCCCCAAAGTCTTGATGCCATTTGCCAATATTTTTGTCTATAAGCTTTAAAATATTTCCTTTAAAATTTAGGTCTTTAACCCACCTGAAGTTGGTGTAAGAAAGTTCTCCGACTTACTTTGGATCCATGTTGTCTTGTCACGGTTGATCAACATGCCTACTATTTCCCCCCAATGTGTCTTATTACCTTTGCTGTGTGTTCCTGGGGAGTGTAATCCCTTTGAGCTCATCCCAAATCTGCATTGGTCTCTTATCACTTCAAAATAGACCTTAGTGTTAGGTAGGGTTAATCTTTTCACCTTGTCCTGTGTTTTCAACGATCTTGATGTTTTAGAAGTGTAGAAAAATTTTGGAATCATTTGGGCATGTTCTCCCCAACTCCTTCTCCCACCCCTTCCCAAAGAAAACTCCCCAATAAGTAAGCAATAGAAAAGCAAAATAAAACCAAAAAACCTTGGGGTTTTGATGAAGGTGGCATTGCCTCTGTAGATCAAATCATTGAAACATAGAATTTTTAAAACATTAAGTCTTCCAGTGCATGAACATGATTTTCTACTACATTTATATGATCGTTTTTATATAGACTTGTATACCCTTCTATAATAATATTTAGTAATATCAGTAAAGGTCTCCATAAAAATCTTGCAAATATTTGGTTAGATTTGTTTCTAGATACTTTAGATTTTTGATGTTATTTAAATGGTATCTCTTTTAAACCTTTTTTTTTCTGAGATGTAAGAATGCAAAAGATTTTTGAATATTACTTTTATATTTAGTTGTCTTATTGTATACTTTTATTCACTCTAATATTTTATTTGGAGACTTTTATGTTTTCTATTATGCAACCAAATCAGTTCTAAAAAAAAGAGGTTTTTTTTCTTTCTGATCTACAAACATATAAAGATTCTTTTTTGTGCCCTACAGCACTGACAAAAACATTCAGCTCACTTTTCCATGGCAGAGATCAGTGGGCACTCTTACCTTGTTCCTTAATCTCAGTTAGTTTTTTGGTTGATAGCATTTATCAGGTCAAGGAAGCACTTTACTTTTTAACTTGGTTTGCTGAGTCATTAATTTGCTTGCACTGTTTAATCTCAAGTGAAGTGCGTGTTTGATTGAATGCTTTTATTTAATCTATTGAGATGACACAAAAATTTTGAGACCTTACTCTGTTAGTGTTGATAATATTAATTGACTTTTTAAAATGTCAAATCCATATTACTTTTCTGGAGTAAACCTCACTTGATTATGATGCATCATCCTTTTTATGCACTGTCTGTTTGGTTTGTTAATATTAGGTATAGGATTTTGTATCCATATTCATAAGTGATATCGGCCCTTTCTTGAACCGTGTTTTATTTATCCTGTCTGCCGGCCCTGATTTACGCCACAACTGCTAAAAATAAGTTCAGCGTGGGTAAAGGTAAATTACTCGAGAAGTACTTGGCCTTCATTAATTTGAGAGATTAATAGACATACGGAAAGCATCTCAGCATTAAGCATGCGTGAATGCTGGCAGAAGTACAAGCATGTGTCTTGAACTAGTGAATATCATTTGAATTACGACTTCCTGGGCCTGCGAAAGGTCTGAACAAAATTGCCACTCCTATTAGAGTCATCATTGACTTCTGCGTGTGCAGGAGGAGCTCAGATGTCACGTGTCACTGAGAGCCAGGCTCTGGGGGGTTGGCAAATCTGCGTCTCCGCTGCTAGTACCCTGCGGGAAATGCACAGGGAAACACACCTCCGTACAGGGAGGGGGGCGCTGGTGATCGTCTTTCATCGCCTGCTTATCGTACAACTTCTGTGCTGACATGCCTTCCAAGTAGCAGTTAACTTTTAGAATTGTTCTTTCTAGGGAAATATTTGTAAAATTATAAATGTCAAAGCCATCTGGGGCGACTGAGTGGCTCAGTACGATAAGTGGCTGACTCTCGATTTTGGCTCTGGTCATGATCTCCAGGGTCCTGAGTTCGGGCCCTTCCTCTGGCTCTGTGCTGACAATGCAGAGCCTGCTTGGGATCCTCTATCTTCCTCTCTCTGCTCTTCTCCCATTCATGCTCTCTCTCTCTCTCTCTCAAAAATAAATACATGTTAAAAATTTGTTTAAAAATCCCAAAAACCACAAAACTGTAAACAGTTAGAAGTTGACTACTTAAATCTTTCCCTCATTCATTCAGTTACTTCTTCCTATGTTCACAGAGCACCGTAGGCACAAAGTATGCAGACAATTCAGCTTGTGCATCTTTTTTTTAATGTTTATTTTTGAGAGAGAGAGAGAGAGAGAGACAGAGCGTGAGCTGGGAAGGGGCAGAGAAAGAGAGAGGGAGACACAGAATCCAAAGTGGGCCCCAGGCTCTGAGCTGTCAGCACAGAGCCCAACATGGGGTTCAAACCCATGAACAAAAGAGAAGGGTAGGGGGGAGAGAGAGAGAATCCCAAGCAGGCTCCACACTGACAGCACAGAGCACAACTTGGGGCTCGATCTCATATACCCTGAGATCATGACCTGAGCCGAGGTCAAGAGTCAGACGTTTAACCGACTGAGCCACCCAGGCGTCCCTGAATAGGGACTTAGATGAGCTAAAACTGTATATTGTAAACTCTAGGGCAACCACTAAGAAAGTAAAAGTGAAATACAGTTGGTATGCTAACAGAGGAGGTAAAATGAACTCATATGAGAAATTAAATGACAACCAGCAAAAGCAGAGAAGAGAGTGAGGGAAAGGACGAAACAACAAATGCAGTGAACAGAAAGGAACTGGAGGCATGGTAGATATTCCTCCACCCACATCGATAATTATTGTATATATAGATGTCCTAAATACGCACATTAAACCATGTACCACTTACAAGGAAATGAGCAAGCCAATTAGACAGAAATATATATTGTGTAGAAGAAACCAATTTTATTTTTATTTTATTATTTTTTAAAGTTTTACTTATTCAAGTAATCGCTACACCCAGGGCGGGGCTTGAACTCATGACCCTGAGATCCAGAGTCATATGCTCCCCTCTGAGCCAGCCGGGTGCCCGAGAAACTAATTTTAAAGAAATATATATATGTATAAAATGTTATATATATATATATAAATGTTTATTTATTTTGAGAGAGACTGCAAGCAGGGGAGGGAAGAGAGAGAGAGAGAGAGAGAGAGAGAGGATCCCAGCAGAGAGGATCCCAAACAGAAAGGATTTCATAATGATTTAGGGGCTGTTCTCTAAGGCAGGCCAGTCGTAAGTGTGTGTGCGCCTGACCACAGAGCGTGAGGCGATCACTGGGAAAGGAAAAAAAACAAGGGAAATAGATGAATCCACTACTAACGTAACAGACTTCAACACGTTCTTCAGTAACGGGGTAGAGCAAATGCAGAGGAAACCAGAAAGGGCAGAGTGGACCTGAGCAGTACATCCATCAACCAGATCGATATTTATAGATATAAATTATATCGTTATAAATATAACGATATTTATAGAACACTCCATCCGATCACAGCAGAAGGCACACTTTTCAAGCTTACGTAAACCAGTCATCCAAACACCCACACCCCGGGCCATAGAAGACACTCCAACTAATTGAGAAGAATGAAGATCATAGTAACTATGCTTTCAGACCATGGCGAAACGAAACTCGAAATCGTTAACGTAACAGTAGCTAGAAAGCCCGCAATTCATTGGAGATTAAACAACTCGCTTCTGAATAACACGTGGGTTGAAGAAGTGTCAAGAGAGGTTAAAAAGTACCTTGAACGGAATGAAGCGAATACACAACTTCTCAGAATTTACGGGAGATGCGGAAAAACGGTGCTTTACTGAGAAGTTTAGAGTATCAAGTGCATATATTAGAAAAGAAGAAACATGTGAAATCAATCATCTAAGCTTTCGTTTTTAGGGAACTAGTGAAAGAGTAGAGCAATTTAAGGTAAAGGAAGGAAAAGAACGTAAAACTGTAAATTAAAGCAGAAATCAATGAAATTAAAAATAGGAAAACCCTAGAGAAAATCAATAGAACCAAAAGCTGGTTCTTTGTAAAGATCAATAAAATGATAAACTTCGAGTCAAGCTTACCAAGAAACAAAGAGAGATGACACAGATTTTTACTAGCAGAAATGAAAGAGATGTCATCACTACCGATCCCACGGGCATTAAAAAGCTAATAAAGAAATACTATAAATAACTCTCCACCGGTACATTTGATAACTTAGATGAAATGGGACTATTTCTTGCCATATATAAATTTCCAAAACTTACACAAGGAGAAATAGATCATCAGAAAAGGGCTCACTCTATAAAATAATTTACATTAGAAGTGACTAACCTTCTAACAAAGGAATAACTAGACCCAGATGATTTCACTGGGGTTACCAAACTTTTAAAATTTTTTTGTTTTTAATTTAATCTTGAGAGAGACAGAGAGAGAGAGAATGAGCATGAGTTGGGGAGGGACAGAATGAGAGACGGACATAGAATCTGAAGCAGGCTCCAGGCTCCAAGTTGTCAGCACAGAGCCCGACGCGGGGCTTGAACTCATGAGCCATAAGATCATGACCTGAGCAGAAGTCAAATGCTTAACTGACTGAGCCACCAAGATGCCCCAAGACTTACTTTCAAGCTATAGTAATTAAAGGAGTATCAGTAGTGAACTATGTGTGGACACAGAGACCAATACAATGAAACTGAGAGCCACACACACACTGACAAGGACATCTAATAGAGAATGGATATTTTATCCAAATAGTGCAGACAAAATTGGATATCAATATGTACAAAATATATGCAAAAGATGAACCCAGACACAAACCTTACAACTTTCACAAAACTTACCTCAAAATCAACCATAGACCTGAACATAAAATGCCAAACTCTAGAAGTCACGAAAGAAAAAAAACATATAGAAAATCGAAGTGACTTTGAATTTGGCAATATCTTAGCTGCCATACTGCAATAAAAGAAAAGTGTTCGGTTGTATTTTATTAAGATAAAAAGCTCTGCTCTGTGTAAGACTCTGTGGCAGGGGAAAAAATTCCATGAAAAGGATGTAGAGACAAGACAAAGACAGGGAGAAAATATTTCCTAAACATCTCTCTGATAAATGACTTGGGACCAAATATACACAGAATTCTTAAAACCCGACAGTAAGAAAACCCAATTAAAAAATGAACAACACACAGAGTGAAGTAGGGGATCCCAGGCTCTGTCCCCCAGTAAAAACACAATTAGACAGCTGTCCACGAATGAAGAAAAGCTTTGTAAGAGCGCTCCAGGGCACTTCGGAAGTTGTGACAGCACGGTGGAGCAAAATCCCTGATAATAACCATACAAAAATGGTAGGAAGGATGGTTTCGCTTTGCTTGCGTCCTCCCGTGCCCCAGTGCAGGCAGTGCTCAGAGCCAAGAGAGAACTAACTCCCTGACCCACGATTTCTCCTCGCAGGGAGAAAGAGAGCAGGCTAGTCACAGTTTCCCCAGCCTTTCAGGGCGCTGAATGAAGGACCCGGTTTCACCCAGACCAGATCGCTTGCAGACTGGCATCGCTGAAATGCCTGGATCCAGGGAAGACCAAAGAAGGGCAGGGGCTGCCAGTACCAGCCACGTGGCAGGAGTGACTGTGGTCCTTTGTTGCCTGCTCTGTAGAGAAGCCCAGACGTCTTCGCTGCTGAAGACCTCCATAGCCTTTGTGGAATCTGGGGAGCCCAGCAATTTTTGCCACTGAGGATGCTGCGGTGTTCACCCTCCGGACCCCAGTGGCCCGCTGCGGAGAGCACCCCTGCAGCTTTTGTGGCCAAGGAAACCAAAAGCCAGCACAACTGTAGACCCTTTGAAGCCCTTCTGGGTTTTGCCTTTGTGGAATCCAGCTTCCTGAGCCCATCCGCCTTTATAGCCGCACGTGTGCCCAGCACCAGCTCTGGCTCTGGCTCTGGCTCATGCAGCTGGTCCCAGCCCCTGCTGTGGGTCTAGGCACTCACCATCATGCACGTGCCTGCAACCGGACTCTACAGCTGAGTGGGTGCACTGGCCCTGGCCATCACAGCTGCTTGCCTGGTCCCTTGTGCTGGACTCAGGGACATCACTGAGTACCCTAACAGCCTCTGTGGCCACAGTGCGCCCTCATCGTTCTCATCACCAAGAATCACACACCTGTGATGGTCGCAAACCCCAGTTGCCTGAGCCCGTGAGACACTGCGCGCCACCCCCACCCAAACTGGAGCCACCACATGCCCCCTGCCCCCTAGTGCCTTGAGCTACTAGAATTGGGGCCACAGGATGATTCAGTGTGCCCCACACAAAGGTGGAATTCTTTCCTGACTGATGATGGGCCACGAAGTCTGGAAGAGGTAATTTCTTCTTCAAATGGAAGCGATCAACAAAATGAAAAGGCAATCTAGGGAATGGGAGAAAATATTTACACACGACATATCTGATACTATCCAAAATACATAAGGAACTCATACCACTCAAGGAGAAAAACAAATTACCCAATTAAAAAAATTGGCAAAAGGTCCTGAATGGATATTTTTCTGAAAAAGATGCACAAATGGCCAACAGACCCACGAATAGATGGTTGGCATTACTAATCATCAGGAAAATGCAAACCAAAACCATAGTAGGGTATCACCTCACACCTGTTAGAATGGCTGTTATCAAAAAGTCAAGTGTTAACAAGTGTAGAAAATCAAAAAGGAAATAATGATTTTGGATGACACACTTGATCAGATGGATTTAACAGATATACTCAGAACATTCCATCCAAAGACAGTGAATACACATTTTTTTCAAGTGCACATGGAACAGTGTCTGGAATAGATCACATATTAGACCATAAAGACAAGTCTCAATAAATTTAAAAAGAAATGAAATCATATCATGCATCTCTTCTGACCATAATGGTATCAGACTAGAAATCAATCACAAGAAAAAAAATCTGGGAAGAATACAAATGCATGGAGGCTAAATAACGTTCTACTAAACAAAGTGGGTCAACCAAGAAATTAAAAAGGAAATAAAAATTACATGGAGACAAATGAAAATGAAAATACAGTGGTCCAGAGGTGTCTGGGTGGCTCAGTTGGTTAAATGTTCAACTCTTGGTCTTAGTTCAAGTTTTGATCTCAGGGTCATGAGTTCAAGCCCTGTGTCATACTCAGTACTGGGTGTGAAACCTACTTAAAATAAAAAAAGAAAAAAAAGAAAATACCATGGTCCAAACTCTTTAGAATGCAGCAAAAGCGGTTGTAAGAGGGAAGATTATTGCAATACAGGCCTACCTCAGGAAGCAAAAAGAATCTCAAATAAACGACTAACCTTGCATCTCTAGGGAAAAATGCTCAAAGCTACTGGAAGAAAGGAAATAATAATAAAGACTAGAGCAGAAATAAATAGAATAGAGATTAAAAAAAATAAAACAGATCAATGAACTAGGAACTGATTCTTTGAAAAGAACAATAAAATTGGTAAACCTTTAGCCAGACTCAAAACAGAAGAGAGTGGAGTGAAATCAATCAAATAAGAAATGAAGGAGGAGAAATAACAACCAATACTACAGACATAAATAAAATTATAAGAGAATATTACAAAAAAGTATATATCAGCAAATTGGCCAATCTAGAAGAAATGGATAAATTCCTGGGAAAATATAACCTTTCTAAATTGAATCAGGAAGAAATGGAAAATTTGAATATACCAATTATTAGTAATGAAATTGAATCTGTAAAAAACAAAACAAAACTCATCTATGGCCATACCATCCTGAATGTGCCCGATCTTGTCTGATCTTAAAAACCTCCCAACAAACAAAAATTCAGGGCCAGGTGGCTTCACAGGTGAATTCTACCAAACATTTATTTAAAAAAAAATTTTAATGTTTATTTATTTTTGAGAGAGAGAGAGAGAGAGAGGCAGAGAGTGGGAGACACAGAATTTGAAGCAGACTCCAGGCTCTGCACTGTCAGCACAGAGCCCGACGTAGGTCTTGAACCCACAAACCATGAGATCATGACCTGAGCTGAAGTTGGACATTTAACCAGCTGAGCCAGGTGCCCCCTACCAAACAGTTAAAGAAGAGTTAACGCCTATTCTTCTCAACTATCCCAAAAAATAGAAGAGAAAGAAAAACTTCCAAATTCATTTCATAAGTCCAGCATTACTTTGATACGAAAAACCAGCTTAAGACATTACAAAAACAAAACAAAACAAACAAAAACAAACACAAAACTACATGTCAATATCTCTGATGAATATAGATGCAAAAATCCCCAACAAAATATTAGCAAATTGAATCCCACAATACGTTAAAAAAATCATACACCACGATCAAATGGGGTTTATTCCAGGTATGCATAGATGATTCAATGTTTGTAAATCAATCAATGTGATATATCACACTAACAAGAGAAAGGATAAAAACTCTATGCTCATTTCATTAGATGCAGAAAAAGCATTTGATAGAGTTCAACATTGATTCATGGTAAAGACTCTTAGTAGATTTAGAAGGATCAGCAGCAAAATGGGTAACAAACGTTGGTGAGGATGTGGAGAAAAGGAAACCTCTTCGCACTGTTGGTGGAATATGAATTGGTGCAACCACCATGGAAAACAGTATGGAGGTTCTCAGAAATTAAAAAGATGACTACCACATGATCCAGAAATCCACCAATTCCACTTCTGGGTATTTATTTATCCAAAGGAAATGAAGTCACTATCTTGAAGAGATATCTGCACCACCATGTTCACTGTAGCACTGTTTGCAAACCAAGTTATGGAAACAATTTATATGTATGCTGATGGATAAATGGATAAAGATTATGTGGTAGAATATTATTTAGCTATACAAGGAAGGAAATCCTGCTGTTTGTTACAACAGGGATGATCCCGGAGAACTGAATGCTAGGTTAAAAAAGTGGGAGAGATCTAATGTACAGCATGGTTATTATCATGATAGTATTTTGTATACTGGAAATTTGCTAAGAAACTAAATCTCAGTTCTCATCACCCAGAAACAAAACAGGGGAATCTAGGGTTAGGGGCATGTGGTAATAGCAATATTAACATAACGAATCGACAATATTATTGCATGATGTTTTGCATCATAAAAATCAAAACTAACGGATTTTAAAATGTGTCTTAAGGAGGAGCTTTGCTTTTGGTGTGGAAACCCTTCTTAACTTGGGGAAGAGGCTCTCTGAGTTTATAGATATGTTAATTAGCTTGATTGTGTTGTTCATTTCACGAGTGCGCATGTGTCAACACATCACATTGAACATGTGGCCTATAAGTGATTTTTATTTGTCACTCACACGCCAACAAAGCTAGAAAATTTAAAATAAAGGATATTGAGATTATAAGGAAAATATGAATGACAAAATAAAACATGGACAAAAGATCTGACCAGAGATCTCACCACAGAACATGGAGACGTGGCAAATAGGCATGTAAAAAGATGTCCCATGTCATCTGGCATCTTCATTTCACAAACCAAAACGATGAGCTACCGCTATGAAACCATTCTTTCATAGTAGGTAGCTCAAAACACAGCACTCATTAGCACAGAGATTGAACCTTAGGTATTAAGAGAATAAGTCTTTAGGAGATCAGCAGAATCCAAGATGGAATGCAGAACAGAAAAAACCAATTTAACTGCACCACAAAGTTGTGAAACGACCTCAGTGGAAGGGGAATGAGGGAGTGCCCTAAATTCTGATACCTTTCTCCAGTAAAAGGAGCTAGGACACCTTGGAGAGAGAGCTGATCCTTGGACTGGGGCCAGAAATAGACAAGAGGAAACTGCGGCTTGTATGGTGTCAGCCAGGAAGGAAGTGCTCCAGTAAGACTCCCACAGTGATGACAATATGGCAAAGGGGCGCAGGAGCCAACTGAGAGAGCTCCCAACTGCCAAAGCTTGGGAAAAGTAGAACAATAAAACAAGAAGAGAAAGTATTGGATTCTCACTCCAAGTATAAAATCCATGTCAACGAGGCCATACCAATACAAATGAATGACCAAATAAATAAATAAATAAATAAATAAATAATTAATTAATTAATTCAGGACAAGAAATAAATTTCCCATGCAGAAAAAGTCCCAAATAATTTATGCAGCATATTTTATGAGCATAACCCCCTGACCCCCGCAGTGTGGGCTGATTCACATAGGGAGTTTTTTCAGAGTACGGTATGAAAAGCGACGGGGGAGGGGGAAGGGGAGTGGGGGATAAGAGCAGCTTGTAGAGGAGAACCTGACAACAGGACCTCAGCCAGATGATAAAGGTCAACATCAAAAGTGAAAGTCAAGTTCATAGCACGCACCTGGATGTGCCGACAGTGATGCTTAACTTGCGGCCTTCCTCGCCAAACCCGTAACCCAGGTGTAATCATGAGAAGATCATCAGATGAACCCAGATTGAGGAACATTCTACAAAGTACCTCACATGACTCCTCCAAACTGTCAAGATCATCAACAAGAAAGAATGTCTGAGAAAGTCACAGCCAAGAGGAGCCTAAGGAGACACGACTTCTCTCTATGCCCCCCACCCTCTGTCTCAAAATAAATTAAAAAAATGAAAAAATTTAAAAGAATAAATTATTAAAAAAATTTAAAAATAGACAAAAACAAACAGACTTAGCCCAGACGTAAGGTGCTGCTTAGCTGACACATTCATAGTTGGAATCCTAACATTCCTTTGTACCCAATTAAGAAGCACTCGGTCCTATCCCTACCTGTGAGTGTGTCTTGAAGGGTTCTCTAAATTTGGAATTTTCAGTTTGAGATTCAACTGATAATTTCCGAAACTGCACTATAAACCAAGAATTCTACTTCTTTTTCTATCTAGTCAATTTTTTAAGTGTTTTTATTTATTTCTGATAGAAAGAGAGAGACACAGCATGAGCAGGTGGGGGGCAGAGAAAGAAGGAGACACAGAATCGGAAGCAGGCTTCAAGCTCCAAGCTGTCAGCACAGAACCCAATGCGGGGCTCAAACTTACAAACCATGAGATCATGACCTGAGCCGCAGTTGGATGCTCAACTGACTGAGCCACCCAACCACCCCTAGTCGACTTGTATTTCTAAGAAAAGTGCACTAATTGAGTTCTGGCAAAACCCGAACTTCAATGGCCTTCCCAATACCCTCAGGCTGAAGTCCAAGTTCCTCACGCAACCCGCTGCTGTAACACTTCTTCACTAACTAGCGTGACAGCTGACACCTGGCCAGTTTCTTCACTAGCCGCACCTTTCCATGTGTTATGGTACAGAAACGTTAAGAACTTGTGGGAGAGCAACACAGTAGAATCAGGGAGATTGAGAGAGGAGAAGGCAGGAGCCAACACTTGAAACTTCCGAGCCAAGACTTGGAGGTGGTAAGAGAGGATTCTGGGGGAAGCACATTCCAGCCAAGGTCCTAAGTCATAAGGGAGCTCCTGAGATCTCAGAGGCACGGCAGGAAGACCAGTGTGGCTGGTGCAGATGAGGAGATGAAGCCACAGCTACGAGTGGTTGTAAGCATGGGGGTCTTGGGGGCCCATGTGAGGATCCGTCTTGCCCCTCATGGGACCCTGCGCCCTCTCCCAGGAGCTGGGTGGTTTCTGACCCAGCCTGGACACCCTCTTCACCTCTTCCCTCCCTCAGGTACAGTGACCAGGGAAGACCAATCACCACGATTTGGCGATTTTAATACAGATGCTGTTCCGTATGTAAAGCCACTCCCAGAAGGGAGGGGCCTTTACCGGGAGAGTCTTGTGAAAAAATAACAAGGCTGGAAAGGCCTGTGACTGTATTTTCTGTCACCTGTCAGGAACTTGTTTGAGAATACAGTTAGCATAGAGGACAACAGTTCCGCGAAAGCCATAAGAGAAACGTCCTGAATACCTCGTTTGAGAGCCCGTCTTCAGTGGTGGCTGAAACCAACCCATACCTTGAATTATCAGGGTGGACTTAGTTCATTAGAATGAAATTTCCACCCTGACAAACAAGCGTTTGCACTAACGCACCTCTCCGTGATCTCGGGTAACCCTCTCATCTTCTACTTTAGTGAATGTCACGCTAGGGGGCCGACGCTGTTTACATCACCCAGCCTGCCAGTGACTATTAGTTCGTGGCCAGTCCCCTGTAATCCATGGCCCTACCCACCTCCCACCCCCTCCAACCTTCTACAGTAAATCACAGACATTGTGTAATTCCACCTGTAAGTGGAATCAGGGTGTCTCTGAAGATTAACACTTTATAAAAATCAGAGCCACAATTTAAGATAAGAGCTTGTCAGTTCTCAGCTGCCTTCGGAATTATCAGGTCTGGGGGACTGTGTTTACTCAAGGAAATCATGCTCAGTCAGTGTGCGGTAACTTTTCTGGGCAATCTCCGGGGAGGGCATTCCAACAAAGAGCCGGGGTAGCTGGGTTTGTCCCCAGGCCTGATGACGGGTCACTCTGAGGTGTTCTCAGAGTCATTCTGCACAGTGAAGGCTGGTGCTGTGCCACAACCCCGGGGGAACCCCAGCGAGTTCTTGCTGAGCTATTCAGTTAAGGCCCCTCCGCTGGGAGAACTTATTGGACAGATTTCTTCAGAAAATTCTTAAAAAAATTGTTTTTAATGTTTATTAATTTTTGAGAGACAGAGAGAGACAGAGTGTGAGTAGGGGAAGAGCAGAGAGAAGGAGACACAGAATCCGAAGCAGGCCCCAGGCTCCGAGCTGTCAGCACAGAGCCCAGCTGGGACTCGATCTCGGACTGTGAGATCATGACCCGAGCCAAAGTTGGACGCTCAACCAACTGAGCCACCCAGGTGCCCCAGTTCTTCAGAGAATTCTAAAGTTTATTTATTTTGAAAGAGAGAGAGAGAGAAAGAGAGAGAGAGAGACAGTACAAGCAGGCAAGGGGCAGACAGAGAGGGAGAGAAAGAATCCCATGCTGTCAGCACAGAGTCAGACACTGGGGTATGAGCTCACACACCTTGAGATCATGACCTGAGCCGAAATCCAGAGACAGAAACGTAACCAACTGAGCCACCTGGGTGCCCCCAGATAATTCTTATTCTGATTCTTCTGCAGGTAGTAATCTCCATCAATCTTTTCCTCGTTCTTATGCCTCCCCCTTAGGGGGGAAATTAACCAAATTTAAATTTCTCCGTAAATCTAAAAGTTAAATAGCAAAGAATAACATTATTTTAATAAAAACATTTGTTTCACGGCTACGGACGATGGCAACATAGACAGGTTTTTTGGCCACCCCAAGAACCAGCCTTCATGTCTTTGTGGGCGATTTTACTGCCACTCAGAATGCACACTAAGTAATGTATCCTCTTTGGCTTTTTCAGTATTTTTTTCTTAAGCCTTTGAAAAATATTTTAGTTGTTTTACTTTTATTGTGATGAACAAAAGGGGATATCACATAAAATTTAACTTATGTCTTTTAGTGTACACTTAAGTAGCATTAGTAAATTCTCGTGTCATCCTGGGCAGATGTCGTGTTCACCTTTGTGTCTTTCCAAGTCTAATATATATATATGCCTCTGTGGTGTGCATATTGCCTTTGATTTTTTCAGCAGCTTGAATGTTATGCCTGAGTGTCTGTGTCACTGAAACTCCTTTTACTCGAAATCCTACGAGATGCTTGGACCGTAGTGTATGCACATCAGTAATTTTGGAAAATTCTTGGTGAAAATTGTTTGAAATAGTTTTATCTTTTTTCTCTTTCCCTTCATCTACTGGTTCCAACTATGGTATTTTATTGGCTAAATGCCCACGATTTTTAAGTCATCTCGTCTTGGGGTATCTTTCCACTCTTGTTTCTCTTTTTACATTTCTGTCTGGGTTATTTCTATTGGCCTTTCTTTAACTGGACTGGTTTTATTTCCTTGGTTCTACTAATGAGCCCTCCCTGTGCTGCCTTCTGGAAGGTGCCTCCAGGCAGAACTGAAGTAATCATGATGCTCACTCCATTTGTTTCCTTCCAGGGATTACAGTCCGTACTGACTGTTGGCTAATGTCTGAAAAGAGAGTTATTTCATATATTTTGTCTAGTTTTCTAGGTGCTTGTGGTAGAAATACTTGCCTGTTAGAATATACTCAACCATGGCCATGCAGGGTGTCTGATTGCCTAAGGCCCTGCATCTGTTTGCCTGATGCTCTGTTTCCTACTGGCCCGCATGCTTATCTGCAGGAAGACTAATCTATTAATTACAAAGGGGTCCATCTAGTCTTCAGATCGGAACTTCCACGAGTGCAATATCAACTAGACTTTATCAGCTTATGCCGACTGTTCCTGTTTGTTTTTCGATTGTGTTGGCTCTATCTATCTTTCTCTCTGCAAGAATTTCAGAGAGCAATTCCATATTCTGTTATGAAAATAGAGGCAGTGATAATTTCCTATCTCGTTCCACCGTTCTGTATTGACTTTGCTGGAAACATCTTTGGAGTCCTCCCTTAATGCGCATCTCTCAGAGTGCCTCGTCTTGTTTCTCAGACCTTTTCCCCACGTTAGAAGGCAGACAAGATATCAGGTCAGCGGATTAATTTTGTGAAACAGCAGTGGGCACAGGGGCGACTCTTCGGAACGGACTCAGACTGCTTGGAGTTGCGAGGCAAATATAAGAAGTATGTGAGAATTGAAAGAAACACAGTGTGATGAGCAAGAAGCAGCCGGTGCACACAGCAGACCTGATACACAGACAGTACTCAGGCAATGCTTGTTAAGTGAAGACAGAAGGAATGGAGGTAAAGAATCTGGGACAGAGAGCTAGATGTGGACGAGGAGCTCGGTGAAGACAAGTGGGTGGATGTTCAGTGGGTCAAGAGAAGATGGCCTAATTCCAGAGCTGTGGTGCCAATACTCAACATTAATACTGCTGACCCTGGTTCATGCTGAAATAGCACTTAAGACAGAAGCACCGTATGGGGAAGTGCTCTAAAAATGTCCAGGTACCGAATGATCAGTGCTTTACTAAGTGCCATATACACGTGCTCACTTGATGTTTTAAGTCTCATGGATATTGACCCGAGGTCACGGCCAGCCAGTAAAAAGTGCACCAAAGATCGCACTGCAGCAGTTCATGTAAAAGTCCATATCTCTGACCGCTGTGCTCTATGGACTTACGTGCAGGTGGAGCCATTCTTGTAAGTGGCCAAAACCCACGTAAGGCTTCGGGACAGGATGGCCTAAGTACCATCGCGGCTTGTCTCTTTGTGCTGCTTACAGCTTCTGCCAGCGGCTCGCCAGCTGGGGTAGATGGCGGTCTCACTGTTGCTTTATCGAGAGTTAGCTGCTGAACTGTCATCAGCTTTTCTGCACACAGGTTTCACTCAAAAACGCACGTTTTGATAGAACCCTATGTGCAAGTCAACAGTTAATCCTTTCCTCAACACAACCCGTGTCAAATTCAGTTACAAAATAAACGTGAGACTCAATTAAATGCAGACGAATTGCTAGGCCACGTCGAGTGTGGAGTGCCTCTCTTTCACAAAGAGACCAACTTCCACAGACTCCATATTTGAGAGGGAAATTGAACACTGATGGGAAACTTACTGTCTCCTTACCCTTCAACAGCTGCCTCGGAATAGTTTTGCCCCGATTATTTATTTCGCAAGTTTCAATCAAACACAATATAATTAGGACTGAGGAGGTAAAAATCTCTCTAACCAGATGTCAAATGATTTTTATAAGACACTTCTGTAGTTCATCACTTTGCCATAACATGTCCATAAAGAAAACACGGGCATGCTTTCTCAAGAGCCTTTATCCAAGTCCCTGATGTTTATACTGCTGTTCCGCTCCTCATCTCCTGGGTTGGAACAGTGGTTACGTTTCATTAGAATTTCAATCAAGTTGAATAAAAATTGTATGGCCAAGCTACATTTTCTTAACTGCAATCGATGTCTTTAAAGTTTTCTATTTATGATTATCGAGCCACTTGAAACAGTGTACAGCTGTATGCGTCAGAGAACCTGCAGTTAAGATAAATTTTTCCTTCGAACACACAAATAGGAATATAAATCATTAATAAGGCCAAACAAAACAAAATCATGCAAAATTAACCAAATGTTAACGGAGAAATGGACGCTGAGGACAGGAGCATCATTCATTTCTCACGAAGGACGTGTTCGGGACTTACTCTATACTAACATGAATTCTTACGTTGTTTTGGAGAACTTAGCTACGATGGGACGAAAGAAAAGCTTGACTTTCTACTTTGATGCTCATTTCATTATTGCTATTTTTTTATTGCCTCATTGCCAAGCAATGTATGTTTACTGTAGAAGTGGAAATAGTTCCCCACCAAAAATTGGTCATAATACCAGACCAAGATGGTCACTCCTAATATTTATTGTAGTTTTCTCTTCTTCTCTTCCTAAACCGTCTCAAATGTATGCTAAAATAGGAGGAATGACAGAATGGGCCCGTATCTCCATCACTCAGCCCTTGCGATTTCAACCCTCCTGTTTTCCCTACTCCTCTCCTTCAGTTCCCACTGGATTGTTTCGAGGCAGTTTCTTGACATCGTATTGTTTCATCCATGAAAATGTGTTTCATCCATGAATGATTTCATGTCAGAGTTAATATTTGTTTTTCATTTTGACTTTACGGTCTCATATGGTACAAAAAATTTACATATGACAGGAATATAACCAGAAAAGAATGCACATTCAGGGAGATCTTGCTTTCAGCCACATTCTCTGCACCCCCATCGTGTTCCTTCCTTTCCCAGGGGGGGACCATCTTCATTAGTCTATAGTTTATTCTTCCATTCTTGTTGGAAAATGTTGGCGGATCCATTTCTAAGTTTCTTTCTTCTCATTTGTTAAATAGAAGACACTGTGTTAGTCACTACTCTTCCTTGTTTGTTTTGTTTCCTTTAAAAAAAAATGTATTGTGGCTACTCCTTTTCAGCAGTACTTAGAGATTTCCTTCATTCCTTTTTGGCAGTCACGTAACATCCCACTGTGTGGACAGATTCGCTACTTAACCAGCTCCCCATCGATGGGT
This sequence comes from Paguma larvata, assembly GCA_030068075.1. Classification (NCBI taxonomy): domain Eukaryota; kingdom Metazoa; phylum Chordata; class Mammalia; order Carnivora; family Viverridae; genus Paguma; species Paguma larvata. The sequence continues at coordinate 6,767,482 of CM057834.1, forward strand.
GTTTGGCATGTTTCCAGTCTTTTGCCCTTCTGGAAACATGGTGCTTCATGGGAGAAATTTATGCATATATTATCTTATGCAGTTGGCAGTTTGTCTTTGGAATATGTACCCAGAAGGAAGGATTTCTCAGTTATACTGTGGCTCACTTGAAATTTCGCTAGATAGTGCCAACTTTTCTCCACCATGGTCAACACTGAGCATGAGTTTCTGTGTTTCTACAGCCCTGCCACTACCTTGTGTCATCAGGCATTTGGATTTTACTTAACTTGACATGAGGGAGATAGCTGAGTGCATTTTTCCCTCAAAATTGATCAAACTTTAATGAATATATAAAAAGCCTTCCAAACTCTAAGTGCCCAGGACAATGATCTTGGACAAAGTGAGCATAGCGTAAGTTCAGTCCACAGATCAGGACATGACCTGCCTCTTGGCATCTCAGAGGCCCTCACTCAAGAACTGCATCTATCCAAAAGTAACCACCCTGTTGATTTCTGAAAGTTTGAAATTAGTTTGCCCGGTTTTACACACTAAATGCATGAATAATACGGAAAATAGTCTTACATCTTTTTTTTTTTTCTTTGCTAACCTTTGTTTTCATGGCGACTCATCTCCGTGGTCACATAGAATAATACTTTGTTTATTCTCCCATCTATTATGCAAAAGAATCATAATTTATTTATTCTGTATTGGATAGTACTATGTGTCCAAGTTTTGGATGTTATAAAAATTGCTGCTAAGAATAATTTCATGTCTTTTTCCTTGAATACATATATACATCTGTACAATTTTTCATAGAAACCCGTGGCGTTAAGTTAAAAATCACCAGACATTCCAGGGTGCCTGGGTGGCTCAGTCAGTTAAGAGTCCAACTTTGACACAGGTTGTGATCTCATGGTACATGAGTTTGAGCCCCGCATTGGGCTCTGTGCTGACAGCTTGGAGCCCGGAGCCTGCTTCAGATTCTGTGTCTCCCTCTCTCTCTCAGTCCCTCCCCCACCGTTATTTTAAAACAGCAAAAAATAATAAAATTAATAAATGTATGAAAATGATCAGGCATTCTAAGATACAGGACCGTATGACAAAAATCAAAATACAAAAATGAGACTATAGCAACAAATACACAAGTGAGCCAGATACTACAGTTATAAGAAAATGACTTTAAAAAGCTATGATTATAGAGTAGGATATGTGAGAAAATGCAGAAAAACACCATATAACTGGAATATATGTAATCAAATAAATAAACTTAAAGAACTGACAAGTGTTCTACCAGCCAGTAAGAACTCTACTGGTAGGTGTATCAGCAGGGAAGACATAATAAAAAAGAAGAGCATTGAAGTGGTCTGATTACTGTTAATTGTTTTTAGTTATTTATTATTATTGGTATGATTATACAGGCCAGTCAAAAATATTCAGGCTAAGGTACAGAGATTTAAAAAATGTAAACCAACGACACCATGTTGAAATCAGTAACAAAAAGGATGTCTTCCATTCATAGTTGAATTCTACATTGTACCGCAAGGGTTAGCCTAAGTAATAAGAAAAATAAATAAATAAGGGGAAAGAAAGTGAAAGAAAAAAAACCTGTCATGCTCCAGATGACATAACTGAATACATAGAAAATCCAAAATAATCAACAAGGAAACTGTCAGATTTGTAAATGAATGGAGAGAAGTTGCTGAGTGTAACATCAACATAAGATCATTCGTGTTTGCATGTACTAGCAGCAAATCAAAATGAGACTCAAAACATCACAATAGTATTTGGAAATAACAAATACCTGGGAATATAGGTAATAAAATATATATGGGACTTGTACCCCCCAATTAAGTGTATCAGAGAAATTAAACATCATATAAACAGAGGTGTGTCGTATCTTCAATAATTAAAAGCTTAAAATTACAGATGCAAATTAAAAAAAAAAAAAGCAAACCTGACATAGAATGCAATCATTCTAACCAAAATCTCAATGACTTTTTTTCTATGGAAGTTTAGAAGATGATTTAAAAACGCATGGGAATTCTCAAGGCTCAAAATCGCTAAGACAATCTTGAAGGCACAGAAATTTACAGACACACACACATACAAACACACATATGTAGTATACTATACATGTATATTACATACTTTTCAAAGTCAATTGTGGTAATGTGGTACACACAATGTGGTAAAAAACAACATACAATTTACCATTTTGATCAGTTTAAGTGTACAGAGCAGCAGGAAGTGATTCACCTTGTTGTGGAAAATATCTTCAAAACTTTCCCGTGTTGTGGATCTGAAACTCTGTACCCGTTAAACAACTCTGCTTTTGTCCCTCCCTCACAACCCCTGGTGACCACTCCATTTCTATGAATTTAACTGATTAAGTACCTCGTATAAGAGAGATCAGTGTCTGTTTTTTTGTGATTGGCTTATTTCGCTTAGCAAACAGCCTTAAGTTACGTTCATGCTGCAGCATGCGGTATCCTTACTTTTTAAGGCTGAATAATATTCCATTGTACGTACATACACATGATTTTTATCCATTCATCCATCAGTAGACATTTGGGTTGCTTCTACATTTTGGCTATGCCATGCTGCTTGTTCATGTGTGTGCAAATACTCTTCAGAGTTCTGCTTTTTCAGGTCTGTTGGATATTTACCCAAAAATGAGATTGCCAAGCCATTTTGGCAGGTCTATTTTTAATGTTTTGAGAAACTTCCATAACGTTTTCCCTAGCAGTTGTCGTATGACAGTTCCAGCAACAATGTGTAAGGCTTCCAACTTCTCCACATCACGGCCAACACTTGTCATTCTCTGTGTGTTGCTAGTCGCCATCCTAACGGGTAAGAGGTGTTATCGCATATTTTCAAGAGTGACGGTATTTAAGACAGCATGGTACTGGCACAAAAGTGACTTAGGCCAATGGTGTGTGAAGAGAGACTTTAAGAAAACTTGTCAATCTAAGAATATTAGCTTTCTGACAAGGGTGATATTGTAGTGCAGTGGGAAAACCGTGTTCTCTTCAATGAGCTCTGTTGGGTCAATCGGATACTTATTTGGAAGAAAATTAATCTTGATTCCTGTCCCATGTCACACCCTGAACATCATCAATTCCAGATATATTGCAGGTGTTAAGTATGAAATGCTAACAAACATAAAAGAATAAATGATCTCAGCATCGGTAAAGATTTCCTGAACAGGTAAACAAAAAACTAACCATAAAATAAAAATTAGTTTGTTTTCTAAGGAAAAATATAAGCTTTCATTTATCAAAAGAAAATACTAAGATAATGACATGTCTAGTAGGAAGATGTCTGCTAATGTCTAAAAATGTAATAAAAATAGGCAAAAAGGTGGAAGAATGCCAGAGTCCAGCTCTGGCTGTCCAGGAATTTTCCCAAGGACGAAAGGTGTCGGCACGCATGAACGACTCAGGAGAACTACATGGCTTCTGGAATCAGGCAGGCGCGCACGTGTGTGTGTCTCTCTCTCTGCCCTCCTGATCCCAGTATTTTATTTAAATGTAGTAAGTGACATGACAGCAATGAGTGACACCCCATCGGTAAGCGTAGTTTGATATCTTTAACGACAATGTGTTTTGTCAGCAAAGCGGCCATTTCCTCAATCTTGCAAGTTGTTTTACATCATTCTTTTCAGATCATAAAGGAAACAATTCTTAGCTTAGCTATTTTGTGATTCTGCTCCTAAGTTAATTAACATATGCTGTCTTCGAAGTCAGATTAGGTAAATTTGTGGCAGGGGGAGAGAACAGGATGTTTACGAAGCAAGTGGGGTTGTTGTTGTTACCATAAGTCTCAGTAAACAGAGGGCACATACACTGTCATCTTAATACCTATGTTGATCATCTATAGAAAGGTTAAGAGTCCTCCGTCTAGCTTCCTAAACTACAATGAGGGAGATGTAACTCTCCTGGTAAAGAGGTAATTCCTAAGGCTTGCCTAAGTTCCTTTGCTTATGAGTGAGTGAATTTACATAATAGGGGCTCAACGTTTACACAAGTCACACCAATATCCAACCAACTCATAACTGCTATCAATCCGTGCAACCCATCCCCAAGATGCAACTTTAAGATTACTTCTGACCAGGCTACTCTCATTCAGATGTAATCCATCAAAGCATCATGCTCTAGGTCCTTCCTTTTTATTTAAATGCCATAAAACAAAGAGCATTACATTCCTTGGGGCCAACGAGAGCATCTCAAGAAATCCAAGCCTGGAATATTAGAAGGAGGTAAAACTGGACGCCATTTGATTGGCAGGAGCCTTGCAACTTCTGCCTTTCCACACAGGGAGGCTGCTCAACCTGCGAGGCCAAGATGGCTCCCAACAGAAGAGCCACTGAGAAATGTATGGAATCTCATCATTAGCAGCCATCCAGCGAAATAAAAATTATAACTATAGTAGGATACTGCTATGATATACTTTCCAAAATAGATGAGATGAAAACAAAACAAAACAAAACAACAACAGGTGAACAATGCCAGCAGAAGTAGAGCACCTTGCTCTCTCATTGGCAGGTGTGGACTCTTCGCTGATACCGGACTTTTAGAATTTAGCAGGTGACCCTAAAATTCCAACCCTAACTACAGAAGCAGCCAAATGTACTTATAAGGCTTGTCACATAAAATTACAAATAAAAACATATAGAAGATCATTCACTGAAGAGCTAACTGAAAACAAAAAGAAACAACGGAAATTGGCAAAAATGAAACACTCAAATACCTATCGGTAAGTGAAGAATTCAATTAGTTGTGATGCACTCGTCAACTTAATATTGTGCCCCAATCACTCTCAGTGTACCACTGCAACCCCCAACCAAACGAACAAGTCTTTGAAAAACATTAGCGTTAAGGGAAAGAATCCAAAGGCATTTACATAAACTTCAAGAAGGGGTAAAACCAATATGTGGTTATAAGTCAAAGGGCTACTTTGAGAGTCGTCCTGATGAAGGTGAAGAGCAGCCCAGGAGGCACTTCTGAAATGCTGACTCTTTTTCTATTTCTTGATCCTGGGACTTGGCAGAGTTGTCCACTTTGCAAAATTTCATGAAGCAGTCCAACCGTGATCTATGTACTTTTCTTTTTATTTATTTCTTTCAAGAGAGGGAGAGAGAGTGTGCGCAGGGGGGCAGAGAGAAAAGGAGAGAGAGGATCCTAAGCAGGCTCCATGCCGTCAACACAGAGCCCAGTGTGGGGCTCAAACTCACAAACTGTGAGATTGTGACCTGAGCTGAAAGCAAGAGTCAGATACTTAATCGGCTGAGCCACTTGGGCACCCCTGATCTGTGAACTTTTCTGTATCGGTGGTACTTCAAAATAAGTTTATAAAAACTTGAAAAAAACAAACAAACAGTCCAGGAGAAAAATCTAAATAGGATAGACCTGAGAACAGAAGCATATACACAGGCAGCCCCAGTAAACTGGGCTTACCGTTGCTAGGATAGGAGACCAATTCAGGCAACAGGTAGTGAATTTCCACTCCTATCTCCATAATCCATAAGCGGCAAATTGCACATTAACTTAGATTTTCATGGCAATGCCTCATTTCCCTTTAGCACATTGACTTGTTACGTACCATGGAGTGTTAAGTATTAGAATTTTTCAACGTTCTCTTATCAGATTTTGGAAGAGACCTTCCCCTGACCAGCAAAACCTTACCAACTTACAAAAAGATCTATCTTAGCATTAAGAAAGTATCTAAATATACTCTCCAATCCTTTTTGTTATCAGGAAAATATTTGCGATCTTGGGAGGTAAAAATTATGGATATTTTCATGAAAACCAAAACAGTGGGAGAGTGAGCAGCAGAAAGACAACAGTCTATATTTAAAAAATTTAATTCTTAGAATATAAAAACAGTATGGTATCGGCACAAAAATAGACACATAGATCAATGGAATAGGATCGAAAGCTCAGAAACAAACCCATGGTTATATGGTCAATTACTCTTAGACACGAGAGGCAAAAATATGCAATGGGGAGACAATCTTTTAAATAACTGGTGTTAGGAAAACAGGAGAGTTACAGGCAAAAGAATGAAACTGGACCACTTCTTGCACCATCCACAAAATTAAACTCAAAATGGACTAAAGACCTACATGTGAGTCCTGAAGTCATAAAAATCCTAGAAGAGAATGTAGTAATTTCTCCGACATTGACTGTACCAACATTTTTCTAGATATGTCTCCTGAGGCAAGGGAAATAAAAGCAAAATTAAACTATTGGTGCTTCATCAAAATAAAAAGCTTTTGTGCAGTAAAGGAGATAATCAACAAAACTAAAAGACAACCTATGGAATGGGAGAAGGTATTTACAAATGACATATAAAGGATTAGTATCTAAAATATATAAAGAACTTATACAACTCAACACAAAACCCCCCTACAAATAATCCAACTGAAAATTATCAGAAGACACAAACAGACATTTCACTAAAGAAGACATCCAGATGGCCAATGGACACATGAAAAGATACTCAACATCACTCATCATCGGGGAAATGCAAATCAAAACTACAAAGAGTCACCTCACACCTGTCAGAACAACTAAAACCAACAGCACAAGAAACAACAGGGATTGACAGGGATATGGAGAAAAAGGAACACTTGGGCACTGTTGATGGGAATGCAAACTGGTGCAGCCACTGTGGAAAACAGTAGGTAGGGTCCTCAAAAAATTAAAAACTATCCTATGATTCAATAACCACACTGAGTATTTACCCAAAGGATACAAAAACATTAATTTGAAAGGGTATATGCACCCACCTGTGTGTTTATTGCACCATCATTTACAATAGCCAAGATATGGAAGCAGCCCGAGTGTCCATTGACTGACGAATGGTTAAAGAAGAGTGTAGTATACATACACAATATAATATTACTCAGCCATCAAACAGAATGAAGTGTCGCCATTTGCAATAACATGGATGGAGCCAGAATGTATCATGCTAAGTGAGATAAGTCAGTCAGAGAAGAGTGGATACCACCTGATGTCACTCATATGTGGAATTTAAGAAACAAAACAAAGAGGAAAAATGAGAGTCAGCAAGAGAGAAAAATCAAGGAACAGGCTCTTGACTATAGAGAAAAACAGATGGTTATCAGAGCAGAGGTGGGTGAGGGGATGAAAGAAATAGGTAAAATGGAGTAAGCGTGAGATGCTTAATTTGCCATGATGAGCATTGAGTAATGTGTGGAAGTGTTGAATCACCATACTGTACACCTGAAACTAATATAACGCTGTGTTAACTATACTGGAATTAAAATAAAAACCAAGAAAATTTTTTTAAATAAGAAAATACGATAGAAAAATTAATTCATAGATTGAAGACTCTAGTTAAAACTATTAAATATATAAAAAAAGAAAAACCCTTAAATATATATTTTATGAACTTTAGAATATATTTTGAGGTTTAATTGATGTTAAAATATATAATATTATAATACCACTTCAGGCTGTACTTCAGATGACAACTGTATTACTCAGTTCAAGTTTAGGGATGTTATATTACTTTATTAAAAAGTAACATGTATTACTCAACTTTATAAAAATTATGAAAGTCTTTCAGAAAAGCAAAGTTCATCTATTTGAAAATTTATTATGTGAATATATATATATGTGTGTACATATACATATATATATTAAAGTTTATTTATTTTGAGAGAGAATGCAAATGAGCAGGGGAGGGGCAGAGAGAGATGGAGGGAGAGAGTCCCAAGCAGGCTCCACACGGTCAGTGCAGAACCTGATGTGGGGCTCCATCTCATGAACCTTGAGATCATGACCTGAGCTGAAATCAAGAGTCTGATGCTTAACCAACTGAGCCACCCAGGTGCCCTAAAAACAGATATTTTTTATTAATTGTTTTAACATTTATTTTTGAGAGAGACAGACCACGAGTGGGGGAGGGGCAGAGAGAGAGACACAGAATCTGTGTCTCTGAGGCAGGCTCCAGGCTCTGAGCTGTAAGCATAGAGCCCAAGGTGGGGCTCAAACCCACAAACTGTTAGATCATGACCCGAGCCGAAGCTGGCCTGGTGGCTTCACCGACTGAGCCACCCAGACACCCCTAGGTATTTTTAAAGGAGCTGAAGAATCAAAAGGAAACATTTCGACAACTTATTGAGAATAACCAACGCCTTTGATGTGCCAATGGACAGAGTAGGGGCTCTTTGCAGCTGCAGAGAAACCACACGATAAGGTAGACAAGCTAAGAGGAAAACGACCCTAGGAATCTTATAAGGGAAAACCTATAAACCCACATGCCAGTTGTCTCCCACATGTAGATAATGCCAGTGTCCGACACGAAATAGAAGCTCGATGAAGTGTTTGTTGTAAAGCTATCACTTCCAACGTGGATGGATGCGTCTGGAACCACGTTTGAGCCGCCGGCCCCTCTAACCCTCATCTGGACCTGTTCCTCCGACACGTTATGAACTCAAACATCCTGCGGGCCGTGGATTTTAGTGGATTCATAAATCTTAGTTCGGGCGTGTTTCGATTTTCATCTATTTTCAAGGCTATCCTTGGGGTGCCTGGTTGGCTCAGTTGGTGGAGCGTCCGACTTCGGCTCTGGTCTTGATCCCATCATTCATGGGTTTGAGCCTCGAGTCGGACTCTGTGCTGACAGCTCAGAGCCTGGTGCCTACTTTGGATTCTGTGTCTCGCTCTCTCTGTGCCCCTCCCCTGCTCATGCTCTGTCTCTCTCTCTCTCTCAAAAATAAATAAAACATTAAAAAAAGGATATCCTTTATTCATTTTTCTTGTTATACACCCTGCCATTTTCCCAGTGTCCTATATTTTCTTTATATACCATTTAGTCATTTCTATGTCATAATCCATGCTTTGCGATTTTATTCTCTTATGCTTGTATCATATAATTTTAAATTAAGGGTGTCAAGCATTTACTTGCCATTGCTCTTTAATTTCCAGGAGTCTGCTTTCACTTTCACACCAGCGAGGTGCAAAATATAATAAATATGTGAGTCAGAATCTAAGCAGAAGATGCATATAAAAGCGAAGAAGCCATAAGAAAACAAGGTGTCAGTCAGTCCTTACTAATGACTGTTTTAGATATTCCAAGGGCCGCGAGGAAAGCTGGGAAGGCTAATATTTCAGTGGGAGAGAGAACATTTAAACGAAGGAAATACAGTAAAGCCTAGGTTTGCGAGCATAATTCATTCTGGAAACATCCTTGTCATCCAAAGCACTCGTATATCAGAGTGAATTTCAAGAGCCATTGGCTCAGCTGTGGTCATGTGACATTTGGCATCACATACGACTCGTACTGTAAGACATCACTCACTTGTTTCTCAAGTTAAAATTTATTAGAAATGTTTGCTCACCTTGCGGAACACTTGCAGAACAAGTTACTCACAATCTAAGGTTTTACTGTAATTGCAAAATCATGCCATGTGTTAATAATACAGACATCGGAGGCGCCTGGGTGACTCAGTGGGTTAAGCATCAGACTTTGGCTCAGGTCATGATCTCATGTTTGGTGGGTTCGGGCCCTGAGTCGGTCTGTGCTGACAGCTCAGAGCCCAGAGCCTACTTCAGATTCTGTGTCTTCCTCTCTCTCTCTCTCTCTGCCCTTCCCCCACTCATGCTCTGTCTCTCTGTCTCTTGAAAATAAATAAACAAAAAAATATAGACATCAATAAAACATGTATGTGTTCTCGCTGTCTAATGGGGAAGCCAAACATGTAAAGTGACATACATAACACTCTTTGCAAAATTCTGCCATAACTATAAAGGCAAAATGCTGTCGGGACCTTGAAAAAGGCACTGATGACTCTTCCTTTGGTAGATCATTTGTTTTCAGGGCAATGTAGCATTCTTTAATTTTGTTAATTACTGATAAAGTTGTCTTAAGATAGGTCACTAAGGTCTTCCATCGCTTCTCCTGTCAAACGTTGACCATGTGATTTTATAGCAGTACAGGCTCCTTCCCTCCTTGGAGAGGCAACATCGCTGGTGGAACCCACTAAGCATCTCCTGTCCTGTTGCTCTGCCCCAGGGGAGGCAGCTTGGCTCATTCTGATTGGAGGATTGAGAAAGGTTACAATAATATTAGGAAGTTACTCTTTTTACACTGAGGAGGGTGGGTGTTCTGCTTATCTACCTGCTGTGCTAGGGAAGAGGCAGCCCCCGCAGTGCCCAGCACCATGTGAGCACATGTCTTGAGTTCCGCGGCTCGGTAGACAGGGCCCATTCGTCCCCACACGAACCGTACTCCGTATCCTCCAGCTTAGACTTCATCGGCTCGAAGATCGTATTTTGGTTTCTGTCTATCCTACCATCAGTTTTGTTTTGCCATTTGTATAACATTCAAACAGAGGAAAAGGGGTGCTATTTATTAGATGCCTGCCACACCCAACAAAACCACCGGTAGAGATAATATATATGAAAAAGAATCACTTGGACGGCCACGCGAACAGGGATTCCCTGCCTCACACCATCTAGCAGAGACAGTACGTGTGCCCGAGAGGGAAATCCAGGAAGAGAGAGACAATGGTTTCTCCGTACATCCCAAGGCGTTGCTCTTATATTGAGCTCAGCGTTGACCTTAACTCTCAGTCAGGTACAGTCTTGAGGAGAGGAAAACAGTTTCTGTTTTCCCAGGGCTGACGTAACATACCACAAACTGGCTGGCTTAAGACAAGAGAGACTTCTTTGTCTCAGTTCCGGAGGTCAGACATCTGAACTCAAGGTGTCCACAGTGTCGGTTGCTTCTGACGCTCTGAGGGAGACTCCATTCCACGCCTGTCTCCTAGCTTCTGGTGGCTGCTAGTGACGCTTAGCCTTCCATAGCTGGTGACTCTCTTCCATTCTCTGCCTGCCCTTTCACGTGACCTTTCCCTCTGTTTCTCTGTGTCAAAACTCTCTCTTCCTTCTTCTATAAGGAAGACAGTCACTGGATTCAGAGTCAACCTAAATCCAGCATGGTCTCATCTTGAGATCCAGAATCAGAGTTGCAAAGATCTTCTTTCCAGATAAGATCACATTTAGAGATACGGGAGTTAGGACATGGGTATGACTTTTTTCGGTGACTGCAATTCAGCCCTAGGGGACAGTTAACCCCTTTATCAATGAATTGTCCTATGTATAGCCTCCTGATCTTTATGAATTGGTTTTTTTTTTTCCCCCTGCTAGAATCTTCTGAAATGAATGGCAACAGACAAGGAAGGATTTCTTTCTTTCTTTTTTTTTTTTTTTAAATTTTTAATGTCTATTAATTTTTGAGAGTGTGAGTGAGGCAGGGGCAGAGAGAGAGAGGGAGACACAGAATCCGAAGCAGGCTCCAGGCTCTGAGCTTTCAGCACGGAACCCGACGTAGGTCCTGAACCCACAAACCCTGAGACCATGACCCAAGCCAAAGTTGAATGTTTAATCAACTGAGCCACCCAGGGGCCCCAACGAGGAAGTGTTTCTTCTGTGACTGAGTTTGAATTAGAGAGCTTGAAATGAATTTCACTTCAGTTTTGTATACACTGCAGTACGATTCCACAGAAATAATGCTGGACTTAGTGTCAGTCATGTAATTAGGGGGGTCAATAATTTTTAGCACACGAATTAGACAGGCTTGAGAGTAGAAAGCAGTCTCCCATACCTGATGCCCAGTAGATGCCTCTCACAGGTCATGCAAAGGTGCACACACTTCACAGATAAACAGAGGAGCGGATGTGGAAGGGAATGAATGGAGGGTAGAAAACCGTGTGGAGAGGAAGCTGGCGCGACACGGCAGGAACCCAAGATGGGGCGGTGAGGAGCTGAGCGGGAGGTGGTGGGAGCCAGTCAGACAGCTTCAATTCCCAAGTGTTCAGAACGGGAAGCCAGATGGGTGTCACAGGGGAAAAGGACAGAAGAGGTCAAACAAGCCTTCGAGTGCATGTCTGGCCAGTGCAGAGGCCAGAAGACGGTTGACGATGTTGTTGGTATGAAATGATTGAGGGAAAGAAGACCAACACAGTACCTTCAAGGAAGGTGGTATGGGTGACTGTGGCAAGCGCTTCCTTTCAACATCTGAGATGCACACTGATCGCCTGGGATGAGGTTCCCAAACAGGAGGCAGAGCTGTGCCTCTGGTCACTGTCTCTAGGTGTAGTGGCAAGACTGCCGGATGCAGGGGCTGGTGTTTCAATGAAGATTTCGTTCTACTGTGACCTCAGAAATGGTGGACTCCCAGGGAGGATGGAGGTCGCGACTCTCTTTACTCTCTCCTTCTGGCGACAAAGGCTGGGGATCATAAGAAGGCAGTGGCTTGTTGAGGTGCTCCGCCCCAGTCAGCCCCAGTCTGACTCCCAGGGAAGGGGCGTGTGGCTCTGTCAGGCTTCTTCTGAGTGGCTGAGCTGATGACAAGACAGAGTTACACCTGCCCACTGGAGATTCTGCCAGCTCGGGGGACAGAGAAGGGGGGCGAGGAAGAATCCATCCTCAGTGCCAGGAGCACTTTCAAAGGCACTCTTGAGTTCATTTTTTCAGCCAGGACTCACCTTTTCCTTTATTACTTCTTGCCGGTCCCAACGCCTTTCAAATCCCTGCCCACACCTGGGGTCAGTGCGCCGGTCACAGTGCGTGAATGGGGGCCCCGCCAGTCACAGAGTAGGTCCTTTCCTCCTTGGAGGGTGACTGTTTGCCCCCAAATGAACTTTTTATTCCATTTGTTCAACCCCAGCTGCCCTCTGGCCTCACCTCCATTCTGTCAACCAAGATGGGAATGTCCCCTAGTGATGAGTTGCTAATATTTTGTGTTTTTCTCTCTGTATCGCCTTTGTCAACTTGTATGTCTTCCTCTGACCAAATGCCTTCAACATTTTTATCTTTTATATAATTGTCCTTGGACCTTCCTCGTCTCAATACTGCCCATCAGCCCTTTCTTATTAAATAAAGTGTGCTTATAGGACCACCACATTTAGCAGGAAAAATACAGGGTGCCCAGTTTCATGTGAATTTCAGATAAACAGGGAGTCATTTGTAGTGTATGTACGTACCAATTACTGTCCTGTGTTTTAATTTGCTGAACCTGGCGACCCCGCCGCTAACAGAGTCTATATTTTACTTTAAAAATTCTATTTATGTTCTGTTTGTCGTCACTAACATAACAGCTCCCTAAGGACATGGCTTTGGTTGTTTCATTAGCTGCTGCCTCCCTAGTTCTTAGACCACTTCTTAGAAAATAGCTCGTGGCCAAGGAATATAAGTGGAAAGAATGATTGAAATGGCCTCTCCCTGTCACTATATGCCTCTCACAGGCTGGACTATAAAATGTAGACGTTAGTGCTCTGATCACAGTCATCGGATAGGATTGTTATTTTCTCCGTTGTGTTGTGTTGTTTTCAGATGGAGGCACTAAATCCTAACGCACTTCTACTCTGCTCAAAGCCACAAAGACATTTGTCCGCTTACTGGACGTGTCCTGCTGTAACATGTCACAGTGTTCAGAATGCATGATTTTTGGGTTTTGGCTTATAGATAACAAAGATTATAATTTTTCTCTATTGTTTTTTTGGTTATTTTTTTTTCATATAACAGTAGAGCCTAGTTTCTTAGCACATAGAGTACTTTCTTTTCTGATCATGGTAAAATATACATAAAATAGAAAGGACTATATTAGAGGTGACTTCCTGGCTCAGTCGGTAAATAAAGCCTCTGACTCTTGATCTCTGGGTTGTGAGTTCGAGCCCCATGTTGGGTGTGGATATTACTTTTAAAAAGATGACCATTTTAACTCTATTCTTAAAAATATTCATTTATTTTGAGAGAGAGAGAAAGGGAAGGGCAGAGAGAGACCGAGAGAGAGAGAGAGACAGAAAGAGAGAGAGAGAGAGAGAGAGAGAGAGAGAGAATCCCAAGAAGCAGGCTCCGCATTTTCAGTGCAGAGCCTGGAGTGGGGCTCGAACTCACGAACTGTGAGGTCATGACCTAAGCCGAAATCAAGAGTTGGATGCCTAACCGACTGAGCCACCCAGATGATCCCCCCTTTTTAAAGATGTTTATTTATTTATTGAGAGAGAGAGAGAGAAACTATTTTTAAGTGTACACGTTGCAATATTAAGTACATTCACATTGCTGTGGGACCATCACCATCATCCATCTTTGGAACTTTTTCATCCTGTAAAACTGTAACTGTCCCCATTAAGCACTAAGTCCTCATTCCTGTCCTTTAGCCCCCAGCTTCCAGCACCCACTATTTTGCCGTCTTTCTATATTTGGCAATCCCAGGTCCTCCGTATGAGTGGAATCATATAATACTTGCCTTTCTGTGTCTGGTTTATCTCACGTAGAATAATGTCCTCGGGGGTTTCCGTGCTGGAGCAGATGCCGGAATTTCCCTTTCAATTTTTTTTAGCGCTTTTATTTTATTTTTGAGAGACACAGAGACAGAGCATGAACAAGGGAAGGGCAGAGAGAGAGGGAGACACAGAACCTGAAGCAGGCCAGCACAGAGCCCGACGCGGGGCTTGAACTCACAGATGGTGAGATCATGACCTGAGCTGAAGTCGGACGCCTCTGAGCCCCCCAGGTGCCCCCGGAATTCCCTTTCGAAGCAGAACAGTGACCGACCGTATGTACCTACCCAGCCATTTATCTGTGGATGGACACTGGGTCATTTCTATTTCCGAGTACTGTGAATGATGCCGCTGTGAACGTGGGTCTAGAAGCATCTGTTTGAGTCTCTGTTTTCACTTCTTTGGGGCACGTGCCCAGCAGCAAAACTGCTGGGTCATATGATGATTCTGCTTCCTTTTTTTTTTTTTTTTTAATTTGAAATGGAGAGAGAGAGAGAGAGAGAAAATCTCAAGCAGGTTCCATATTCAGCACAGAGCCCAATGCAGGGCTTGATCTCACAACGCTGGGATCATGGCCTGAGCCAAAATCAAGAGTCGGACACTCAACTGGTCACCCATGTGACCCTCTGTTTCCTTTCCTAGGAATCACCATATGGTTTTGGTTAGCAGCTGCACTTTCTTTTTCTTTTTTAAAAATTCTTTCTTCTTTTAGAGAGCACGAGCAGGGGAGAAGGGGAGAAACAGAGGGAGAGAGAGAGAGAGACAGAGAGAGAGAGAGAGAGAGAGAGAAACCCACGCAGGCTCCACACTGCCAGCACAGAGCCTGACGTTGGGCTCGAACTCACGAACCTCGAGATCATGGCCTGAGTCAAAATCAAGAGGCAGGCGCTTAACGACTGAGCTACCCCGGTGCCTCTTCATGTTTATTTGGTTTTTAAGAATCTCATTTATTGCTGTTCTGTGTTGAATGGGGAGGTAACATAAGATGTGACTTCCCAATATAACATTGAATGGAAGTCTCGTCTGGCTAACGTATCAGGTAATATAGAGATTCCAGTCATGTAATCAAGCAAGCCCGAGTGGGCTGTGTGACCCCCTGTCCCTCTCAGTGGCCTTCTGTGACAAGTGTGGCATCAGCATCCCATTCTGGAGCAACCTACAGTCCTCGGAAAGACACGCGTCTCCTTCCTCACAGATGCCTTTCCTGGGCTGTGCCCTCCCACAGACCAACAGTAAACGAGAGTCAAGTTCATCTCAAAGCGTGGGGAGAAGGAGCAGCTTGTAAAATACAACGGCACCGCATCTAGTGAAGAAGCGACCGTTTTTTCCCCGCATGGTCCGGGCAGGGGCGTTCGTTCACAGGTTTATAACGCCTGCAGCTAACATAATTTGAACCCATATTTAGGAAACGCATATGAGAGTCTGAAATCAAATTTAGAAAAGGAAGCAGATTTTCTCCAATGCCTTCTTTCCATCGCGTTAGAGAAATCCAGCCCATGCGTACCTCCTAGTGTCTCCCAACATAGTGGGCGGGTGTTTTGTGATTCCCATTAATTTTCCTCCCCCCTTTACTCCCTGCCGTGTCTCTCTTAGCATGATTAATTAATTCACTGCCTGCCTGATCATTCAAATGCTTCCTGACATCCACTCGGTGCTCGGCACCCCCTGCCTGTCATCACGGAAAAAACATTTGAGAGGTACTTCCTGTGTGTTCACGAAATGAACCCCTCCCCAGAACCCCGAAGGAAGCTATTCTGTTACCCGCACCTGCCTAGGGAGAAACTTCAGAATTGAAAGCAAAGCCTGTAATTCATCTTTTGTGGGCAATGCCGTGAAACAGATCGCCACATCTCATCTCTTTCCTGCGCGTGCGCGGGGTGTGTTCAGAGCCGCGTTCGCTTTCCAGCACCAGATAGAAGGGGCGGCCCCCGCAGACAGGCCTTCCCTAGAAGGACAGCACTAGTGGGGCTCCGACCCCGGGGCAGGGGGTGGGTGCCCCACCCGCAGCCGGGTGGGCGATGTCTCCCGGGGCCCCCAGTGAGCGCTCGGGAGGGCGAACAGCAGTCCATCCATCAGACCGGCACTGGGAACTGGAACTCTGCTCGGAGAATGCACCAGGCCGATTCATTCCCAACGACAGAAGCAAACGCCCAAATTAAAAGCTTGAGTGGGGGGCGCCCGGGTGGCTCAGTCGGTTGAGCGTCGACTTCGGCTCAGGTCATGATCTCCTGGCTCCGTGAGTTCCAGCCCCGAGTTGGGCTTGCTGCTGTCAGCACAGAGTCTGCTTCAGATCCTCTCTCCCCTCGTTTCTCTGCTCCTCCCCTGCTCTCTCTCTCTCTCTCTCTCTCTCTCTCTCTCTCTCAAGAATAAACATTAAAAAAAACACAACTGAGTCGACAAAAAAAATTTGGTTTGATATGAATACCTTCTTCATGGATTCTCCCCGTTTCAGGCTGGCCGGTACATAAAAGGGGACTAGCAAAGCAAGAACATAGGCCCCCAACCCCCTTCAACTCCAGAGAAGTCACTGGGGACCCCGTGAACTGCTCTGTCCCCGGGTCTGAGCACCTGCACGTGGCTCAATCCCCAAGGACCAGGAGCTAACACCTCCACCTCCAGCAGGGTCTGGGAGGAGCGTGGTCAGGAGCCACCGGCTTCCTTTTGTCTCCTCCCGAACCTCCCTGAGCGCTAGAGCAGCCCTAAGGCCTGGAGCCCTGTCCCCTCCAGCTCCCCCAAGAAGCTACTCTCAATGCTCCTGGAATCTGCAGCTGGCCGCCAGCACAGGGAGCTACAGAAACCCACCAAGATTGCTGGCGCTTGGTTTCCCAGCCGCGTGGTGTCCCCTGCACCTGTAACTCGTGCCTTCAGGTATGTTTCGGGGCTCAAGAGGAAGCACAGCTACAAAGCCCCCTGCTGGGAGGGCAGCCTGCCGTCTGTGGGGCTCAGGTCTTGCCTTTGTTGGGAAGATGGTCCTGGGCCTGCCTGATGGCTCAGTGCTCGCGACTGTCCCTTCCACGCCTGGCGACCAGCTCCAGTAGGCACTGGCCCTGCCGTCTGCCCTGTACTCCCTGAGCTCCCTGGCCGGGCTGCCGCGTCCCCTGTAAATGTGGGCAGCATCCATCTCAGCGTCGAGTCTGTTTTCTGCTGCCTTCTACCACTGCGCTGGTGGCGAGGGGACTCCGTTCACGCTCGCACATTGCTGTTTCATTCACAGACTCGGGTTCTTCCTAACAGCTCCTCCCAGGAGGGATTCTGTTTCTTTCTTTCTTTCTTTTTTTTTTTTTCATCGTGAGTTTCACACTTGCATCTTGAAAAGAAGAGGAGGAGCTGTTTTCTCACTCAAAACTATTACCTGTTCTTAACGGCTAGGAAAAAGAATCATGTGAGCATCGTGCCTAATGGTTAGGGAGGAAGGCAGCTGTCGGGGAAGAGTGGAGCGCATGTGAAGGGAGATGATGAAATCCAACGCCCAGTGCCATTATCGTTACTGTCATGTAGTCAATCAATTCACAAGTAAACAGGAGTAAATTCAGCAACTTGGAGGGATTTGGTCAACTTCTGGGTTTTCTGGGGGAACAGGAAAGCATGGTCTGAGAGAAGAGCTTTCTTTTTTTTGTTTGTTTGTTTGTTTATTTTTGAGAGAGAGAGCATGAGTGGGGGAGAGGCAGAGAGAGGAGACATAGACTCTGAAGCAGGCTCCAGGCTCTGAGCTGTCAGTATAGTGCCCGACGCAGGACTTGAACCCACAGACCGTGAGATCATGACCTGAGCTGAAGTCGGCCACTTAACCAACTGAGCCACTCAGGCGCCCCAAGGAAGAGTCTTAAGACAAGCTTTGAGTGGATCTTGAGAGTGAGGAGTTCATCAGAGGTGGTCTCTGGTTCACTGGGTTGTCACCCACCCAGCACTAGACTAATGTTGAAATTAAAGCATCCGCAGTGTGACGGGGATATGGGGGGGGGGGACCATGATAACAGGGCCATGGAGGGAACAGGCGACCTACAGGTAGGCCAGAAGAAGCTTCCCTAGGAAGATAGGATTGTGTTGATAATTTAAGCCAAAGCGAGGGGAAGGGCTCGACCACTGTCTGGGGATAGAGATGCCAGACATCTGGGTGAATGCGACATCACACGCAGATGCCCTATGCAAAGGGCCTGGGGCTGGGGCTCGGGGATGCACGGTGACATTTAGATCCTGAAGGAACGGCGGGGAAGTTCAAATGCAGAGCACGAGTGGGAGAATGGCATAGAGCCAGAACCCCGTTGTGGTTGTCCCAGATTGTATGGGACGTCCCAGTCACATGATGTAGTTTGATCTTTGAACATTGGATTAGAGTCCAAAGACCTCTTTGGCTGGATGTGGAGAACAGAAGGAATGGTGTGCGAAACAATTGTATGTAGATTGTTCGGGAGTCTCGTAGTGCTCCTGGAGAGGAGAGAGGGGGCGGTAACCATGACCACGATCCCAGGAAGAGGACTCACACCGAAGGGGAGAGATTTGCCGGAAACAACGCACCCAGCAATCCCTGATGGTTGTAAGTGGGAGAGGAAAGCCAGATTCTGAGTGGCACGCAGCCACGGGTGGAGTCAGACAAGATAGAAGGCGCTGGAAATAACCTTTTCTTTTAAGGAAAAGACCATCAGGGTGGAGATGGGTCTAGAGCGGAGAAGAGCACTGGCCTGGCCGTGCGCCTTGAGGACTCAGCTGTGTGAGTGTGGATGGGCCGTCAGGAGCACGAGGAAGACTGCGGAAGGAGAGGGGAGGGATGAGAAACAGCCTGAGGACAAGCAGCGAAACTGAGCACCCTTCCTGTCCCAGTGTCTACAGCTCTCCTGTTTTATCAAAACAAATATAAATAGCCTGTTATTAAATAAAAGTGACTGAAAGGAAGGTGTTCATTATAAGAAACTAGAAAAACATACTTTGGGCAAGTAGCACAATTTCTTTTAAGTTTATTTATTTTGGGAGAAAGAGAGAGAGAGAGAGAAAGAGAATCCCAAGCAGGTTCCACACTGCGAGCACGGAGCCCAAAGCGGGACTCAAACTCACAAACCCTGAGACCATGACCTGAGCCAAAACCAAGAGGCAGATGCTTCACCGACTGAGCCACCCAGGTGCCCCTGTAAATTGTTTTTCAACTCTTTCCCCCTTGAGTTCTGAAACGGTAGCCTATGTTAACACACACACATGCACACACACACGTCTTAGGCCTAGCCTACTGAGGACGCTACCTAGAATTTTTGAGGATTTCCAAGCCACTGGTGCCACAGGTGCAGAAGGGATTGGGAGCCTCAGCTGTCTTTGTGGCGTTAAACTCCGGGCCCCCCTCCGCCCCCAGAGCTTGCTGGAACTGTTGGTATGGGGGGCCCGAGAAAAGCGGGGAGAATCTCCTTTGACCTACCCTTTTCCTCCTGTTTCTCCCATTGTAGGACACAGTTCTGTTCTTGTCTTTGGAAGGTCGCTAGGGATGTTGAGTTAAGCCGTGGGGAAAGCAAACGGGGTAAAAGCTTGGTTGCATCTGTCCCTCTCTTGCTCCCCCCAGACCTTCCCTTGCTGAGAGAGACCACCGGTGACGGGGTAGGAGCCCCAGAACGCCTCATGCACACCTCCCCCTCCCCCTGGCTGGTAATGACCAATTCGCTGGGAATTTTTGAATTCCATTCGAGGCGGAAACCAACTAAGTACCGTATGTGCAGGTAGCGCACGAGAGTTGAAAACCCCAGGGCCAAGTTACATGCATTTGATTAACAAGATCAAGATTAGAGCAGGATCAGGTGAGGTCGTGAATCAGCCACAAACCATCAAGGAAGCCTCACCGGGTCCGTAAACAGCATCAATATCTCCAGCGCCCAGAATCCTACGGGAAACAGGAAGTTCAATAACTACGGGGTTGATAAATGAAGGAATTAGTGCCTAGTCGTAGAAGGCACCTCAGAATGTGTCATAGGGAAATTGGTTGGATTAGGCAGAGGAATCATGTCTGAAAAAGAAGGGGCCAATTTGAACCATTTCATGTTGTCTGTGTCTCCCTAGATGCCTAAACTCTGGTGCTTGCTGGTATACAGACAAGACACTCTGTCATTGCTATCCAGGTACCGAATGCTTAATAATACTATCGCTTTCGAATGTCCTAGTTTTGAGGTTTCATGTCATCTAATAATTTCTTCCTAGTTCTATACCTACTGTGGTCCAGTCTGAATCTCTGAATTTCTTAATGTTTTGTGGGTTTGTTTTGTTTTTTTGAGAAAGAGAGAGACAGAGCATGAGTGGGAGAGGGCAGAGAGAGAGGGAGACGCAGAATCCAAAGCAGGATCCAGGCTCCCAGCTGTCAGCACAGAGCCCGACACGGGGTTCTAACCCACAAACCGTGAGATCATGACCTGAGCCGAAGTCGGATGCTTAACTAGCTGAGCCACCCAGGCACCCCTGAATTTCATGTTTTTAAATTCTTTTTAATGTTTATTTATGAGAGAGAGAGAGAGAGAGAGAGAGAGAGTGAGCAGAGGAGGGGCAGAGAGAGAGGGAGACACAGAATCCGAAGCAGGCTCCAGGCTCTGAGCTGTCAGCACAGAGCCCGACGTGGGGCTCGAACTCACAATCATGAAACCATGACCTGAGCTGAAGTCAGACGCTTAACCAACTGAGCCACTCAGGTGCCCCTGAATTTCTTCATTATACTCATATTCTGACACCTGCTTGGGGAGACAGGTCCACAATCCCCAACTCATGAGTGACCCCAGGCAAACGGGAGCTGAGGACCTTTAATGAGATCCTCGGAATAAAGACCCAAAAGGAAAATTTTAACCATAGTTACAGAGAGGAAAATGACACAATTATAATCTTTTCTTTAAAAAAAGGTTAAATACTTTATTGATTTTGAGGAATGCCTGCTGCCAGACTCGGGTTGCATATTTGAATATTTGAATATTTGAAGGTTTTACAACTATGTGACATTTCACAAGTGAGTATGAGAGCTGAATAGTGCTCTCGAGAAAACCAGAGGGCCCTTCCTTGCCGTAACGTGCTGAAGACTGAAAGATAAAGTAAGACTTTGTCGTTTTATTGTGTTCAGGTTCGGTTAGAGCCTCTTATGCTGACAACGGATTATTGCTTCCTTCAAAGGAACAATCTTGGAGCACCTGGGTGGCTCCGTCGGTTAAAGGTCCGACTCTTGGTTTCAGCTCAAGCCATGATCCCACAGTTTCCTGGGTTCGAAACCCACACTGGGCTCTGCTTGGGAGTCTCTCTAGATGCTAGATGCACGCTGTGACTCCCGTTCCTGCTCACCCACGGAAGGTAGGGAGCTGGGACCTCAGAAGCCCGGCTGGGACCAGGGATGCTGCATTTTCCCAGGAAGGATTTGGGAGAGGTGTTCCTCGAGCCTGCAGTCTGCAGGGGCAGTCGTTGTGAAGGGAGGGGAGAAAATGCCAGTATTCTTAGTGTGACTGTGTGAGTGCACATGCGTATTCACACACGCATTTGGGGTTTTCTTTTTCCTTATGACATCAAGAAAGGTCCTAGATAAAAATCTACACTGGGTTAATGACGGTAAGAACTTAGGACTTGTTGTTCAACCTTTGTAGCTCATAGTTCCCTGAATAACACACAGAATGCGTGTCGTTCGGTCCCTGGCGGCATATGCAAATCGCTGCTGCTGCTGCTGCTTTATGAAATTGACAGGCATTCAAATGAGCAGGTGTTAGAGGCCGTGATTTACAACACGGACACTGAATTGCAGTTATGTCCGAGACCACACACGTGCATGAAAAGAAAACACGTCCCCCTCCCCCCAGGCGCAAGCTGGGGGCAGCATCGGGACTGTGTATTAGGGATTAACGTCCATCTCAACCCTGCTGGGGTGGGTGGTCCTGCCTGTCTTGCATAAGGAGAGCACTAAGGGGTGTGATCTTAAAGGGTCTTAAGAGGAATGCAAGATAGACTTCGTCCCCCCAGGGGAAGAAGACTGTCAGGTACCCCGACATCCCAAACCTGACTGATACAGGCCTGGCGAAGACAGGGGTCAAAAGAGAGTTTCGGGACTCATAGCCCAGTGCCCTCCTGCAGCTCATCGTGTTGAAGAGAGGCAGTGATCCAGAGAGTTTCTTGAAGAGAGTCGCCAGCCTGCTAGGGATCCGCGTTCCCATCATGTCAAACTTCTGCCAAGTGTTTCAAGGAAACCGTGTGAAGAGAAAGAAACACGTTCTCTGGGGTTTAGGGGATGCCGGAGTCCTTGTTCCTGCGAATCTAGGGGTCCCCGAAGGACGGACGGTCAGGCGAAAGGAAATGAGAGAGCCATGAGAGAGATGTAGTCTGATGACCAAGCAGGCAGCCCTGGCGATTCTGGCATCTCTCCCCTGCTGGTCTCAGTGTCTTTATTTAAAAGTAGTGAGTTACATTACAGCAATGAGTGACAGCCCATCAGTAAGCATTGTTTGAATAATAATGTGTTTTATAAGTAAAGTCGTGATTTCCTCAATCTTGCAAGTTGTTTTCAAGTTAATTAGCATATAAGTTTAAGGCAGGGGGAGAGGACAGGAAGTTACCTAGGCCTGCCTATGTTAATTATCTGTAAATAGGCCAGAAGTCATTGCCTATTCTTCCAATTACAATGGGGGAGGTCCAACCCATCTGGCAAGGACAGAATTCCCAATGCTTGTCCTTTGCCCGGGAATGAGTGAATTTACATAATAGGAGCCTAACATTTACACAAGTCACACCAATAGTCAGCCAGCTCATAACTGCTTCAACCACCTTTTCCACACAGGGAGGGGTCTCAGCCTGTGAGCCCAAAATGGCTCCCAACAAGGGGACACAGTGGACAGGTGTCAGACTTATGACAAAAAGCCAGTGGAAGTGGCCGATGGTGGCTGCATTCTAAGGATCTGAGAGCCAGCAGACAAATCACAGGATCCGTCCTAATTAATTTCACCCAGGTGGCCGAGGAGGCCCAGCCCTGAGCCTGCATCTGAATGATGAACGGAGAGAGTGAGTGAGGTTAACCCTCCATTGTATCCATCAGGTTACTGCGACCCCCACCCCCGGAAACCCCTCCTTTACCCTGCTGCCCCACCTTACTCTTCACAGGTAAGGACAATTAAATTATGGATTTGGGTTTAAATCCTCTAATCCTTTTTACAACTTTTTTTTTTTTTTTTTTTTTTTTGAGAGAGAGAGAATGAGCGAACAGGAGAGGGCTCTTAACTAAACTGTCCTAATGAATAGAAACTCTTTTTTGGGACGTTTATTAATTTTTTACCTTATGACTACAGCTCTGTGTGTCTCGTATAAGATTTGCTCCTTCCTAAGTGCAAGAAAAGAGTCTTCCGTTTTTTCCAGAATTGTTATTCTTTTACCTTTTAGTTTAAGATCTCGAATCTGTCTGGTGTGCCATCCGGTGTCAAAGAAAAGTAGTTTTGCGGTAAGAATATCCTCTTCACACAGCATGACTTGCATGTAAGAAGTGGACCCTTTCCTCCCCAGCACTGCCATTAATCAGAAGTCCCTGTATCTATGGATCTCTTTCCGGCCTCTGTCATGGTTCTTGGTCAAGGGGTTCAGCTTTGTGCCTGGACAGCAGTGTCTTCGTTAGTTCTTGTACTTGGTAACCTCAGGTCTGCGGGTTTGGTTTTGATCCCATAGGGGCGTATGGAATCACGACAGCGCGACCCAACTTTGAACCTTCACACTTTGCTGTTTCTTCCCTTTCTATTGCACCTGCTGGTTCCTCCAACACAATGCCGAATTTTAACCACAGACCTTTTTATTCGTTTTCTTCAGTCCAAAAAGAAAGCTTTCAAAATCTCACCCTGAAGAAGGCGTGCTTATATTTTTATTTGTTGTAAATACTTCTTAACGGGTTAAGAAAGTTTCCATCTATTTCTAAATTTTTGAATTTTTTTTCTAACTTTTTTGATGTATCAACTGCTTTATTCTGCAGCCATCAAGGTGGCAGTGTTTGTGCCTTTATTTTTTAATGCGGTGAACTACATTGATTTATTTTTTTAATATTAAACCAACCTTGGAATACACGCCAATTCATCCCGATCTATTTATAGGTTTATACATTGCCGAACTAGACTAGCTGGTATTTTATTTATTATTTCCATACCTATGTTAATGAGAGAGATGTCCCTCCCTTATAATGTCTTTATTCAGATTTGATATCAAGGTTACACTACATTAACTTCTTAAGGCAAACTGGGTTTTCTCTATGTTTATATCCTCTTAGAAGGATTTGTAGGAATTTATGAGTGAAGCTGTCTGGGCATGGGATTGTCTTTGTGAGAATGTTTTAAATTAGAGACACAAAATCTTTAACAGATATAGAAGTGTTAAGATTTCCCATTTATCCTGTGTCAGACGATGATGTGATTTAAGGGGGAAATATTTACTCTGCTCATGCAGTGGGGCTTGGGGTATGTTTGTAAGTGCCAGAGTCTAGTCTAACCTGACGTTAACACTGTGACCTTTGGTGACACTCGACGCTCATTTATGGGTATAAAAAAGATCGTAGGAATATATCTTATCGTGATTTAACAGTATTAACCTAGAAAAAGTGCCTGCAGCAAATATAATTAATACTGAATATTTGAAACCTTCCTTTAATTTAAAGAAATTAAGGGCACGTAAATACCAGATGCCCTGTTCTCATCAGCTTTTCTCAATATTCTACTGAAAATCTTAGAAGGTGCAGTTAGGCTCTGAGAGAAATACATTTATAAGGATTGAAAAGGTAGGGAAATATGTCATTTTTTTGCCTGTGATAGCAAACACCCCAAAGAATCTAAAGACCATTATTAGGATAGACAGTTTGTATAAAACGGAAAATATATCATTTCAAAAGGTATAGGATAACCTTATAAAATATATAATACATGTTTATAAAACAGAAAAAAGTATTAATTATAGAGAAATGAATCTATTAAAAAAAACCACAGTGATTTGATATAATTTTAAAATGTTATAGAAAGTCATCAAATACTATTTAATAAAAGTAAAGATACATGATATGATAGAGATATATTCATTCTTAGGGAAACTTGACATCATAAGTATATCTTGCTTAAAATTAATATATATTAGCAGTTTTAAATCTTTATGTTCTGTGTACTACTTTAACCTCCAACAAACTGTTTTAATTTTCTCTCTCTCTCTCTCTCTTTTTTTTTTTTTAGTTATTTACTTTGAGAGACAGAGAGAGTGCCAACAGGGTAGGGATGAGAGAGAGGGAGAGAGAGAATCCCAAGCAGACTCTGCACTGTCAGCGCAGAGCCTGATGCAGGGGTTGAACTCAAGAACTGTGAGATCGTGACTTAAGCTGAAATCCAAGAGTTGGATGCTTAACCAACTAAGCCACGTGGGTACCCCTAACCCCCAACAAATTCTTAAAGATTACAGAGAGCTTTTGCTTGTGTGGATTGCATCTATCAACGTTTATTTGATCAGAAATTAATGTTTAGAACATTTCGAAGGGTATTTTTTAGTTGACTATAAGAAAACTATCAGATGTAATGACATACGTAGCACATATTTCGTGAAAGGTAACTATTGTTTCCAAAACATAGTATGAGGAGAGTGGCTTTGTTTTCTATGTTTGAAAAGAGACGTAATATCTGTTTAGCGGAAGGCGGCTGGGTTCTCATGTCTGTGTCTGTAGTCAGTCTGTTGTAACATAGATCTGAACAGCCAAAGGATGAATCTTGAGAATCTTCTAAAACGGTCTTGGGACTTCAAGGGTCCTTGGACCCAACTTTGAGAACTGCTGATCTATATTTTTGATATTGTTCTAACATCCCAAGAATTTGGCTCGTCTTTGTGTGTTTGGGGGCTGGTGGTGGTGTGTGAGTTGTGTACGGGTGTGAGTTGTGGTTCCTTATGAGCTGAACTGACTTGGAAGGGTTAGATCAAGGAAGCCAAGATCCTTCTGAAGAATGGTGCGTGGAGATCTGGGCTCTCATTCAACAGTATTTCTTACAAAGCAATGCCATGTGAAGACCATGTTGAATGGTAGTTTAGTTTCTTAGTGCTGCTGTACCAACTCACCTCAAACTTAGTGGCTTAAAACAATACGGACGTATTACCTTCAAGCTCTGGAGGACAGAAGTCTCACCAGGTTAAAAATCAACGTGCCCACAGGACTGGGTTCCTTAGTGGACACACTGAGAGGGAGTCTGTTTCCTTGCCTTTCCAAGTCCCAGAGGCCATCGGCATTCCTTGGTTAGGGCCTCCCTCCCGCATGGGAGCCAGCAATGGCCAGCGAGCATCTTTCTCAATTCCATCACTCCAACTGTGCCTCGTTCACCACATATCTTGTCTGGCTTTGACCCTCCTACCTCACCTTTTTACATGTAAGTACACTTGCATTGGGCCCACTGGGATTAGTCAGGGTGCTCTCCCCGGCTCGGTAGACTTAGCTTAATCACATCTGGGAAGTTCGTTTTGCCATGTAAGCTGACACACTTACATATTCTATGGTCTAGCTTGCATCCATCCTTGGGGGAACGTTATTCTATCACAAATTGGGCACAGGGAAGAAAACCGTTAAAAAAAAAACAAAAAAAACCAGAAGGGGTCCAGAAACTGATCTGTGCATGTCAATGTATTTGATTTGTAATTGATTCCATACAGCAGAGTGGTGGGAGATTAGGCATCATTCAGTAAATAGTTCTATAAAATTGGTTATTTATATAAAAAATAAATTGGATTTGTCTCACATCATACAAAACAATTAAATCGGAGCAGGTTTTATTTTTTCAATGTTTATTTAATTTTGAGAGAGGGAGAGAGAGAAAGGGGGTGAACATGCACGGGCAGGGGAGGGACAGAGAGAGAGGGAGGGAGGGAATCTCAATCTCAAGCCAGCTCTACGTGGTCAACGCAGAGCCTGATGCGGACTTGAACCCAGGAATCATGAGGCCATGAACTGAGCTGAAATCAAGAGTCAGATGCTTAACGCACGGAACCACCAGGTGCCCCTCCAAACAGATTTTAAAAATCAAATGTGAAATTAGTCTAGTTTCATTCTTTTGCATGAAAGATATGAATGCCGTTCAGTCTTCCCAACACCATTTGTTGAAGAGACTGCCTTTTTCCATTGCACATCCTTGCCTTCTTTGCCATGGATTAATTGGCCATAAAACATGTGTTTATTTCTGGGATCTCTATTCAGTTCCCTTGATCTATGTGTATATTCTTTAAAAATTTTTTAATGTCTATTTATTTTTGAGAGAGAGAGACAGAGGGAGAGGGACAGAGAGAGAGGGAGACACAGAGTCCGAAGCAGGCTCCAGGCTCTGAGCTGTCAGCACAGAGCCCGACCTGGGGCTCGAAGCCATGAACAGTGAAACAGTGACCTGAGCTGAAGGCAGACACTTAACCAACTGAACCACCCAGGCATCCCAGTCTATGTGTATATTCTCATGCCAGTACCATACTGTTTTGATTACTACAGATTTGTGGCATATCTTGAAATCTGGGAATGTGATACCTCTAGTTTTGTTCTTTCTCAAGATTGCTTTGGTTCTTTGGGGTCCCTTGTGGTATATGAATGTTAGGATTATTTGTTCTAATTCTGTGAAAAATATCGATGGTATTTTGATAGGGATTCCATTAAATGTGTAGATTGCTTTGGGGAGTATGGATATTGTCACAATATTTGTTCTCTCAATCCATGAGCATGGGATAACTTTCCATTTGTGTGTATCACCTTCAATTCTTTTTCATCGGTGTTTTACAGTTTTCAGAGTACAGGTCTTTCATCTCTTTAGTTTATTCATAGGTCCTTTATTATTTTTGGTGCAATTTTAAATGGGAATGTTTTCTTAATTTCTCTTTCTGCTGCTTCATGATTAGTGTATAGAAATGCAATAGACCTCTGTCATTGATTTTGTATCCTGTGACTTTATTGAATTCATTCGTCAGTTCTAGTGTGTTTTTTTTTGGTGGAGTCTTGCGGAATTTCTATATACAGTGTGGTGTCATCTGCAAATAATGAGAGCGTGACTTCCTTGCCGATTTGTTTGCCTTTCTTTTCTTTTTCTTGCATGATTGCTGTGACCAGCAATACTGTACTTCCCATAGTATGCTGAAGAAATGTGGGAGAGTGGACATCCCTGTCTCGTTCCTGACCTTAATAGAAAGCTCTGTTTTCCACTATTGAGTATAATATTAGCTGCACGTTTTTCATACATGGCCTTTATTATGTTGAAGTATGTTCCCTCTAAACCTACTTTGCTGAGAGTTTTTATCATGAATGGATGTTGGACTTCGTCAAATGCTTTTTCTGCATCTATTGAAATGATCATTTGGTTTTTACCTACTCTCTTATTGATGTGATGTATCACATTGATTCATTTGCCGATATTGAACCACACTTGCTTCCCAGGGATAAATCCCACTTGATTGTGGCAAATCAGTTATCCAAAGTTTTGCTGGATTTGGTTAGCTAATACTTTGTTGACGATTTTTGCATCTATGTTTCTCAGCGATATTGGCTTGTAGTTTTCATTTTTGGAGTGTCCTATCTGGTCTGATAGCAGGGTAATGCTGGCCTTACCCAATGCTGACCTTGAAAACTTTACTTCTTTTTCTGTTTTTTGGAATAGTTTGGAAGAATGGGTATTTACCTACCCCCACCTATTTGCAATGACATGGATGGAGACAGAATATTATGCTAAGCGAAACAAGACAGTCAGACAAAGACAAATACCATATTATTTCACTCATGTGTGGAATTTAAGAAGCCAAACAAAGAAAAAAAGAGACAAACAAAAAATAGACTCTTAACTGTAGAAAACAAACTGATGGTTGCCAGAGGGGAGATGGGTAAAATAGTTGAAGGGGATTAAGAATACATTTATCATGATAGGCGCTAGTAATGACCAGAATTGTCAAATTACTTTGTTATACACCTGAAATTAACATAATACCATATGTTAATTGGATTGGAATTAAAAAAAAAACATTAAGAATTAAATGTGAAAGGCAAACAAAATTTGATAAATTCTATTATATTAAAACTTAAGCAAATAAAATGACAAAAACAGGGAAAATATGTCAGGAGAAATATATACAAGGTAAAATATACAAAAATCTCATGACTCAGAGAGAGAAGATAAAAACACATAGAAAATGCCATAAATGTAATATCAGTGTTATGATAGTAAAGACAGTATGTCATAAAATCAATAAAATAAAATTAAAATTTGTTTTCAGCATCTGCTGTAATACGTCCACAATTGCCGATTTCAAGATATCATCTTGGTGTCATCGAATGCAGTTTTATAGAACATCACCTACTGCGAGCTGGTACAAGATGACCAAACCACACCGCTGTTTACCTGGAGATAGTCACCGTAAGTCTTTACGTCTTGTTGTATGCTAATATGTATTTCATTCCAGAAATGTATTTATTGGAAAATTATTACTTCGTAAGTTAAAATTTCATGTCAGCACAATATTATACAAATGTATTCATGTAGAAGTTCTTTATGATGGCTAACTACTATTCCCCTAAATAGATGTAAAATTGATATGAGCTATTCTTTATTTTAGATAGCCAATTTATGTCCAATAGTTAGCTACATAAGAAGCTTCACAACCTGTTGTTTTAAATATTTATTTATATTTGAGAGAGACAGATCAACTGTGAGCAGAAGGGCAGAGAGAGAGAGGGAGACAGAGGATATGAAGTGGGCTCTGTGCTGACAGCAGAGGCCGGCATGGGGCTCGAACTCATGAGATCATGACCTGAGCCGAAGTCGGATGCTTAACCATCTGAGCCACCCAGGCGCCCCGCCACAACCTATTTTTCATTAAAAATAGACACATATCTTCAGTTGTTTCCTTGGCATTTTTGTCCAGAAGTGGAAATGCTAGTTTAAATCTCTTTTTTAGTTCACTATTTTTTATTCTTCATAAATGTTTGCTGGGCCCGCCATGAAAAAACCCTACAGTCTGGGTGCTTGGAGCAGTGGAGATGTATCGTCTCACAGATCTGGAGGCTGGAAGTCTCGGTTGAGGTGCCATAAAGTTGGGTCCCTCTGTGGCCTCTCCCCTTGACGTGTAGACGGCCAATTTCCCTCAATGTCTTCGTATGGCTTTTCCTCCACGCACACGTGGAGAAAGAGAATTCCCGGCATCTCTTCCTCTTCTTATAAAGGACAACAGTCCATTCGGATTAGGGCCCCGCCTTTATAACTTCATTTAACCCTAATTACTTCCCCAAAGACCCCATCTCCAAATACTGTCGTATTGGGGTTTGGGCTTTCATTTATCTTTTTCTTTAGTTGTCTGTACAAGTCTGTGAATATTCACACCTTCGTTTCCTTCCACGAGTTTTAGTTTGGCTCTTGCATTAATTTCTTTGGTCAATTTTGATTTAATTTTATATGGTTTGAGGTAAAGGTCCAACGTTACACTTTTGCATCCAGTAGTTCCAGAAGGAGATACTGAAGAAACAATTCTTTATCCATTGAATGACCTTGGCACCCTCGGAAATCAATGGAATAGAGATGAAGGACTCTCTGTCTGTTCGGTCAAGTCTACTCCATTGATCTATAGCCCATCTATAGTATGTCAGTCCTATACTCATTTGATTATTATAACTTCGCTGTAGGTTTTCAAACTGGGAAGCATAGATTCCTCCACTTTATTCTTCGTTTTGACTATTTGGGGTCCGTAATTCTGCATGAATTTTAGAATCAGCCTCTTCACTTATAAAAATAAATAAATAAATAAAAGTTATTGGTGGGATTTTGATAGGGATTGCATTGGAACTATAGGTCACTTTGGGTATTATTGTCTTCTTAACCATATTAAGTCTCCTAATACATGAACATGACATGTCTTTCCATTCAATTAGGTCTTTAATCTTTTGAGCAATACCGTCTTGTAGTTTTTGGCATAAAGGCTGGGGAGTGAGAGATGATAAGCTTGTAAGTTGAGATAACACAGCCCATCTTACTGAAATTCATCTGCTTCTTTCTTCATTAAGCATTTCCCCTGGTCGCTGTTGTTTTTTTAAAGTGTTTATTTATTTTTGAGAGCGACAGAGCACATGCGTGAGCAAGCAGGGAAGGGGTAGAGAGAAGGGGACGTAGGATCTGAAGTGGGCTCTGTGCTTCAGAGCACAGAGCCCAGTGTGGGGCTCAAACTCGCAAACTAGGAGATCACGACCTAAGCCAACGGCACACGCTTAACCGACTGAACAGACGTAACCAACTTAACTGGCTGAACCACCCAGGCGCCCCTCCCCTGGTTGTTTAGTTTTGCTTATAGAGTCTACAGTTCTGAAATAGCTGGTTCCTACCAGTTTGCCACCTTATTTATTTACTACTTTTGAGGAAAAGTGATGTTTCCCAGTTCCCTCCTACACTGACATTTTTGGTGACATCACTTCTAAAAACAAATTCCTATCTTATGATGAATTTTCTTGTCATTTCAATGTGTTTATCTTTTGTTTTTTTTTAAGTATTTTTTAAATTTTTATTTATTTTGAGAGAAAGAGAGAATGAGTGGGGAAGGGGCAGAGAGAGAAAGAGAGAAAGAATCCCAGGCAGGCTCTTCACTGTATGTAGTTGATGTGGGGCTTGGTCCCACCACCATGAGATCAAGACCTGAGCCAAAATCAAGAACCAGATGCTCAGCCACATGGGCGCCCTCTATCTTTGATTTTGTAATGAACATTTTCTATGCATATTTTCTTTTCCTGTTCCTTCCTTTTTGCATTATCTACCCAAGTCCTAAGCCCATTTCTACTGAGCTCACTTTCTGTAATGAAATATCCTATAAAGAGTCCTTATCCCTGAATTATTTCAAAAATACGTTTGTTGCCCCCTCCCCATTAGTTTAAAGCTTTGTTTACAGTGAACTTTTAGAATACACAGTTGCAAATATTAATCATTTTTTTTCCACGAGTTTTGCCTATAGTGTCAGGATGCTTAGGAAGTCTCGACTACACCGTAGATAGCATATGCCATTGGGTTACATTTTTATTCTCATATTTTGTATTAAGACTTCAACCCAATTCCAAATTACCTTGCTGTATAGCTTATGGCATTTAGCTTAATAATTTTCTTCTTAATTGGCTTGCTACAAATCCAATCTCATGATATTAAAAAAAGGCCATTGTTGATAAACCCTCCAAACATTACCTTTATTCTGTACTAACATTTTAATGGGCTCTATTCTGAACAGTTGATTGTATTACAACAACGTTTAAGTCTCACACCATGTATATCTTAATAACACAGTTAAATATCTCTAACACCAGCCCTATTCCAATTCTTAGTATTCTGAATAAAAATTATATCGACCTTGAAAGTGTCTTTATTCCTTCATATCCTTTGTGTCTGTACTAAGTATAGATTTGTCAGCTGAAATGAGAGACTTTTCATGGTGATTTCAGTGAGAATAATCCGGAGAGAAGCATAAATTCATAACAGAAAAACGGAGCCATTCATTTTGGTCTGGAAACGAGGCACCATTTCAAACGATCTCCGACAGACGAAGTCAGGAAAACCGAAGAGGTTCCATATGTTTCCTACATCACTAAAATATGTGGGAGCGATAGTCCAGTGGCCTGGGAAGCCAGATGTGGTGATGCAAGCCCATACTTCGCTATTCCATTCGATCTAGTTCCCTAAGCTATTTCATGCTCAGGAAACCCAAATGCAGACGTAGTGTCCGAACTACATCAATTGTAGGCAATGACGATCTCATCAAAGAATTGCAAGAAATGCACGTGAAATTGTGTGGCCAAGCAAAATACGCTGCGCAAATATCCGGCCATCTGACACCTCTACAAGTGAATTTAAGTTTTCGTCTTACCATTTTTTCTTGGCATAGCTTTAACGTGCAATGACATAACTGTTGTTTCGCCACCTCCTCAGAGCTTCCCACCTGGGATCTGAAACCAGTCCCCTGTGAAGGGCAGGGAGAGAGCGCCGAAAGAGGCAGGCCAGGCCGGCTGGGCAGCTGACGGGGGTAACGAGCAAGGGAACTTACATTCAAGGCTTACCTTGGGTGTCACAGAACCAGGAGGTCTCTACTCCCACCTGCCAAATCTTGAAGTTTCTGTAAGGCTTTCCCTGGGCTCGGTCCCAGGTACCACCCAGATAGTCTCAGGACCTCATCACTATGTCAAGGCTGTGTTTTGGGGGCAGCTTCTAGTATTGCAGGCAAGCAGATGTACATTCTGAGAAGTCTCTCATTGTTGGGGTCCAGCTCACAGGTCAACCGGCAGTCATGTCCTTGGGATGACAAGTGATCCCTTCCAACAGTAGTGTTTTCCAGGGCTGAGGGATAAGATGATGCTTTCCTTCCCCACTACAACCTCCACGGAGGAGTTAAATCCCTGGAAACAGTCAAGATTCGCATACTTTTGCAGTCTTTTCCTCTCTGCCCTTCACACCTACTGTTGCTACTTAACTATTGTGTTTTCTGTTTCTGCTACCCAGTGGGATGACAATATGGAGTCAGATCTGTATTTTAATTGGAGTTTTTTCAATATGTGAAGAACGAATGGATAAACATTGCAAGTAAATGTGAAAAAAAAAAAAAAACCCAAGAATTTATTTGCTAGGATGTAGGTCTAATGGTATATACTGAAGATAGCATTTATGTTCTATTATCCAGGCAAGAAATGCTATTAGAAACATAACAGTGGTGCATTAGTTGTGTCTGCAAACATGGCTTTGTGTAAAATTTTCACTGTCATTTTTTGGGAAATGTCGTGGGTCGCATTCGCATCAAAGGAAACAATTCCATTTTCTTTTTTCAGTAACCATGCCTTGTAGATAATGCTGAGCCAGACTGTTATATCCTCATTCAAATATTCTTACTCCTGGTCACACTTCCATTTTCGTGTGTCAGAAAAATAAACTACAACACGAATCAAGAAACCTAAGCAGTTTTCTGGAAAGCTGATCAAACAACCATTTTTACCCAAATTAAGATTTTTTTAAAAAAAAAATAAAGTCTAGTTGTGAAAGTGTAGTTTCTATGGAAACACATCTTAATGATGAGCGACCCAAATAGTGAGTTATTTATTTGAATGTGTAGTGATTTAGAAGATATGCCTTGTAGTGTTCATTTTATTATTTTGGAATAGTTTTGATCAAAAAGTTGTCATTTCTCCCAAGAAAATTTGCCCATTGCTTTGATTTATCTCTTAATAACTGTATGGAAACAGGAATGGAATGAGAGCAGGCCTGTGTCTTCGATCCAACTAGAAAAACAAATGATTTTTTTTCTTGGCCTTTCCTTGGAAGGACTCACAACATTTTGGATCAAGGTTTATGTTAAATTAAAAGCGCTACTGAAGAGTCACCCCATGGAATGGTTGGCCCGCGTCCCGTGTGAATTATGGCACCACGGAGTCGGTACCTCGTTCCCACCAACCAGCGGAAAGGTCAGAGCCCTCACTGTGAACAGCCAGGTGCTGCGTGCATTTTCTGGGGCCAGCGTGATCTGCAGATCAGGCACCCTGACAGAGGCCAGCTGAGTCATTTCAGTGGCTCGGTCAAGCAGCGCCTGGTCAGAACCAAATTGCTTTCCTCTCAGACCCCGAAGATCATCAGTACTCATTTGAGACCGATGTGGAAAATAGGTTGCCGTGGCTTCCGTAATATCCCGCTTAATGTTATTCATCTAATCACCATGGTTTTCAGAAACGGGTTCTTCCCAGTGATGTAAAATTGTGCACCACTCTGTCGTGCCCGTCAGCTGATTGTTTCTGTTTTTTGTTTTTTGATTTTTTGATTTTTTTTTGTCTTCCCAAACAGCACGAGTAGAGGTAAGGATGAAGAGGCCTGGTGCAACACCACCCCACCCCTAGGCACCCACTCATACCCACAAACACACATTTAGAGAGCCCAGTCTGGAAATAGTGTGTTTCACTCGTTGCTCGATCTACACCGACCTCTAACATTCGTATACATTTCACAGAAATTAAAATGTCCACTTTGACAAAGACGAAGGTAACTCTGACTGTTGGCACGTTGACCGCACTAGGGGCCAGCGTGCTGGGCACAGAAAATGGTGCCTCCTTTTTACACCCACGCGGCAACTCTGCGAGAGGATCCGGAACACGTCTGAGGACAAGGAGGCTCAGAGAAACCCAGAAACGTGTGGCTGGTCACTCAACTAACGGAGAATCAGGTGTGCGTTTTTGTCAGATTGCAAGGTTTCGTCTTTCTTCATTGTGTCACACTCTTCCCTTAAGTTTTCGCTATCTTATTTCTTTTATTTTATACCGTTAATCTCTGAAATAGCTGGCTAGCATCCCCATTTTCCATACTAGCAAACTGTGAGTCTTAGTTCGGTACATATGATGCCTACACCTTGTACTTTTTTCTTAGACTCTTGATTCTAGGTTTTCTGTTCTTTGTACTACACCATTCATGTAAGAAAGTGCATTTAAAATTTTAACAGTTTATTTGAGCAAAAGTCCATTGGAATCGGGCAGCATCCAATCTAGCAGACAGGACGGGGCTCTGCGGGGCTCTGCAAAATGAAAGACTTTTATAGGCAGAAGGGAGCAGGGACACGGAAGTTGTATCAGGTTAAAAAAAAGCAGGTTGGTTATTACCCAGTTACTTTCCTTTGGGGGACGGCAGGGTCTATCAGGCTGGTGACAACCGTGGTGCTTCTTAGGTGATTCCTGACTGATTGGTTGAGGATTCTATTTCTGGAGAGACAGAACTGTAATTAAGTCTGGGCTTGGAGACACGAGGCTTAGCATAGGTGACTAGCTTTTGGACCCACCGTCTTGTTTTTAACAGCACTGAAACTGATTGAGCTGAAAAGAAAGTTGACCCCCAAACTCTCCCCGAACCAAAAACTAATAGGAATCAGAAACCATCACAGAATTATGGGGGCCCAGTGAGGGCCACTGCTTTCTTGCATAATGTTTAACACAGAGGAGATGCTCAGAGTAATTGATGGAAACCGTAAGTACGGGGGGCGCCTGGGTGGCTCAGTTGGTCAAGTGAGCAACTCTTGATTTCACGAACTGAACTGTGATATCATGAACTGAGCCGCAGTCAGACTGAGCCACCCCCCGACCCCTCTTTCTTAAGGATAAATAAATACTGAGGCACCTGGGTGACTCAGTCAGTTAAGCCTCTGACTTCAGCTCAGGTCATGGTCTCCCCATTGGTTAATTGGATCCCAGTGTTGGGCTCTGTGCTGACAGCTTGGAGCCTGGATCCTGCTTTGGATTCTGTGTCTCCCTTTCTCTGCTCCTCCCCCACTTGTGCTCTCTCGCTCTCTCTCTCTCTCTCTCAAAAATGAATAAACATTAAAAAAATTTTAAGAAAAGAAACACATATTTAGAAATATGAGTGTGGGTGTTTGATGCAAATTTCATTACAAACAATCTTGCAATACTCCCAGACAATTTCTTTTCTATAAATAAAGAGCCCTTTGCAGGTCAAAATCCTACAGGTTACATAGAAACATAAAAAAGGAGGGCAACTTAGGTGTCACATGACTCAACCGCACTAGCAATTGTACACGGCATTCAGAGTTTGAAGGAGACATCACTGAGCCCAGTTGGCATCAGCATGTCTTGGGGGACCTCTCCTTGGCTAACCTCTTCCAAGGTAGTATTACCTTGTCAATATGCGACCTCTACAGTTTACAATGCGTCGTCATTCTGGAAGTCCATCTGGAAAAAAATAGAGAGTTATTTCCCTACGACTCCATGTTTTTAACCAAACTGTGGAGAGGAAAAAATTCATTGCACATTCCACACCAAATACAAGTATTAATTCATCATAGCCAGGGGGACGTTTGAAACTCGTTCTCTCTTCAACAATGTATCTGTCTCTTGAATGGTGCCGGTCCTGGGAGGTCCTGTTACTGCATACAAAGGGACTGAATGCAAACAGCCTCATTAATAATTGGTGATCTTGAAGAGAAGATTCCTAAGTCTTTATATTTCAAACATTGCATTTACATTTCGGCATGATCGCGTGTTATATTTAGTGCTTTTACTTTGTACTAGGAAAGAGGCTGCGGACTTTTGGATGTCATACAAACAACGTTCGGTTTTTTCACAGTTAACCAGAAACGGGCATGGGGTTAGTGTTTCGTGCTGAATGGCTGATGTTCGGAGAGAAATGCTTGTCTAATGAAAGCGGCTTGAGACGCCCGAAACAAAGAAGGTTGACAGTACAAAAAGATTCAAAATTATTCTGTCTGGTTTTTCTTTTTGGAGAGCTGGCTTAAATATGTCACGTAGCATATTTAGATGTTAATGGATGAATCCAAAGCAATGATTCGCAAGTGAAATATTTATACTGTAGGAAGGCAGCTCTGGTAATTCACAGCAGTTACGTGGAGACTCTGGTTAGAATAAAATTGAATAAAATATCAACTGCTCTCTTTAGGGTTTAAGATGCAAGATAAAATGCTGAAGGTAATGTCTCAGCAGAGTTTGGGATGGTGACGGTGTTTGGGACCCAGTTTGGGACGGATGAAGGGCGGGGCCCCTGGAGTGTGCTAGTTTGGCATATTGACAATTTTAAATAAATTGTTGAAGATGCAGCCGGTTCAAGGACATTCAGACCCTCCCCTGTGCCTTTGAAAGCAGCAAACACATTCCCGGTATAGGAAATATCCTTCCTAAACTTCCTATCCTTCTTTTATCCTAAGAAGTAAAAGCCATCCTTACCACCAAAACCAGGAACTGTAAAGCCAAGAAGACTGCAGAAACAAACCTCGGTACTTTTTTCCTAACCTACCACCTCAGCCTCAGTTCTGAGTAGATTTCCCAACCAATTAAAACGCACAACGTTAAGTTTCCCTTGTCTCGTCAATGCCTCACGGATTAATTGTCCCCTTTTCTTCAAAGTATAAAAGTTGCTAGTTGAGGTCTCAGTTTCATCATCCGGCCTCTGAGTGCCAGTAAGAAAACTTGTTTTTCTCTCGTTAATCTGTTTCGTGCCAATTTTATTCTGGGTCCAGATGGAAGAATGGTGAAAAATTTTTCTTTCTTTTCAGCAGATAGAATGGAAGAGTATGTCGATTTTTTTTTTTCACTTCTGTAATTGAGTCGGAGTGGTTGTTTTACTATGGGTCAATTTGAAAGTTAGTTAAATAGAACCATAATATGGGCTTAAACCTTGGAACGAAGACCACAGTGTTTGCGGAAGCATCGGCACAGAAGCCCGACATCGGACACACACAAGATGATGGGTGTGAGATGAGTGAACCTTATCGGAAGATGAAGGTATACAAAATGGATACAAACAGGATGGAGTGGGGTTCTCAAATACATGGCAAAAAATACAAGAGAAAAACATTTAATTTACATACTAATTCCTGTTGAAGATAACGACTGGAGAAAATAATGTATTCCTTTTCCTTCTTAAGATCTTGCTAAGATAGGGGCACCTGGTGGCTCAGTCAGTTAAGCTTCCGACTTCGGCTCAAGTCACGATCTCACTGTTTGTGGGTTCGAGTCCTGTGTCGGGCTCTGTGCTGACAGCTCAGGGTCTGGAGCCTGCTTCGGATTCTGTGTCTCCCTCTCCGTCTGCCCCATCCCCTGCTCACACTCTGTCTCTCTCTCAAAGATAAATATTGAAAAAAACTTTTTAAAAAGATCTTCCTAGGGGCGCCTGGGTGGCTCAGTCGGTTGGGCTGCCGACTTCGACTCAGGTCATGATCTTACAGTCTGCGAGTTTGAGCCCCGCGTCGGGCTCTGTGCTGATGGCTCAGAGCCTGGAGCCTGCTTTGGATTCTATGTCTGCCTCTCTCTCTGCCCTTC
The DNA here is from genome assembly GCA_030068075.1 of Paguma larvata. Classification (NCBI taxonomy): domain Eukaryota; kingdom Metazoa; phylum Chordata; class Mammalia; order Carnivora; family Viverridae; genus Paguma; species Paguma larvata. Next base: position 6,806,550 of record CM057834.1, read on the forward strand.
CACTGCTCACACTCTGTCTCTGTCTCTCAATAAATAAACGTTAAAAAAAACAAAAGATCTTCCTAAATTATAATAAAAATGTGCCCTAACTTGACAACAAAACAGAACAAGAGATTACCTAGGTTTATGAAAAGCAGTAGGAAGACACAGAGGAAAGGGTGAGGTGAAGGACAATAAAACTCAGTGAAACCAGTCTCCCCAGGAGCCTACTGTCTGCTTAGGAGACAGTGTTGCAGTGAGTCCAAACCCTTGCAGTTTAATTGTTCCTTGGGAAGCTTCCAGAAATCTAAGAAACACACCATGGAAGATAAGAATGAAGATCTGAAGAATCCTTGAATCCAACTGAGGAGAGCGTTCTAGGCATGTCACCCAGGGCGGTTGGTGGGGCAGCCTCCAGAGAAAGATCAAGGCCGACTGGAGTTGGGGGAGACGCTAGTGATCTGCAGAGGAATGGGTGCAGAGAAATGGAAAACTGCCCAAATATCTGGTAGAAGGGAGTTCTCAAAATTGTACCGTCACTGCTCTGGAGGTTTCGATGGTGTCAACACAATGGAAGACAAAAACCATGAGAGGAGGGTTCTGGATCCAAGGAGACCAAGATCTGACATTAAATGAAGTGCGTGATCCTGGCTTGGAGTCTGGGTTTGACAGAAAAAAAAAAAAAAAAAAAAAAGCTACTTAAGAATTGGGTAAACTTGAATATGGCTTATATATATTAAAATAGTGTGTGGAGGGGACGCCTGGGTGGCTCAGTCGGTTAAGCGTCCAACTTCAGCTCAGGTCATGACCTCATGGTTCGTAGGTCCGAGCCCCGCGTCAGGCTCTGTGCTGACGGCTCGGAGCCTGGAGCCTGCTTCGGATTCTGTGTCTCCTTTTCTCTTTGCTCCTCCCCCGCTCACACTCTGTCTCTATCTCTCTCAAAAATAAACATTAAAAAAATATTTAAAAAAATAATAATAAAATAAAAAAAAATAGTGCGTGGGGGTCCCTGGGTGGCTCAGTGGGCTAAGCGTCCAACTCTTGATTTCAGCTCCAGTGGACAAGGGAAGGAAAGGCAAGAGAAATGTGGCTTAAATTAAATCTCTTTGCAGCTCCTGACAGATGCCTGACACATGCAGAGGATGTCCATCCTCAGGGCACCGTGGCTGTTTCAGTGTCCTCGTGTTGTTGTTTTATTAAAGACTAAAAGTAACCTTATCTTCACGGCAGCCAGGTCCTCAAGGTCCTGGAAGCCTTGCTTCCAAATACGGTAGAGACTTACACTGCCCCTCACCCCACTAGCTTAAAAAGTACACAATCAGTCTCCAGATGTTGGAGCTAGTCCTTCCTACAACCCAAAAAGAGACATAAAGCCCAGTGGGTCTCTGGATGTGGGGGGTGACACATTCCTCATTTGAGTGGGCTACTCTGGTCCATTTGCTGCATGACTTGGAAAGCTGTTCGTCTTTAGAGGAGCCCAGAACACGAGAAGTCTCTGCAGCAGGTCTAGACTTCCATACAAGCTGCCCCTTGGGTCATGTGACCCGGTAGGTCCAATGGTGCCTGACATGTCAATGGCAGAGAATGATGTTGTTCGGAGTCTCTGGTTGGCCTCTCTCTGGGACTCACGGTGAAGGATCTTAGGATCTGGGAGCAAAGCTTTGCCATCTTCTGCCAACAACTGCTCTCCTTTTGAGACACAGCTTTTTGCCTGCTACTGGGCCTCTCTAGACACTGAAAGCTAAATCTGAGCCACTAAGTTACCGTGGATCCTGAGTTGCCCATCACGAACGAGGGGTTCTCTGACCCCAAGCATGCATGGCAGCTCTCCAAGATCAAATGGAAGCGGTACATATGAGATCGACCCCAACCAGGCCCTGCAGTCATAAATAAGTTCCAGGAACAGTGGTCCTGACTCCGTTACAATGCCTTCCTCCCCAGTCTGCACCTGTGGCCCCGCGGAGTTCCCATCACCAGTTGACAGAGGAAGAGAAGACAGGGCCTGGTTTATGGATGGTTCTGCACAGTGTGCACGCCCCCTTGAACGGGGGTAGCTGTAGCGCCATAGCCCCTCTGCAGGACGTCCCTGAAGGACGGTGGTGATAGGACATTTTGCCAGTGGGCAGAACTTCAAGCCTTGCATCTGTGTTTTCACCTTAATTGGAATGAGAAATGGCCGGCTGTGTGATTAGATACCAGTTCATGGGCTGTGGCCAATGGTTTGTCCAGATGGTCAGGGACTTGGAAGGAACATGAGTGGAAAACTGATGAAAATGTAATTTGGGCAAAAGATAAGTAGATAGACAACTCTGAATTGGTAAAAAAAACAACAACAACAAAAAACAACAACAACAACAACCCCAAAACACATAAAGGTATGTGTGTCCCAGGTGAATTCTTACCAAAGAATGAAATCAGTGGAGGACTTTAATAATCAAGTGGGTAGGATGACCCATTCCTGGGATACCAGCGAGCCCCTGTCATTGCCCCGTGGCCTTATGAACAAAATGGCGGCAGAGATGAAGGTTATGCAAGGGCTCTGCAACATGACTTCCACGCCCCAAACCAGCCCTGGCTATGGCCACTGCCCCATCTTCCAGCAGCTGAGACCAACGCTAAAGTCCCGGTATGGCACCATCCCCAGGGTGATCAAGCAGCCACCTGGTGGCAGGTTGGTTACATTGGACCGTTTCCATCATGGAATGGGCTGGGTTTTGTTCCTAGTGAAACAGACACTTAATATGGATGCAGAGTTCACTTTCCCCACTCATAGTGCTTCTGCTACAACTGTTATCCTTGGCCTTTAGAAGCTCAGTTATGGTGACAGCTAGGTGGCAATACTGGTCAGGGCCGGGGCAGGTTTCTGCAGGCGACTGTATGTTCTGAAACGTTCCATGTATGGTGGTATCTCTCCCATGGCCAGGATTCATGGGTCCAGGAATCAAGGGATGGAAATGGTTAGTACAATTCACTATTTCTTCTGGTGACCCAGTAGGAAGAATTTTGCTTCCTGTTCCTGGGATCTTATGTTCTGCCGTCCTAGAGGTCTTGTTTCCAGAGGAAAGACGGTTGTATCTCCAGCAGGAGACACAGCAGTGATTCCATGGAACTGGAAGTCGAGTCCGCCATCCACTAAGTCTCTTCATGCCTGTGAAATTAACAGGGAGAGAAGGGGGTTCCTTTGCAGGCGGGGTGCTGATCCTACCAAGGGGAAACTGGAGTGTTATCCCACAGCGTGGCTAAGGAGGAGTAGATCTGGAATACAAGAGACCCTTCAAAATGTCTCATTACCATGGCAGGTAATGAAAGCCAATGGAAAACTAAAACCACTCAACCCAATGGCCGCCGGTCCCTACAGAAGCGAAGGTTTGGGTCACCCAACCAGGCAAAGAACCATGATCACCCGAGGTGCTGGTCAAAAGGCAAAGGGAATAAGGACTAGGTAGTCCATGGAAGAATGTAATTATAAATACCAGCTACAACCGTGTGACCAGTTACAGAGATGAGGACCATAATTGTCATGCGAAATTCTTTCTTACTCCCTCTTATGCGATTATCATATAACGTGAGTTGTCTGGACTTTATATCAGCATGTTTGAATATTGTTAATTTTACCTCATGGGATTTCAGTTAGGGATATCCAGGAGAAGGGTAAACACACAAGGATGTCACCTCCTTCTGGGGAAGGGGTTAGTGTGTTTTTGGTTGTTTATAGGACCAACGTATCACATTAGGAAGAGTTATGACCTTGATATTATATTTATTTACATATCTTCTATAGTTTAAAGAGATGTATTTAGGTGCCAAGGTAACACAGGGTGGACTTAGGATGATTAAGTTGATGTGTAAATTTGCCTGGATCACCTGTTCCTAGGTGTATCTCCAAGAGAAAGAAAACCAATGTCCTCACAACTTGTACAGGAATGTTCACGGCCGCATTACTCACAGTAGCCAAAAGATTGAAATAACCCAACTATCCATCAACAGATGAATGGCTACACAGAATGTGGTTTATCCATATAATTGGAATATCTTTTGGATGTATAAATGAATGAATGACTGATAAACGCTACAATAAGTGTGATCCTCAGAAGCCTTAGGGAAAATGAAAGAAGTCAGTCACAAAATTTCACCTGTTCAATGATTTCAGTTCAAGAATAGGGAAACCTGTAGAGACACATAGTAGGTTAATTGCTTCTTAGCGCTAGGGAGTCTTAGCAGCAATAATAGTATTAGCGTTCTCCAGGGAAACAGAATCAATAGGAGGTTTACATCACATATACATACATATACCTCCTATTGATTCATCTTGTACATGCATGTGTATGTATGACGATATATTGTTGGGTGTAACATTTTGCACGATACGCATAATAATATAGTACGTAATATCTACCAATATGGTATGTCCCTCTGTTTGTTTTTGTAGGTCTTCTATGTGGAGCTCATGTGAATCTCTATTTGGATTTATTCCTAAGTATTTCATGTTGATTGATGAATTTATAAATGATTTGTTTTCTTCCAACTTTAGTTCTAGTGTTTTGGTGCTGGTATGAAGCAATCAAATTGATGTGTGTGTGTGTGTGTGTGTGTGTGTGTGTGTGTGTGTGTGTAGCAAGCTGCTAAAATCACTTATTAAATTCTAATAGTTTCACTGAAGATTCTGTTGCATATTGTACCCAAGGGTAATGTTCAACTTCCTTCTCTTGGTTTATTTCACATCCTAGAATGTTGATTAAAATGGGAAAATTAAAAGTTTTAGTGGAAATATCTTACTGTTAATGATCTCAGGAGAAAGGCTTTTGACACCATTAAGTACATTTCAAAGAACTAACATTGTTTTGTCGATTTTTAATCAATGTGCATATTTTTCTATTAATTTCTACTCTTCATATTTTCCATTGTTTTGCTTTCATCGGGTTTAATTTGATATTTTTCAAGCTGCCTTTTTTGGCTTATCATTTATTTAGAAAGTTATGGCTTACTCTCCACACTTTTAGACATTCTGTGGTTTTCCTTTAATCACAGATGTCTGCCTTCCTTCCTTCCACCGGGACCAGATAAATACCTCACTTTATTTCCGTCATATGCAATCTGTTGTGACTTGTCTTAAGGCAGAATATCTGATCAGTTTCGTAAACATTTCCACGTGAGAAGAATGCATTTTCTGTACCTATTGCTTGACGTGTCCTACGCACATCAAGTCATCAAATCAATCAAGTGTGTTATTTATAGTTTCAATAACCTTACTGATCGGTGTCTAAGCTTGTTTGGTTTCTGAGATAGGTGCGTTAAATTTTCCAGCGGCGGGCATGGATTTCCGGCGAGGATCACGTCTCAACTTTCGCTTTACCTGTTTTCAGGCAATGTTAACAGGTGCAGGCAATTTCAGATTTCCATAGTTTCCTATTTAATTGGCCCTTTTGTCATTTGGATATGTCCCTATTTGTCTCTAACTATATTTCTTGATATTGCTAGTATCGACTTCATTATACCAGCTTTCTTTGGTTAATATTTGCGCGAAATAACCTTTTTCAACATTTTCCTTTCAAATTTTATTTATTTATTTATTTATTTAAATGGTTTTTCTTCATTACTTATTTTTTACTCTTTTTTTTTTTAATTCAAGTTAGTTAACCTACAGCATAGTCTTGGCTTCAGGAGCCAAACGATTCATGTGTTACAGATACGTGATATGTGTGTGTCTTGTGAGGTTCTAGTTTATAGTGCAGTTTGTCAATTACTATCTTTTTTAAAAAAATAGTGTCTTTAAAATTTTTTTTAATGTTTATTCATTTTTTGAGAGAGAGAAAGAGAGGGGATGGGGGAGGGGCAGAGAGAGATGGGGACACAGAATCCAAAGCAGGTTCCAGGCTCTGAGTTGTCAGCACGCAGCTCAACACGGGACTCGAACTCATGAAATGCGAGATCATGACCTCGCTTGTGACTGAGCCCAAGTCAGAAGTTTACCCGATCGAGACACCCAGGGTCCCCCAAAATAATGTCTTTTAACTGGACTGTTTGAGTTATTTAAATTTAATGTGATGGCTATTATATCTGCATTAGAGTCTACCATCTTGGTCTCTATTTTCATTGTAATATGGGTCATTGCCACCGAACTTCTGAATTTGCTTTCATTTGGGGAGAGTATTGCCGGGGGACCCGGAATTCCTGTGCCGGGCAGCAGGGGGACACATCACCTCCATCCACTCAGGAGCCTACACATGCTTGGTTTGCATGTTTGTGTGGCTTCGGCCTTTCTGGTTTATCCCCACTCTTAACATCTAGCGCTCTGGGGTCCCATGCGGGTGTCTGTGGTCTCTTATGTGGCTAGTCCCTCCCCTGGGGTGGCTCCTATATTCTGAGTTCCCCTCATCAGAATTGCGAGATTGCATAAATCGTGGCCCTGCTGTGTAGTCCCCGTGCGTAGACTCCTTGCTTCTTGAGCTGGGAAGCCTGAGTGGCGAAAGCCTCAAGGTGAAAACTGGCGACGAGGGTTGGCCTCACTTCGTTTCCTCCCCCTGCTCTCGGGGGTCCTGGGCCCTCAGGTTCTATCATCTGCCTCGACACCGTCAGCTTTCATTTGTTGTCCTCTGTGCCTCTGTGATACCGCCCAGAGCTCCAAGGGACACTGGGACCCACCAGCCTCTCCAAGCCTGTCTCTTTCCTTGCCCAGGCAGTGCGCGTGACTGAGGGCATAAACAGCGTGCGGAAGGCTCCCTTTCTGCCAAGGCCTTGCTCCCCAGGTCCTGGGTGCCTTGGAATACTTCAAACAGATTTTTTAAAATCTGTTTTTAAGTTTATTTATTTATTATTTATTTTGAGAGAGGGAGGGAGAGGGAGGGAGCACAAAGCAGGGGAGGGGCAGAGAGAGAGAGGGAGAAAGAGACTCCCAAGCAGGGTCCATGCTGTCAGCACGGAGCCCAACATGGGACTCGATCCCACAACCCTGGGATCATAGCCTGAGTCGAAATCAAAAGAGTCAAATGCTCAACTGACTGAGCCACCCACACACCCCATAAAAAAATATTATCAGGGGCTCTTGGGTGGTGTAGTTGGTTAAGCATCAGACTTCGGCTCAGGTCATGATCTCACGGTTCATGAGTTCGAGCCCCACGTTGGGCTCTGCGCTGACAGCTCGGAGACTGGAGCCTGCTTCGGATTCTGTGTCTCCCTCTTTCTCTGCCCCTCCCCTGCTCACATACACTCTCTCTCTCAAAATAAATAAACATTAAAAAAATTTTTTTTTAATTAGAAAAAATATTATCATGCCTATTTAGCTACGCTCAACAGGACTCCGGGCCTGCCATCCAGGTAGCAGTGACTATCTATTGTGGTTTCAGTGTTAATTTCTGTTCTCAGTCAGAAGCTGGAGCGCTTTCCACAGGCTCATTGGCCTCTGTTTGTTGCACCTGTTCCAGTATTTCTTGTCCATTTTTCTCTTGGGTTATTGGTTTTTGATGAACGGCTTTACAGAAGTGATTCATATATTTTGGACACACGCCTTTTGATGCTTCAATAAGTGGTAAATATTCTCTCCCGTGCTATGGCTTGCCCTTCAGCTCTCTAAATGACGTCTTTTCGGAACCTGAAGTCCTTACTTTGCATAAAGTCAATTTATCAATATTTTCCATTGTGATTAGTGTTTTTTCCCCTCTTCTGGTGAATATTTCCCTATGCCTGGAATAAAGAGAGATTTTCAACATTATCGTTATAACCTTATTGTTTTATAATTCACATTTAGATTTGAAATCCATCTGTAACTGACTTCCTTTAGTGTAAATGAAGATACCTGTTTTCATGAACTTCTAGGCTCATATCCAACTGATCCAACGGCATTAAACAAAAGATAAAACTTTCCTTAATTACTCTAGCATATCGATTTAGTTGCAAATTAAGTGTCCATGACGCTGGTGTATATGGTTGCAATCCCCATTCCATTCAATTGTTTGATTTGTTGATTCTTTTTTTTTAATTTTATTTATTTAGTTTGAGAGAGAGAGAGGGGGAGAGACAGAGATGGAGTGGGAGAGGGAGAGAGAATCCCAAGCAGGCTCTGACCCGGGGCTCAATCTCATGCACCATGAGTTCATGATCTGAGCCGAAACCAAGAGTCAGATGCTTAACAGACCGAGCCACCTAGGCGTCTCTCTATTGTTTGATTTGTTGATTTTTACAGAAAAATGTGGTCATGTCTTACTTACAGTAGCTTTTGAACAGGTTTAACATCAAGTAAATTACATTTGTGCAGTAGACAATTTCTCATTAGATTATTTTATCTGTCTTGTCCTTTTAATTTCCATATAAATTATTACTATCCCACCAATTCCCTCCCTCCCTCTCTCTCTCTCTCTCTTTCTGTCTCTCTCTTTTACACACACACACACACACACACACACAGCACTAGGAGTTTTATTTTGAGATGATACTATATATATAGTATTACAGTTTACCTTAAACATGGGGGTTGGGGTCTCAACCCCCCCTTTACAGTTGAAAATTCACCTATAACTTTGACTTCCCCAAGCTTAGCTACTAATAACCTACTACTGACTGGAAGCCTTACTAATTACATAGTTGACGAACAAATATTTGTATATGTATTATCTACTGTATTCTTATGATAAAGTAGGCTAAAGAAAAGGAAGTGTTATGAAGAAAACCATAAGAAAGGGGCCCCTAAGTGGCTCAGTCAGTTTAGCTACCCACCCTTGGTTCAGCTCAGGTCATGCTCTCACAGCTTCGCGGGTTCAAGCCCCGCGTTGGGCTCTGCTCTCTCTCCCTCTCCCTCTCTGCTCCTCTCCTGCTCGTGCTCTCTCTCTCTCTCCAAATAAAATAAATAAACTTAAAAAATAAAACCATAAGAGAAAATACATTTACAGTAGAGTACATTGGTTTGTTGAAAAAAAAATCCATGGACAAGTGACCCATGTAGTTCAAGCTCGTGTTGCTCAGGGGCTACCTACTTTCGGAAATGCCGTCACCTGTACAACATGGGTCCCATCTGTGGACACAGGATACCACTCCATTTCTTAGGAAATTTTGCTTCACGCCTTTTATAAAGCTACGTGTAAACAACACCAAGCTTTAGCTAGAGTCGTTCATGGTTATTTGAACTTTCTATGCTACTTAAATGTCCAAGTAAAAATAAAATATGCCCGTAATGACAGTTTATTTTCTTTCTAATGTTCGTATTATTTTCCTTGACATTGAACTAAGACTGTCAGTACCTATCGAATAGAACAGCGAGGTCCATATTTTTATCTTCTTCCCAATCTCGGAGTTGCAACAATTCCTTTTTCCATTTTCAAAGTTGATTAAAATCTAATAATATATTAGGATTAAATTGTATGTTCCGGTGTCAATACCATGCATCCAGTAGGGGAATGCCTGATAGAAAGTTGATATTAATTCCATTTAGACCTCACTAAATACCTGTATTTTCTTCTTAAGTTTTTCTCTAGTCTTCAATTTTTATAATTTTGATTCATTAAAACAATTCTACAGTTTTGCCTTGTTTTATTATGGAAAGCTTTCTGCTTTCTCTCTTCAACCACTCACAACTGTTTTGCTTAGATTTGTCCTCACCAGTCTACCGTCTGGAATTTCCTTAACATATGATTGATTTTTTTTTCTTGGCTTATTCCTTTATTTTTCTGCATCATTCCCTCAAGTATCCACCTAAGCAGAAGTGTGATAAATAGACAATATGTGTGCTTGAATGTCTAAAAGATGTGTTTGTCTTGGGTTCAAAATATGTTAGTACTTCGGGCTGAAGAATCTTCCACATTAAGGTACCCGAGAATTTATAGGCAACACTCTTACGTCTTCTAGGATATAGTGTTGCTAGTGAAAAATTTGAGCTAGCCAAATATTTACTTCTCTATGATGACCTATTTTGTTTTCAGAAAGTTTGCAGAACATCCTTTTTATCTTCAATGGCTTATAATTTCACAATTTTGAGTAAGTTGGTGATTATTTTGAAAATTCATCATATCCCATACTCATTAAGAAATTTTAATAAAAAATAGTTTTTTTTACTGAGAAATTATTTTCCATAACATCTTGAATAATTTCCTCTACTCTCTTTACCATGATTTCTCTATCATTAACTTGCTGAGATATTATGGTATTTTATCACACATAATGGACCGAGATTGATATGTTATTATTAACTAAAGCCCATCGTTTCCATTAAGGCCGACTCTGTTATTATCAACCCGTGGGCACTCACAAATGCAAAATGTTTTTGTTTTTAGTACATTCTTACTTTCTCATGCTACAAGATCCTCAAGGCAGACATCTGTAGGGAGCTCGAAGTCTCTTCCTCCATAAAACAATAAATTAACTAGCAAGATTTGCAAGACTATTTCTCAGAACTCCAGAATTCAAGTAAAAGCTTACACCTGTCAAGAGAACACTTAATCAAGAAAAACAAAAGGGATTATAAGATGATAGCTTTGTAGTATTTTACTTGATGTGGGCATCATCCTTCCCACCTCAGCTCAGCAGTGGCCTTGAAAACAACATACCGTATTCCCGGTACACAAGACTATTCCTGGAGAAGACAGAATGGACCTTCTTCTTAAAGAATTGTGTTTGTTTCAACCCAACTGGAAGAGGGGTGTCCCTGAAGGACTCATTCCAAAGAGTTGCCCTTGTTTTGCATAACACATAACTCTCCCGGTGCTGATTGACCTAATCAAGGGCTGTCTATTTAAAACAATTAGAGACAAATCTATTGCTGCCACCCGGCTCAGGGATAAATTATAGAGAAAACAACAGACTGAGCGAGAGCTTGAGAGGAGAGGAATAAGGAGTTTGGGAAATAAAGGATTTGAAAAGCCTTCACCTATTCCTGTGAATCTTGGTCATGTCCAAGTCTAGGGCTGGGCACATGGTCAGGAAAGATCTGAGAAAGCTATCATCTATGACTGGCCATCAGGCTCTGTGCAAACAGGAAGTGAAGGCTAAGGCAAGGTTGCAAAATGGCTGGTTGAGGGTTTAAGGCGTTTCCAAACACACAGAGTCCATCTGTAAAGACTGGGGTTTGTATTTGTTTGTTTAAAGTGTTTAATGAAATCCTGTCAATCAACTAGATAGATAGTAGGCTAATGGAACAGAGACTTCAGTGGCCAGCACGTGACAAAGAAGACGGATTCTACGAAATTAGTTTATAAAAGTCACTAAACAAAATAAATACTGCAGCAAGCAACATCAAATGCTGGTAAAGAGAAAGAATTTGATTTCAAATGCATGTAAACAGTACGATATTTTATGCACATATTCATACGCATATATACATATATATGCAAGTATACATAATAGATATATTTTATAATTATATATAATAAACATATTATCCATTCATATATCAATAGACATTAGAGTTGTTTCCATATCTCGGCTATTATAAATAATGCTGGAATAAACATAGGGGTACCTACATATTTTCAAATTAGTTTTTTTGTTTTCTTTGGGTAAATAGTAGTGGAGTTACTGGATCATGGTATTTTTAGTGTCAGGTTTTTGAGGAAACCCCATACTGTTTCTCCCGTGGCTTACCAATTTGCATTCCCACCAGTAGTACATAAGACTTTCTTTTTCTCTACATCCTTGCCAACGTTTATTGTCTTTTTTAGAAGTTTTTATTTTAATTCCTCTTAGTTAACATGCAGTGTTATATTAGTTTCAGGTGTACAATATAGTGATTCAACACCACATATCACCTCGTGCTCATCACAAGTGCACTCATCTGCTATTTCCCCTCTACCCCCACCCACCTCCCCTCTGGTCACCATCAGTGTGTTCTCTATAGATAAGCACCTGAGTTTTGGTTTGCCTCTCTCTTCTTTTCTCCCCCCTTTGCTCATTTGTTTTGTTGCGTAAATTCCACATATGAATGAAATCATATGTTTGTCTTTCACTTTGCATAATACTCTCTAGTTCCCACTATACCATTGAAAATGACAAGATTTCATTCTGTTTTTATGGCTGAGTATTATTTCCTTTATTCATATACCACGTCATCTTTATACGTTCATCGGTTGATAGACATTTGGGCTGTTTCCAACGTTTGGCTATGGTAGATGGTGCTGCTATAAACCTCGGGGTGCATGCATCCCTTTGATTTAGTATTTTGTGTCTTTTGGGTAAATACCTAGTAGTGCAATTGCTGGGTCATACAGTCGTTCTTTTTTTAACTTCTTGGGGAGTCTCCATACTGTTTTCCAGAGCAGCTGCATCAGTTTGCATTCCCACCAGCAGTGCGAGAGGGTTCTCCTTTCTCCACATCTTCACCAACAACTTGTTACTTGTGTCGTTGGTCATTAAGCAAATACAAATCAAAACTTCAATGCTGTCTTTTTGATACTAGCCATTGTGACAGGTGTGAGGTGGTATTTCCTTGTAGTTTGGATTTGTATTTCCCTGATGATGAGTGCTGTTGAGCTGTCTTCTTTGGAGAAATGTCTGTTCATGTTTTCTACCCATTTTTAACCAGATTCTTTTTTTTTTTTCCAGTGTTGAGTTGTATAAGTTCTTTATGTATTTTGGAGAGTAAACTCTTTTCAGATACATCATTTGCAAATATCTTTCTTTTCTCATTCAGCAGGTTGCCCTTTTTAATGGTTTCCTTAACTGTGCAAAAGCTTATTTTGGCGACATCCTAATAGTTTATGCTTGCTTTTGTTTCCCTTTCCTCAGAAAAAAATGTCTCTATGGCTGATGTCCAAAAGATTACTTACTGCCTATGTTTTCTCCTAGGGCCTTATGGTTTCAGGCCTCACGTTTAGGTCTTTCATCCATTTTGAATTTATTTTTGTGTCTGGTTTAAGAAAGTCATCCAGTTTGATTCTTTAGCATGTTGCTGTTAAGTTTTCCCATCACGATGTGTTGAAGAGGATGTCTTTTTCCCATTGGATATTCCGACCTTCTTTGTCATAAATTAGTTGACGACATAAGTGTGGGTTCGTATCTGGGCTTTCTATCCTGTTCCATTTATGTATGTGCCTATGTTTTGTGCCAACTCATTCTTTTACTGTTAAAACTGTAGTTTTTATATTGCTACTCAGATTTGTCTATCTTACTACAACACACACACACACTGAAGAATTGTCAGAATCCCTCATGACCGCTGCCAAGATACATGCAGTTTGTAGATTATGTAATCTTACATTGTTTTTAAATTACTTAATTAATTTTTATTTTATTATTATTTTTTTTAGTGTTTAATTATTTTTGAAGGAGAGAGACACAGAGCATGAGCAGGGGAGGGGCAGAGAGAGAGAGAGAGGGAGACACAGACTCCAAAGCAGGCTCCAGGCTGTCAGCACACAGCCCGACGTGGGACTTGAACACGTGAACCACGAGATCGTGACTCGAGCCGAAGTTGGATGCTTACCCGCCTGAGCCCCCCAGGCACCCCATGTGTCTTGTAATCTTACTGCTAACCATTCATGCATTTTTCTCCTTTCCTAGCATCCACTTGCCACTGATGAGTCTCAGCTTAAATATCTCTTTCCAGAAGTCTTCAAGGACCATCAAAATGAGTTAGGTGGTTCCTTGTTAAAACCCACGACCTCCTGAGCTTTCTCTAACATGGCATGTCTCACACTGCATGGTCATTGCTTGCTTAATTTTCCATTCCTCTATTAGACTGTGATTGACTCCCAGGTATGGCTGGGAATTTTCACTAATGTAGTCTGCTCACCTAGCACAATTTATACAGCATGACAGGAGTTCGGGAATAATTCTTAAATCCATGGGTCTGTAACAATGCTCTTTTAATTTGGAATATTACAGGCATGGCCCGACCCAAGAAAAAAACTTCGTTGCGTAGTTTAATGCTAGGGTATGTCGATGATAAAGGAACCCACTCAACTGTGTGCTTGAAAGACCATTCTTGAATTGAGCAAAATCAGCAGGTTTCATCCTAAGCGCTCACTACTGAACAATTTAATTCTTTAGAATTCTTCCTAATTAACCCTTTAAAAACTCTCAAAAAGCTGACTAAATATTTAGGAAGCATAGGTTATTTTTATGTTTTAATCTCCACCAGATGATTCAGCTGAAAATCAACTAATTCAATCACTGTACTTTAAATGAATATAGGCTCTGATTTTTTGGGTGATGTTATCATAAATACCAACCAAATTTGGAATGAGTCATAATATTTCTAAGGTATTTAAGCAATCAAGTCTCAGAACCAGCAGGAAGGGAAGTGAAGTGACATAACTCATCCAGGACACAGTCATTATTGGGAAATGTGATTTTGCTTCGGTGGCGCATTTTGAGGGTGCCAAAGAAATTGCAGTGAAAGTATAAGAAAATAATCAAGTCCTCTTAAATTCAATAATGGATGGAGCAGAATGTTTTAAATAAACGGAGCTGCATAAAAGTATTTACTAGGCTCCCAGGTAGGAAAAAGACCACAAGTCTACATACACGTTAAAGGCATGATATGTGATTGGGAGGAGCGTATACGTGTGCACGTGGCTGATGTGGGAGTGAGGGCTACACAAGGGCGGGATGAGAGACTTCTCAAGGCTACTTCAGGTTCAAGGACAGGTGAGTTTGTGGAAGAAGACGCACTGTTAAATTCTCTCCAGATATAGTTACTTCAGGGCTGAAGTTGCCAAAAGACAATCTTGCCTTCCTTGGGTAACTCCTTTAAGGTGGTTAGGAGTATGTTCAGTTTAAAATCAGTTAACAAGGGGCAGCTGAGTTGCTCAGTTGGTTAAGCGTCGGACTCTTGATTTTGGCTCAGGTCATGATCTCTCAGTTCATGAGTTCCAGCCCCAAGTTGGGCTCCTTGCTGACAGTGTGGAGCCTGTTTGGGATTATCTCCTGCTCTGTCTGCCCCTCCCTCTCCTCAAAATAAATAAATAAACTTAAAAACAGTTTTAAGGGGTCCCTGGGTGGTTCAGTGGGTGAACGTCCAACTTCGGCTCTGGTCATGATCTCGGGGTTCGTGAGTTGGAGCCCTGTGAGGGACTCTGTACTGATATCTTGGAGCCTGGAGCCTCCTTTGGAGTCTCTGTCTCCCTCTATCTCTCTCCCCAACTTGTGCTCTTTCTCTCTTTCAAAAGAAAATAAATGAAACATTTTTTAAAAATCTTTTAAAACTCAGATAACATGAAATAGAAATTCATGACTTAAAATCACATATGTGTGTTTTATAAAACATCAGCCTCACCGTTAATTTTGACCATACCACATACATTATTTAATAGAGTTTACTTTTTAAAAATTTTTATTAAAAATTTTTTTTTTATTTTTATTTATTTTTGAGAGAGAGAGAGAGAGAGAGAGAGAGAAACAGTGAGAGCAGGGAAAGGGCAGAGAGAGGGAGATACAGAATCTGAAGCAGGCTCCAGGCCCTGAGCTGTCAGCACAGAGCCTGATGCGGCTGGAACCCACAGAACCCTAAGATCATGACCTGAGCCTGAATTTGGATGCTTAACCAACTGAGCCACCCAGGCATCCCTCTTTTGCCTATTTCTAAACCCAGGGTATATCTGGTTTGAAGCCTGCACAAGGTGGTGACAACACTGTGAACCGGGCAGGAAGTGTTTTCCCCATGCCAGGGGGTGCCGAGCATCTGCGGACCGTTTACCCCTCACCTCCCACTTGCCGAGTGGAAGGGAAGGGAGATAACCTCCTCACAGATCCTCTGTTTGGGGAGGACGGAAGTCTCCTGGAAGGCGATTCCTTCTAATTCCAGAGTCCTGAATGTCCTGTGCCACAAGCTTCTGCTTCTCCTAAGGAGACGGGTGACCCGCATCCAAAATGGCCACCGCCTGGAAGCTGTGCGTTCAGATCCAGAGAAGAGTGATGGGGACCATATTGTCTTGGCTCTCCGCCTCAGTCTGGGTTTCTCTTCAAACCGATACTGGCCTGCTGCTAAATACCCTGGCCTGTAGCTTCCTGCTTGCTGTGCGTGAAGATTTGACCTGGCTGCTTTTTCTTGGGCTGCCTCAGGGGGATGTGGGGGTGAAGAAGCCACTTCAGACAAAAAGAGAAAGTGACTCCATCAAATCTCCCTGTTAACTGCTTTACTGGTGAACGAAATAACAGTGTCTGCTGGGGAGAGAAGACAATCCCTATCAATGGAAACCTCGAGCAAAATGTATTTACATGTTCACGATGGCTCATGATAGACACACCTGGGACTATGGATTATAAGGGATGACGGCACAGAGAATGTCACAGAAACCAAATAGTTACCTATAAATACGTTAAGTATAAATCGAAGATGTTTCCTGCCCCACTCTCTCTTTCCTGTAGCATGTAGCTGTTTATGTTAGTTAGAGACCTAAACGGGTCAGGATGTGCCCGATGTGGTGAGAACAGATCCAAGGAGACAGGATAGGGCCTATCTCTGCTTCACTGGCCTTGCGGTTGCTGGCACCCCTGAAATCATGAATAATCTTGGTTGCTGGAAAAGATCTGTAATCTGCATGAGCCTGACTTGACAGGCTGATCCCGATTTATCTCAGACTCTTGGCAAATTTGCCGCAGAAATTCATGGGTCCGCCATGTACAGTTGTGTAGATTGGCTACTGTAAAAACTCTAGAGGGCTCTGTTTACACTGTAGACTGTGTAGAGCTCCCTCTCAGTAGCATGGCCTGTGATGTCATGTGGTGGTTTTCTCGTAGAGTAACGTTGGCTTCAAAGGAAAGGACTAGGACATAGAAGTCTTCATATTATTAATTCCCTTTGACATTTATAAGAATTTTTTAAAAATTGCTATATTAACGAAAGTGTTTAAATTATGACATTGATTTAGTTGCATGATCTACGCTACCACAGGTTATGATGGTTCTTACAGATGACTTTGTGATTGAACTGTGATTTATTTAATATTAACATGTGAAGAACCATTTTCAATAACATGAGAGACAGAGAGCATGCTAGGAGGGGAGGGGTAGAGAGAGAGAGAGAGAGAGAGAGAGAGAAACTTAAGCAGGCTCCAAGCTCAGCACAGAGCCCAACGCGGGGCTCAATCTCACAGCTGTGAGATCATGACCTGAGTCAAAATCAAGGGTCAGATGCTTAACCGACTGAGCCACCCAGGCGCCCCAAGAACCATTTTCCATTAGGGATCAATCCCATTCTGGAAAAAAAATAACTATTAAATTTGCCATTACCTGTCTCAATCAATTTCAGAGAATAAAAAAGCATATCCTACAGAACAGAGAAGGACACCCTATGAGAAAAACAGATACTAAACATTATCATAAAGATTTCCCACTCATGGTCTCAAGCAACAGTCAGCCATTTCTTTATCTAAACCCTGAGAAACTTGTACTTGAGGTTTTGCGGATCTTCCGTTCTCTGTTGCAACTACTCATCTCTGCCAGTGTAGTGGGAATGTAGCCACAGACAGTGGTGACATGAGTGGCCATTCTATTAAACCTTTATTCATAAAAACAGGCCTTGGCCATTGTATGCTGACTACTGGCCTAGAGGGAACTGTGTACCTGCTGATGGATGGGGGTTTCAGTACCTCCCTAGTATTGATGGATCTCATGTTACAGGGATTGCCCAGAAGGGTTCTAGGAGAGAATTTATTAGAGAAAGGGAAATTTCTAAGGCCCGCAGGTCTCTACAGAATAAGGGGAGTGCTCTGGAGCGCTCTTTATTAGTCTGTGAGCAGACAGGTTTTCCTAGGGTAACAGTAAGCGTTGCTTGGTGAAAATGCCACACTTTCTGAGTAAGTCCTTAGGGGCCAGGTTCTCCAACTCTCGCCAAACCATTTTCAAAGCCAGTGTTGCCTTGCTGATCTCTGGGGGTGTATACAGAATCCCGTTCGAGAGGCTGAGGTTCATCAGACTCTCCATCAACGAGCAATTTAGGTGACTCACTGGCAGACACTGGGGCTGGTTCCCTATGGGTGGCAAGAGATGGAATTCTCAGGGGGCATTCAGGCAATCAATCCAGAAAACAAGATCACCAAGCATCTTTGGGTCCGAGCTGGAAGTCAGGGTCATTGAGATGAGCAAGAAGGCTTTGTTCAAAGGCAGGGATTTAAATGAGAGTAGAATTAAACAAGCAAACAAAAACCAGAAAAGACCTCACAAATAGAGCAAACAGGAGGTCACCTAGTGGGCGGGGATGGGCAAAATAGGTAAAGGGGATTAAGGGTTTTAAACTTCCAGTTGTAAAATAAATAAGTCACAGGGATGCAAAGTATAGCATAGGGGTGCGTGGGTCGAGCGCTCAGTCGGTTGAGCATCCAGCTCCGGCTCAGGTCACGATCTCACAGTTTGTGAGTTCGAGCCCCACATCAGGCTGACTGGTGTCAGTGCAGAGCCTGCTTTGGATCCTCTGTCTTCCTCTCTCTCTGCCCCTCCCCAACTTGTGTGAGTGTGCGCGCTCTCTCTCTCTCCCTCCCTCAAAAATAAATAAACATTAACAAAAAAAAAAAAGTACGACATAGGCAGTATATTCAAATATTGCGCTAACTTTGTACAGTGATAGATGGTAACCGCGCTTATGGCCATCCATGCACTATGTATAGAATTGTCCGATCCACTCTCTTGTAGACCTGAAACTAACATAACGTAATATGTCAACTGTACTTCACTAAAACAAGTGTCATTGGGATTACATTAAACTCCTTAATAAATAATAATAATAATTAAAGAGATCAGAAACGAGGAAGACGGAGATCAAAGAGTTTGCGAGTGAAGACCAAGGAGGATGCATTAGTGGTTACGGCTAGCATCGCTGATGTTTGACATTTGCTGAATGTCACTGCGTGCCAAGCTCACCTAAAAGCATGGGAGTGATACAGTTAAATGCCGCTAATTGTGGCTTGAAAATCAGAACGTGAGAAGGCTTTTCACTTCTGAGTGCGTTAGATTTTTTTCCCTAATTTTTAGCTGTTGGGGGGAGTGTTTTAGTAAAAAGATTCCACACAGAACACAGGGGCTCTCTGATAGAAGCGAGACCCTCGGCCTCGGTTATTAGTGGTCGTCTTGATTCACTTTCCCCAATGTGAGCGTTCTGGCCCATTGTGCGTTCCCACAAGCTGACCTCAGAAGGAAGTAAGGCCTCTTTTGTGTGGCCTCACAAATGGACAGTGGCGACATTTACCTATGCCTGTGTTGCTAGGCAGAACACAGTGCGTCTCTCCCGTGGGCACCTACATCATGGCAATGAACTTCAGACCCCGGTCGTCAGCTTTCAGACATCACAATTTGAAGCTTTAAGGTGCTTACGTTGGGTTTAGCACAAGTTGCAGAGGGGTAAGTGAGTTTTCTGAATGGGAGAATTCTACATGATGCTGGTTTATGCGGCGTGATGAGTAACAATTTGGATCTGTTTTGCTATTTAGGTTGGTAAGCACACTTAACGGGAAGGGAAAAAAAAAACATTCTTAGCTTAGAAATGCCAATTCATTTGGCTTCCCAGAATGATTTGCAAATGTAAATGACTTCCTCTGAGTAATGGAGTGTTGTTACAGGTCTTTCAGTAAGTAAGTATTGGGGCTGAGGCAAGAGGAAGAAACAGCCATCCATCATTCCAGAGGAGCTTAGATCACAGAGAACACAGGCGCCCCATCAAATCGTTGTGAGTCATGTGCTCCGTACACACTTCCCTTCCTCAGAATTTGGGTTACGCGGGAGAACAAGTGTCATCTAAGGAGGCCAGCTGTCTTCTTGGGCTGTGCCGTTTATAGCAGCCCCGTGATCTGGATTCTGGTTCTCGGCGTTGCTGTTTCAGCAACTTTGTTTTCAAGGCAACCAGAGTGGACCAGATGCCGGAAGAGAAACAGATGCTGAGTAAAGTCCCGAGAGACTGGCTTCGAAACCAGAAGGCCAACCTGTGAGAGGAGAATGAGAGCTGTCCCTTCCCCGGGACAAGGATGATGTCTCCGAAGCTTCTAGAACCTTCTCTCCTATCTAGAAAGCTAAACGGGCTGCATGTGAGTGTGGGGTCACAGTGGTACCCTTGGCAGAGATTTATCTTGCAGAGACCATGTTGGGTATGGCATAAACATTGGATACCTCAGGTCCCTTTCAGAACTCATAACCACCTGGGTGGCTCAGTCAGTTAAGCATCCGACTTCGGCTCAGGGCATGAGCTCACAGTTCATGAGTTCAAGCCCCGCGTTGAGTTCTCTGCTGTTACACAGAGTCTGCTTCATATCCCCTGCCCCCTCTCTCTGCCCCTCCTTTGATTGTCCTCTCTCTCTCTCAAATATAAATAGTTGGTTAAGCATCTGACTTTGGCTCTGGTCATAATCTCAAGGTTCATGGGTTTGAGCCCCGTATTGGGCTATGTGCTGACAGCTCAGAGCCTGGAGCCTGCTACAGATTCTGGGTCTCCCTCTTTCTCTGCTCCTCCCCTGCTCTCTCTCTCAAAAATAAATATTTTAAACAATTAAAAGAAAAAACTCTTAACCCATGAGTTAAGACTATTATCCTTAATTTTCAGGGAGGACCACTGTGGTTTTTCTCAGGCAGAAATGACACCGCCAGCAAGCGGTGGCCGTGGGGTGTTCCCGTCAGGCTGGCACAAATGCTCTCTTAATCTTAACCTTTGGCACCTGTGCAAATCCTCAAACACACACACCAGACCCTCCGTAACACACCTAGTGACACAGTTCTCGTCTGTGCTCCTCAGGGCAGGTGGGACACGCTGTCCTCACTGGGCCTTGTCTTGGGATGACCTCTGGCCCAGCGATCTGGAAGTCGTGCAGTTGCTAGGGAGGAGAATACCAGCTCATAAATTCATTCCGGGGCCACTCAGGCCAGCATCCGATGAGCGGGTGCTATGTGCTTCGGACCTGCCACACACTATTTCATCAAATCCTCCCCATAACCTGGTAGTCCTCTTTTGACATATGAAGAAAGTAGGCGCAGGTATCTTAATTTTCCCCAAATGGTGCAAATCGTGCTGCAGAATGTTGAAGAGGAAACTTTAGGCATCTGAGGAGCCTGGTGCCAGTCAAGTCACTGCCATTTATGGCCTCCTTGATGCCAGGCGATTTCGAACCTCGGAGGTAATATCCCAGTCACATGGAGGTGTCATCCGGACAGAAGGTGATTATTCAGCGAAAGTACTTTTTAAATACTACACAGCTCTTCTCAGAAAAATGGCGGAGTAAAAAATGGCGCTGCCCTCTTTGCCTTTGGAACATTAATCAAAAACCAGAAGGAGAATGGTAGGATCAGCACTGATCCTGATATGTGAATGAGGAAAGGCTGGCGTCTGGACTGGAGGGCAGGAAGGACCATGGGAGGTGCTGATGACTGTGGTCATGGATTCTGGAGAAGGCAGGACGAAGTCACAGAGCCTGCACTGCCCGAAACGGGGCGGCGGGGGCACGAGAAGGCCTCCATCTTGGTGCCTCATGCCGGGCTGGGGACGCACACGTGCCCCACACGTCCTTGGATGGGCGAGAATTCCTGCTGACAGAACGTGGCCCGTTCCTTCTAACACACAAAAGTTCCACAAATTCCGGATCCCAGACCTCCTATTTCTTTTCATTTTCATAATTTTTTTAGATTTTCTTAATGTTTATTCTTGAGAGACAGACAGACAGATCATGAGTGGAGGAGGGGCCGAGAGAGACAGGGAGACACAGAATCTGAAGCAGGCTCCAGGCTCTGGGGTGTCAGCACAGAGCCTGACGTGGGGACTCTAACTCACAAACTGCGAGATCATGTCCTGAGCCAAAGTTGGGACGTCTAACCAACTGAGCACCCCAGGTGCCCCAGAAGACCTCCTATTTCTATGTGAATAATGATCAAAAAACAATCAAGAGTTTCATCCATGTCATTATGTTATTAGTACTTCTTTCTCTTTGGCGGCCAAAAAATACCTCATCCTGGGCATAAACCACACTTTCCGGATCCATTCTTCTGTCGACGGGGATTGACAGGGTATGAGTCTCCCTGGAGAGTGACGAAGATGGTTCTGAGCTAGAGAGAGGTGGTGGCTGCACGATATTGCGAATATACTAATGCCACCAAATTGTACACTTTAAAATGACTGACTTTATGTTGTATGAATTTCACCTCAAAAAAAAAAAAAAAAAAGAATCGAGAGCACAGAACCGATATAATGATAATTAAAAAAAGTCAAAAAAATACACAAAAAAACCCAAAACCATGACAAAAAAAATAGGACAAACTAACACAGAACACTATTTGTCAGGGACCATGCTTTGGGATAAAGAATGTTATTGAAAGGGCACCTGGGTGGCTCAGTCGGTTGAGCATCTGACTTCGGCTCAGGTCATGATCTCATGGTTCGTGGGTTCCAGCCCCCTGTCAGGCTCCGTGCTGACAGCTCAGAGCCTGGAGCCTGCTTCAGAGTCTGTGTCTCACTCTCTCTCTGCCCCTCCCCCACTCATGCTCTGTCTCTCTCTTTCTCAAAAATAAATAAACATTAAAAAAATTTTTAAAAATGTCATTGAATATTCTGCAGCGAGTTCAAACGTTTCAGCAAATGAACTCTATGAAAACACAGTTTGTAAAGACAAATGAGATGGCAGAGAAGTTAGAGCCTCGCAGGGCTCAGAAACAGACTCTCCTCAAGCCTGAAGTCCACTCCCCAAAAGCCCATCAGAAAAAGGTGCCCACCAAGCAAGCTCAGGTTCCCAGAGACCCTGGAGGGAGGTAAATGTATGATTCATGGGTTCCATGACTGACAAGTAACTAGGCTTGCGAAGTTATAGGAGTGGAATAAAAATTCTACGTGGACAGAATGTAGGATTTTAGTCTGGAATCCTGCAAACTTAATGTGGTCGTATCTGCAGATGAGTCTTACACCTTTGACTGGAAAAATGGATGACACAGATACTTTAAAAAATCAGTGTAAGGAATTGTATCTGTATATTTAAATATGTTAGAAGTTAGACTCCCAAATATATATATTTTTTTCCCTGGTGGTACCAGTAAACCTCTGAAACTCTCCCTCTCTCTCTCTCTCTCTCTCTCTCACACACACACACACACCCCAAAATGTAGAGCCTCAATATAGCTTATGAGAGGTTTTGCTCGGAGGTGGAAGAAATATCTCAAGTCTATAGAATATAATGGTGACCAAAATATTGCCTATCATCACATACATCCAAAATATCGCTTGCATACAAAATAAAATGGTGCAATCTAACATTGGCTATTGATGGTCAGAGACCTGTAGGAGTATTTTTATATATTTTTTAAAAAAATAGTTTATTTGAGAGAGAGAGAGAGAGATCATGAGCAGGGGAGGAGCTGAGAGATAGGGAGAGAGAGAATT
Organism: Paguma larvata; assembly: GCA_030068075.1. Taxonomy (NCBI): domain Eukaryota; kingdom Metazoa; phylum Chordata; class Mammalia; order Carnivora; family Viverridae; genus Paguma; species Paguma larvata. The sequence continues at coordinate 6,829,789 of CM057834.1, forward strand.
CCAAGCAGGCTCTGCACTGTCAGCACAGAGTCCAATGTGGGGCTCAAACCCACGAACTGCAAGATCGTGACCCAAGCTGAAACCAAGAGTCAGATGCTCAAATGACTGAGCCAGCCAGGCGCCCCAGAACCCCGTAAGCATGTTGATCTGACTTCCACGCTTGCCTCCCTAAAAAAGGAATCTTGCCATCAAGAGAGGAATTTAAAAAATTAGGCATTGGCCTAAATAACATATGGGATAGTATTAAAACCCATATAAATACTACTTCATCAAAGCGTTGGGCACTTCGATCCTACAGCATTAGGATCAGAAAGAAGGGTAAGTGTCACTGTAATAATATCCTTTGGGAGACACAATGCCGAAGTGTATAAATCAGAGAGAGAGAGAGAGAGAGAGAGAGAGAGAGAGATCCAACCGAGCACAGGGAACAGAAGTAGAGCTCCATTGCCCTTCAGAGAGCCAGGTATCAAGACTGGAATGTCAACAACTTAAAATATATAACACAGGAAAGGAGGAAGTAAGCACAAGTAAAAGCCCGGACTTCGTTCGGTAGTCAACGGCGAGTGAGGACAACGTTAACTAGAGTGTCCACGAATGTAGAAGGCAACCAAGCCAGCAGGTTGTTAGAATGGCCTTAAAGATGTAGACCGACCAGAGTGATGCACCGTATGAAGCCACAGTGTCTTTCCAGAAAAGGCGTGTTGTCTGAAGATCCGATATTATCAGCTAGTGGATCAAATAAAGCTACGGCTGCACAAAATGAAATAAAATGAAATATATAACCCGAGTGCAGGAGTTCACACAGGGACAGAATAAAAAGAACAGGAAAGCGTGGCTGTGAGGCTAAGACAAATTGCCAAATAAATTAGAGGTCGTCTCTGGAGGGGCAACAGCGATCACGTGGCTTTCCTGGTAGACCTGTCACTAACTAGTCCCTCCTGTCACCGGTCTTCTGGGTAAGAGAAGGCTACCTCTACTTCAGGAGTAGTTGAATTAAATTTGGGAGAAAAGCTTACCTAGTGAGAATGATTCCCATGTGTGATTTCGAGCCTTGTAACCACGACAGAAGTAGACTAAAAAATTGTGAAAGCATTCTCTCTCTAGATGGAAACCAAAACCAAAGACTTTAACGTGGGGTGTTGGAATATACATCGAGTAATGAATATGACAAAAAAGGGGGCAGTTAACTCCGGTGAGGGAATGAAGTAGCTGTAAGAAACGGCCACTTCCTCACTTGTACCATGTAAGGGTCCATTTATATAATGACATAAGCATCCTAAAGTCACCAAATAGAGGAGACCATCAAGATAGTGGAGGATACTAAATATGCAGATTTGATGATGAAAAATTCACTGATGAGGTATAGACCCGGTGTCCTCTTTGGAGGTACATCACCGTTTGATTTGGATTACTGGAAAGACTGGACCAATTGGAATCATGTTGATATTGTTGAGGTTAATCAAAGGTATTATCCTAACAGACACCATAGCAACATTATTGATAATAGTAAGCAAGGAGAGAGAACTCTTTTCCATCCTTCAGATGGAAAACACGTGCCATGGTGTAGTTCATAGTTACCGTTAGCAAATCCAGATTGAAAGGAGAATTGATCTACCGGACATGACCATGACACCCTACTATTAAAGATGAATTTTAACAGCTTTCTTGAGATGTAATCTATATATGTAGTTTACCCACTTAAAGTGGATGTTTAAATGGCTTTAAGTATAACTGTGACACAAAGCCCTCCTGCATAGTCTCATTTTATTTTATTTACTTATTATTTTTTGATGTTTATTTATTATTGAGAGAGAGAGAGAGAGAGAGAGAGAGAGAGAGAGAGAGAACATGCAAGCATGGAAGGGGCAGAGAGAGAGGTAGACAGAGAATCTGAAGCAGGCTCCGCACTATCAGCTCAAAGCCCCATGTGGGGCTCGAACTCCACAAACCATGTAATGTTGACTTGAACTCAACCAACTGACCCACCCAGGCACCCCCTGCCCCATAGTCTCAATTTAAAACATTGCCATCACTCCCCAAAGAACCTAGTATCTCTTAGCATCTACTCTCCATGCTCCCTGCTTCACCCTGCACCCTCTCCCTCTGTCCTCTGCAAACACCACTGTACTCTCTATTTCTCGGCATTTGTCTATTCCGGAACATAATAGAAATAAGATCACACAGCACGATAATTTTTGACAACTGGCTTTGCCGCTTAGAATGAGGGGGAGAGAGATAGGCAGAGACAGGGAGACAGAAAGAGAGGATGACCAGTCCAGGGACCAGCTAGCGAAACCCTCTACCCCCTTGCTCTTGCTTCCTTGTAAATGTAACTAAATTGTGTTTTTGAGGAATTTTTTTGGTATTGCCTGTGCATAAACATCTCAAAGAAAAGGCTTTGTCTTGACCTCAAGGTCAAATGGGTGGCTAATAATGAGGAGGGAGAAGTAGATTTATTTATTTTTTTTTTTGCGTATCATTTTGTATATTTTCCACTTCATACTGTGAACACACAATATCTTACGAGAGTCTGTTCTTGGTCAGAAAAATAAAATAAATGTATTAAATATTTAAGCAAAATAAATTTAAAAAATTAAAGTTCTGGTATTAAGAACTGTTTTGTTTTGTTTTTATTGTTTTTAACTTGTCTGGATGGCAATAGTTTATGGGAACAACTTGTAATCTAGGGTCTAAGACACTTAGATTTAGATTCCAATTGCGTTGTGTGACCTCAGGCAAGTTGCTAATCTCTCTGAACCTTTATTTTTTTCACCTATAAAGTGAAGATCATGATTCCTACTGGAGATGATTCTCATGAGGCTCCCGTATGTGACCTGTCATAACATAATGTCTGACCCATGACTGGTAATCACTAAAATATGGCTTCATCTTCAGGGTTAAAATAAAGGGTTAAAGTTCCACCGATCAGACAAAGTTAAAGCCAACTATAAAGGTAAAAATAGTGGGTGATAAAAGAATGATAAATGAGTTCCTATGGTCAAAAGTAGGAAAGGTATTTGGAGGTCAGCCTGAAGTAGAAACCTGAGATTAAAAATGGTGGCTGGGAAGGAAGAAGGATTTCCTCTTCGGACTCTTGATATTCTGTGTTCTTTCTTCAGTAGCCTCCTCCTTCCCGTCATGCTACACTACTTGTAATGACACACTAAGGCTATTGTGTAAAAAAAAGAAAGAGGAGGCAGCTCTGGGAAAGACAAGAAGAACTTGGATTAGTGTTTAGTCTTCACCTGGTGGAAATTGCTGCTGATGGATACTCACCGATGACCTGAAAAGTAGAACATTTCCCAGAGTGACTTTGTGCACTTGCAGTTGGGTGGGTGCTGGGTCCCAGCTGAACCGCACTCTACTTTGTGAGTGAAAGACATTAACCCAAAAGAAAACTGCCATGGAGTTGTTGGTGAAGGGCCAGTCCAGTGGAAGGCTGGAAGCATGCACAGAAGTGTAGAGCCTGTGATTTGAAAGCATTTGAACTCTGTCAATGGGTGAATCATGTTTAAAGGCTCTCTGAAATGGCATTCCTTCTCTCTCCTTCTCCCTCTGCTCCTCGCCTGCTCACATTGTCTCTCTCAAATATAAATAAAATTTTTTTAAAAAAAGGCAGGGGGGCGCCTGGGTGACTTAGTTGGTTAAGCGTCCGACTTTGGCTCAGGTCCTGATCTCATGATTGGTGAGTTCAAGCCCCACATCGGGCTCTGAACTGACAGCTCAGAGTCTGGAACCTGCTTGAGATTCTGTGTCTCCCTCTCTCTCTGCCCCTTGCCCACTCACACTGCGTCTCTCAAAAATAAATAAAAACATTAAAAAGAAAGAAAGAAACGGTATCCCAAGCTCAAATGGTATTTGGTGAGAATCCACGATTTTCCCTCCCCTTATTTTTCTACTGCAGCAAAGAATGCAAAAACCCAGGCCAAAATCAAAACCAAAGACCCGAAGTCCTGAGAGGAAAATTCTGCTTCCTTCATGGCCATCATTTTAAATTTCATCTTCCTAGTTCGTCCTGACCTCTAAACAGTTTTCTTATCCTTGACCAGGAAAGCTCAATTTATGAAATCACACAAGATTTTGAACACTTAAAACTGAAATTGACATGTAGATTCATAGGCAACCCTTTTCAAGGATATGAGGGTAACATCCCTTCATGACCACTGTTGAGCTGAGAGATGCTAAGATTGCACTAGGATGCCACAATGCTCTCTTCCAGAATTTCAGCAGCTCCTTCATGATGCACCTCCTTGAATATTGCAAATTTGTATCAAATTCCCGCATTTTAGAAAAGTCGATCCTGACAGTTTTTGACGGCTTACTCTTAGCTTTGGTGGAGGGAAAGAGCTTTGGAATTTCCAGGTCGGCCATTTTGGGTGATGATGTCCGGTGCCAACCATTTTAAGCTACTCCAGATCTTAAAGATCCCCACTGTGCATGGAAACAATCCACTGTTTTTCATCATTCATTTCCAATCTATTTGATTGGGCTCATTGACTTACTTCCCTCCCTGCCCGCTTCTTTCCATTTGACAAAATGTCCCATGAATTTCATGCCGAGGTCTTTCCTCATAGAGGTCTTTCTGACCAGAATGGCTTTTTCCCCTTATAATTTGTTTAATATGAATTTAATCATTCATAAGCTCACATGTTTCCTTTTCTGGGAAGCATCTTCATGTAGTAAGCCTGGGCATAATGAATTGCTCCTCCTCTTCTTTAATTTTTTTTTTACGTTTATTCATTTTCGAGAGACAGAGACAGAGTGTGAGCAGGGGAGGAGCAGGAAAAGACGGAGACACAGAATCTGAAGCAGGCTCCAGGCTCTGAGCTGTCAGCACAGAGCCCGACGCAGGGCTCGAACCCACAGTGAGATCATGACCTGAGCCGAAGTCAGATGCTTAACCGACTGAGCCCCCCAGGCGCCCCGGTCCTTCTGCTCTTCTACTGCATAGATTGTTGTATGTTAGAGAAGCAAATAAGTGCATTCCAGCAGAAGAGTTAACTATAAAGATTGCTGTTTATCACCTTGTAATATGGTAACCAGCTTTGTATCTTACTCGAGCGTCTTACGTTAACACGTCCTTGAGGAGATTGCTCTTTGCGCTGATTTTAATATTTTGTTTTCTCATTAATTAGGAAACTGAAACACATTTTTGATATGTTCTTTTTGTATTTATATGAGATTAAAATTCCGCCTTTTAAAAATGACAATTTTCCGGCTTGGGAGGTCCTATTGAGATGTTCAAGAGGATTCACTTGACCTGTCGAAGGTCACTTGACCTATGATGGAGAATTGAACTTTCTGGTAATAAAAGCCCGGGCATGTCCCTTGGGACCTCCAGAAGAAATTCCAAAGGGAATTGAGTTTTAACTTTGCCGAATCTAATTTTTTGGCCTTATCTAATTGTACTTTTGCTTTGGACTTTGCACAGCCAATAAACTATATCTCCTAAAAGATAGCAAGGGTTGGGAACTTGGTTTTATGGTCTGACCATTTGGTGATCTTTGACAGACAAATGATGGTGAATTCATTTCTGTTAGGCGGGAAATGATGGGGAAGCTGGTTTATTTCCCTTTCTATTTGAATGTCTGTGTGTCTCTTTGTGAGATAAATCACTGAGGAATTATGTACTCACTCAGAAAGAGAGCATATCCTTGGCATCTGACCTGGCAATTCTTTTATGTGCCTTTTTTTATGTCTGCTTTTGCCCTGGGCTGAAAACATGTACCTGAAACTCTAAGCTCTCTGTATGTCTGTACGTCCACGTGATTACATATAACAAAGGCCTTTATCTCTCATTGTGTGAGCACAAAGTGTTTTTGTAGCTTAAGAGGCTATCAACAAACTATCATTAATTACTTCACAGGAGCTCCGTTCTTATTGGCTTGTAGAGATAAACAAGTGTCTATAGAAATCTAATATTCCCTGGGAAACCTGGGTGACTCAGTGGGTTAAGCATCCGACGATGGCTCAGGTCATGATCTCTCAGTACGTGAGATCGAGCCCCACGTCAGGCTCTGTGCTGACAGCTCAGAGCCTGGAGCTGGCTTCAGATCCTGTGTCTCCATGTCTCTTTGTTCCTCCCCCTCTCACATTCTGTCTCTCTCTCTCTCAAAAATAAATAAATATTAAAAAAACATAAAAAAAGAAATCTGATATTCCCAAATTTCACAAAAAATAAAAAAAATAAACTTCTCCTTCTTTAAAACTTTTAGACTTAAAAAATGCTTCTGGATCAGAACTAATCCTAGATCTGAAAATCCTAATTCATATAATTCACATGAAACTGTCACAAACCAACTGGTTTAATAATCTTGGTTGAAGAAAAGGAAAAAGTAGCTATATGTCTTTTGTCAATATTAGATATAACACAATAATGCAGTTTACTTTTTAAAAGTCTTGGATTTGTTTTCTCCTGAAAAGACTAGCTAACCCAAACTTCTGTAACTACTCCTATTGGTTTACTGATTAAATAGGAGGATATTGTTATTAGATATCTTTTAAGATGACCAAAAATGCCGGTTTGTATTCAACTAAATTGAACGATAATTTTGACCAGGGCTTTGGCAACCGTACTGTGTCTGATTATAATGTTCAAGATCCGTAGGAACCATAAGCCCTGTGCTGACATTACCCTGAGTTGATTAATGGATATTATAGGACACCTAGATTATTGCCACATATGATCAAATACTGAAGCTTTGATGACTTGACACAATTGTAAGTCAATATACTTTTGTTTTTCTTGTATTTTGTAGAGGGATCATATCTGTGGGCAAGTTAATGATGTTTTTTCTGCCTTAAATAGTTATTCAAGGATGTCAGCGGCTGCGGAAGTGGTGTTATGTGTATGTAAAAACTGTAGTGGTCTCATAAAATAAACACGTATAACGCACGGTCCTCGAGGATCCGCCTCCTACTTTTATCTGTGACAGGCAAAATATTATTTTGGTTAATTTAGTTGTTTTCAGAAGGTTTAATTGTGCATGTTATAGGAGGCCTTGGAGATTTGTCGGGGCGCGGCTTCATACAGCATGTTTTTATTACAGCAGAAGTATTTCTCAGACCCCTGTGAAAGAGTTCTATATCGTATGTACTGTACGTAGGAAGGAGTTTTACTCTCTTCTGTGACGATATAATTGGTTCATGTAATAAATCGTTAAGAGCCATTCAGTCTTGTTATCAAGGTTCTGCTTCCTTCTGATGCTTGCCTGAACCTCGGTGGCGTGCCTGATGCTGGCTTTTGTGTATTTGCGAAATACTAGCTACAGGTGAGAATTTAAACAAAGGGCAGCTTGAGCCTCCCGTGGAAGGGACTGAACTGTTAGTACTTCAGAGAAAAGACTGCAAAGGAGTCCAAACTTCAGTCGCTTAGAAAATTTTCAGAGTACCAGCCAGGATTTCCCGGGAGCAGCAGACATAACTTCTCAAAATCAGGCTGTGGAGCCCAGATCCAGCCAAAAAAGAAAAAAAATAACGAACTACACAGAACTGAATAAACTGGGGAGGGAAATTTAGTTGTGACCATTGGCTTGGAGTGTTATCGATGGATTTTTGAGACCTTTCTGCAGGTGTTCCATGTACACCTGAACTTGGACGACTACTAGTCTCTTTTCTATCTCTGTAGATTTGCCTTTTCCTGGACATTTTCTATAAGTGGAATCATACGATATATGGCTTTTTGTGCTTGGTTTTTCTCACGTAGCTTAATGTTTCTGGGATTCATCCGTGTTGTATTACACATCACTGGCAACACCTCTCTCCATTGGTGAGCGGTAGTCTCTTACATGGACTTGCCACATGTGTTCGTCTCTTCACCAGGTGATGGACATTTGGATTCTTTCCCACATTTATGCTGTCATAAGTATTCACACATAAGACTTTGCGTCGATGTGTATTTTTATTTTTCTGGGATAAATACCTAGAAGTGGAATTACTGGATCATATTACATGCGTAACATTTTAGGAAGCTGCCCGTCTGTTAAGGTGGAAATAGCATCTTATGTCCCTGCTTGCAACGTGGGAGGGCTGTCATTTCTCCTCATGGTTCAACAACACCCTGGTACCGTTGGTCTGTGTGATTACAGCCATGCTAGTTTGTGGATAAGTGCCTCATCTGCTTTTCATTCACTTCTTCCTAGTGACTATTGGTACCGCACATGGAAAGGCAGAGTAACTAGATTAGCAAACGCGGTTTTGAAAAAAAGAACATCGGAGGAATCACGTTACCCAATTTCCAAATTTACTCCATAGCTAGGGCAGTTGAGTCTGTGTGACCTTGGCAGAGAGCAGAGCACCTGTGTCAGTGGGACAGAGGGGATCATCTAGAAATAGAGCTGGTGAGCATGGCCCACTGATTTCAGAAAGGCTTCTGAGTGGGGGCGCTTGGTGGGCCGGTCAGTTAAGCGTCTGACTCTTGGTTTTGGCTCAGGTCATGATCTCACAGTTCATGGATCAAGCCTCACGTTGGGGTCTGTGCTGAAAGTGTAGAGCCTGCTCGAGATTTTCTCTCTCTCTCTGCCACTTCCCTGCTTGTGCTCTCTCTCTCTCTCGGAATAAATAAACTTAAAAAAAATGCTGACAAGCAATGTTATGGTGCTGGAATAATTGGACAAATATAGGCTAAATAAAAAAAAGAGAAACAACCCAATTTTTGTACTTAATTAAAAATGGCCTGAAGATGGATTATAGTGAAATACTCTAAAACATTGGCGAAAATCTGGGACCCGAGTTTAGGTGAAGAGTTCTTAGACATATTCCTCAGAGTGTGAACCATAATATCAAATGCTGAGGGGTGTGTGGAGAAACCAGATCCCCCTGTGTTTCTGAATAGGGATGTCAAATTGTGCAGACAACTGAAGAATACTTTGGGGTCTCTTTTCTTTTTTTTTAATGTTTATTTTATTTATTTTTAAGAGAGAGAAAGAGTGCGAGCAGGGGAGGGGCAGACAGAGAGGAAGACAGAATCCCAAGCAGGCTCTTGTACAGTCAGCACAGAGCCCAACACAGGGCTCGGACCCATAAACTGTGAGATTGTAACCAGAACCAAAGTTGGTCGCTTCACCAACTGAGCCACCCAGGTGCCTCAAAGTATACTTTGAGATTTCTTATAAAATTTTAGTAAACTAAGTTTACTGTAGGACACAGCAATCACTATTTATTTTAGGGAAATGAAAACTTAAATCCACTTCAAGACCCATGTTTATGTGTAATAATAACAGCCTTATTTGTAATAATGACAAACTGGAAACAACCCAAAGGTCTTTCACTGGGTGACTGGACACGGAAAGCGCGGCACGTCCACACAATGGAATACCACTCCGCAATAATGAGAAAACAGACCACTGATACACCCAACCACCTGTATGGATCTCAAGGGCGTTCCTCAGCGGAGCAGAACCAATATGGAAAGGATGGATACTGTATGATTCAATCTGTAGAACACTTTCAGAATAACAACAATATTGAGACAGACAACAGATGAGTGACTTTTAGGGATTCAGGAGGGGGAACAGGTGTGAGTACAAAAGGAAAAAATTCCCTGTGTTGGCTCCATGAGTCCGTGCATGGAATACCAGTTCACAGAACTATACACACACAGCTGTGAAATGGACACACACACAGATACAATCTGATTAGTACCTAAAGTCAGGTTCATTGTATTACGCCTTGTCCATTTCCTGGCTTTGATAATATTCTAACCTTATGTCAAATATCACCACTGGGGATTAGTTTGCAGGACTTCCTTCTGCTGTTTTTGCATCTTCTTGTGAGTCTACAATTATTTCATGATGAGAAAATCTAGAGAAGAAAAATTTCCTTTGTATCAAAATTAGAACACTATTTTTTCTAGCGGGGGTAACTCAGTGTTAATGCTGAGACTTCTACTCAGCCCTCGGTATTTCTGTACCAGATGAGGTTTTTACGGCAAGAATGAATTGGTGACCAAAAAATAGAAGAAAGTACCACCGCCACATATAAATACGTGAATTGTAATTCTGGTTTTTGAGCCAGCGCCTTTCAAGACGAATTGCTAAGACCTTACCTTCTCGATTCAAACTCTCTGTAAGGCACGATGCCTTCTGTCGATTCCTAAGCTCATTTTAGAGAAATTCATAATCGCTTTTTGAAACCTCTCCAAGTGAACACGATCTTCTAGAAGGTGCCAAAATTCAGCAGGGGAAACTATCTCCGTCGAGGCCATGTGTGAGAGGAAGCTTTCTCCCTGAAGCCTTAGTCTGTTAGCCCGTCAATCCTGCCGCTGACTTTTATTCTCCTCTTCAGCTGCCGACTTGCAGCACGAGCCCTTCTCAAAAGTGATACATTTGGGCTTTTCCTGAATACCTCATTGGAAAAGAAAATGGAGAGAAGGGAGTCCTTTGGTATTGCTTTTTGGGGCCATGATTATTGGTCGAAAGTCTGGGATTTTTGAGGCTTTCTATGCCTGCTTTATACGAAGCACATTATGGCTTGGAACTAATGGGAAACTCATTTCTACTCATTTAGATCCCTGCACAAAGTAGTTGTGAACCAACTGCAAAGGAGACTTACTTAATGCCACTTTTTCCTCAGGCTTTCACCATCCCTGTGGGTGTGCGTGGGGGTGCCTGCATGGGAGGATCCTAGCGAGGACCCTCAGGGGTAAGAGCAAGCATTAGGTAGTCTACCCTGCAGCTGGAGGGTAGGCTATTCACGGAAAGGAAAGACTGCTCTGTCCTGGGCTGAAGGGTATCGCTTCGGGAGCCTGAGTCACATCCCCTCCATCCAGGGTCCCAGCCTGTGCACGTAATTCTTCTGCCGTGATTGGTCCAGCCCTTATGTGGGCGGCTGGATCAGCCCACACAGAGCTCATAAACTATCATCCCAAGGACAGACTGGGGGATACAATGATGGGCAGATCCTGAGGCTGCAGGTGCACAGACAGATGGCCACGGTTGTCAGGGACTCTCCAGGGGATGTGGACACCTCATCTGGTGAATCGCTGTCAATATTTCCCCAATCTTTGGCCCAGAAGGATTTGACCACCATAAGCCAAGGGAGTCCTTTGGTTTAGCCGAGTCTGCCCTCACTGCTGAGCTCCAGAGTCTTGGTTTCCTTCTTGGGTCATTTCCCTGTAAGCATACTTCAGTGTTGGCTGGGAAACCGAGCTGGAGGAAAACTCACAAAGCAACAAAAGGGGCATCTCCTACTAATCCATGGAACAGAATTTACTCATTTTCCACGTTTAATAAACTGACGGCGATAAGGCAGACAACACAGCAGGAAAGAAAGCCCCAGTTCATTAAAAAAGGAGGATATAGTCACATTCTTGATCCAGAGACTAAATGGGGTATTGAAGACTATGACCATCGGGTCTGGCTTTTGGGCTGGGGGAACTGAGGATGGACGAAACTTCTGGAGGTGGTCTACAAAAGTGAGTCGCAGAACCATTGTGCACCAATAAGCCATACTTAGTTTGGAAAACTGAGTGAGGCTGTGCTGCGTACCCTTCAGCCTTCTTGGTCTGGAACCAGGAATGGAAGATCCAAATGATAAGGTCTGTAGTCCTGGCTTCTGTTAGAAAAGCAAGCCATTGGGCCGTGGGTATGGGAGAGCCGGGAGGGGGAGCGGGCGCGACTGTAGTTAATGACGCCGGTCCACTGAGAGAGGTAAGCGCTAAATCACTGCACGCAAGATAGACGGCTCGATGGGCCTTGCTGCCAGCCACACACGGGCTTAACTAGCCTTGAACGGAGACATAATTGGTGTCAATGGGAAACGCTTAGAGGAAGCAGGAACTTTTTATTTTTTTATTAAAAAAATTTTTTTAAGGTTTATTTTTGAGGGAGAGAGAGAGACAGAGTCCAAATGGGGAAGGGGCAGAGAGAGACAGAGATACAGAATCTGAAGCAGGCTCTCGTCTCCAAGCTGTCAGCACAGAGCCCATCATGAGACTTCGAACTCACGAACTATGACACCATGACCTGAGCTGAAGTCAAACACTTAACAGACTGAGTCACCTGGGTGCCCCGAAAGCAGGAACTTTTTAGAGGAAGCATCTAGGGTGCCTGTGAAAAAACTCATTTTCTTCTTCCTGCCCTATATTTTATTATTTTATTTTATTTTATAATTTTTAAGCTTATTTATTTATTTTGAAAGAGAGAGAGAGAAAGAGTGCAAGCATGAGCAGGGAGGGGGGACAGGGCAAGAGGGAGATAGAGAATCCCAAGCAGGCTCCACACTGTCAACACACTGCTCGACGCAGAGCTCGAACTCACGAACTGTGGAATCATGACCTGAGCTGGATCAACTGACTGAGCCACCCAGATGCCCCTGCACAATATTATATTTAAAAAAATGCCTACCCAGGAAAAAATAACCCTCAGCCAATAATGGGAACCAGCCTGGGTCCAACAGGGAGGTGTCTGTTGTAAGTGGAACATATTTAGGCCACTAAAGTAGTGAAAAACAACACTTTTGTTTTCCGTAACAAGGAGAACTGTGTAAACCAGACCTCTTCCCACCACAGCCTCTAGCAATTCCAGATACACTATAACATCAGACACATTTAGGGAAATGGGTCCTAACAAGGAAACAAATATCTGTGTGCCGGAAAGGCCACGGAATCCCTGAAGGGAGTGACTGTAAAGGGGAGCACGTAGGATTTAATAACAGAATGGGTCAGAAGAAGAGAAATAGGAGCCTCCATAAAAACGTGATATAATGAGATTGTCAGAAACACATAAAACAGGATTTCTTGAGGGGGAGGAAATGGAGAAAGGGGACAGGCGGCCTTCGAAGAGAAAGAGTCTGAGTTTCCATGACCGAAGAATCGTGAAACTGAAGTTTGGTAAATGCTGAACTAGATCTGTAAAAATATAACCTGTACCCAGGAACATCAGAGAGTGCCAGCGGGCCATTATAGGCAATAAAAATCTTAAGAACATCCACGTTATTAAAAAAAACAAAAAATAGTGGAACACCATCGCCAACAAAAATTATTATATTTTTTTCCCCAGGGGAAATAATAGAATACATTTTCGAAGGGCTGAGGGAAAGTAATTACCATCCTAAAACCTGTGCCCATCTGAAATAAGATTCAGGAGTCAGAATGGAATAAAGGTTTTTGATAGTTTGGAAGTGTTTACAATCCTGCTTACGGACTGCAAATATCGTCTACTGCATTCGGCTTTCATCTCCAACTCATTCTTTGTTTTGTAAAGTTTCGTGTACGAAAGTGTCTGAGAAGGTACAAAGGGTAGGGGCACCTGGGTGGCTCAGTCAGTTAAGCATCCAACTCTTGAGTTTGGCTCAGGTCATGTTCTCATGGTTCATGAGATGGATCCCTGAGTCTGGCTCTGTGCTGACTGTGCAGAGCCTGCTTGGGATTCTCTCTCTCACCTTCTCTCTCCGCTCCTCCCCTACTTGTGGTCTCTCTGTCTCTGTCTCTGTCTCTCTCAAAAATGAATACATGAACATTAAAAAAAAGGTAAAAATGATTTTCCCCAAATCCTCTGCAGCTAGGATTCTGGATATAATATAGACTGTGCTGAGATGTACTCACCTGGACTTTGTAAGGGAGCAGAGAGATGGGTCCCATTTGCCTGTCTGGAGAGATCGGACCTCCAAGGGTGCTTGAAGATGCTGGACTCTGCATTCATCCTGAGTCACAAACTCCTTGGTTTTGTGCCTCACGCTGGCAGCACCTGTATCCTGGCATCCAACCCGTAGTTGGCAATGGGTGCTCTTGAAGATAAAGCCAACCCACATCCTTGTGAGACTCTCAAAGATTCTGTTGGCCAACAGAACATATACACCCTAAATTGTGTTCCTGTAGGATATTGGGGTTCTCTGATGTGTGGGTTATACAGTTATGATAAACATATTGTGAGCAGAGAATAATAGAAAGGGGGAAAATCCATTCCGAACTAGATTGACATAACTCTGAAGAACTCACTTGGGCTCTCTGAACTTCATCTTTGTGCAAACTGGATGATGAAAACGTCTGTAAACACGATGTAATTAGACTGGAACGCACACCAGGGCTGCGTCGCAGAGCTTAAGCCAATATGGTGGTTTCGTCTACGTGAACTCAAGATATCTTCCGGAATCAATTCGTATGATTTCAATGACTATAATGCCTCATTTCATAAAGCAGCTTTGGCTCATTTTCTGGTTTTACTGTCCTACCGCCAGAGTAGTTTGTGTTATTTCTTCTGCGGAAAGTGACGATTGGAAATGTGTCTTTCTTTTGAACGTCTGAGACGCAACTATCCTTGTTAAGACACCTGAGGATGCTTATCAAAGGTAACATCATCAAATTGTAAACGGAGTAGGAATTTCATAAAATTGAAAACGTACTACCTCTCCTTTATTCTGGGTCTTCCTTTGGTTCTTTCACTCAAAAGGGGAACAAAGCCCTTGGAACGAAATGGCAAATTGCACCTCTTTTCACACCACATTTTTCGCCGTACAATTCTGAGCCATCATTTCTTTTCAGGATTATTGTCATCGTGTTTTTACTGGAATGGGTCTCACAGACATTTGGCTATAATCGGTCTGTGTAACCTCCAGGTGAGGAAAGATTCGCTTCTGGAAAATCACTATCATTATTCTAACGTCAAAGCACGGTCGGCTCAGAGTCGGTGCGTGCCTATCCGGACTCACCCTTTGCCCTTCTCCATAACCCCTCCCCCGAGCGACCTCTACTTGACCTGGGCCACACTGGAGCCATCAGGAACAATTCCCCACCCTCTTCTCTCTGGAGCTCTAGATTAAACATTGTTAGGAGGCTGGAGGTATCGTAAAAGTTGGAAGTTTTAAAAATTAATTCCATTTGATTTTTATGTGTATGTTCCTTCTTTTAATTTGGGGAAGACCAGGTGCTGATGTTTACTTGGGAAGCCATGTTGGCTGCGGAGAGCTGCTGGCCGGGGACAAACGGATCAAAGAGGGGGACGGACAGGGGTTTATGGAGCTATTTGTTAACTCCTCATGATGCCATGGTAGTTCATTAGGTAACGTTAGAAATGGTATTTGGTTGAGCCTCACCACAGCAATCTGAAATGGATAGAATTCCCAGTTTATATTTGAAAAAGTCCTGAAGAAGTTTATTAACTTCTCCAGGCACCTTGTGGGCCTGGGGATTTTAACCCAGCTTTGCCGGTCTTGGTCTAGAGTGGTTAGAAGGGAGGCCCAGCATTTGCCACGTTCCATGAAAGGTGGGCCTTATACGTTATCTCGAAATCATCCATATTCAGAAAACAAGAAATGAAAACTGTACAAACTGAACTTGTTACGTGAATACAGTGACAAAAACAGCCATGAGATGGACGAGATGCAGTTCAGCTGGGCTACACAGCAGGGATGTGTCTGTGTAGTGAAAAAAGTACATTTTTCCAAAGAGAACCCTCTGCCCTCACTCCTGGGAGGTGGTCTGGAGGCCCTGGAATGTCATACCTGACTCCAGTGTCTTTGTTTTCCTGGGGCCTTTGGTCCCCAGAGAGAGGAGACTAATACTGTGATCTCTGATGTGGGCTTGAGACTAGCCGTATCAGTTCTGGCTTCTGTAGGAACTGGAGACTGAAGCTATTATCCCAAAACTCCAGGAGAGACAGGAGACTGAAGGTTCAGTCAAGCGGGCAGTTGTGACCGAGTCTCAATTAAACTCTGGACACCGAAAGCTTGGGCGAGCTTCCCTGCCCAAGGGAAGTTCCTGGTGGGTGTTCTCACTCGTTCTAGGACATGCTGGCATCTGGCACTTCCTGGGAGGGGACAACTGGAAGCTTGGGGTTTGGACCCCTCCCAAACTTCCCTGTAGGCATCTCTTCCTTGGGCTGTAATGAAACTGGAATTTTGAGTACAGCACTTCCCTGGATTCTGGGAATTATTCTGGCCAATATCAAATTTGAAGGTGATTATGGGACACCCCCAAATAGGTAGCCAGTTGGTCTGAAATGAGAGCGGCCCAGGGGACCCCAGACTTGCCGCTCAAGTGAGGGATCTCAAATGAAGGCAGTTCCGTGAGACAGTCCCCTCAGACCACGCCGATGACCGACCTCTGCAGTGTCCCAAAGCAGATTTATCCACATAAAGGCCATCGCGATGTTATTATTTAAGATACTGTAGATTACGAGTAACCTTGGATTATGAGTAACTTGTTCTGTGAGTGCTCTGCAAGATCCACAAACATTTCTAATAAATTTTAATTTGATAAATGAGCCACATCTTGCAGTATGAGTCCCATGTGATGCTCACATGATCACAACTGAGCCAATGGTTTTTGAAATTTGCTTTGATACACAAGTGCTTTGGATTACAAGTACGTTTCCAGAATGAATTATGCTTGAGAACCAAGGTTTTATGGTATATGCTAAATAAGTAGCCCTATTGCATAAAGAATTATATAAAAACTATTAGCTTTGATTGAATAATCCAAACCCCATGCAAACGATCTTTAAAAAGAGAAATGAATGACATAGCAAAAAACATTAGCTATGGTGTCAGTTGGAAACATACGCAAAGTATACATATGATTTTTTCTACATAGCCTGAAGAAACTAATGCATAATTTAAAAATTGGAGGGTAGGGACGCCTGGGGGATTCAGTCGGTTAAGCGTCTGACTTCAGCTCAGGTTATGATCCCGTGGCTCATGAGTTCAGGCCCTACGATGGGCTCTGTGCTGACAGCTCAGAGCCTGGGACAGAGATTCAGAACCAGGCTCCATGCTGACAGCAGAGAGCCCAGTATAGGGCAGGGCTTGAACTCATGAACCATGAGATCATGACCTGAACCAAAGTCGGATGCTTAACCGACTGAGCCATCCAGGTGCCCAGATATGCATGAGTTCTATATAATAAACTTCCTTCATGGTTTGAGATATAATGAACATAATTATTTATTCAGTCAGATCCATTAAATTAGAAACTTTTGGAGAGGAATCCTGGGGCCAGGTTTTTAAAAAGATTTTCAGGTAATATTATTGTAAAGTGGAATTGAAACTCATGTGTACAAACAAAAGTGGAAATTTCTAATTCAAGGGATTGTGCTGGATGTATTATGATACAAAGCTGAGACACAGCTAAAAGTCCTGAAAGAATACATAGAGTTCCAAAGGACCAAAGAACAGTGTCTGAAGGTGACAACATCCCATGGGGTTCCAAGCAGGCATGAAAGTCGTATTATAAAATTGTGTTATTATGTGCTTTTCAGGGTAGTGGAAATCCAAGAGTTCAGCAAGGAGGAGAGCACACAGATCTTTCTAGATGCTCTGCAAATAAAGTGTTTGATAGACAGTTAACATAACATAGCCTCCAACCCATCAGCATATTAGCAGTTCTTGGAACACTGGTGAACTTCGTTTAACCTGGGATTTCCTATTCTTCTGCGGCACTGAATCATTTTTCTTCACAAAGCCTGTTATGAAGATTTCTTGACCTAAAACAGACATTGAAAACTTCCTTTATTTGTTACAGCAGGGAGCCGATGACACACAACCCCCACGTCTCTCTGGACCCCTCTTTCTGGATGAGTCGAGGAGGCACTTACCTGGGTAGCACAGGTGGGGAGCACTGAGGATCTTTAGGAGCTCTTGACGGAAAGAAACCTACTGTAATGGGGTGAAGGGAGCAAAGTAAGAAGAAGAATATTATTATCCTAAAAAAATGCTTCCCAGTGGGAAAAAGTATGGATTCTGAAATAACTCCAATGCATTTCCATCAAATACCATTCTAGCTTGCTAGCATTTAATTACGTGGTAGCCATACCTGAAACTCGCCGTGTTTAATTCTCCTCTCCTCCTAGCAACAAATACCCCTGCCAGCCCCGTTGCCATTAGATTAGACGATATGTTTCTAGTTATGCTTGAAAGGCAGCACGTAAAAGGCAGTTAAGAGGTATTTAAGAGCACAGGCAATTTTTTTTTTATCATCCCTTCTTCTTTCACTGGGGAAAATATAGAACTGTATGTTGAAGGGTGACACCTCCAGATTGTTCAATGGATATAAAGTTTCAGTTGCACCAGATGAATACATTCTGGAGATGTGTGTACAACACAGTGCCTGCGGTTAACAGTATATCATGTACTTCATATTTGTTAAGAGCGTAGATTTTGTGTTAAGCATTCTCTTCACACACACACACACCCCAACCAACCAACCAACCAACCAACCAACCAACCAACCAAAGCAAAGGGACACAAGGAAAGTTCGGGAGGTTAGATGTGTCCATTACCTTGACGATGACGAAGGGATGTGGGTGTTTCTCTATGTCCAAACTCATCAAATTATATACATGAAGTATGTGCAGTTCTTTTTGCACCAATAAAACTGTTTAAAAATAAAGTCTGAAGCCTGTCCATGAGTCTCAGCACCTGAGTAACCAATCAGAACATACCTTGCTGACCAACAATGGACATACAACAAGAAATACACCTTTGATACGGTGTCATTAAGATTTGGGGGTTAATTTGTAACACCCCCATAAACTCGTATCTCCTAAAAGAAAGGCTAATCTGACACACTGAGACATGTCTTGGTAGAGTCTAAAATTTCAGTGTTTTCTCTATTACTGATAGTTTTCTTCAGATTTTAAATATCTATTAAAAACCTAACCAAGAATAATACATACCAGGTTCCATTAACAACTCATAACAAAAGTAACACCCCCCCAAGTTGCGGTCAAATGCCATGTAGGGGATATGCAGGGTAATCCGACCCCACAACCAAAGGTGACTGACTTTGAGACACCGTCATCGTGTTAGCTGATCAGAAATAAAATATGCTGAATGAATCAGTATCTCCAATATGGAACACACATTTATCCTCCGTTCAAATATATTTGTGGAATTCAGGAAGGAACAGTTATGAATGGTTAATCACAGAGATCAAGGAATGGTCAAAAGGACAAAAATAGGCAGTTACATCAGATATTTTGAAAAGACCTGATATATGAAAGTTAAATAGGCTTCCCATCTGAGATAAAGCACACAAAACACACAAAGTTATAGAAGACAAGTTTTTGAAAGAACACCTAAATTTACAACGATCCCTTTTTTCAACCATTACTGCATTTTGGTCATGCAGTTCGAGCCCTTGGCAGAATTTTTTTACTTTAACTTAAAAATTAATAATGCTTTACTTTTTATTTTAGAGAGATAGAGTGTGAAGTGGGGGAGAGGGGCAGAGGAAGAGAGAGACGATCTTGAGCAGTCTCCACACTCAGCGTGGAACACAATTTGGGGCTCGATCCCATGATCCTGTGGTCATGACCTGAGCCCAAATCAAGACTCAGACACTCAACTGACCGAGCCACTCAGGCACCCCTCCCCAAGTTAATAATGCTTTACTTAATAAAACAGTCACATTCTGAGGATCCCTTGGTTTCCGAGGGTCTTCATCCCATGTACTTTCTAACTCAACCAGGGGGTAAAAAAATGGAGGCCTCCACAGCACATCCCAGACCTCAACTTTGAACCTTCCAACACTTGCATTTAACACTCACGATTATCCCACTTTCCAAGTTAGAAAACTCATGTCTAAGCCCAAGTGACCCAGCGAGGAAAGACTTTCAAGACTGGACTTTACGACGCACACTACAATGTCAAGGTCATAGGTAATTTCATAAGCAGTAGAATACAGGGAAATGACAGGGAACCTGAGACTCAAACCATGAGCGCTGGATTTCACTCCCAGTTTCCCCAGAGGCTAGATCGGCTGTCTTCAACTTGGCATCCAGCTATACCTTGGGGGAATCAAGAATTTCCAGAGAGCACAGACTGATGGAGTAACGGTAAGGAAACGTGTTTCCAGAACCCCCACCATCGATGTGACCATGCTGGGTTTTCAGGTGCCCTCCTCAGTGTAATCATTTTACAGTCATAGTGCCTAGTGCTGATTTGATTGAGGTTTCACAGCCGATCTGATAACTGCCTGCAAACGTCACTCTCGTTTATATTTTTACCCAAACCCTCTGCCATCTTTATATTAATAATTTTAACATCAGGATTTGGATGGTTGGGGAATTACTGATATGCTGAGGGTAACCGTTGTATGTTGCCAGTTGACAGAAAGCTCACTAGAATGTCCCTCAGAGCTATGTGCCTGCTCACACAACTGTTGGAAGAAAGAAAAGGTGAATTCACTGAGAAAAATTCTCATCACTCTGGCTGCCCGAATATACACATCGGCACACTCCAACACGGGCATTCCAACATGGGCCAAGATTCAGTTTAAATTAAGGACTTGAACACCACCTGTAGGTCTTATTCAACATCTTCGATTTAGAATGAAAGCCTTCCTTTTGTTTGGGCAAAGTGCCATGGTAATGTTCGGTTGTCAGGACCGTCTTTGGGGAAGAGGGGAGCTTAGAAGACATGTCACTGCTTGTGGGGAAGCCATGTTCACGACCACTGCTGTGCGCAGACAGCGTGGTTGATTCCAGGCATTGCCAATTGCCGCGAAGCGTTTTAGATGAGATTGTGTAGCACAAAGACTTAGATAGAGATGCATCTGGTGTAAAGATAGGACAATGTCAAAATTTGGACACATTTAATGCAACCGATTTGCGCTTTTGCTGGGAACTATGGTAAAGAATCACTCCATACAAAGCTGTTACAATTTCTAGAAACAAGAGCAACCTATTGCTTTTATTCATGACTTAGATCCTATTTATTGGGCAAATATTTTTATTCGTGAAAAATTGTTGGTTGCTAATGTGTTACGTTCCAATTCACGTGAACCATCAGTATCGCTATGATAGTATGAAGCAAATAACATTACATTTGCGCCTTTAAGGGTGGTGTGCGAGGATATGGGATTAATTTATTTCTCCTCACGGTGCTGTGGATCGGTTGTCACAGACACACATGTTTACATGAACGGGGAAACAAAGTCAGGCTGTCTCCAAAACAAAGTCAACTCTGATCTGATCTGATTGTTTTGTCAAGAAGGCCAAACTTTGGTGATCACATTATATGACAGAGATTTTCCATTCTTGAATGAGCTCAACCCTCACCTCCAACGTTTGAGCAGAGAGGAAAGCATGGCCTGGCTCTTGGTGCCCCCATATTGGCCTAGTTTGGGGCCCACCCACAGACTCCCTGACAGTCCTTCCCGTGGTGACGATGCGTTAAGACGAAAACAAGGCCTCCTTGTGATGAGGTCTGAACGCGCAGGGACATAAACACCATCCAAACCCAACATGAATAAACCCTCCTTTCCTGGCTAACGTGAGGGACTGTTGCCTGCTCACCAACCTCAGCTCTAGGGCTGGTTCACCCCTGTCTTCTCTTGGGGAGGGTTCCCGTACCTCCCATACATCTGCGTGTCCAGCGTGTGGAGTGTGTGTATAGAAGACAATTCTGTAGGGAAGCGTGGTTCCAGGTCACATGAGTCGGTCACCCAGCCAGCCAGACATCCTTGTTTGTCGAAAAGACACATCGTTTCATTTAACACAGGAGGCACCGCTGTGCGTGGTTTTTAATGATCCAGATCGATCCAGTTGGCAAAGGCACAAGTTATGTCAAAACCAGCTGAGCGTCACTTGCCCGGTGTATTTGTATCACAGGTTGTATTTTCTACATCTTCATGTTCTTCCCAGGAAATTAATTAGCCTGTTGAACACTGATGATGTTGTACCTGTCTCCTTTTCACTTTATTTTCCATTGATCTTTCTTTCTTTTTTTCCTCTGTTAGGAAACTTTTCACTCTTGGGAAAGACTGATCAAAAAATGAATAATTCATTTTTATGTGTACCTTTTGATGACAAATGGTCAAATAGCCACACAAAAAAGTAAAGTAACTAAACTGTACTTCTTGGGTCCCTGCTCCATGGAGTCCCCTTAGTTCTCCCACTTTCTGGCATCTTCCATGTCTGCCTGCTGTGGTTTCAAATGTCCCTCCCAAACCCATAAGCTGAAACCTAACCCTAATGATGGTGTTAGGAGGTGGGGATTTGGGGAGGTATTTGGGACATGAGGGTGAGGCAGAATATATTGCTTCGTCTTTATTCATTCATGTATCCATGAACACTTGGGCTATTTCCATGGTTTTCTCTTGTAAATAATGCTGCTAGAAACATCAGGGCGCACAATCCTTTGGATTAGTATTTTTGTATTCTTGGGGTATATACCCAGTAGTGGGATTGCTGGGTCACAGGGAAGTTCTATTCTTAACTTTCCGAGGATCCCCTATTTTGTTGTCTAGAGTGTCTGGACCAGTTTACATTCCCACCAACAGTGCAAGAGACTTACCCTTTCTCTGCATCCTTGCCAACATCTGTTGTTTCCTGAGTTGTTAATTTTAACCATTCAGACAGCTGTGAGGTGCTATCTCATTGTAATTTTGATTTACATATCCCTGATGATCAGTGATGTCGAGCGTCTTTTAATGTGCCTGTGGGACACCTGGATGTCTTCTTTAGAGAAATGTCTGCTTATGTCTTCTGCCCCTTTTTAATTAGGTTATTTGTTTTCTGGGTGTTGAGTTTGATAAGTTCTTTATAGATTTTGGATACTGACTATCAGACATGTCATTTGCAAATATCTTCTCCTATTCGGTAGGTTACCTTTTAGTTTTGTGGATTGTTTCCTTCGCCGTGAAGAAAATTTTGTTTTGATGAAGTCCCAGTAGTTTATTTTTGCTTTTGTTTTCCTTGCTTCAGGAGGCTTACCTAGAAAAAGTTCCTGTGGCTGAAGTCAAAGAAACTACTGCCTGTGCTTCCTTATAGGGTATTTATGGTTTCGGGCCTCACATTTAGGTCTTTAATCCCTTTTGAGTTAATTTTTTTGTATGTTATAAATAGTGGTCCAGCTTCTTTCTTTAAAAAATTTTTTTTAATGTTTATTTCTGAGAGAGAAAGAGAGAGAGAGAGAGAGAGAGCATGGGAGGGGCAGAGAGAGACTAGATACAGAATCTGAAGCAGGCTCCAGGCTCTAAGGTATCAGCACAGACCCCAAGACAGGGCTCAAACCTACAAACCGTGAGATCATGACCTGAGCCAAAGTCAGACGCTCAACCAACTGAGCCACCCATGGTCCAGATTCTTTCTTTTGCATGTAGCTGTCAGTTTTCCCAACACCATTTGTTGAAGAGACTGTCTTTTTCCCATTGGGTATTCTTTCCTGCTTTGCCAAAGATTGATTGACCATATAGTTGTGGGATTATTTCGGGGCTGGCTATTCTTTTTCCTTGATCTATGTGTTTGTTTTCGTGCCAGTATCATACTGTCTTGATCGCCACAGCTTTGAAATATAACTTGAAATCCAGAATTGCAATTCCTCCAGCTTTACTTTTCTTTTTCAAGATTGCTGTGACTCTTCGGGGTCTTTTGTAGTTCCCTACAAATTTTAGGATTGTTCCAGTTCGGTGAAAAATGCTGTTGGTATTTCGATAGGGATTGAGTGAAATCTGTAAATTACGTTGATTGGTGTGGACATTTTAACAACGCAATTTACAGATTCCAATCGTGCACATAGAACATCTTTCCATTTCTTTGTGTCATCTTCAGTTTCTTCATCAGTGTTTTATAGTTTTCAGAGTACAGGTCTTTCATCTCTGGGGTTAGGTTTATCCCTAGGTGTCTTATTATTTTCGGGGAATTGTGAATAGGATTGTTTTCTTAATTTTTCTTTCTGCTGCTTCACTATTGCCGTATAGCAACGCGACAGATTTCTGTACATTAATTATGTGTCCTGCGACTTTAATGAATTCATTTATCAGTTCTAGTAGTTATTTGGTAGAGTCTTCAGGGTTTCCTGTATACAGTACCATGTCGTCTGCAAATAGTGAAAGTTTTACTTCTTCCTTACCTACTTGGATAGCAGTATTATTTATTTTTGCTGCCTGGTTGCTGTGGGTTGGACTTCCAGTCCTATGTTAAGTAACAGTGAAAAAAGTGGACATCCTTGTCTTGTTCCTGACATTAGGGGAGAAGGTCTCATTTTTTTTCACAATTGAGTGTGATGTTAGCTGTGGATTTTCGATTTTCCATATGTGGCTTTTCTTTATTAAGGTGTGTTCCCTGTAAACCTACTTTGTTGAGGATTTGATCACGAAGGAATGTTGTACTTTGTCAAATGTTTTTCTTCATCTGTTGAAATGATCACAGGCTTCTTATCCTTTCTGTTACTGATGGGATCTATCTCATTCATTGATTTACAAATATGGAACCATCCTTGAAACCCAGGAGTAAATTTCACCTGACCACGGTAAATGATTCTTTTAATGTCTTGTTGGATTTGATTTGCTAATATTTTGTTGAGAATTGTTGCATCTATGTTCATTGTAACTCTTGGACTGTAGTTTACTTTTTAATGGTGCCTTTATCTGATTTTGGTAACAGGGTAATGCTGACCTCATAGAATGAATTTGGAAGTTTTCCTTTCACTTCTATGTTTTGGGATAATTGGAGAAGAATAGGTATTAACTCTTTTTTAAATGTTTGGTAGAATTGGACTGTGAAGCTCTCTCGTGGACTTTTGTTTGATGGGAGTGTTTTGATTACTATTTAATTTATTTGGTGGTTATCAGTCTGTTCAAATTTTCTCTTCCTTCCTGTTTCAGTTTTGGTAGTTTATATATTTTTAGGAATTTGTCCATTTCCTCCAGGTTGTCCAGTTATTAGGTAGATGCTTTTTCATTATATTTTCTTATAATTGGTTGTGTTCCTGTGGTGTTGGTTGTTATTTCTCGTCTCTCATTAGTGAAGTGAATTTATTTAGTTTAGTTCTCTGTCCGTTTTTTTCTTGGTAAGTCTGGCTAGAGGTTTATTAATTTTATTGATTTATTTCAAAGAACCAGCTCCTAGTTCATTGAACTGTTATATCATTTTTTTTGGCTTTCTATATCATTTATTTCTCCTTTAATCTTTGTTATTTCCTTCCCTCTGCTCATTTTATGTTTGTTCATTTTTCTTTTCTAGCTCCTTTAGGTTCAAGGTTAGGTTGTTTGAGATTTTTCCTGCTTCTTGAGGTAGACCTGTGTTGCTAAAAACTTCCCTCTTAGAACCACTTTTGCTGCATTCTAGGGGTTTTAGACTGTTGTGTTCTTATTTTCATTTGTTTCCATATACTTTTTAATTTCTTATTTTATATCCTGGTTAACCACCTTATTATTTAGTGCATGTTATTTAACCTCCATGTAGTTGTGGTCTTTCCAGACTTTTTCCTGTGGTTGACTCCTAGTGTCATAGCATTGTGCTCAGAAAATATGCATGGTATGAATTCAGTCTTGAATTTGTTGAAGAGTGTTTTGATAGGTGATCTATTCTGGAGAATGTTCCATGGGAACTTGAAATAATGTGTATTCTTCTGTTTAGGATGGAATGTTCTTAATGTATCTGTTAACTTCATCTCTTCCAGTATGTCATTCAAAGACATTGTGTCCTTGTTTATTTTCTGTGTAGATGATCTGTCCATTGATGTAAATGAGGTGTTAAAGACCCCTACCATGATTGTATTATTACTGATTAGTTCATTTCTGTTCATTATTAACTGTTTTATATATAAAGGTGCTCCTATATTGGGTGCATAGATATTTATAATTGCTTTCTCTTGCTGGATTGTCCCTGTTATTATTATATAGTGTCCTTCTTTGTCTCTTGTTTTAGTCTTTTTGTCTGATAAAAGTATTCCTAATCCAGCTTTCTTTTGACATACATTTGTCTGATAGATGTTTCTCCATCCTTTCACTTTCAATCTTCAGGTGTTTTTAGGTGTAAAATGAGTCTCTTGTATGCAGAATACAGATGAGTTTAGTTTTTTTAATCCATTCTGTCACCATATCTTTTTTAAAAAAATTTTTTAATGTTTATTTATTTTTGAGACAGAGAGAGACAGAGCATGAGTGGGGGAGGGGCAGAGAGAGAGGGAGACACAGGATGTGAAGCAGGCTCCAGGCTCTGAGCTGTCAACACAGAGCCCGACGCGGGGCTCGAACTCACAGACCGCAAGATTATGACCTGAGCCGAAGTTGGACGCTCAACCAACTGAGCCACCCAGGTGCCCCTGTCACCATATGTCTTGATTGAAACAATCTTTCATGGTTTTGCTCTTTTCTTTAGTGATATATTTGGATTTCTTTCTCTTTATATTTTGCATATTTATTAGTGGTTTTGATATATGGTTACCATTAGGTTTTTGCATAACCTCTTCTGCATATAGCAGAATATTAAGTTGATGGCCACTGAAGTTTTAACCCATCCTTACTCCTCTCCTCCCCAAGTTTTAGATATATGTTACTATATTTTGAATCCTTTTATTCTGTGAGTTCCTTGACTGATTTTTACAGGAATACTCATTTTTACTGCTTTTGTGTTTCCTACTTTTATACTATCACTTTTGGTCTCTCCTTTCCACTCAGAATCCTCTTTAATATTTCTTGCAGGGCTGGTTTAGTGGCTATGAACTCCTTTAGTTTTGTTTGTCTGGGAAACTCTTTATACATCCTTCTATTCTGAATGACAGGCTTGCTGGATATAGTATTCTTGGTGGCAGATTTTCTTCATTCAGCAGTTGGAATGTATCATTCAGTTTTCCTCTGGCCTGGAAAGTTTCTGCTAAAAAATCCCCTGCTAGCCTTATGGGTTTTTCTGTTGATGTTACTGTTTTCTTTTGTTTGCTTCTTTGAAAATTTTTTCTTTGTCACTATATTTTGCTAATTCAATTAAAATATGTCCTGCTATGGATCTGCTTTTGTGGACTTTGATGGGAGTTCTCTGTGCCCTCTGGATCATGATATCAGTTTCCTTCCCTGGCATAGGGAAGTTTTCAGCTTATTTCTTCAACTAAATTCTCTGCCCCCTTTCTCTTTCTTCTTCTTCTGGGATTTCTATATAGGAGTGTAATTTATGTTTGATGGAGTCACTGAGTTCCCTAAATCTATTCTCATTTTGCATAATTCTTTTTTTCTCTCTTTTGTTTGGCTTAATTACTTTCCATCACTCTGTCTTCTAGGTCATTAATTCATTCCTCTGCTTCTTCCAGCCTGCTGCTCATTCCATCAAGCATATTTCTCCTTTGGTTTATTGAACTCTTTATCTCTGCTGTGCTATTCCTTATCTCTGGGTTAAGGGTCTCACTCATGTCTTCCACTGTTTTCTCAAGTCCGATGAGTATCCTTATGATCATTACTTTAATTTTTCAATTAGGCATATTTTTAAATCTGTTTTGACTCGATCTCTGGCCATGGCCTTATCATTTTCCTTTGGGGGGAATAAATTTCTCCGCCTTCTCCTGGGCTCCTGGGTGGCACAGTTGCCTGAATATCTGACTTTGACTCAGGTCACGGGCTCACAGTTTGTGGGTTTGAGCCCAGCATCGGGCTCTCTGCTCTCAGTGCAGATCCTCTGTCTTCCCCTCTCTCTGCCCCTACCCTACGCACATGCTCGCTCTCTCTCTCTCTCAAAAAGAAAATAAACATTATAAACATCTTCCATTGTCTCATTCTGTCCAAATCTCTGTGCCTGTTTCCCTATGTGAGGGAAGTCAGCTGTATCTCCTATTCTTAAGGATATTGGCCTGGGGTGCCTGAGTGGCTCAGTCGGTTAAGCGTCTGACTTCAACTCAGGTCATGATCCCGAGGTCTGTGAGTTCGAGCCCTGCGTCAGGCTCTGTGCTGATGTCTCAGAGCCTGGAGCCTGCTTCAGATTCTGTGTCTCCCTCTCTCTCTGCCCCTCCCCTGCTCACGCTCTGTCTCTATGTCTCTCAAAAATAAAAAATAAATGTTAAAAAAAATTAAAATAAAAAAGGCTATTGGCCTTATGAAGAAGGGGTCCCCGCATGGCCTGCTGTGGAGCGTCTCCTGTTCTCCAGGGCCTGGTGCTTGGGGAGTTTCTCCAATTTGTTTTGCATGTGCTCCTCTGTTTTGTCCTGGCCACTTTACCTTTCAGGCCACTCCTCCGCAGAGGCACTGCTGGCCCTGCTCTGGGCAGTGTTTGCTTCCCGGCCTGCATGTGGCTCAGATCTCTTTGTGAAATGAGACCTGAGGCCCCGGCTGCTGGAACAGAGGCTCTGCAAG
The DNA here is from genome assembly GCA_030068075.1 of Paguma larvata. Classification (NCBI taxonomy): domain Eukaryota; kingdom Metazoa; phylum Chordata; class Mammalia; order Carnivora; family Viverridae; genus Paguma; species Paguma larvata. Next base: position 6,857,783 of record CM057834.1, read on the forward strand.
ACTCCGAGGTCAGGAGACACAGTGCGGGCAGGGGTTCGGCCCTGTCTTCTTGGGCAGGGGGCCAGCCTCCCTGGACTAAGGCAAGTGTGACTGGGTGGGGTGGTTTGACCAAAGTGTGGAGGCCAGCCTTGGTGTCGGAGAGTTAGGTAGCCAGCATTGACGCTGACTGGCTCCCACCGGTTTGCCCTGCGTTTAGCTGAGGGGAGTGGGGAGAGAACTGGTACCTGCCAGTTCTCTTGTCCCCAGGGGGGTCACTCTGTGAAGGCTGTCTCTCTGGGATGCACTCCAAGGTGAGCAAATAACCTCCCCACTGTGTGCCCCAAGGTGCTCTTAAGATGGCTGTTTCCACACAGAATGTCCATGGGTTGTGTGCCTGCCTTTTCTCCAAGAGCAGCAGCACAGTGGCCTCTAGCTCTAGCCTGGCCACGCCCAATGACCTTGAAGCCTCCAGGCTTTAATCCTGCTGGTTGAAGAACTCACAAAATGTGACTCCTCTCACCTGCCTAGCCATTTGTTATGGGGATTCTTCCTCCCCCCACCCCCTTCCCCCCCCCCCCCCCCCCCCCGTCAGCTCCCACGTGCTAGTTTGTCTCTCGCCCTTCTCCGTAAACCACAGCTCCCTCCCACTGCAGTAGCCATGTCTCCCAAACCATTTCTCTACTCTTCCTACCTTCTTCAGTGTAGCCTCTTCTCTACCTTTATTTCTTTTTTTAAGTTTAGTTATTTATTTTGAGAGAGAGAGAGAGGGAGAGAGAGAGAGAGAGACTGAGCAGGGGAGGGTAGAGAGAGAGAGAATCCCAAGCAGGCTATGCACAGAGCCCCACATGGGGCTCGATCTCTTGAACCATGAGATCATGACCTAAGCTGAAACCAAGAGTTGGAAGCTTAACCGACTGAGCCACCCAGGCGCCCCTCTTCTCTACCTTTAGTTGTAGAATTTGTTTTGTCAGCTTTCAGATCAATTTCTGGGGGCATTTAGGATAATTCGAAAGTTACCTAGTTGTATTCATGGGACGAGGTGAGCCTAGAGTCCTCCTACTTGCCCTCCACCTTCCAACCTTCTCCCGTTCAGAGGCTTCTACCAACAGAAAACCTTTGGCACTTTCAAGCTGTCTCTGAACATCCACTCAAGTTATTAATTTTCTTTTTCTTTACACACAACTACCCATTCTCCCACCACCTGAAACCCAGGTGGTGAAACTCCTTTACCCCAAAAAGGAGAGTCCCCTGATCGCTTGACCTCTGTCAGGGGACCACCCATGCCCTGTGGAAATCTTCTAGATCAGGATTCTTTTGGATAATTCTCATTTGTGCGTTTTAGTCGTTCATGCTTAAAAAAGAAAGCTAAACCACGTGAACGAGACTGGGCTATCGGAGACATAAGTTCACCCTTGAGATAAATGCTTTTCATAAAAAGTAAATCAGTATAGACAGTTAAATTAATTGCCTTTGCCCAGACCTTCCTACTGACAAAAGATAAAACGGCGAATTTCATACCGGTAGGAAGTTTATAAATATGATCTTGTGTTATTCTCTGAATTTGAATTTCTTTAGAAACCAAGATTTCCTTATCACTACTGGAAACTATAGGAAATGAACTGTAAATTACAAGGTTTGAGAGGTTTTTCTATTAACTAAGGACATATTCATAATAAAGGAAAATTTAGCAAGAGTGTTTCATGGTATTACCTGCAGTAGCAGAAAAAATTAGGGCATGACATTGAACCAACACGGATGGGGGGACTTTAAGAAGTACCGCTGATGTATTTTCCGGTGCCTGTCCTGTTGCCAATGGCAGAGTCCTGACAAGAGCGTAAACAAAGGACCAAGCAAGAATCGAAGCCTCAAGACCTTTTCAATCCCTGTATTCTCTGAGCACTTTGTTTTTTATTGCCGGAAAGCAATCGTGGTCATAATTACAAACATTAACAAAGTCATAAATGTTTCATTTTATTTTTCCAACTTGGCGAATCCCAAATCTTCTCTCCGGTGACAAGGGCACATGTGTTACTGGGAATGTATCAGGCTGGCCCCGAAGAGGTTTACTTTCACTCTCAATATTTCCACTTTCCTTTCTGATCCACCAACCTCAGGAAAATAGAGAGAGAGGAGAACTAGGAATTTTAAGCCCCAATAATCAAAGCGCGAAGTCTCTCGAACTCCCAAGGTCCCCAATCCTAGTTTCCATCTCACGAGAAACTTAGGAGTCACGTGCTATTGCAACTGTATTACCAACAGGGACAGGCTAAATTTCCAGATTACCTACCAAAATAGCCTCGCCATGAACTGAAGCCTGAGCCCTGTAAGATACTCTAGGCTTATTTTGCCTCTCCCCTCCCCCAACCCTAGAAGTGGTTCTCCATGATGCTCTGGGTCTTTTGATTGGAGAATGGTATTTAGAAACGAATATCTGAACTAGATGTGCTTGTGGCCACTGAGGTGTCCCCAGCCCTTCTTAGTGGATGGAAGGAGGAGATATACGTAAGTCTGCTCGTATGTAAATACGCATGCATCTATATTTATTTTGAATACTATATCGTCATTTTTATATAATTTTGAAGTATAGGGTGGCACTTTTTGTTTCATTTTTGTTTCCTGCATATGGAAATTTAATTATTCTGGCATCAATTTGCGAAGATTCTATTTTCTGTCCTTTGAATTGAGGTTTTTTTTTTTTTTCACTTTTGTAAGAAATCAGTGGTATAGATTTATTTCTGGGCCTTCTCTTCTGTTCCATTGAGTTATGTGGCTACGAGTCTATACTTGGGCCAACACTACATTTTATTCGTTGCTGTAGCTTAATAATAAGTTCAGAAATCGGGTAGCGTGAGTCCTCTAGCTTTGTTATTTGCCAGTCATTTAGCTATTCCAGTCCCTATGCCTTTTCATATATACTTAACGATTTTTTTTTAATGTTTATTTATTTTCGAGAGACAGAGAGAGAGACAGGTTGAGCAGGGGAGGGCGCAGAGAGAGAGGGAGACACAGAATCTGAAGCAGGCTTCAGGATCTGAACTGTCAGCACAGAGCCTGACGTTGGGCTCGAACTCACAGATAATGAGATCATGACCTGTGCTGAAGTCCGACGCTTAACTGACTGAGCCACCCAAGCGCTCCCATGTATACTTTAAAATAAGCTTATTACTGTCTATGAAAACCTGCTTGGATTTTCACTGGAATTGCATTGAACCCATATAACAAATTGGGGACAGGAATTGACATCTTAAAAATATTGGGTATCCATGAATATTATATACCTCTCCATTTGTTTGTCTTCTCAGAGTTCTTTTATCAGTGTTCTGAAATTTTCAGTATACAGAACCCGCACGTATCTTGTGAAATTTATAGCTAAATGTATCCTGGGGCTGTAGTAATTATATTATTTCTTCGATATTGAATTCCAATGATGCACTGATGACATATAGAAGCATAACTTAGTTCTAAGCTTGTTTTGTATTTTACAACACTTACTAGATACCCAGTGAAATATCCTCTTTCCGTCAGACTCACATCCATGGCGCGAGGTCTCCTGGCTGCACCGAGCAGGCAAATAATTCTCGTGCTCCTGTTGTTTTTCATCAAGTGTGAAGCACTTGAGGTGAATGTGCTTTTATGTTAAAAATTGATTCGGGGCGCCCGGGTGGTCCAGTTTGTCGAGCGTCCGACTTCCCCTCAGGTCGTGATTCGGTGATTCAGCGTAGAGTCTGCGTCCGATCCTCTGTGCCCTCTCTCCCTCTGGCTGTCCCCCCACTCACGCTGTCTCTGTCTCAAAAATAAATATTTAAAAAAATTTTAAAAATAAAAAGTAAAATTTTTCTTCAAAAAATTCCTATCAGAATTAATAGCATTTCAATTTTCTGAGGTTACGTCTATGTGGAAGAATATCAGAAATATTAACGACCACTTGATGATATGAGTACAGTCTCTTAGGTACGGCCCAGAAACTCAGCAAGCCAATGACACGAGGTGGGATTCCTCCAGTTCTTTTGCAAGACAGCCAGTTTCCATTCCTTTATTTTCAAAAAATTAAATGAGAATCTATTAGGCTGACACCACACAATTGAAAATAAATTTGATAATTTTTAACGATGTGATAATTTTCAAGAAGGTTCTATATTGTTCCTATTTAAAACTCTCCCATGTTCCCATTTGCTTTTACGTGTGAACAAGTTTTCAAATAGAATGAGCTAATTGAGTTGAAATACCTTCATTTATTTCGCCAAAGAATAGATTTCCAATTTCCAATGTAATTTGCTTTTATTTGCTTAACTAGATTTTATCAAATTTTGCATACATTTATATTATCTTGATCGATCGTGAGCCAATGGTGATAAAAAATATAACTTGGTCCAGAGGGTTTGTTAAATTATTTAAAGCCTTATCTTTTAAACTGGAAAATTTTAATTATAAACTTTTTGTTATACAAAAGGATAATAACATGAAGTAATAAAAACGTTCAAGTCTTAAATATATGACATTAAATCTGATTTTATGACAGAAATGAGATTAGAAAGTTACTCTAAGAAGGAAAGCAAAGTAATTAAAATTATTGCCTGGATAAAATAGCTTGTTCGAATCAATTTTAAGTGGGCGATGATAAGTGTTGGTTGTCATATACTATGATAGTTCCATTTGTTATATTTAAAAGACACACGTGATGATTTTATTTTTATTATTGGCATTTGTAATACACCAAACACTACATTCTTTGCAAGCTTTTAATGGATGATGATTTTCCAATAAGAGATGTTAAAGAAAAAACAAAAGAAGAACAAATCTAGGAGTCTTTGGTTATTTAAAATATTTAAGGATACATAAAACAAAATTTATTGTTTTAAGTTTATTTATTTGAGAGAGAGAGACAGAGTGGGGGATGGACAGAGAGAGGAAGAGAGAATCCCAAGCAGGCTTTGCACTGGCAGCACAGAGCCTGACAGGGGGACTCAAAGTCACGAACAGCGAGATTGTGACCTGAGCCGAAACCAAGAGTCAGATGCTTAACCAACTGAGCCACCCGGGCACCCCAGAAAGCAAAATTTACTGACTACAACAGTAGATGGCCTTTTGCAGGTTAGATTAGCTATCCTTGCTGTAATTATGTTTTCCACGGTGTGTTACATTGGTCTGGCTTGACTCCCATTATTTCTTACGTTAAGCATGTCTGCCGTCGTTGGTATTGCCTGCACTAATTGTCTAATCTGTGTGTGCATCAGAACCTCCTGGGAAATAAAAAAATGTATATTAGGATTTCTACATCCACATCAAACCTAATTAAAAGGATGTTCAGGGGAAAGAATAACCACAGAAAGCATGAATGCCAGGGAAAAAAAAATTTTTTTTAATAGCTCCCGTGGTGCGGATGGGAGGTCTAGTGCTCGGGAGCCGATCTAAACAGTAGTATTGGTAATGGTTTTTCTACCCAAATCGTCACTGTGATTGGTCAGTTTCTACAGAAACAGCCTGTGCATTTCGCTTCTACTGTAGAATTCATACACGCAGATTTGGAAACACAGACTCAATGGTCGTGTGCTACAGCCATTTTCTCTTCAACCAACAAATCTGGATTTGATTCGATGGAACAAACAGCTTCCTCTATAACCACGGGCAAATAAAAATAAGAGACCTTAGAAATAAAACGCACGAATTCTTGTGTACCCTGCATGGAAGGATTCGGATGGAAGCGAAGTCAATTTCAATGCCGGGAGCTGGAATCAGTTTATGCCACAAACTCTTTTTATCCCTGGGTGTCCATCCTTTGTCTTGACTCAATTGTTCAATTGTTCGAGTGCGGAGACAGATGGAGAGATGCAAGCTAACAGGAAGCCTAAAGACACACTTGTGTTCCCTGCGTATAGGGGCTGGTTTCCTTTGCCTTTCCATTGCAAATCTCTTCTCACAGGGTGCATTATGTCTATTCATTCTGCCTTTCTTTGCTATCTCTGAAAAGGCTTCGATGCTGTTTTACTTCTTGGAAAAAAATAAAGTAATCATTTGTCTAATGTGATCGCCTCGACCATTCATTGTAAAGCTATTCACCAGTGTGTAGGGGCTCCACTGAACGCTGGTTCCCAGAATCAGCAATGGCCACTCTCCCAGCAACAATCAAGGAGATATCTGAGAATACAGAAGGATGAGAGGGACCCTTAGGTCCAAAAGGCTTCAGACCTAGGATGAAAGATTTTACTTTTTTAAAAAAAGTTTGTTGATTTATTTTGAGGAAAAGAGAGACAGAGAGAGTGGGAGAAGGGCAGAGAGAGAGGGAGAGAGAGAATCCCAAGCAGGCTCCACACTGTCAGCACAGAGCCCGAAGTAGGGCTCAGTCTCATGAACCCTAAGATCATGACCTGAGCCGAAATCAAGAGTCGGACGCCTGACTGACGGAGCCACCTAGGAGCCCCAGATAATTTTACTTTTTAGGAGCCAAGGAAATGTGGAATTTGATCAATCATAATCTGAGGGGTAGTGGCACCCTCTGTGGGTGTCTAATTTGAATCTGGAACTGAGTGTCCCTCCTGTGTCACCGATGCAGCAATAGAGTTAAGATTCAGTGTCCCATCAGTGTTACATAAAATCATCTAGTTCTTTGGTATGAAGTAAACTCAAGTAATTGGATTGGAGCTGTTTTCTTTAAATGGATAGTCCTCTTAAAGGATGGACGCATTTATAACTAGGAACAGAATAGTTTCAAAGTGTCAAAGCCAGTTAAGATCTTTCCAGTTCAAAAAGAATAGGTTCATAGTTGGCATTTTATGTATTCGCGCTGTTGTGATGCTTAAAAGAATTTGGGCTATAATCGTAGTCCTTACAGCTACACTTTTTAAATGTGCATTCGCTAATTAATTTTTGCCTGTGAGTTTTAAGTTCAATAATTATTAAATTGTGCACATTATTGGATTACCTAAGTAAACGTTAAGCGTAAAGTATATTTGAGTAAATACAAAGTATAAAGCAATAGACATGCTACACTAAGAAAGTTTAAGCTCGTGAGAATAAATTGTTCTTGGCTGCCACATTGAAATACTTCAGATGGAAGTTCAATAAATCATTATGTAGGTAAATGACTTTTAAAGGTGACTATTTGACAAACTTTGTAAATGAGACCAAACATTATTCAAATACTCATTGACAGTGATTGCTAAAATGGGCAAGATTTATAAATAGAATATTTTGAAAGTTGAATTAAAAGATTAATAAATATCTCATTTTTTATAGCTTTAATAGCTGAGATGCTAATCGTTTAAATTATAAGTCAGGCTCTGATTAGATTTCTAGGTACGAAAATAATTCTCGAAGGGCATGAAGATCACTCGACATTCATAAAGGTCTAAGGATCTAAAAAAGATGTTTCCCCTCCCCAAATTTGGGAACAAGGTCAGAAATTTTCACCATTTACACCATAAAAGTGGTCTAATTAATTCCGTAAAAGGAACATTTTGGAAAGGTACTTGTGTTAACGAGTGATTTAGAAAACCCGAATAGGGAATGCGGAGTAAACCTTCCGCGTCAGACGCCGTGTTTGGAGTAGGCATCTAATTTATGTCCTGAAAGCCTCCCAGCATTCTTACGAGTGTAGATATTATTCTTAGTCCCACGTTACAGATGGACTACAGAAGGCCAACAGAGGTCTTATAGGGTTCATTAATTTTCCCAGACCCCAGGCTGGAAAATAGAGCTGTCTTGTCAACTCTGTTTCAACCTGTTGTCATAATGAAGACACAGCACATCGCATCATTCGATCAAGGAGATAGAAGTTTCTCTCGTGGATATTAAGAGGACCAGACTCTCTACCTGGACATGGGACCTGAGCATCCCTTTGGAGAGGCCCAGTGAACACTACTTGCTCAATGACAGTATGTAAGCCAGCATGCCCCTGGGACGTGATGTACTCAACAGGAGATCTTCCTACATGGTTGTTCTGGGTTCTTGGTTTAAAATCTCCCACTCCCCCCAGGAGAGATGGCTGGAGGGGACGTCCCAGAGGAGGTCTTGGGACACCAAGGCCAGCACTGCAAGCATCTCTGTAACTGGCCACAAGAGCGTGGTCCGAGGACAAATGTCCACCGGCATCTGGGAGAGGCTCTGAGGTGAGAGCCTGAGCGTCAGCACGAGAGGGCAGGGGAGCCTGTCTCTGGATGAGTCCTGGAAAATAGCGTGGAGCCCACAGGGCTGGGATCCAGGAACGACGAGGTGATACAGGCAGGCAGGAGGCAGAGTGAGGGTCAGGAACGAGGACTGCCGCCTGCCTTTAGAAATTTTAGAGACCCCACTTTCTCGTGGATAAGACCACTCAAAGAATGGGAAGATGAGCTGACCCCTCCCCCAATCCCTGCCAACCTCCTCTTAAGTCAGAGTGCGGAGATTTCCCAGAATTGTCAGGAAGAGGCTAAGGTCTTCTCATCCAGAAGATTCCAGAAGATTTCCTACATATTCCTCTGGACTGTCACCTGCCCGGTGAAACAGAACCAAGAAGCAGCTGCGGTAAGATCAGAGGGTGGCGGTCTCTCGGGGAGACACACAGACTTCTCTCCTCTAGTCCTCGTGCCTAAGAGGATGAAGGATTATGCGAATCCGGGGCTGGGAAAGGGCAAACATGCACGGAAAGGTGCCTTTGAAATCCAGCGCCAGGAAAGGGTAGCAGATTCGGGGGCCAGGCAGGGGGCTCGAAGTGGGAGTCTGAGACACAAATGAGGACAAGAGTTAATGATTTCTGTAAAGAGGGAACAAGAATCTGTAGGGAAAACGGCCATTTTTGCACTATGGCTTCTAGAAAATGAGGAGGGGCAGATCCCATGTGGTCCTGGGGACTATCGTGCGGATGGTCAGACTGACCCGGAGTCTCAGGAGAGGCTGTTGGAGGAACTTTCCAGAATCTTTTGGCTTCTTTTGCTGTGTGGGCATAAGGACACCCGAGGGGGCTGAGGAGGAAGGGAGATGCTGACCCATGCTGCTGAGGAGGAGAATGTGGAGTCTGGCTTTCCTCTGGCACGTTTTTCCTGCCCTCAGAACTGCCCTCTCCTCAAAACCTTCCCAGAGGTGGTTGTATTAATGGCTTAGTTCCCTAAGCACTGAGCCAGAAAGTATCTCTCTACTCACTACAGGCAAGGTCCTGGGCCAGGGGCCAACCGGGCCTCTGAGGAGAACATGAGCGGGTCTTCTGTAGACGCTGCCACATGTCAGGGACCTTGACTTCCTTCTTCCTGCCCTACTTGAGAGAGCACCTGCCACAGAGCAGTTACTGATACATGAACATGTGAGCCTTTGGGGGAAGATGTCTGATTGGCTAAGCATCTCACGCTAAAGAGGAGAAACAATTATGGCTCCCATTTTTACTCCTTTCTTACTCTTTTCTCTACCTTTACCTAAACTCTACTAACACATCCTTAGATCACAAAGCTAAGCACTGGGGACACTTGGGCACAGAGCCTGTGACTGTGAATACAGCATCGGTGTGTGTTTTCCCGACTTCCATGGCACCGTGACGTCATTACCAGTCCTATTGGAGGTAGAAGTCTTGGTATATGGGAGATGTCCTAAGTTGGAGAGATCTCAAGTAGATGGCGTGAGACTATCACTTTTTATGCACCTGCCCTGCAGAAACGAAGAATTGTTTGATACTAAATACAGCAAGGGGAGAAGATACTTGGTATCTACGTGGGCGAGTGAGAGCGAGCGATGCCTGGCATTTTTCTGAGGATGCTGATGGATGCAGACTGACATTTCCTCACGGGCAGGGCAGTCCTCCCGGGAAATGATGGCGTGATCCCGTATCCAGCCACTTGCAGTACTGGAGCCAAATCCTACACTGGGTTCTGTGTCCATGTATGTAAAGAAACGGTAGCCTGGACGGTGTATATAAGTTTGCAAACGGAAATGCCGATATTTCAAAGATGGACATGTTCTCGTGCAAAATAGATCCACGTCAGAGCTAGTGAGCTATAGTTATGATGCTTTTTTTTTTCCTCTTCCATTACACAGTTATCATCTCCCTTTAGGGGTGCAGCCTGTGGAAAGGCACACCCCTCTCTGCCGACACCCCCAGGGTAAGCGCCACACTCTGTTCCCTTAGCACGATGCCTACTCGGGTTTTACTTCCTCACTGAGCACAGTCATTTTTCTCCTGCTCCGAGATTATTAAAATAAGAAGTCGTTCTCATATGCTTTTGTTTGATATTTTAGATTCGCTGGGTCGGCATTTTAGTCACAAAAAGCCTTGCCCTTTAGAAGACATTATATTTTTTTAAAGCCAAAGGAAACTAGGGCAGGGGAGAATTTTCTCTAATCACACTCAGAGAGGAAGATGATTTTAATGGAATGTCTTTTGATGTATCAGAGTAATATTTAGGAGTTCTTTCTGGAAAAAAATAAAACCCACACAACAGAAGGGATCTTTGGGAAGAGAAACAAAAGTCATCGTGCTTATGAAAACATTTATTTTTAAATGGAAAACATTTTTATTGCTTCCTGTGTACAGAGAGTCACACGTTCCTGAGTCGGAAGGGACCCCAAAGGCCGCTTGGAACAGTTTTTTACGGAAGGCTTTGCACTGGAAAGAGGAGCTTTGAGCGTTAGGAACTGGCTTGTGCTGTTCCTTGACGATGCTTATTATTTGGAATGTTCTTACTTCTATTAGGGTCAAATTATTTCTTTGACACTCCCGTCACTAATTCTAATTCTATAACAGAATGGTAGAAGCTCTTTTCTGTTTTTAAGCTCCTAAATTATCTTTCTTGTGACATATTCTAAATACGTTCGTTCTCTCCACATTGACCCGGTGCCTATATTACATTTCAGGATCCCATGCTTGTTGCCGGACACATAGAGGTGAAGGGTATGGCCTTGGCTCTCACTGTCCACTGGGGAAGGCACTCAAAGAAAAGTGAGTGTTGGGATACAGAGTGTATCTGCACATATTCGTGTGTGTGTGTGTGTGTGTGTGTGTTTCCGTGGCAGAAGACAGAGAAGAAAGTATATAACTAACTTGTATTATGGAGAGGCTAATGAACAAATAAACACAAGTCCTACAAAATAAATCCTAAAGGATGGGCAAGGGCTTTCTAGGTACACGAGAGACAGAATTACCTTCTAGAAGATGTGAAAGTTCCTGCGAAAAGCAAGAGATAACGAGAACATATCTTTTGTTATTGTTGCTGTTACTGCTGTTGTTTTATTTTTATTGGAGGACAGTTGGCACACGAGGTTGCATTAGTGTCAGGTGTACAGCGTAGAGATTCAATCACAGTGATTCAGACAGTAGCGACCATCTGTCACCATGCGACGCTCTTACGATATCATTGACCGTATTTCTTCTGCTGTGCCTTTTATTCCTATGACTTATTCACTCCCTAACTGGAAGCCTGTACCTCCATGTCCCTTTGCCTTTTCTGTCCATGCCCCCCTCAACCCTCCCGCAAATCATCAGTTCGTTCTCAGTATTTATAGGTCTGATTCTGCTTTTTGTTCGTTTATTCATTTGCATTTTAAAGACTCTATATATGAGTGAAATCATATGGTATTTGACTTATTTCACTCAACATCATACCCTCTAGGTCCATCCGTGCTATTGCAAATCGTACAATCTCATCCTTTTTTATGGCTGTGTAATATATATGTGTGTATATATATATATATATATGTATTATTATATACATATATGTATATATATATGCATTATTATATATGTATACATATATATATAATATATCTCACATATTCTTTGTCTCCTTGTCTATTGATGGACATTTAGGTCACTCTCATATCTTGGCTATTGTAAATAATGCTGCAATAAACATAGGGGTGGATATATATTTTGCGTATTAGTGTTTTTGTTTTCTGTGGGTAAATACCCAGTAGTGAAATTATTGGATCGGATGGAAGTTTTATTTTTCATTTTTTGAGGAACTTCCATACTGTTTTCCAGCATGAAGTATGGAGAAAATAAAAGAATGTTTTTAAAAGTTTATTTATCTATTTTGGGAGAGAGAGAGAGAGAGAGAGAGAGAGAGAGAGAGTGGAGGGGAAGAGAGAGAAGGAGAGAGAGAGAATCTCAAGCAGACTCCATGCTTAGGGTGGAGCCCACCATATGCGGCTTGATCCCACGACCATTAGATCATGATCTGAGCCAAAATCAAAAGCTGTTGCTTGACTGACTCAGCCACGCAGGTGCCCCGAAAGAATGTTGTTTTTTTTTTCAACTTAAGTGACCATCAACTTCAGATAGACTGTTACATACTCCAGATGTTATATATAAGCCTCATGATAACCACCAACCCGAAATCTATAATAGAGACACAAAAAATAAAGAGAAAACCAAAATAACACTACAGAAAAACATCAATCACAAGAAATCAAGAGAAGTAGAAAGGAATAGAGAAGAACTTCAAAACGACCATAAGACAAAAAACAAAATGACAAGACGTACTTACCTATGAACAATTACTTTAAATGTAAATGACAGCGTATCTTATTGTGTTCAGGGAACACCAAGGAGCTGAGGAAGGCTGTAGCTCAGGGTTTATGAGGGAGAGAGGGGTCAACCCAGGCTGGAATGGCGAGTGGGAATTCCGATGATAAAGTGCCTTGATTAACTCTTCCGTATACATCGTGCGGATCACAGCAGAGTGTAGGAAGGCTGAAAAGTGATCGGGCTTGTACTCAAAAATACTAGTTCTCCCCAGTCTGGTGCATAAAATGGGATGGGAGGGGAAAGCCAGAGTTGCTCAGTAAACCGAGAAGGAACTCATAACGGCCCAAAGACACCAGTGGCCGAGGACCATCAAGGAGCACAGGGACCGATCTGGGTAAGTCTGGAGGACGCCGTAGTAAAGACAAGCCATCACCCGGGGGACTGCTGCCCCACGAGCAAGTGGGAATAAGAGCCAGCACAAATAAATCACAAATAAATAAAATGATTGGATAAATAGATAAAAATAATAAAGCAACTCTGTTAACACTGTTCGCATAAATAAAAGAGAACTCTTGTGTGCCTACAAGAAATCTAAAACTACAAAGATCATCTATCAGATTAAAAAATTTTTTAAGTGTTTATTTATTTTTGAGAGAGAGAGAGACAGAACATGAGTGGGGGAGGAGCAGAGAGAGAGGGAGACACAGAATCTGAAGCAGGTTCAAGGCTCTGAGCTGTCAGCACAGAGCCCAACGCAGGGCTCGAACTCACCGACCGGGAGATGGTGACCTAAGCTGAAGTCAGATGGTTAACTGACTGAGCCACCCAGCTGCCCCCAGCTATCAGATTTTTAAAAGAACTAAATAGTACATCTGTAAATAAAGAGAAAAATTCCACAGTAATTGAAATGTGAAAGTTACTCTTGGGGGGCACTGTCAGATTTCACATAGCTGTGGAGGGAACTTGGAAGCAAGTGGGAAGACTTCAGCGGAATGTACCCGATAGGGATGAAGGGATGAGGAACCAGGAAAAGCTCCAGAGCATAAAGTGAAACGGTAGAGAATATTCCTAAGATGAATGGGAAAGAAAAGAAAGACATAAGCAATATTTTCTAGAATAAAAAAATAAAAAGACAATCTACGGTATCAGTAACCTATAGGCGGGGTGAAGAGTGCGATCAGAAATAGATTTCTTCTGCAGTCTTAGTGGCTGTGGCTCATTTTTATGGAGAGACAGGCACTGATTTCATTAAAATTTGATGTGTTAGGGGCACCTGGGGGGCTCAGTCTCTTAAGCGTCCGACTTCGGCTCAGGTCATGTCCTCACGGTTCATGAGTTCGAGCCCCGTGTTGGGCTCTGGGCTGACAGCTCAGAGCCTGGATCCCACTTCGGATTCTGTGTCTCCCTCTGTCTGCCCCTCCCCCACTTGCACTCTGTCTCTCATTCTGTCTCAAAACTAAATACACCTTAAAAAAATAAAAAATAAATAAAAGAATTTGATGTGCTAAATGTTCATGGTATAATTTCTGGCCAAACAATTGGAAATATCCTTCAATGTCGTGCCGGAAGAAGAAAGTTCAGAGAGGTGAGAAGTTGCTGTCAGGTGCTGGAAGGTTCACGCAGCAATAACTGAGACGAAGGAAGGAAAAGTAGGTGTTGTTCAGACATGCAAATAGCCCAAGAGTGTCAGGGGGACTTCGGGAGGATTCCCAAACAGGTATTTCCATCCGCTTAGGGGCAAGAGAAAAGTAGGAAATGGAAAAAATGGTTTCTCACCTTACTTAACATCCTGTGAGAGTAAGAAGTAACACATGGCTAGCATCCTCTGTTTGTTAAATGGATAAACTGGCAAAACAGTAATTCATGTTAAACGCAGAAGCGATGCTAAGAAAAGAATGACAGCTGTCGTGCGTCCATTTATATTGTGTCAGTTGAGGAGGTAATGCGTAAGAACACCCTTGGAATGATTGGAATTGTCGGATCAATCAGATTCATTTTGATACCAGTGAGCTAATAAAATATATTTAATAATAAGAACCTAATGATACCATTAGTAATAATATGTGAGAAGCCAACAGAGTGGGAAGGACCGGCGGAGCGTCTGGATTCCCAAAGAGGTGTCAGGCCAGGCTTCCAAATTACCAATGGCACCAATGTCCTGCTCTCTCCTGAGCAAACCGTTCATTTGCTAGCAAACAGCTAGCTAACATTTCCCCTAGCAGGGAGAAATCCTGTTGCGTGGGACACCGTGATGGCGAAACGTGCCGGCCAGGAGTAAATGGCTGTCAGCGCAGTGCGAGGCCGGACGTCTGTGACACGTGAGCCTGTGCACCGCCTGGGCTGCACTGCAGCGGTGCACATGATGCGAGAACTCAGTGCCCGTCTCCCTCCCTCTGTTCTCTCTGGTCTGTAGTTGCCACTTAGCTTGCTGTAGGGAATATGCAAAACTCAGTTAGGCTAAATGGCGATCTGGTGATGTATGCAATTTATCCTGGTATTGTCTGTCCTGGACCTCTCGACATAAGCCTTTGTTACCCGTGAGGTATAAACAGAGAGGAAGCAATTTTAAGGTTGTTTGCAAACAATAAGATACTTGCAAAATATTTAAGGCAAGAAAGGTCAGAGTGACTCTGAGAAATTCCAAGTCATAGCTGTAGATTTTAACACAACTGTCTCAGATGGTGACAGTGGAAGAAACAGTCGCTTAGATTTTAGGAGACTTGAAGAATGTGGATCACCAGGAAGAACAAAATTAACACGAGTGGGGTTTTATACTGTAATGATTAAGAAAAACAACTATAATTATGTCTAACAAAATATGGTTCCTAGATATATTAAAATGAACAAACACCAGGTGAAAGGATATCGGTCATGTTTTATATTTATAATGTTTAAAAACAGGCACCTATGATCCACATTGCCTATAATCAAGATTCAAAGATGCTAAATGAGATTATCTGGGGAATGAGGACAATGGTTAGCTCAAGGGCGAGAGAGGAAGTTTGATTAAAGGAAGGGTGCAGAGGGTGTGGGGGTCCTTGTGTCCTGGTAATGGCTGCACCTTCACCTGCGTGGGAGTTAGGTGAGTGTTTGTAATTATTATTAAACTAGACTGAATAGTAAATTATTATTTAAAAATTATTTTTTAATTTTCTTTTAATGTTTATTTATTTAGAGAAAGAGAGAGAGAGAGAGAGAGACAGCGTGTAAGCAGAGAAGGGACACAGAGAGAGAGAAAGAGAGAGAGAAAGAGAGAATCCCAATCAGGCTTCATGTCATCAGCACAGAGCCCAATACGGGGCTTGAACCCCTGAACCATGAGATCATGATCTGAACCGAAATCAAGGGTTGGACCCTCAACTGATGGAGCCACCCAGACATAAAATTTAAAATTTCATAAAAATTATTCATGAACATATAGACTGATGTGCTCTTCCATTTGTATGATGTGTGTCATGACAACTATATCAACAATTAATGAGTAAAACAAAACACGATCTCATAAGGCTTCTAATATCTCGTTTTGGTCATAGAGGAACATAAAAGCAGATCATATTCTGGTCATCCATCCCCTTTTGTGCATGTTAAATTCGAAGTGCTTGCACAATTTAAGCTTACTATTTTCTTTACTTTTCCCATATTCTATTTCTCAAGTTTTTGTTGTTGTTTTTTTTTATCAATACTTGTCCTTGTATGAATCCTATTTTTGTTTTGCTTACGGTGCTGTACTTCAATTTTCACAAAGTATGGTCAGTATGGATCAATCATCAGAGGCTTTTCAAAGCAAGGCTTTGATAGATCTCAGAAAGACTTTGGTCCAGGTCACAGACGAGGAAGATGGTGTTCGGATGAGAGACGTGCCCTGCATCAGGTCGGCTGCGAAACCCCTGCAGAGCCATGACCAAAGCAGGGTCTGGGATTTCAGTAGAGGTTTCCCAGTGCAGTTTAGTGCTGCCAAGCATCCAGAGCAGAAGATGCTGGAAGGGGCCTTCAGGATAGAGCATCTCTCTGGTTCCTTTACATTCTCGTGGCCTTTTTTTTTTTTTTTTTTTTTGCTGCTGTGAAGTTACATATTCATCAGTGCTGCATCAGTGGTGGGGGAACTGGCATTGCTCTGCCCCAGCCACACACACCCTGAGCACCTAGGCTCTTGGCACAAACACGCTCAACCTTGGTGACCCCTCCCTGGTCTTCCCAATGCAGATACCGCACGCTCCACGTGTGGTGCCCATGGTAGTGCCCACCACCCTCTGCTCACTTGGCCAGGGGACCAGGTTCTTCTTGCACAGTGACTCTAGTGGGTCAGGGATGGCCATGGCAACCCAGCTCTGCCCTCTACTCATTCATGACTGTACTCTGCCAAAGTCCAGGCTTGGAGATGGATCCCTTCCAAACTTTTCTTTCTGTGGGCATTCTCAGCCAGACGGTACCTTGTAGAGTGTTCTTTACATCTTCGTAGGTAGTCGTCTCTCACAGGCTAGCAATTCCTGGGGTAGACTTCTCTTAAACATACATTACAGTTCCTCTTTCTAAATTTCTGTCTCTTGGTTGGACCCAGGTCGATGCAAAGATCTAGAGTAAAATTTTCTTCACGTTAGCCATACTTATTAAGAAGGTTTAGCAACTGTCGCTGGACCAAAGCAAATTTATCTGGCTCCAAAACTTACCACCGATGACCTATGTAGCTCTGCCCATAAAGAGAACACCGAGTTCTCCAGCACCTTTGAGATTAGAATCACCAACAAGCCCGTATCATGGGGAATACGTACCCTGGCTTCGTATATCATAACTAGGACTTCCCTGAAAACATTCCCAAACAAGTATTCAGACTCACGTTTAATCTCTACCATGAATCCTGTGTCTAAGTCACTGTCTCCATCTCCAACCAGCTGCCCTTGCCTTCAGATGAGACACGGCTCTGCCTCCCGAGCTGTTTGAACACAAGACACCAGACATACAATCGCCAGTGTTGTCCTTCTTTCGTTCACTGGGTTTGCTTTCTGTCCTCACACGTGGCCCTCAGTTTCCCCCAGCAGCTATCCTGGGAGCAGTAGATCCTTCACAAGAAAGACTAAGAGAACAACACAGGAAATTCATCAGTGGAAATCAGATGGTCAGAGCAAATATATATGAATTCTCTAAAAGGCAAGAGTGAACCTATGGTCTGAGGTTGTCTACAGTTGCTTGAAAGGAAAGTGCGTACAGATATAGGCTAATTTAGACTTCTTCTCACCCATTTTGCAAAACAACTCATGTTTAACGCAACTGTCTCCCACTGCGATTGTGGTTCCTTTGCCTCTAACGTTCAGTTACGTTCCATGCCATCTGAAGATGGTTGCATGTGAACTGAATATCAAGATCTACAGCAACTATTTGAAAGCCTTCTGACTGCTTTTGGCTCTACCTATGGGTAAAACTGGTCAACCATCGCTCTGAAGTTAAAAAAAAAATTGTTCGACATAGTTGATCGCTTAGAAAATACAGGCAAACTTCATTTCAAGTATATCAGTGTAAGACTTCATATTTTGAATTTAAGAAAGGCAATTGTTTTTGAAAAAAAAAAGCTGTAGAAAAATATAAGAGCTGAGAGCTTTTTTTTTTTTAATAGTCTGTCAGTTCTATGGTGCACCTAGCTAATTTCCGACAAGTCCATATCGACAACCAAGTCAATGCACACATCGGTTTGAGAGGAAACATCTCATTTGGGTAAATGTATTGCCAGATTCGTTGAAATAAAAGGCCAATTTACTTACAACAGTTAATCCATAATTTGATGTAGATACTTTCACATTCATAGCCACAGGGCATAGAAAACTTTATTCGAGAAAACAGAAAGCAGTTAGTTTAAATCGTGTTCGCCCTTTAAAATTGACTGGAGATTTTGCTAACGTTAGTTTAAAAGTAACATTTTCACCTGGATAACTTTTCGAGAATGTATTGAAAATAGAAAAATTGGAAAATTACAAATACGTATTTAAGTCTATGATTCTGTAAATAATCTTAGTATTCAAGTATAGTAAGTATGTTAATATAATTTAAGGTATAACACGATGTATAATTAGATGGCATATAATTCATAAAATATATTCCTCTTACCATAATTATAGTGTGCTATATTTGCATGTTAAGTACAACATGTAACATCATACCCAATAGATAATATGTGTTGTATTTTAACAGGCATCTCTCTCTTCCATTCATCTTACAGCATATTAAATAACAAACTTAACAAGCATCCATTAAAGGTTTTGTTTTGTTTTAGCAATTAAAGATCTAGGGACAGAATATTGATTTTGCATTTTCAAGAGATTTCTTTCTTTAAACAAAGTGATCATAGATTCACAGTAAATAGAAGCTGTCACGGCGTTCTAAATCAAACAGCTTCTGACTTTATTCCTCAGAAGGAAGTTGCGGATTGCATACCGTTACTTCCGTTTTATGGACAAACAAGTTCAGAGGTGTGAGGTCACTTACTCAAGATCACACAGGTGCCAAGGGGCAGAATTGAGACTCAGTCTCCTTTAGTTGATCTGTAATAACATTGCACTCATCTTCACCTGTCCTTGAACTGGAAACTTCCAGGATGTGACAACGTCAACCATTGCTATGATTTATGGCTTGGGAAAGGAATTTTGCGTGGAGAAAAGCATTTAGAACCTGATGCTGGAGCAGAAATTTCAATTGAGCGCCTCCGCGTTGTGAACCGCGTTTGGGTTTTGAATCTCAGGTCTACGATGGGCTGTCCAATGCAGGGAACAGTGAGAGAGGAACACCCAGTTAGAGACGGGATGCCAGCCAATTTCAAGAACAAGTTTAAAAATTTCAGTAAAAATAAGAGAATTCATCATATTGGAACCAGGCAAATACATTCTGTCTCCCAACGCTCGGGCTAGAAATCAGATTGATTCTCAAAGATTGAAGTATACATTCCCATCTCCCACCCACACTGTGTCTGTAACATGGAATTCTGAGGTCTTCCAAGGCTCATTAGGCCCCATGGACAAAGCCCTTTATATGATACCAAGCCAGGCAAGTCTCAAAGCCATGACTATTTTGTACTGGTGACACCAAGGATACCTCCAAGATTTAAAATGTTCTGCAGGCAAGAATTTCAAAAGCCAGTAACTAGGTAAGAGCATCAACCCTTTTGGGACGCTCAATATACAGACACCCATCTTCCTCGGGGACAAATCGGAAATGTCACACTCGGTCCCTCGGTATGAAGTTAGGACTACTCTGATGAAGCCTCCTGCCATCATTAGTACCAAAAAAGACAGACCTTCAGACCATCTATCATACTGACACATACTTTTAGGCATATGAGAACAGGCTCTGGGCTTTGGATGTCCTTGTCATCATTGCTACCGGAAACCTGGCCATGTTTGTGGTAGACAAGGGTCTCAGGGAAATGTACAAGAAACCAATGGACAAGGGTAGTGGTATTTAAACGAAGAAGATGCTGAGTCCATGGTGAATGCAAGGAGCCAAGAGACAAGGTGTCTTCCCATACCCTTAGCTTTTAAAATAAGAGACCCAATGAGAGACATAACCACCCAAGAGGATTGATGAAGAGGAGGAACAGATATTTTTTTCTTTAGTATGATGAAGTCATCTTCTCCCTCTGCAAGAACTCAGGTGTCCCTGGATCCGTTGTGACAGGCAAGGCTAGAGAAGGGTTGAAACCTCATCACTTCAAGGCAGGTCACAATTCTTGGGAAGACTCAGGGGTGCCTTCCATCACTTCTGGCCACCAGATCATGGTCCACCCAGCTGGTTGCAGCCCTATGCAGAATCAAATTTTAAGCCACACCAGGTGAAGAGTAGGTTAAAATACATTTCAGCAATGGTATAAAATCCAAGACACTTTGAATACTTGGGTAGGTGCATAGTGAAATGAGCAAAGTCCCACAGCATTTATTGGAAGTGAAACCATTGAGAAATACAATTCATATCCTAAAGAGTAAGACTCTATTTGAAACAAGTACCATGGGAGGGCACCTGGGTGGCTCAGTCGGTTAAGTGTCCAACTTCAGCTCAGGTGGTGATCTCATGGTTTGGGGGTTCGAGCCCTGCATTTGGCTCTGTGCTGAAAGCTCCAAGCCTGGAGCCTGCTTCCAGATTCTGTGTCTCCCTCTTTTTCTCTGCCCCCTCCCACTCACACTCTGTCTCTCTCTCTCAAAAATAAATAAATATTAAAAAAAAAAGAAACTAGTACCATGGAATAAGCAAATACAAGCATTCTTGTAAAAACCTCAAGCAGAGAAATTATAAAATAGAAAGTAAACCACCTCATAATTAGGATTAGGATTGAGGACTAAGTAGGTATCAGGATGTCTTTTGCGAACTTCAGTGAAGGAACACAACAAAACAATCCAGTTGTATGTTTGGCAGATGCCATTTTCCAGAACATGATGAGAAGCGACTTCCTAAAAAGATGGGCTGAGATGTCCCTTCGGTGTGAGGGGGGGACAGTGATGGAGATGAAGCAAAAATGGTCAAGTTTGACCGCTGGGATATTAAAACCTGGTTGATGCTGGATGAAGTAAGGCGGTCACAAAAGGACAGATCTTGTGTGATTCGGCGTGGCGGTAATATGTAGAGTAGGGAGATGGATGGAGACAGAAAGCAGACGGTGGTCACCAGGGGTTGGGGGAGGGGAAGGAGACTTGGTGTTTAAGGGGGGCAGGGTTTCTGTCCGGGAAGATGAGAAAGTTCTGGAAACGAATGGTGGGGATGGGCACACGAGGACATGAATGTATTTTACGCCTTGGAACTGAAGCTTAAAAATGGTAAATTTTTGGTGTTGTGTACTCTACCGCCATCATAGCAACAAAAAATTAACAACCCTGTCCCTGGATCAAATTTGTTGACTTAGAAATGAGACTCAGAGTCAAATGCTTGGTGTTATTACCTCCTACCGCGCATATATATTCACTCTTGAATAGACCCTGAAGGGCAGTTTCCACCCAAACTTTCCACCGACATCAACTTATTCCTCAAGTAGCTTACTCATTACACGTTTCTTTTGTTTTAAGTGAGAGAAATTAGCTTGCCAGAAAAACTGGAATTACGATCATTATATTGTTTCATGCCTCTCTCCTCTTCACAAATCTACGTAATTGCTAATACTCCGTTGCTCTCGTGAGCTCATTACTGATCCAATAATCAGTTACTTTTATGGAAGGGGGGGACACACACTTATTACGTGGGAATTCGAGAAAGAGGCTTCGCATGAAATAAGAGAAATCGAAACACAAAATTCAAAATGTTTTCAGGTTTCGGACCACGTCGTTAGGGGAAGCAATCGGAATAAATAACTTTAATGTAGCAATCAGCATGCCACCTATTTTCAAATGCTTATTGGCCCTTGAAGAATAGCAAGGCATCAAACCGGGTAATAACTTTCAGGCTAATGTGGAGGAATATGGCCATGTTTCCTTATATCGCCATTTCCCTTCCCATTTATTCCACGACCGGCAGATATACACTTGAAATATTACAGAAAATGCCGCCAATGTTGCCAACTGCCTGACACGTATACACTTCATAATTCGCCGAAAGGAGGCTCTGGAAATGATGCTTTCTCACCTCAGAAATCATTGAAACCTCTTCTTCCTTCTGCTTTCTCTGGGTCCCCGATATAGCCACTCGAAAAGGATCAGCGTGGATTTGTAACCTGTCAAACACATGAAAGATGGCCCCACTAATGTTTTAAAGTCCCTTTTATCTTTAAAGTTGATTTCAGAGTCTTGGAGCAGGTTTTGAATATTACTCAAAAGAGGGGACAATCAGGAAGTGATCTAGCCCAGTACTAAATAAAAATGATGACCAGGGAAAAGCTCTTAAGTCGCTCGAGTTCCCTGCATGAAAGGCCAGACTTGAGCTGGGACAGAAAGCACATCACAACCGCCACCACCACCTCCCTGCCCCGAGCCTGGGGCCTCCCCCAGAAGCTCCAAGATAGACTTCTCTAGCTGGCTTTGTTGGCTCCAAGGGCCAACCTCCACTCATTTGTCCTGACACAATACCTAAATGCAACCCTACTGGAAGGGGTCCTTTAGCTCAGGATTTGATGAAGGCCTCAGGTGTGTCAAGGATGAGCTCTCGCTGGTGATGAGAAGTAGCTGGAATGTTCTGTGATGCACGTCAGCACAGGCAGGCCAACACACCCACGCCGGCACACGTGTGGCATGTCACCAGCAGTG
Organism: Paguma larvata; assembly: GCA_030068075.1. Classification (NCBI taxonomy): domain Eukaryota; kingdom Metazoa; phylum Chordata; class Mammalia; order Carnivora; family Viverridae; genus Paguma; species Paguma larvata. The sequence goes on from CM057834.1 coordinate 6,880,391, forward strand.
TATTCAGGACATAGTTCAATTTCTTCTTTAATAATAATAATAGAGAGGTGCCTGGGTGGCTCAGCTGATTAAGGGTCCGAACCTTGCTCTTGGCTCAGGTCATGGACTTATGAGGGTCTATGAGTTCAGGTCCCGCATCGGGCTCTCCACTGATGGCATGGAGCCTGCTTGGGATTCTCTCCCTTTCTCTCCCTCTGCCTTTACTCTGCTCATACTCTCTCTCTCACTCTCAAAATAAATAAATAAATAATTAATAATAGTATTATATAATATTTAATGAAATTCCTCTCTTCAGGTCACACTAGTCAAAACAAATGGTTTCTAATGTTTATTTATTTTTGAGTGCAAGAGAGAGAGAGACAGAGAGAATCTGTGAGTAGGGAAGAGCAGAGAAGGAGAGAGAGAATCCCAAGCAGGCTTCTCACTGACAGCAGAAGGCCCGATTCAGAGCTCGAACTCAGGAACCATGAGGTCATGGCCTGAGTCGAAGTTGGATACTCAATGGACTGAGCCACCCAGGCGCCCCAAAGAAATGGTTTCTAAGATGGCATCGCTGCCCATTGTCAGGTTTGGGATGGTATTACCATCCTCGCAGGACACTTTGGAAGGAAGACGTCTTTCCATGAAAACAAACCACAACTAAAGGTATCTTGGACGGACCAGACGGAGCCACATGAGAAGATGTTACTGCAAGAGGGAGGATGCAGGCCAGACCAAAGCAAGAGTAGGGCCCCAGCTCTGCCATCTTGGGACCCAGTCCTTAGAGACTGCTACACAGAGGGGCTAGAGGAGCCCTTTGGAAACCAACCAGACAGGAACAAGTCCCAACTCCATCAGCCCCAGAGCGAACTCCAGCCAGTTCCTGGTTGGGAGCCTCGGTTCTGTCTGCGACGGAAGGACACCACGGCACCACAGAAATGTGTTGTGTGTGGTCGGTGATGCGATGCGTGCAAGGTGCTTAGTGGAGCCTCTGGAATGTATTAATTCTCTGTGAATGTTAGCTCTTCAAGGTGCATGAGCATCAAGGTAAAATGTCCTTTCCTTGCCTCCCAAATCGTGAAATGGGACTTTCATCAGCACATGGAGAGATTTTTCCAAACCTCAAGAGTCAACTCACATCGATACATGAGCTAGTGATGACTATATCAGAATTACTATCTGTTTATTTCGCCACGGTGATGTCTGGATCCTTTGTTCAGGGCCTCCCAGCAGCGCTGAAATTCCTTCAGTGTGTTTTCATAGTTTTCCAGGTCCTCATGGCCATAATTCAGGTTTTCTCTCACTGTTGCCTCTGCCTGCAACACTACACCTGCCCCCCTTACTCACCTATATCTTATACATTCTTTATGGTTCCACCTACATGGCACTTTCTAGAAAGCCTTCTCTCAAGCCCTACAATAACTTAGATTGCCTTCCTAACTGCCCCTTTTGTCCTTCCACTTCCCTTGATTCCATGGAGGCCTCTGTGTTACACTGTGTTCTGGGGAAGGGGTAACACTGTCTTAATCTGTCCCGTTCCTCCAACACCCACCTCAGCCCTGTATGTGGTATGCACTCCACAGCGTGGGTTGAATTGAATTGAATTCATTGGCCCAGGTGGAGGTTCCCTTGGTTCCAGAGTCATTCCTTGTTCGTTGTTGGAGTCTTACTCCAATTTACCCTTCCTTTCCAGACTTTCCAGAGCACGTGTCATCACTCCATCTTTTGTGGCCCGACTGGTACTACATATGCCTCGCTTGCCCTAAATCCCACTATCTACATGCCTGTCCCACCCTCTAGACTGGGCAACGGGAAGGCGCGTCCGATCTCTACACCAGAGTGAGCAAGCAGGGAGGAAGCCTAGCTGTCCTTACTCGATGACACATTTTCTCTGGGAGCAAGAGAACTCTCCTCAGAGAACAGTGGTCAGGAAGGTCAGGCTGCTCTGTGATGCTCACGGTTCAGAAAATGAAAAGGAGTCACTAAGAAGGGGGGGACCCTGGATGGGGAGATGGTGCTCGTGAGGGTCACAACCTCTGGAGGTTTACCTCTGCAGGTAAGGTCCCCTTGGAAATCCCAGTCACCGTCACAGCGTTGGGCTTCAGCACTAGGTTATAGGAACAATTGGGAAGCTTTGAAACTTGACCACCCTTCCCAAAGATGTGTTGGTTATTTTTTAATGCTCCAAATGTTTCTGGGTCTGCACATTGCAATAAGATTCGGGACGTAAGAAGTGGTGGTTTGAGGTGCAACGGCTCCAAGGACCCAAGGAGACGAAACTTGGGGAAAGACAAATGAAGTCACACTGGGATTTCCAACTGTCCCAGACTAAACGCATGACCCCTCTCCCGCAGTTCTCTACTCCATACTTGCTTTCTGTTTGCACATGGGCAGTTTAATCTTCCCAGGTTTTTGTTATTATTGTTTCTCTCTCTCTCTCTTTTTTTACTTTTAGAGAGAGAGAGTATAAGCAGGGGAGAGGAGAGAGAATCTTAAACAGGCTCTACGTTCAGTGCAGAGCCCGATGCAGGGCTCAATCCCATGACCCTGGGCTGAGGACCTGAGCCCAAATCAAGATTTGGACACTCAAGCGAGGTGCCCCTTATTATTGGTTTAATTCTAAGACTTATGATAAATTTAGAGTAAGCAAGACAACATGACATTTTTGTAAGAGAGACAAATAGATAACAGAATAGACTAGAGTGTCCAGAAATATACACACATGTATGTGGACAATAGAATTTTGACAAAGGTATGAAACCGACTCAGTAGGAAAAGGATAGTATTTAGAATAAATGTTGCTGGAACAGTGGGATTTTCTTAAGAAAAATAAAAACTGATGGAAAATTTAAAAAATGGAGGAGGGGGGAGCTTTTCCCCAAATTCAAAAATTAACCCAAAATGGGTGATAGACCTAAATGTGAAACCTAAAACTACAATAGTTCTAAAAGAATACATTGGAGAAGACCTTAGATATCTTAGGTTAGGCAGAAATTTCTTAGATACAGCATCAAAATCATAATCTATTAAAAATAAACTTAAAGGGGTGCCTTGGTGGCTCCGTTCACTGCTGATTTCAGGTCAGGTCATGATCTCACCGTTGTGAGGTGGAGCCCTAGTCAGGCTCAGGAGCCCTAGCCTGCTTGGGATTCCCTCTCTCTCTCTCTCTCTCTCTCTCCCCCCCTCTGCCCCTCCCCTGCTCACTTGCACACACATGCTCTCTCTTAATAATAATAATAATAATAATAATAATAATAATAATAATAATTTTAAATTTAAAAACAGATTTCACCAAAATTCTACCTTCTCAGCCTTGAAAGACGACATTAGAAAAGGCAGAACCATAAATCCTAGGCAGTATTTTCAAATCATATATCCAATAAAGGACTATGAACTCCATGCCCAGTTAAAACACGAGGAAAAGGTTTGAACAGATACTTCATCACCGATGCTACGAGGACAGCAAATAAGCACAGGAAAGATACTCATCACCATTACTCGTCAGAGAGGATGACTAAAATTAAAAAGACTGAGCATTCCACGCGTGGGGGAGGACGTGGAGGAACTCCAACTCTCCGATTTTGCGGAGGGGAAGATTAAATCATACACACCGCTCTGGAAAAGATATTGGCAGCTTCCGAAAAACGTATGTGATTCAATCATTCCACTCCTACATGTTTCCCCAAGACAAATGAAAGCTTATGTCCACACAGAGATTGTACGTGAATATGTTTATGAACTGACTTTTTCATCTCCAAATCCTCAACAACACTTGAATAAATAAACATACTGTGGTGTTTCCATACAGCGAGAAACGCTCTGAAATAAAAAGGAACTACCGATACGTGGAACAACACGGATGGATCTCACAACTAATACTACGAGTGAAAGGAGACACACCAAAGAGAGCCTATAATGTATAATTCCTTATATGTAAAAGCCTAGAAAATGCAAATTAATATACGGTGACAGCAGCTCAGAGGCGCCTACGGAGGGGGGTGTGAGGGATGGAGAGAGGTTGGAGGGAAGGATGGGAAAAGGGCACGAAGGACCTTTGGGAGATGATACGTTCATTATATTGATTGGAGTGTGGGTCTCATGACTGTATGTATATGTCAGAAACTTATTCAGTTGTATCGCATATTGAATTTCAATTATACTTCAGTATAGGACTGCCGTAATGCATGTGTGTGTATCCTTGTACATTTGGGAGGCACTGTGTTTCAAAAACCCCTGAGCAGAAGTGTATATCTTAAGGGCACATGGAAACTAATATTGATACTCTCACCAGTATGCAAAATAAGAGGAATGACATATTATAAAATATTTCACCATAGTTCACAAGAAGACAACACTAGAAACAATCCAAAAATCCATTTTAAGTGAATTGCTTAATAAATTGTGGTTTATCGACATGGCCATTAAAAGACCAAGGCAAGTTTATTGATGGCTTTATGGGAAATTAAAGAAGCAAGATACGACACAGCATGTACAGCGTGCACTTGGGGGAAAATATAGGTATTCATGTGTACGAATGCTTCTGTATGCGTACACCACTCATGAAAGAACACAGACGAAACCAGTATCAGAGATGGAAACAGGTGATTCGGGTCAAGATCTAGAAGATTTGCTTTCATTTGTGAAAAAGTAATGAGAACTTTGTCCTTGGAGAATTTTTTTTGCATTGTCCATATACCACATATAAGGAAGGAGGACCTTCGTTAATAACCAGGGGCACCTGGGTGGCTGAGTCGGTTGAGCGTCTGATTCTTGATTTTGGCTCAGGTCATGCTCTTGTAGTTCGTGAGTTCGAGCCCTGCATCAGGCTCTGTGCTGACAGTGTGGAACCTGCTTGGGATTCTCTCTCTCTGCCCCTTCCCCACTCACTCTCTCTCAAAGTAAATAAACTTAAAAAAATAATAATAACCAAATGCTTTTTATATCGTTTGTGGAAAATCAGAAACATTCTTGGGGTGGCAAATTCTGCATTGTTGATTCTTAGCCTTAGCCTATTTTTAACACCAGGACAGCAGAGCAGAGATGGCCAGATAGGGGCCCTGGGTGGCTCGGTCCAATAGGCATCCAACTCTTGATTTTGACTCAGGTCATGTCTTGTCATTCGTGAGTTCGAGCCCTGCATCGAACTTTGGATTCTGTCTCCCCCTCTTTCTCTGCCCCTCCACCCCAGTCATTCTTTATCTCTCTCTTAAAAATAAAGCAACAAATAAAAATTTAAAAAAAAAAGATGACCAGAGCTAATGTATGGTGATTATATGCATGCAGTCATACATACTAGATTTATATACATATGCATGTGTACATGCATATATGTGTGCACGCATGTGCGTGTGTGTGTTTAAGATCATTAAATCTTCATTCAAGGGAAAATACACTAGTGAGGAAATTTAGTGGGGAGTTAGCCAGCGGGGAATTCAGGTGTTTCGCTATCACAAAGCAGTGCTTGGGGATTGTACTCACCAGCGATTAAAAGCTAGTAAGTACTCCTGCGAGGCCGGAGTTAGTCCGGGGTCTGCTCACATCTGGCTAAAACAACTCCCCTTCTTCACTGGTCAGGAAGGGATCTCCAAGTAGATCCAGTCAGAGTTCAGGATGCCAGAGTCATCTAAAGTTAATAATTCAAAGTGTGGTAGTTGGGAGACCAGAATCATGAGCGTACCACTGAGTTTTGCTTTAGGCTTCTTGCTGTAAGGCTGATTAAATTTTTCTGATGGTGTCAGTTTAATATACATTATGAAAAACAACTCAGATTTAAAGAAGGTAATATGCCATTTATGAGAATTCTTCTCATGGGTGAGAAGAGAAGGCAGAAATTTCTCTTTGAGAAACAAATGAGGACTTGTCTATGGAGTCCAGGGCCTCAGGGAAGATAAGGAATCTAGAAATTATGACATTCGACAAAGAAGGGGCCTGGACGTGTAGCCATCAAGTCAGCAAATGCTGTTTGGAAGGATCCCGGATCACATCTGGACACGAAGGAACCGAACTCCTGGTCAGGCCACAGATAAGGCATCTTCTAACGTGTCTTCCAAGGGCATCTGAGTCCAGAGTCAACTTGACCTGCAGACTGAGTGTGCAAGGGCTCCGGTATTTTATCTCCCGCTCGTTCAATCAGCCAGTCAGTCAATACATATGTATGAGGCTACCACAAAGTGCGTTACCTGATTGAGGCGCCGAGATCTTCATAGGCTTTCAAAACACTGTTCTCCTTCTTGAGAATCTTAAAATCTGACAAAAAGAAAAGAGTTATAAATAAATGCATCTCCATTTTTAGCAACCATCTTTGCAATCTCAAATACAGAAGGCACCTTCGTGGTCATAGAACCCGAAATCATTTCCCAGATGTGTGGCGGGAGGACCCCTCCCCACAGGGGGTGCAAAGAGGACACTCCGCCATGAGAAGAGAGAAGGATGGACTCTCTACTGGTGATTTTTTCGACGTGGTCCTTGGGATGCAGATTGTGCATTTTGTAATCATCTTGGTGTTTTACTACAGGAAGACACACACATGAGACAGTTGCTCACATTTGTAGAAAGTGGAGCTT